>CM062804.1:650335044-650956779 GCA_031772625.1 Pinus tabuliformis
AGAGAGGAGGTGGGACAATCTGGATAGTAAGATAAGAATGTTTCAAAAGAGTGCATATACCATAATACACTAGCCTTGTGGAGCAACCTAGAATATTGGTCCAAGAAGGTCCTCATGCTTATGATTATGTGCCAAATGTTCCAAACAAGGGGAGGGTTCTACTCCATTGTGTAACTAACTACTCAAGGGATGTGACATCGCTATTGAAATGTCAATATCCACTAATAGGTTCCAATACCAAGCATACTTTCTCATGAACCAATGCACCCATGTGGACCTCGATGGGCTATATCACCATATGTGAATGATTAAGAACTCTAATAAAACCATAACCATGATGAATAAGTCCATAATAGAGATAATACACTTCATGTAACAAAGGTGCTCCATAAACCACTTCATGTAATCTCCAAAGTAAGATGCTCTACTGTGGGGGCCTACGAGTGGAGGAATTCGAAACAATGAGTGTGGGGACTAACACTTCTATTCAAGACACCTTAGCACCTACTTTATGGTGGGGGTTGGGGGAGGTGTGGGAATTGCAAACATTGATTTTGTGAACTAACGCTCCTATTCAAGACATTTATAAAAATGATCTTTGAGATCTGTGAATTCAGGAGGAAGGGGTGCTCAAAGTCATTATACTGCATGACAGACTGCCAGAGAATGGTCTTCAACCTGGATAAAATCCTCATGCTAAATGAGAGGATAACTTGTGGATCCAGATCTGCTTGGGATACTTTTTGGGATTAGAAGCATGGGAGGGTGTGCTTGATATTTGTTTTTCTCTTGCTAGAAATTTGAAGCCCCAGAAAGTAAAATCAAAGAAAAGCGAAGTTTGGGGCCGTAAATTCTTGATGTTTTCTGACAAAATATTATGTTTCCCCATAATAATACTGAAGCGAACAAAGTTCCTTCTATAAATTAATTACTCCAAAAGACTTGGAATATAAAGATATCCATGAGGATACAAAGATTATATAGTATAATGTGAATAAGAATATGAAGATGATTTACAATGAGAATGAAAGGCTTGCTTATATATCAAGCAAGTGTCTCTTCATGAAGAGTCATGTCTCATTTAGACATGCCTCTTCAACCTAATTACTAGTTAACTAATCATTATTTACGATTATTATTGTTTACATTATTTATATATATTTTATTCGCTACATTGCCTCCTTCCTCAAAAAGCTTTGTCTTCAAAGCTTGTTGATGAAAAAGGCTTGATCTCTTTTTCTGCTTTGAAAGTCTTTCTCTCTCGGAACGGTCATCTTCGTTGATACAAGCTGATATGATCTTCTAAGTGACAAACAAAATTGTCGCACTGAGAAGGGATCAGACCATCCCAGATTAATCTTCTGTATAGTATTCTGATCACTGGAATTTTGTAACGACTTGTTAGCATAAGACTGGATTGAGGTTACATCACTATTATCTGGAACATCAGTTTGTTGATTTGGTTCTGAATGGTCACGATACGTAGCATGGTTGATTTGTCTATTCTCATGATTCGGATGCCGATAGGGAACTTTTTTGGTTTGATTTTCCCTTATTGGGCATGTGGCAATTTTTATATTTCTGGCGAAGATGTTGTTGAGTTGGTTATGAACATTCACTGGGGATATTTATCATTTGACTTGCAACATCCAAGCGTGTCTTTTCTTCAACTTGCTTGTCTTCTTCTTGAGTTGTGACATTCACTGGATCGGTATTTGTTATTTTGTCATCAACTTGAATTCCTATATTTGATGCTTCCTTCTCGATAAGTTGTTGTACCTTGTTTTCTAATGACTTCCTATCCTTGTTAAGTTTCTTAATTTGCGTCAATAATTTTTCACTATGGTTTTTAAGTTGAGAAACTTCTTCATTTTTGTCAATAGTGATTTTGTCAATTTCATTTTGCATATTTTGTAATACTTTTTTACCTTCTTGAGAAATTACTTTTGAAATATCCGATATATCTTCTGGCGTTACTGAAATAGGTTTCAATGTAACATCTTGGAGTGTTATTTTATTCTTCTTGTAAGAAAATGTTAAAAACTTTTTCTTAGTATTTAGAATAAAGGAACCTAGAGTTTTCATCCATGGTGATCCCAAAACAATGTCATTATCCTTAAAACATAAGGTTTTCACGGTGAATGTGAGGTAAAAGTATAATCTCCAATATTTAGGTGTAAATTGCTTATATCGTATTTGTTTGATTTTACATGTGCCAAAAATATTTGTTTCAACTATATTTGATTTAGGAATCACCAATTGGTTAGCATATTTAGGACTAATATAATTACTTGTTTCAGCAAGACTGATAGAGATTATGATATCTCTTCCTGCGAGCGATCCTTTGATTTAGATAATGTATAAACACATTTACCAAAGATTTCAGGAAATATTTCATTACTAGTCTCCATTTTACTTCTTAAATATTTATTTATTTTTTAAGTCACTTTTTTTTAATAATAATTATAAATTATATATATTATATAATTTTAATATATATATATATATATATATATATATATATATATATATATATATATATATATATATATATTGTAAGTGATTTAATAATGCTTTTAAGTATATATCAAATTTATATTAAATTAATATATATACTATATATCTCACCTCTTTTGACTTGAATGTGGCACTTCCCGACTTTTGAATTTGGACTTTGTATATTAATTTTTTTTTTAATATTATAAATTTTTATGATGTCACCACACTTAATAAATATAAAGGTCACGTCTTTTCATATGACAAGGTCACGATGTTCACCAAACTTTTTAAGTAAAAAGTAAAACTTACCTTTCACGTAAAGAGATTTTGTATCCCTTTTGTTTTTTTCTTTTACTTTTAAAATACCATGGGCAATTACCATGGGTTGTTTCTAAAACCACGGGCTTCTCCACGTAAAAAGTTTTAAATATCACTTGGTATGAGATTTTGTATCCCTTTTGTTTTTTCTTTTACTTTTAAAATACCATGGGAAATTACCATAGGTTGTTTCTAAAGCCACTTCATATATATATATATATTTTTTTTTAATATAATTTGATTTTTTTTATGTTCTTTTATTTTATTTTTTTACTTTTTCTTCTTCTTCTTTTTTAAATTTATTTACTTATTTATTTATTTTTTTTGGTTAATTTTTTTTATGGCCAAAGGTCAACTAGCAAATTGGAGACCCTCCAACTAGCAAATTTTCTTTTAGTTTTAATTTTAATGGCCAAAGGCCTAGAAAAATGGAGAAAAGGAGAAACTCCCAAATTCTGAGCAAAATGCTTCAATTGTACGGCAAAACAGTTGACGAATTTTGATAGTCAAGGACCTGGATCGGAGAATGAGCTTTGTGCACTGGTTAAGCAACCTAAAGGACCAAACTGCTCTGATACCAAATGAAGCGAACAAAGTTCCTTCTATAAATTAATTACTCCAAAAGACTTGGAATATAAAGATATCCATGAGGATACAAACATTATATATTAAAATGTGAATAAGAATACGAAAATGATTTACAATGAGAATGAGAGGCTTGCTTATATACCAAGCAAGTGTCTCTTCATGAAGAGTCATGTCTCATTTAGACTTGCCTCTTCAACCTAATTACTATTTAACTAATCATTATTTACAATTATTATTGTTTACATTATTTATATATATTTTATTCGTTACAAATACACTCGAGATTGAGTTTTTCATAGGATTCTTTTTTCGTGAGATTCTGAGAGCTACGTGGAGCAAAATATATCTGAAGATCTGAATTATTTTTGTTAAAATATAAAGATGTATAATATATCTTTATTTTTTTATATATTTTGTTTCCCTGTGTGTGGATCCTCCCTTTAACAGAAACTGGTAGATTGGTCTGTGGATCTGATCTGTTCCTATGGATGCTAGTTTCAAGCGCATTTAGCACTGCTTGATGATAGATTGGATTTTCCTTGAAGTCACAAACTATGGATTGTAGGAATGTCCCAGTTGATTGTATTTGATCCGACACATGATGAGACATCACTGTTTTAGTTGTTAGTCTTTTCACATTTTTTGGACAAGTTCTTAATATTCCTATATAGGTATTTACTATTTTTTATGTCTTCAACTTTTGTTCTGGCAAAAAATTGTATAGTTGTTTATACTCATTTTAGAAGTGGGGTATTGATATTTTGTGTAATTTTCTCATTGTTAAAACCTTAGAAATCTAAAATTACTGAATATCTGTCACAGTTCTGGTTACAAAACAGAATCTAAATTGTCTGGTTTGACAATCTTCAAGCAACTTGCAATGAAAGTAGGGAGCTTATTGGAGATAACAGGGTTTGTAATTTAATGGGTTGAAAAGTGATGTACGTGTGGCCACTGAAATTATAACTTATCTGGTTGTTGCAGTTACGGGCCATCCAAAGAGACATAAAAGTTTGCAAGTCTGATGAAGAAGCTAAACTCCTGAAGTATTCTGAAAATCAACTTATAAATAAGGTTGGAATCTATTTTCAGTAAATCCTCTAAACAATCAGTCACTGTAATCATTAATATTAAAAAATGATAAGTTAGAAATTTGATTAATCTATTATAGTATTCTGTTTGATGCAAATGGATAGTCTGCTATTTTAAAATTTAGTATTGGATTTCTGCAAGGCAGGTGATTCATTGTAGTTTCTTTTATTTTTATTCTTGTCATTCTGTCAGCACTAAGGAGTTATTACTGTGACATTTAAATACTAGATCTGAAAATGAATGGTGAAATTGGGAGCTAGCAACTTTTTAGAAGAAACATTGTTTATATATTTTATATGACATAACTATTGACAATCATCAATTAGTGTGTATGTTGTCTGATATTTGTAGTCTTGGTCATACAACTGAGCCATCTCCTACTAATTCCAAGGGAAAAGGATAGCCATGCATTGTAGAATATTGTTATTTATGGAACTCATTTCTTCTCAATGTTCCACCAAGTTTCTGGGATGGGGGGACGCGGAAACAGGAAGATGCATAAGGGACATGTGGGAGCACCCCAAAATTTCAGGGAAATTTATATATATAATTTAAATTTAAATTCAAATTCAATAATGAAATATATTGATTCATACATCACAAATAGCTCAATGAAATATAAATAGTAAAATATTGTATACATTGATTTAAATCCATCATTCACTATTCTAGAATCTGATTTAGTACTAAGCAAAATGTTATGAATATAATTTATGTAAAAATAATATAAATATAAATAATAATAATAATCATAATAATGATTAATTAAATATTGATTAGTATAGAAGAGGCATGTCTCCAAGGACATGACCATTCATGAAGGGTACCTTGCCAACATATATAAGCAGACCCTCATTTGTAATAATCTCATCATATTTTATTTTATTCACTATTCAATATATATTTTTATCCTCAATGGATGTCTTCGTATTCCAAGTGTTTTGAAGATTATTGTGAAATACAAAATTTGTTCGTTACATTGGTATCAGAGCCATTCGACCCTCTGGCTGCTCAACTGCTGCATATAGTCATTCTGATCTGCCATTTGGCCATCAACTCTTTGTCAAATTTGTTGCGGTTGCAATTGAGGCTTTTAGGCACAAGAAGTTTGTTTGGAGATTCTCCATTCTGTCGTCAAGCCTTTGGGCATCGAAAAAAAATATAAGAAAAAAATATATAAAAAATAAAAAGAAAGAAAATAAAAATATTTAAAAAAATAAAGGTTATAGAAATTAAAAGAACTTAAAAAATTTTGATTAAAAAAAGTTAAAAAAATTATATTATATATCTCTATATATATTACAAAAATATTATATAAAGAAAAGAAAGAAAGAAGTTGCGGCTGCAACTGCCTGACGGCTGCCAAAGCCGCAAGCTGTCATCGTGCATTTCCCAACATATTAAAACAACTGTCCACTTCCTAGCTGCAAAAACCAGTGTACACAGCCACCGATCCTACTGCCAATTTCAGTTGCCACACTTGTCCATCCACCAAAATATTGTTTGATGTCCGTATTGGCACCATCAAATTCTATTTATCATTTGTACTGTCACTCTAGCGTAGTGCAAATTTTAGTCATTCATACTAATTTGCTATCAACCCACATGTTACTTCCTACCATATCATTTTACATTTAAAATTTCTGTACCATCTAAATTGATGGACTGCAAAATATTAATACACTGGTCATACCAATAAACTTGCATGAAAATGAAAAAAGAGAAAAGGAGAAAGAAGAAAGAAATAAATTATGTTTAAGATCCATGAGGCTAAAGATAGCCCATGGGACAGACTGCCTTGGCATGTGACTTCTGTATTCAACCCTTTTGCTATGTAACCTCACAATGAGTGCTCCCAGCTTCTCAACAATCACTTCGCTGAATAAATTACCCCTGTCAAAATATATACATAACTGTCCCTGTTGTCTTTCAAGGCCTCACATTCTAAAATGAAATGCTTTTATGTTTCCACCTCTTCAGAAGTGCAAACAATACACACTCTTTCTCCCCGAACTTCTTTTGGTCTTTGCCAGTGCCCTGTTTCATAGTGGAGTTGATGAGAATTAGTCAATAATTGAACAATAAGAGTTTTGGCTCTGCAAGAGATATTGGTCCATATGTACGTTTTTTGGTGATGATTACAAGTGGGATTAAACTCTTCAATAAAGTATTTTCTCTTTCTGCCTAGCTCTTTATCGGAAGTACACTTATAGAACCTATGCATAACAAAAGCCTTTATCTCATTACTATGTGTGGGACACATGTTCAAGTAAATACCCCATTTACTAAACCATTTGTTAACACATGTTCAAGAAAATACCCCATTTACTCAACCATTTATTATTTTGCCGCACCCAAGTCTTCTTTCTTTTGCACAATATGTCATTTGAGACAACCTTAGGTCATTCACCCTTTTATGTTTGTATTTTTTTTTTTTTATAAAATATGTTATGAGTCACACCATAGCAATTGCTTCAATAGGAGAATCCCCCATTTCACTTAGCAAGATATGACAACGAACTGAAGTTTTAATTTTGAACTTGTTTGTAATCAAGCGCTTCTGAATTTTCTTGATTTGCTTCCATTGTACATCAGATGTACTATTTGTTAGAAAATCGGAAAGATTTTCTTATGTTTGATAATTACATGTGAGATTCTTGTGTTCTTATTAACTTTTTTATGTTCTTCTTTTATCTTAGTTCATCAAACAATTACCAAAACAATAGCACGAAGATCAAGGATGCCAGATGTAGGCAGACAACCAGGGAAAAACCCTAATCTTGGGGAAAATCCAGTCAACAACTATTCCTTCAATAGTTTTCTTGAGATAATGCAAGACTCTTGACTTAAACACATAATTCCTCCACACCAAGTCAACCCTTTCATTTTTCAGCAGATGATAACTTTCCAGTACTGTCTTCGACCTAGATGCAGCAGTAGCAGCAACAATACTTCGATGCAGTGGTATCTTCGAGCTAGCAACTTCGACCTTGATGCACCAGCTTTGACCTTGAAGCAGTTAGTTGTTTGACCTTGAAGAAACACTTCTACCCTGAAGAAGCACCTTGACCTTGATACCGTACTTTGACCTTTAAGCAACACTTCTACCTGGAAGAAGCACCTCAATCTTGATGTCGTACTTTGACCTTGATGCCGTAACAATTTTTTTTGATGCCGTAACAGAACTCCGACCTTGATGTCGTAGCCCAGAAAATCACAAGCTTGAGAGAGAGAGATAACCCAAAACCTTTGTTCCTGCAATTCTCCTTCCACTGTAACTTGGCACTTTTTCATGGCTTCTTCTAGTGTGAAAAAATTTCTAAATAGAAATCTTATTGTAGTGATTAATATTATTTCTTCTACTTATTATCTCAGAAATAAGTTATTCACAATGTTCTTACAGAAAATATCGAAATATATTCTACTGCAGCCTTCACAATTAAAATATTGCATAAAGTAAATGCAAAGAAAAATACTGGCACAAATACAATCACAATTACAGTTATTTTTGGACAATTGTCCCTGGAAAAACCAAGTGTGGGAAAACCCATGCAGCAGATGAGGGTTTCTTTATTTTTATTCAGCAAAATCTCGTACAAAATACAACTAGCAAAACAGGAGTGAAAAATTTGTGAACGCTTCCAGACAAATTTCTGATCCAGGTGAAGTACCCCTCTTTCCTCTAAATCCTTCTGCATCCCTCTGCGTCAATTTTCCTACCTTGGTCCAACATCTAGCTTCCCACGCAGTCCCTGCGTGAACCTGCCTCTGCGCTACCTCTTTCTGCATCCAACCTATTCCTGCTCTGCGTCTTGCTGTCTTGCACTCTCGATGATGCTGATGCCGTCTCTCCCTTTCTCACCTGCAAGTCTCCCTCTAATTCAATTTTCTCTTGCCAAACTTCGACCAGTGAGAAAATCGATCTTACTCGGGTAATTGAGTATCTGCCTCTGGTGTGTTCTTCAAGTGCCCATCAAATCTCCTCTTATAATCCTCTTGTTGCTCAATCAACGACCCAGATTAGATTGTAATCAATGGCTAGGATCATGTTTACTTGATCTCCGCCTTCTTCTAGAAGGTCGACCCACAGTTTAGATTAATACCCATTAATTATTTTAATTTCTTAAGTTTAGACTTAGGGTCCTATTAAAAATAATTAATTATTTTAATAAAATTGTTTCTGGATGGAATTTCCCAAAACGATTTCTGGGTATTGGAGAATGCATGTGTATAAGCTCCCTGCAAAATTTGAGACTTAGAGCACATCTGATGCTACCAAAAATCAACACTCCCTCTTAGCGATGAATGTGCTCTAGTAATGCAACCTGTTGAAGCATCACCCTGTTCTGTAACATCTCTCTCTGCGCTAGGTGATGTCTGACATCCTGTCTACCAATTATTGTGCAAATGCTGCATCTGTACTGCTATTGACCCTGCCACTTGTCAACATTGCATCCGTGCTGCAACTCCCTCTATCACTGTAAATGAAAAGTCACTTGTTTCTGCTATTGAAACGGATTCTCTACCATACCCAAATGCTCTCTGAGTTGAATGAACTTAGCTCTTCCTAGAGCCTTTGTGAGTATGTCTGCTACCTGATCTCCTGTGGGGACATACTGTAGCTGTACTGCCCCATGCCGAACAGTCTTTGATGAAGTGACATCTGATATCAATGTGTTTTGACCGATCATGAAATATTGGATTCTCAGAGAGTTTGATACAACCATGATTATCACAGTACACCATGGTCTCTTCTATCCTTTTCCTGAACAAGCTCACAAGTAGTTTTCTAGGCCATATAACTTTGGACATAATTGTGCTGGCTACTATATATTCCGCTTTTGCTGAGCTCAGAGCTACTGACTTCTGCTTTTTGCTGCACCAAGATATCATCCTTGATCCAACACTGAAGCAGTACCCCGAGGTACTTTTTCGGTCTATTGAACTACCTGCCCAATCTGCATTCATGAACTCATTCAATTTGACGTTCTCCCCTTGGGAGTATTTCAACTCATATCCGACTGTTCCACGCTATCTAAGAATGTGTCTAGTTGCTACCCAATGCACTCTTTTTGGTTCTACCATGAATTGTCTAAGTGTGTTGACAACAAAGCAAATGTTTGGCCTTGTGTTGACCAAATACATAAGCGACCCAATGAGTTGTGACAAGGTGGGATCCACTTCCTTGCCTCTTGATGCATCTATTTTCTCGCACTTGGTGATCATGGGAGTAGCCATGGGTCGACAGTCTTGCATTCTGAATCTCTTCACAATCCCTGTAGCATATTTTCCTTGTCCAAGGAAGATCTCCCCATTCTTCTGCTAAACTTCCAATCCCAGAAAATAATGCATCAACCCCATATGTTTTCTTATGCTCCTATTTTATCTTTAGTTCATCAAGCAATTATGAAATCAATAGCACAAAGATCATGATACCAGATGTAGGTGAACAGCCAGGGGAAAACCCTTATCGAGGGGAAAATCCAGTCAACATATCTTCCTTAATAACTTCACGAGATAATACAAGACTCTTGACCTAGACACAAACTTCCGCCACACCAACTTAGCATTTTCTTCCTTCTGTAGATGATAACCCTTTCAACAATAATTTCGGCCTAACAACAACAACAAAACTTCGATCCAACAACAAATTCAAATGAGCAACAACTTCAACCCAACAGTTAGCCGAGCAACAACTTCGACCCAACAATTAGCTTAACAACAACTTCAACCCAACAATATCTTCACCTTTCCAGTAAATATCCCAATAAATCTAGACGAGTGAGAGAGAGACAAACCCAAAAACTTCGATCTTCCTTCCAACAACTTCGCACTTTTTTTGCTGCTCTTCTCTTAGATATCGAACTTGTGAGTGTGTGAGTTCCAAATGAATTTGAATTGCTTCAATATATAGGCTTCTGGTGAGCTCGAATTACTCTATTTGAGGCCGACTTGGTGTGGAGGTGACAAATACCTTATCTGACTTAATGATAAATCTTTTTACATGATTCAAAAGCCCAAGAAGGGTCTCTTTAAATTGAAAATGACTCTAATGACTCAGAATAAATCCTAGAAGTCGTCAATGGGGACTTTGAACTAAAACATGATGACCCAAGCATGAAACCCATGCTTTAATAAGTCTTAATAATAATAATACAAATTCCTTTTTCTTTCTTTTGATAAATACATTTCATTATGACTCAAACACAATTTATGAAGACTGAACCTTGTTACATTCTTCAACAACACCAAGAATATGCGTCCTTTGTAGTAGATGACGTTAGCAATCACCCTGTAACGCTCATTAGCATGTGTACCCTCCACAATCTCACATGCCTGCTGATCTTTGGAGTACTCCATTATGACTCAAACACAATTTATGAAGACTGAACCTTGTTACATTCTTCAACAACACCAAGAATATGCGTCCTTTGTAGTAGATGACGTTAGCAATCACCCTGTAACGCTCATTAGCATGTGTACCCTCCACAATCTCACATGCCTGCTGATCTTTGGAGTACTCCACCAACAAGTGTGCCTTCCAATCACAACAGATGCTTATGAGTGAAATTGTTGCGGGCCTCTTGGGTAATGCATCTGCTACCACATTGTGTTTTCCCTTGACATACTCAATTTCAAAATCGTCGGCTTGGACCTTACTTACCTACCTTTGCTACCTATCATTGAGGCCCTGCTGCTCCATAAAATGGCGAAGACTATTGTTGTCAATCTTCGCTCTAAATTTGTTGCCCACTAGGTGTTGCCAAAATTTGGCCAATGCATGCATAATGTCCGACATCTCCTTGTTGTAAATAGAATACGCCCTCTTATGCGGAAGCAGCTTCCGGTTCTCAAAAGCGATGGGTTGGCCATCCTGTGATAATACTGCACCAACCCCCTCACCTGATGCATTGCACTCCAAGGTGAAGGGTTGAGTGAAATCTGGGAGTGCTAATACTGGACAACTTCTCATCACCTCCTTGAGGCACTCAGATGTTGACTGTGCTTTATTTGTCGATGCGAATGCCCCCTTTTTGGTCAGATCTGTGAGGGGAGCTGGCAACTGTAAGAAGCCCTTAACGAATTTCCTTTAATAGGTGCATATGCCCACAAAGTCCCTTAACTCATTCACATTTTGAGGCACTGGCCAATCCCATATGGCCCTGATCTTCTCCTCATGCACCCTCATGCCATCCTCCCCAATAATATGCCCCAAATAGAGCATCTCTTTCAACCAAAACTTGCACTTGGACTATTTTGCGTAGAATTGCTGCTCCTCTAAAATGCGTAACACCACTTCCAAGTGCTGTAGATGCTCCTCCCAAGTCCTGTTGTAAATCAAAATGTCATTGAAGAATACCAATACAAACTTCTACAACTGCCCACGGAACACATGGTTCATGCAGGACTGGAAGGTGGCAGGTGCGTTGGTTAGCCCGAAGGGCATAACCAAGAACTCAAAATGCCCATAATGGCACCTGAAGGCCGTCTTGGTGATGTCCCAATCCCTCACTCTAATTTGGTACTACCCCGAACATAAGTCTATCTTAGAGAAGTACTTGGCTCCTCTAAGCTCATCCATCAACTCATCAATGCGTGGAATGGGGTAGCGGTTCTTCAGGGTCTTCTTGTTGAGTGCCCGGTAATCTATGCACATGCGCAACGTCCCATCCTTCTTCTTCACCAGAACAAGTGATGAAGCAAAGGGGTTAGAGCTAGGACTAATGTGCCCAAGTGCCATCAACTCCTGAATGGCTCACTTACTCTCATCCCTATAGGCCTTGTGATGTCTATAAGGAGTGGTATATACTCCTAGCTCTAGCTCAATCGTGTGCTCAAATCCTCTAGTAGGTGGCTGCCTTAGTGGTATATCCCCAAACACTAATGGGTACCTATCCAAGATGGCCTGTATATTGGGGTGTGGTGTCTTGGGCTGTCCCCCAACCTCTGAAATCCTCAACTCCATTGCCCATGATATGTCCCCATGTCTCAAGTTAGCCTCCCTCATGTTCGGTGAAACTGTCTGTGGAGGATATTAATGCATTCCCTGAAGAACAACTAACTTGCCATCTGACCTAGTGAACTTCATCTCCAACTTCCTCCAATCCGCAGTGACCCTCCCAAGGGAGTAGAGCCACCGGACACCCATCACCACATTGTGTGAAAATTCTATCACTGCAACAACTGATTTATTTTACCAACTTATTTTCCCAATGAGTTATTTATGAAAATCTTTCAGTAAACATTAAAATAAATTCTGTTGCAGATATCACACCATAATACAGAAACAAACACATGCACAAGAATTACCACATTGACACAGATATTTTGGACAAAAAGTCCCTAGAAAAGCCCAATGTGGGAAAAATGGGCCTTGCCTCCTTTGCATCTATGGCCTGGTGCCCAAGGCTCCTGACAAGTGAAGCATAGCTTCCTCCTTCGAAGGTCTCTCCTAGTCTCCTCATCTAACTACCCATGCCCTTGGACTGCTCGCTGTGGTGGGGGCCTCGTGTCATGCCCCTTCTGTGGGTAGGGAGCTCGTGATGGTATGGGTGCTCGAGTCTTGGGGATTGCCCCTGCAAATCCTTGGCACAAGTCACAACCTCTTGCAAAGTAGTGGGTCTGCGGGATTTCACCAGTCCACGCAATGGCTCAAGCAAGCCCTCTACAAATGTGTACACCCTCCTGGCATCGGACAAATCTGGCACCATGACTAAGACCCTCAAAAACTCTGATATATACTGCTCTGGATGGCCAGTCTGCTTGAGCTGAGTTAGTTCTCTGAAGTGTACCTCGTATCAAAATGCTCCACCACTCTCCGTGTAAAGTCCTTATAAGAGGTCACATTGGAAGTCCCTAGCGTGGTCAAGCCATGAAACCATCAGTCGTGTGCCCCCCACCTCCAAGTACAAGGTAGCCATTTTGATGGCTTCCACCTCTATCATCCAATTAAGATGGAAATAGGTATCCAACTTCTCCACCCAAGCTCGAGCTGTGCACTTGGTAGATCCATCATACGTGGGAAAATACATCTTCCCAATGGTACACTGGAACTCTGGACTCTACGTGCTAGATTGCCCATTGTACTTGCCCTTCTCTTTTTACTTGAGCAAGCAGTAATGTTATGCTCTTAACCTTCAAGACGATACTGGAATACAGAATATGCGAAGAAATATACCCAGAACTTAGAATAGTGAGAAACAACAACAAGTATTTTATTATTCAGAAAGCAATGTTCACTTGCCTCTTCGAGGGGGCAACCTCCAATAGAGCAGAGCTCGATTACAAAATAAGACACTATGCTCCTCGCAGGGAGTCTCTATCCTTTATATATGACTCATACATGCAATACCATGGATGATTACCATGGTTCTTATTAATACCATCTATCTAATACCATGGCCCATTTGCAACTAACTGTGGTCCCGTCATTAATTGCGGGTTAACCACTTACAATTATTAATATGTGCTTTATTGACTCCTTACTTAACTATAACTATGACTCGATCCTACTACATGAATAAGGGGGTTAGGGTGGGACCCTAACATGCCCTCCCCCTTAAGAATAGCCTTGTCCTCAAGGCTAAAGCTGCGGAAACTGCTGAACAATAGTGGCTGGTTCCCAGGTTTTATCTTCCGGAGAGGTGTCTTTCCACTTGACGAGGACTTCCTTGATCATGCGGCCACGCAGGTGCCGTTCTCGTGTGTCTAGGACCTGTTCAGGTTGGAGCTAGATTGACCCTTCTTCATCCAATTTAGGTAGACTGGTTTGAATTCTGCAATTGTTCCCAATCACTTTCTTGAGGCATGAGACATGGAAAACTGGATGGATTTTTGCAGAGGGTGGCAAAGCTAGCTTGTAGGCCACTTCTCCAATGCATTGAAGTACTTGATATGGTCCGTAGAATTTTGGAGATAGTTTATGACAACCCTTGTCTTTGAGTGAAGTTTGCTTATATGGTTGCAACCTCAAAAATACCTGATCCCCTTCTTGAAATTGGCGCTCTGAGCGATGTTGATCTACCTGTTGCTTCATGTAGTTTTTTGAGCTTGTTGAAGATTCTCTCTAAGATGGGCGAGCATGGTTGTGCGGTTTTGTAGGAGTTGATCCATTGCTTGTACCTTGGAGCACCCCTTGATACAAGAAGTAGGGAAGGAGGGAGTTGACCATAAACTGCTTCATAGGGAGTCACTTTGGTGGTGGCATGATAGTTGGTGTTATACCACCATTCAGCTAGAGGCAACCACTGTACCCATAGATGTTGCTTCGCTGAAGTGAAACACCTAAGGTAGGTTTCCAGACATTTGTTGACGGCCTCAGTTTGACCATCCGTTTGTGGATGATAGGAAGTACTGAGTTTTAGTTGGGTGCCTTGTAGCCTGAAGAGTTCCTGCCAAAATTTACTGGTGAAGATCGGGTCACGATCAGACACAATAGAAGTGGGCATGCCATGCAATTTGAAGATTTGATCCATGAAAGATTGAGCGACCAAAGTCGGTGTAAACGGGTGGGGTAGGGCACAGAAATGAGCATACTTAGAAAGTCGGTCCACAACCACCATGATGACTGACTTGTTTCCCGACTTTGGAAGACTTGTAATGAAATCCATAGAAACCTCCGTCCATATAGATGTCGGGATGGGCAACGGTTGTAATGTGCCTGGTGCTTTGACTGTCTCCCCTTTGTGGCGTTGACAGACATCGCATTCCGCTACAAAAGTAAGGATGTCCTTTTTCATGCCTGTCCAAAAAAATGATCTTCTAGTGTGAGCATATGTCTTCTGAAAGCCTGAATGTCCTATAGTGGGGGATGAGTGAAATTCTGCCAAAATGCGGCTTTTGAGGGTGGATGTTGGTGATATTACGACTCTGTCCTTGTAGCGAAGAATCTCATCTTGCCACGAGTAGCCCTTGGTGGAATTTGGATCCGCCTGCATTTGAGTAATGAGTTGGGAGAGCCCGGGATGTGAAAACCATTCCCTGCGAGCCTCTTCAATCCATTCTGGAATGGGAAGGGAAATTGCGAGCATGGTACTTTCCTCCTCAAATTGGCAAGATAATGCATCTGCTACACTATTTTCGTGCCCTTTCTTGTAAATGATCTCATAATCATATCCCAACATTTTGGTGAGCCATTTATTTTGTTGTGGGGAGGATAGGTGTTGCTCCAAAAAATATTTAAGACTATGATGGTCTGTGCGGATTTGGAAATGTCGCCCCAGTAGGTAAGGTCGCCAGGTATCTACTGCATGTAAGATGGCCATCATTTCCTTCTCATAGGTAGATTGTCCCAGATTCCTCCCACTTAGTTGTTGGCTTGTGAAGGCCAAGGGTCGACCTTCCTGCATTAACACTGCCCCAATACCCGTACCCGAAGCATCACATTCAATGACAAAAGATTTGGTGAAATTAGGTAGTGCTAAGACTGGAGTGGAACACAGGGCATTTTTGAGAGCTGTAAATGCCTGTTGTGCATCATCATTCCAGAAGAATGAATTCTTCTTGAGGAGTTGAGTGAGGGGCTTCGCAATGCGGCCATAATTGCGGACAAATATGCGATAATAGCCTGTGAGACCCAAAAATCCTCTCAGGCTCTTCAAGGTCTTAGGTTGAGGGCAATCCTGCATTGCCTGGATCTTTTTGGGGTCCACCTTGACACCTTCACGCCCCACAATGTGGCCCAAATACTCAACTTCTTCCATGCCAAAAGAACATTTGGACATCTTAACAAATAAGATATGCTTGCGGAGCAGTTGCAAGAGCAGATCTACATGTTGAAGATGTGCGGCCCAAGTGCAACTATAGATGAGGATGTCATCGAAGAAGACAAGGACAAATTTCTTGAGATATGGTTTGAGAAGGTGGTTCATAAGGCTCTGAAGAGTAGATGGGGCATTACAAAGACCGAATGGCATGACCAGGAACTCATAATGGCCTTCATGAGTTCTGAAAGCAGTCTTTGGAATGTCAACTTCCTTCATGCGAATTTGGTGGTAGCCTGAGCGAAGATCCAACTTAGTGAAGAATTGAACCCCATTGAGTTCATCCAACAAATCATCAACAACCGGGATGGGAAATTTATCTTTGACTGTCAACTTATTGAGGGCCCTGAAGTCTGGACACATCCGCCATTCCCCATCTTTCTTGAGCACCATGACCACCGGTGATGAATAAGGACTAATGCTGGGACGAATGACACCTGCTTCCAAAAGTTCCTTGATTATTTTTTCTATTTCATTCTTTTGGGTGAATGGATATCTGTATGGGCGCACATTTGGTGGTTGGGCCCCTGGAACTAGGGTGATGCTATGATCATGTTCCCCTCGCGAGGGTGGAAGCTCATGAGGCTTGTCAAAGACTGGTAGATGGTTATTTAAAATCTGTTGCATCTCAGGATGAATTGGCAGAGAATTCGGTTCGACGGCCTGGATGGCATTAAATTGAGTGATAACTCCATGATGGCCCTTTTTTAGCAATTTTTCCATCCTATGTGAGCTGATGATAGAGGGAGCTCCCGCCTGGAGTCCACGGAGGGTATATGTGGAGTTGTTCTGCTTAAAGCTCATATATAACTCCTGAAAATCCATTGTGATTGGCCCAAGAGTGCGAAGCCATTCAGCACCGAGGACAATGTCGCACCCTCCCATGTGTATGGCAAACATGTGGGTCTTCAACTGATAATCCCCCATTTGAAGTTTGACATTTTCACAGCGGCCTTCACATTTCATTGTTCCCCCATCCGCAATTTGGACTTGGAAGTTAGAAACTGCTCGTACAAAACAATGCACTGCTTCCGCGACTTTTTGATGGATGAAATTATGTGTACTTCCACTATCAATCAAGACTACTACTGGGCGATGTTTAATAAAACCTCTAATTTTGAGAGTTTGAGGTGAAGAAATCCCTGCCAAAGCATGCAGCGAAATAACTAGTTCGTCAGGGACATTGTCTTTCTGGTTGACTTCTTCTACCTCCTCCGGTTCCTCAAGTGGTGGGGCTTCCTCCGATGAGCTGTAATCAGTGGCATCAATTTGAAAAAATTTAGGCTCCTTGCATTTATGACCTGGGGAGTATTTTTCATCATAGTAGTAACATAATCCCTGTTTTCTTCTTTCGGCCATTTCTGCAGGTGACACCTTTTGAACCTTAAGTGTTTGAGTCGTGCTGTGAGCCTGTGGGGGGCGACCCTTGGCGGTGAAATTTGGGCGAATGGACTGGGCTACTAACGCACGTTCCACGTTATGAGCTACCTTGCAAGCCTCCGACCATGTGGGAGGGTGGTGTAGTCGGATGTTGGCTTGTATGGCCTCTTTAAGACCGCTGATAAAACATTCCGTGTAGAACGCATTTGAGAGATCCCTAGTGCGGAAAGCTAAGGCTTCAAAGGCTGTAACATATTCATCCACTGTGCCAGTCTGTCGGAGCTTAGTGAGACGACCCAAAAAAGAAGATTCCTGGTCAAAGCGCTCTGTAAGAGCTTTTTTGAAGGTGGCCCAAGTTAGAAAACTTCCATTGCAACGTTGATGCCATTCCCACCATAAGCTGAGTCTCATTATCTAAGATGTTATTCAGATTGAAATACTGCTCCATTTGTGCTATCCATGCGGTCGGGTGAGTACCATCAAATTTATGCATATCCAGCTTGGGAGGTCGCGGACGGGATTGTTGGTGGGTGCCCCAGAGGTGAAGAGAGCGGCTAGACTCACCCTCACTGTGTCCATTGCCAATATACGCCTCCTCGCGGGCTTCCTCCTTGCCTTTAAAGAGTGTGTCAGTTAGTCTGTCAAGCTGAGATTGGATGGCTTGCAAGGATTGTTCAAGTTTGTCGATCTTCTCATTGGCCATAGTTTGAGCTCTAGTTTCTACCATGCACCGATCCTATGTACTTGAAATTTGGGACCGCCTGATTTTTTTTTCACTGACAATTGAATGGTACCACCTTGCTCAGCTCGTCGTCCTGATTCTTATGGGCTAGATCACCAATAAGCGCCCCGGGGGGTCTCAAACTTTTTTCTTCTTCTTAAAACTCCTTAGGAATACGTAGTAGCCGAATCCCCAAAATGTCAATGCTGCCAAAAGTCCTGCAAAAATCACGCCCCGGTATAGGAACCCCACACAACTACTCAGATTTGGTGGATCTGAGAGATCTGAATGGCTGATTGGATAGCTTTGAGCGGTGGCACTGACTGCTGCTGCAGATCTGATGGATCGGGAAGGCTGGTCTGCTAACTCGGAACTGCAGGACTGATGTTTGCTGCTGCTGCAACCCCACTTGCGAGATCTGATCTGGCAGAGATTATGCGTGATCCCGAGATAGAAAAGGGAACTATGGTCTCGAGGAGTGTCAGGTGCTACAGATCACAATATACATAAGGGTCTGATAGTAGTACTCGGCCCAATGTTTCAGGGCTCTAACTAAGGAGGATCAACCGCACCCTTAGCCATACAACCCGAGTACCCTATCGTACGGGCGAGTAATCTCTCCGAGTGCTGTTCTCGGTGTACTGTAGCAGCAAGACGACCGACGGTGTATCTATGGCGAGGTTTCAAAGGAGCTAGGGGGCTTTCGATATACCTAGAGGGTACTTGGAAGACAGTCCGTGCATGGTTCTGTCTAATGCGCTACTACTCGAAGGGGTACCCACAGGGGTTACAAGGGAGTCCAACAAGCGTGACCACCTCTTGTATTTCCTGCATGCATGCCTCCCCAAATCCGCAGGTTTGTGCGCTCAATGACAGATCCCGTGGTTTAACGACACCGGAACACGTCTCTAGCAAAAAAAAAAAATTGCTAAGAAATGGAGATCCCACCAGCCCTGGAAAGAGCTCTGATACCACTTGTTATGCTCTTAACCTATAAGACGATACTGGAATACAGAATATGTGAAGAAATATACCCAAAACTTAGAATAGTGAGAAACAACAGCAAGTATTTTATTATTTAGAAAGCAATGTTCACTTGCCTCTTCGAGGGGGCAACCTCCAATAGAGCAGAGCTCGATTACAAAATAAGACACGATGCTCCTCGCAGGGAGTCTCTATCCTTTATATATGACTTATACATGCAATACCATGGTTCTTATTAATACCATCTATCTAATACCATGGCCCATTTGCAACTAACTGTGGTCCCATCATTAACTGCGGGTTAACCACTTACAATTATTAATATGGGCTTGATTGACTCCTTACTTAACTATAACTATGACTCGATCCTACTACATGAATAAGGGGGTTAGGGTGGGACCCTAACAGGTAATCTCTGAAGGACAAAGCTGCTTTGAAATCTTCCCCCATGGACTGCCATTCTCGGAAATAATCTCCCATGGGCATCTGATCATCCGGCCCACCCTGCTCACTTGGTCTTGAAGGTAAAAATGTAGGCAGCGTGGTCCTGGTTGGCCCACTGAAAGCTAGTGGGTGAGTGGCTGGTGAAGGGTGGTCATACTGTTGTGAGGCCCCTGAAGTCTCCCCAAATAGGAACTCATGATGGATGCTCTTGTCCCTATTTTTCTGCTTGAGTTCCTCCAGCATCTCCTTCTGCCCTTTGGCTAGATCATTTAGGGCCTTCAAGAGGCTATCAAATGCTGCTTCCTACTTGCTCCTTGGCTTCCCCATATTTTCCACGACTACTGCCTTCTATTGAAAAGTGTAACTAGTTTCGGTCTTCATAATGATGTGTAATGTGATTTTTATGTAATTGATGAAAAGATGAAAATAAAATTATTTTGTAGTACTTGAATCATGGGTTTCATGATCAAGGAATTTTATTTTAGTAAAGGTTCCCATTGTGAACCTTTAGGTTTTGTCATCTAGTCATAAAAGTCAAATTAATTCAATGTCATGTATGAAGGACCCTTCTTGGGCATGTTACATTTTTGTATGAGTCATTAAATGTATAAGAAGGCCCTCCAAGGCCAAGGAAAGACACCTCCTACAAGTCGACTTCAAGATGGAATAAATGATCTCCACCAAAAGTCATGTCGGCTCACACTCAACTCATGTTGTCTTACATGCATGGGATATCACTATAAATAGGGCAGCGCGACCTTATTTCAGAGACACAAAATTTCAGTGAAGGAGAAGAAGACAAAAAGGAGTGCAAAGTTCTTAAGGAAGGCAACCTACTAACCAGCGAGGGAAGGAAGAGGAAGATCGAGCTCTTTTGGGACTGTTTCTTGGGCAAACACCTTCACACATTTTGAAAAACTAGGGCTTATGCAGTGGGTACATTTGTTGTGATAAAGGACGAGAAAAGGGTCTTCACACCATCACTCTTGCTAGCTGAAACAACAAGGAACCATCCTCAAGACAAGCAAAGGAGAGACACTACAAGAAATACCATATCTCATCCCACATGTGTCTATGCAGTGATTTCAGCCGATGAAATTGTAGACCCATGGAGGAAGGCCGAAATCCTCAAGATAGCTGAAAAGTGCAGTGAAAGACGAAGTTTTGACTAGTATTGACTTAGTTAAGAAGAAGGCAGAAAAGGGAAGGATCTTGTGTCTTGGTCTTGGAGTGGCAAATAGGTCTTGGTCTTGGTCTTGGTCTTGGTATTCGTCAATTGAAGTCTCTATAAGAAGAAGAATTTGTTTGGGTTTTCCTCTCAAGTGGGAGAGGTTTTGGCCGTGGATGATCACCTATTATATGTGTCTCTTGTCTCTTTATGGTTTATGCATTGGTAGCTGTTTGATGAAGAAAGAACACTATGATAACATATATAAAAGAAGATCCTAATCTAAGAAGTAAAAAACATTCACAAGCAGTTATCCAACGAAGAGAAATCACCTAATACTTGATGCCCTAGATTTCTCAACATGGTATGAGAGCTAAGGTGACAAAGTCAAGGAAGGGCATCTCATCAAGGGACACTCAAGGATCAAATCTCTAGGAAAGCATCAAAGCGAATCTAGAAGATCATCTTGAAGTCAAGATCTACAAAGAAGTGTTAAAACCCTAGATCGAAGAAGAAATCTACACCAAAAGAAGTCTTGGGACCATCATCAATGAAAAGAAGGCCAAAGCCCTATATCTACTCAAGTTGAAGAGATCTACAGATCAAGGTAAGCTTGAAGTTTATTCATCCAAGAGAAGCACTGCAAGATCAAGATCATATCATCATGTTGAAGAAAGTAAAAACCCTAGATCAATCAAAGAAGCATTCCTGGGATCCGCTCTCAATCATTTTGAAGTTGAAGTATCTTGAAGATTATTCATTGAGATGAAGCTAGACGAAGAATGTTGTCATGAAAATTCTAAGGCGATCTCTCTCTTGTTGAAGCAAGATCCTTGCCATTGAAGACATCATCAAGAAGTCATTATTGATCTTCATCAACAAAGGCTCCACCATCAAAAGGATCTCCCTCTCTGTGGGATTAAGGATCATTCTTGAGGAAAACTATATTCATCAAGGAGAAGTTCTCTATATCGTCATCAACATCAAGAAAGCAACAAGGAGGAGCATCCTCTCAAGTATATATATGTCCACATGTGAATCTGTGAAAATGTCTTTTTGCAAGGAAAGCAACAAATTGATTAGGGCTTCAAAGCATCTTGCATGGAAGAAAATGACTGATTTGAATCTCACTGAAAATGAGGTTATGGAACATGTCAAAGGATCAATCACTAAACTAGGAAAGGAAGATGCTCAAGCTCTTGCAAAGTATATGAAAGGGGAAGTTAGGGCTCAAAGGATTCTCATAGAATTCTAATGATTCCCTCATCCCATACATATCAAAACTCGAAACTTCAAAAGAAATCTATGACGAATTGGTAGAGTTGTATTCCATAAGAACTGCTGTAGAAGTGATCTCATTAAGGCAAGAACTCTACAAGCTAAAGATGTCAAGGGAAGATGGAATAACCTCATACTATATGAGGGATCAACTTCAAGGCCTGGGAGAATTTATGTATGATAGAGAAATGACTACAATTGTACTAAATGCACTACCGGAGTTTTCTTTGTCAGTGAGCAGAAAACCTTCGGGTTGTTCAATGTAAAATTCTTCTTCCAATTCACCATTTAGAAAGGCTGACTTAACATCCATTTGGTAGACCTTGATTTTTCTCGAGCATTCATATGCAAGAAACATCTTGATAGCTTCCATTCTGGAAACAGGAGCAAATGTTTCTTCAAAATTGATTCCTTCAACTTGTGCATATCCTTTGCAGACTAATCTTGCTTTATTCCTTGTAACCTGTCTGTCCTCATTCAATTTGTTTCTGAAGATCCATTTAGTTCCAATAACATTTTTATCCTTTGGTCATGGAACCAATTCCCAAATGTTGTTCTTCTCAATTTGATCTAGTTCTTCATTCATAGATGCTACCCAGTGTTCATTTTGACTAACTTTATCAAAATTGCTACGCTCAAAAGTCGCTAAAAGGGCAAGATGGGCTTGTTGTAATGAACGAAGTTGTTGACTTCTTCTGGTTCCAATTCCTTCATTTACATTGCCGATGATTTGATTTGACAGATGATTCTTTTGATACCATTCTTTTGAAAGTTTTGGAGAAACTTCTTGTACATCTTGCTGATCATTTCTTATTTCTTCTTGGTTGACTGGTGTTTCCTTATTTGTTTGGTCTTGTTCTGGAGCTTCTTCTTCATCCTTCATAGATTCTACCTGAAGCCCCTCATATTTGCTTGAAGGGATGATCTCACATTCTTCGTCAAAAGTAACATTTATACTTTCAACTATTTGGTTTTGTCTCAGATTATATCATCTATAAGCCTTTCTTTTGCGTGAAAAACCAACGAAAATACCTTTGAAAACACGGGAATTGAACTTGCACAATTTTTGGTCTTCTCTTTTGATGTAGCATTTACTTCCAAATATTTTGAAGTATTTTACGTTAGCTAGTCTTCCTTTCCATAGTTCGTACATAGTCATGTTACAGTTGTTCCTAAGGAGGCCTCTGTTTATAATGAATACGACATTATCAATTGCTTGAACACAAAATTTATCATCTAAGTCTGAGTCTTTTAACATGGTTCTAGCCATTTCCTGGACGGTTCTGTTTTTTCTTTCAGCTACTCCATTCTGTTGTGGTGTTCTCGCTGTTGAGAATTGCCTTTTTATTCCATGTTCATCACAGTATTGCTGAAATGCTTTGGATGTGAATTCTCTGCCATTATCTGATCTTAGACATTTGATCTTCAAATCGGTTTCATTTTCGACCAATTCCTTGTAGATTTTGAAACATTCGAATGCCTCAGACTTTTTCTTCAGGAAACTGACGATTGTCATTCTGGTGTAATCATCTATCATTAACATAAAGTATAATTCACCGTCTAAACCTTTTTTTCTCATAGGACCACATAGATCAGTATGTATTAATTCCAATGTACATGACGCAAAATGTTCCTTTGTCTTGAACTCGACTTTTGTCTGTTTGTTGTGCCAACAAGATTCACATATCATATTGGTAGGTTTTGAGATTTTCGGCATTTCTCTAATTGCTTCCTTTTTGCTAATCTTGACCAAATTGTCGAAATTTATATGTCCCATTCATTTGTGCCATAACCAACTCTCGTCTTCTTTTTCAAAGAAACACCCTTTAGGTGTCTCAATCAAAATATATATGTTGTTTGGAGCTTTTCTTGCTGTAGCCATAATTTTACCAAACTTGCGTTTCCTGATTTCACATTTCTTCGAGTTGAATAACATCGTGTGTCCTTGATCACACATCTGTCCAAAAATGAGCAAATTGTGATTCAGATTTTCAACTAGCAACACATCCTTTGCTAATGCATCCTTGCTTCCAAGAGTGACCGTACCTGCTCCTATGACGTTTGAAGACCCGTCATTTCCAAAAGACATTGTTCCATCCTTTTTTTCTTTCAAGGATATGAACTTATTTTTATTTCCAGTCATATGCGTTGAGAAACCGTTGTCAACATACCATACGTTTCTGTTGCTTTGAGCTTTGAGAGCGAGAGCACGCCTTTCAGTCTTATTTTTCCATACTTGTTCATTCTGATTTTTCCAAAATTTCTTTGAAGAGCTTCCAAGTCTGCAATCTTTGGCCAGGTGTCCAAAATTGTTACATTTGTAACATTCGACATCATCTCTCAAATGATCAAATCTGTTGATATTCTGCTGAGTTCTGGAATATCCATTTCTGAGAGATCTCCTGGAATTATATTCATTCCAAACATACATGCGACATTCTGCAGCTCTATGTCCAAACTTTCCACATGAATAACAATGACCATAAAAGATAGGTTGATACCTGGGAGGAAATCTTCTTTGATAAATTGTCTTCCATGGTCCTTCCTGCGAATCTTGATCTCTTGATCTCGCTGAGAGATCTACCTGCTTGGTAGATTTTGCATATCCATCTTCTTTAGTTGTCATAGAAGGACTTGACTCCTTTTCGAATTTTTCTTTGTAACCAAGACCAGTCTTGTCGCTGCATGATCGCTGGTTGCTGATGAGTTCATCCAAAGTCTTTGAGCTGTTGGCATAGTTTTGAAGAGTTTTTCCATTTTTTACTTCCTTTCGTAAAGAAACAATTTCAACTTCCAATGCTTCTCTTTCCTTGTTGCTTTCCTTTAATTCTTTCCTGAGCGATTCTTCAATTCGTTTGTATTCTTCAACCTTGATTTTAAGATTTAGGACATGTTCCCTTTCTGTCTTTAATTCGTCTTCAAGAGTGTTGACGTGCTTCTTCTCGGCCTTGAGCTCTTTGATAACCCTGATTACTTCGTTTTGAAATTCAACCTCAGTCATTTCTTCTTCTTCGTCTCCTTCTTTGTCAGGTGCCTCTTGTTTATTGTGCTTGGCCATAAACAATACTCTTGCATTGAATTCTTTTTCGTTATCATTGTCTTATTTGGATGACAAGCTATCTTCTTTGGAGAAGAAGCTTTTCTTAAACCATTTCTTCTTGCCTTGCTTGTTGAACTTCCTAGGACTTTTCTTTCCTTTCATAACAACCTTTTTTTTGTGAGGAAATTTGGCTGCAAAATGCCCAGTCTCACCACAATAAAAAAATATTAATAGAAGTTTACCTTTGAATTTTCCCATATTTGTTCTCATTTTCCGCATGAAGTAGGCAAACTCTTTATCTGAGAATTCTTCTTCATCTTCTTCCTTTTCCTCATCCTTACAATTGCAAGTTTTTGCTTTCGGAGTCTGCTTGTCCTTACTATTCTTCTTGGATGCGGAAAATGTTGTTTCTAAGTGAGATGTGCCATCCTCTTCTTCAATCCTCATTTCATATGCCGTAAGAATTCCATGCAATTCATCTATGTTGAGATTGGTTAGATTCGATCTATCTTCCAAGACAGATACCTTAGGGTTAAATCTTGCTGGCAAGGTTCTGAGGATCTTTCAGACAACAATTTTCATTTCAACAGGTTCTCCCAAACCTTCCAATGTATTTGTTGTTTCATCAACACGCTGAAATTATGCAGTAATATCTTCATCTTCCCTCATTTAGAGTTGCTCAAAATTTTCCTTGAGAATTTGAAGCTTTGCTTCTTTCACCGTTGAGTCACCTGCATATATATTTTTGAGCTTGCCCCATACCTCTTTAGTAGTTTTGCAACTCAATACCTTAAGATAAACAGATTCGATAAGCCCACTGATAATAAGATCTTTAGCCCTTGCATCATATACCATATTTTTCTTACCTTGTTCATCTTGGGTCGGTGTGAAGCCCTTGTCAACGAGTTCCCATCCTTCGTATGCTTGCACCAACAAATGAACCTGCATTCTTCCACTCCAAAGTGCATAGTTATTTCCATTGAACAAAGGAAATTTGTTCTTAGTATACTCCATGATCTCCTTCCATTTGTTAGACTGCTATTGAAGGAACCAAGCTCCAAAACCAATTGTTGGAAATAGTGAGAGAGGGGGTGAATCAATTTTCCTTAGCAGTTAGCACTTTTAAATCCTTTCAGGGCATTAGTTAATCTTCAATTATTAATAATGTTTATGTAGTAATAACAATAACTAAAAGAACACAATATGCACAAGAATTTTAGGTGGAAAACCCCCTCCGGTGTTGATTTGGGGTAGCATCGGATGTGCTTTAGCCACAAAAATTGGTGAAGAGGCTAAGGCACATGAGATCTCCAATAGCTAGAAAGGATTTGGGCAGATTCTAAACAGTTTGGGAGATATTAAAATAATTAATATTTTTAATGGAGTCCATAAGTCTAAACTTAGGGAAATTAAAATATTAATGTGAATTAATATTAAACTATGTTAGAATGGTCCAAAAGTGATGGATCAAACTAGATCTAATCTTAGCTATTGATTCGGGACTTAATCTTGGCCGTTGATCTGTCAACAAAAAAAGTATAAGAGGAGGCTTGAGGGTCACTTGGAGAACACACCAAGAGATCAAGATTTCGACTTTCTGGGGCTGGGTTTGCTAAGAAAGTTGAGAGAGTGATCTGGAGTTGCAGCTGAGAGGAAGTGAATACAGAAGTAGAGAGGAGAATCAGTGCAACAGCCGGGAAAGCTGACACAGAGGATAGAATCTGGAACTGCTGGGAACTGCCGGGAAAGCTAATGCAGAGGGCAGAAGAGGCTGACGTTGGGGTTTTTCGTGGGGCAGATTGGAGCTGAGGAGCTGTCGGAGTGTTTATCCAGGGTTTCAGTCAGAGCATCTGTCTCCAAAGGAGAGGTACTATTGTCGAGATTATTCTCTATTGGGTGTGCCGGTTTTGGCACCCAGATTGTATTCAGAAACTGCATAATAATAATACCCTTAGATAGCTGCACCGGATTTCCGGCATTGGTTTTTTTCGGGGACATTAGTCCAAAGACAACAATGTCACTTGTGTGCCTGTTTCTGTTTCCTTCAGTTGATGACCTGTAATGTGTTGAGCATGTACTTGTATTTATTTCCAGTATTTAAATGGTAAATAACTTGTTAATTAACAGAACAAGTAGGTAGGAATAAATCAATAAGGTACATGAAGGGTTTCTAATGTGTCAGACTTAGAAATTCCAACATGGTATCAGAGGGTGGTTGCAGGTCACAGTAAAACTGAGGATACTAGCCGAGCAGAGAAGTAGCAGCAGAAAATAGCTATCCCGAGTGACAAAAGTTGTTCCTAGCAGCAAAACAACAAGGAAGGGGTGACGCAGTGCTTGCGTCATCAAGTTCGGGCCAAGAAGAGGCTGCGCAAAGGCTGAGGGAGGCAAAGACAGCCTCACGCAGAGCCACGCAGAGGATAGGAGCGCTAACACATTTGGCTTAGGGAGCTAGTTTGTCGGTGCTGGCACTGGGCAGAGCTTAGGAGCTCTCATTTTCAGCTTGTTGGGGTTTAGAAGGCTGTGGATAAATTGCAAAGTGGAGCTGGTGGGGTACTGTTGTGAAAATAGTACCTAACAAGGCAAGGCCAAGGAGGAGGAAGTTGCTACCAAGGGTTTCTAGCCGAGAAATCCTGATCAGTGGTGTGGTTGCATAGATGATCAGAGTAGGGGGCATCTCAACATCGACAGAAGGATTTCCAAGATGTAAATCGAGGCTTAGATGTTGTCACATCGAGAACTTCCAGGAGGGAAGTAGAAGAGCAACAGAATGGCACTACACGGAGTAAGAGACTAGGACAGACTGGACGGAGCCTTAAATTTCGTAGTCTGGAAGGCCAAAATCTTATCCGTACTTGACAGAAATCGTGTCAAGCACTTTTCCTTGAAGACGATAGCGATCCGAGTTGACCCAACTGACAATGACAGGTTTGAGGAAGCAATGGAGAGGGCCAAGAGTATCATTCTTGATGGAGTCAAGGATCATATAGTACCACATATTGTCGAGAAGAATACGACAGGGAGATGTGGAAGGCCCTGACCAAGTTGTATCAACATACTTCCGTGCAAAGGAAGATGCTCCTAGAAAATTAGTTGCAGTCATAGCAGATGCAGAAGGGAGAATAGATCGACACCTTCCTCGGTCGAATGGAGGAGATCCAAGATCAATTGACTTCCATAGGGGCCACACCAGATCTATAGTTGATGGCGAGAACAACCCTGTGTTAGCGCTTGAAATTTCACCTCAGGCTGAGAAAGGTAAACCTCAAGGCAACATCAAACCACTTAGCCTCGTAGCTAGCCCTACGGGGCAAGAGAGGGCTCTCTCCGGTCTATCTCAGCAAAAGTTTTCTAAAAGGGGCTAAGATGACTTTAAAAGAAACTGATTTTAGGCTAGTAAATTGATAAAATGGGTTTTTAATAAAATGACGGGGTTTTTCTGGGCTGCATGGGCAAAGTAACAACTTGAGCAGAGAAATGTAATCAAGAACACAGATTATCCCCTGAGGCAAGGTAGGCAAGAAATTTAACATCAAATTGAGATTAAATGGAATGGCAAGACTGGTGAGGAGCTGACAAGGGCATAGAAGCTGAATCCTTGTCAAACAGAAGAAAACATTAAATATTGAACAAACTTAAAGGCAGAGCATACAAATGATGAATTCTACCTTAACACTTCATTTGTTCAATTAGAAATGATCATGAAGTGAAATGAAAACATAACAGGTTACATATGAAACAGAAGGAAAACTTATGCTAAATTGTCATACCATAGGAATCTCAGGGGTCAGAGCTGCATTTTTTGATTAAAATCTCTGTCAAAATCTGTACAATGAAAGCTCTGTTCTCCACCAGCTCTCAGAATTCTCTCTCTTCTCTTTCCACCCTCTAACTCTTTACAAATGAATTTTTAATACAATAAATAAAATGCTGCTAAGGGAAAAACAAATCGACCCCAAAATAGGGGCGTTGTTTCACCTGCAATTATAAAAATGGCAAAGAGCGTTTCCTCTATTCTAAACTAAAACAGCGTCTCCCTAAAAATCCTCTGATGGTCGACACATGGAGCGCAGATCCCGTTGAATCATTAACTAAAGTCTGGGAAATAGGAATCGAATCCTATCAGATGTCTCTGTTTATTTTTGGCTGAAGTGAAGAGCCAGGTGTCGAATTCTTCGTTCCTCCAAAGCTGCACTGCATGTAATATGGTATTCTCAATGGAACCGTTACGTCTTTCTTGGTCTGGATGATGTTACACGGGGCCTTCACATCGCATATCACTCTGGAAAATGGCTTTCACAACACAAGTTCGATTTCCGGCTTCATATTTATCAATTTACTACTGAATTCCTGGTGATAAATAGAGCTAGTAAGACCTGCAAATTCCAAGCTCTTAGGGAAAAGGGTACATCAGCCAAGCATAGAATATTTGCTTGCAGGTGATCAATTCTACTTTGGTTGGGGTATGTTGGCGAATTTCCACGTCGTTTTATACATACTCTCAGGATGTCTCAATCCTGCAACCTCATGTTCTGGAACAGCTGCAGCAATCTCATTCAGTTCTTGCTGTGACAAGCTAACCCATAAAGATGCAATATTTTCATCCAAATTTTTTACTTTACTTGTTCCTGGAATAGGAGCAACGTCACTTCCTTGATGAAGCACCCATGCGAGGGCCAATTGCGCGGGTGTGTACCCATGCTTTCTTAGCTAGAGCAGAAACTCGTTCAAATAATACTTCTTCTCGCAATTCTCTCCGTGAAACCGAGGTTGCCGAACCAGTCTACTATCACCCTCATGTAAGTTTTCAACAACTGCTTTTCCAGCAAAAAATCCACGTCCAAGAGGACTATAAGGTATAATGCCTATTCCCAAATCCCTGCAAGTAGGAATGATATCATCCTCCACATCACGGGTCCACAAAGACCATTCTAATTGAACAGCTGTAATGGGATGTACAGCATTAGCTCGTCTAATGGTGTCCACACTAGCTTCAGAGAGCCCAATATATTTGACTTTTCCTTCTTGCACAAGCTTCTTGAGTTCTCCCATAGTTTCTTCTATTGGAACTGTAGTATCCACACGGTGTTGGTAGTAAAGATCAATATAATCCACATCAAGGCGCTTCAGGCTGTCTTCACAAGCTTTGCGTACATACTCTGCTGAGCCTTTAACACGAAAAACACCTTCTATTACAACATTGCCAAACTTAGTGGCCAGCTGAACTTTCTCACGGGGCAAACCTTTCAAAGCCTTGCCAACTTGGACTTCATTTGTGAAAGGCCCATACATATCTGCAGTGTCAAAAAACATGATGCCTCTGTTGAAAGCATGATGAATCAAAGAAATTCCATCTTCCTCGGCAACAGGGGTGCCATAGGCAAATGAAAGCCCCATACATCCTAAGCCAAGTTTGGAAACCTCGAATCCTTGGGTACCGAGTTTAATGCGTGGGATGGACGCCATTTCTAAAAGCTTGGGTCGATTCTGCCTGAAGAAATATATGAACTCGTACCGTCGTAGATACCTTTGCAGTGCTTCCAAATTTTCTAATTCCCTCACCTCCACACTGTTTCATCTCATTTTGCTTCTTTCCAAAGAGATGTATGGCATCCCGGACACTCAATCTTCGAGTGTGCTCAGGCTTTTGAGCAGACCCTGATATATTGTTGTCAATATTATCGCTCTCAGCATCATCACTGTCATTGCTTCTCAATTCCCTAAATGAACCCGTGTCTTTGATAGGCAGATCTTGAAAATAGCTTATACTTTTAATCACTACAGAGTTAGATCGACGTGATCCTGTTCTCCCGATTTGAACTTGTCGTGTTGGAGAAGATGACCTTCTCCTGTGAGGAGACCTTACTGAATGCCTATTTCTCTCAGCTTGAGATTGATTAGCATTATCAGAGGAAACTAAATCTGTATTAACAGTGAGAGTTCTCTTCATTTCAAACTTACCATTTATGCTGGCCAAGCTATTGGAAGTTTCTTTACTACCAGCACCTTCACTTACCATGACTCCAACAGGTTCCTTCATTGATAAATCATTTCTATATTTCCTGTGTGTATGGTCCTCTGTGTTTTGTGTGTCAACGAGAGAATCCTCATTTAACCATTCATAAGCGAATTCATTGCCGGATTTGACTGATGTATATAGAGCTATGTCACCACTACTTTGACTGACTGTTTCAACAGTAAGGTCTTTGTTAGTAATGACTTTATCCGAGTGGCCTGTGTTATTCTGGTGAGAAGCATGATTTGTGAAGTCAGTAGCAATATCTACTACGAGATTCTCCATACTCACATCACCTACCCCTCCTCCATCATGTGGGCCCTTTTGAACTCTGATGTATGTTTGAAAATCTGTGTCATTTGCGTTACATTTTCTACAGATATCATCACTCTTTTTATCAACAAAATCCATTTCAAACTCTTCTGATGAAATTGCTTGGGAAATATTTTGAAATGAGAAAAATTTTGAAGTCCACAGCCAGGATTGACAAGCATGTCACCAGTATCATTGCAAATCGATATGATGAGAGGCTTTTTCTTTGTCTGCTTGCAGGGATAGGAGTTAATGAAACCACTGCCATTTGAAGAGCTGGAGACTTTAATACATATTCTAAAAAATACATTTAGTGATTTCTTCTTCAAAACATGGTTTTGAAGAAGAATCAGTCATACAAGACGGAGTCTAACACCCTGAATGCAGTCTCAGAAGACTGGGAGGTGTTTTCTAGAGCATATTGTGCAGGGTGACCCTTCCAGATTGGGAGGAAATGTGGGCGGCTCTATGCCAAGAGGAGATCAGGAGGGTGACTGAGATGGAAAGCAACAACAAGGGGATTAGAATCAAGGAGGAGGAGGAGGTGGATGCTGCCCTAGCATCTGAGGGTAAGAAAGAAAAGCACAAGAAGAAGGACCTCTACAAGGTCAAATGCTTCCACTGTGGGGAGCTGGGTCATTATGCGACCCAGTGTTTGAGGAATAAGAGCAAGGGAGAGGCTTCTGAGATCAAGGAATTGCTAGCAAGGGCAGAGAAGGAGGTGGAGACAGACGATATCTATGCCATGAGTGCACTCGCACCACTTGAGCGAAAGTGGGGAGACATCGAGCTGTAGTCAAGAGGACTACAAAAGATGAGGGGTAGGATCCTCGAGGTACTCAACCTCTTGGATTATACCTGGCTATGGGAGCCTCGAAGAGTAGTAGCAGGACTGGCGGATGTTAGTAGAAACGGATGAGGATGGAGCGACAGAGAGAGCTATAGTGCAGGATTGCCAGCACAGCGCGAGGCTAGCAGGCTGCAATAGTGCGAGAGGCACCCAAGGGTTGCACCATTGCAGGATGGCACAGAGAGGTGTGCAATGGTGCGAGATGCAGGGAGTTGTTGCAGCAACGCAGAGGTCAGAGAGGGAGCACTTGTCAGTGACAGAGGGAGCTTCAGCATCAGGAGTGTTTCTAGCCTGACGGAGATGTCAGATTTGTGAGATCAGTTACTTACGTCTTAGTAACTGAGTTGCAGTGCAGCAGTTAGCAGTGGCAGTGCTATGGGCAGCGAGATGCAACATGATGAGAGGGGTTGTATTGCAGATGCAACAGTGGCAGTGGCAGGGCCATTGGTAGCAGTACAGGATGCAACAGTGCAAAGGATGTTGGGCAGCTGGCCTAGCATCAGCACAAGGACCGATGCCAGATGATCAGAGTGATGCTCAGTGAGGAGAATTACTAGAGCACAATCCTCGCTAAGAGGGAGTGTTGATTTGGGGTAGCGTCAGATGTGCTCTAGCCACGAAATTTGGTGGAGAGGCTAAGGCACATGATATCTCCAATACGCAGAAAGGGTTTGGGCAGATTCTAAACAGTTTTGGAGATATTAAAATAATTAATATTTTTAAGGGAGTCCCTAAGTCTAAACTTAGGGAAATTAAAATATTAATGTGAATCATTATAAAACTGTGTTAGAATGGTCCAAAAGTCAAGGATCAAGCCATATCTAATCTTAGCCATTGATTAGGGACTTAATCTCGGCCGTTGATTTGTTAACGAGGAAAGTATAAGAGGAGGTTTGAGGGTCACTTGGAGAACACACCAAGAGATCAAGATTTTGACTTTCTGGGGCTAGGTTTGCTGAGAAAGTTGAGATAATGATCTAGAGTTGTAGCTGAGGGGCAGTGAATACATAAGCAGATAGGCAAAGGTAGTTTCGGGAGGATTACCGTAGAAGTCGGGAAAGCTGACGCAGAGAGCAGGCCCCGGAACTACCGGGAACTGTAAAGCTGTCGGGAAAGGGGCAGAAGAGGTTGACGCAGTCCCTAGAGGCTGACATTAGGGTTTTTCGTGGGGCAGATTGGAGCTGAGGAGTTGTCGGAGTGTTTATCCAGGGTTTTAGTCAGAGCATCTGTCTCCGAAGGAGAGGTACTACTACTGAGACTATTCTCTGTTGGGTGAGCCAGTTTTGGCACCCAGATGGTATTCAAAAACTGCATAATAATAAAACCCTCAGATAGCTGCACCAGTTTTTCGGCATTGGGTTTTTCCGGGGACATTAGTCCAAAAACAAAGATGTCACTTGTGTGCTTGTTTCTGTTTCCTTCAGTTGATGATCTGTAGTGTGTTGAGCATGTACTTGTATTTATTTCTAGTATTTACATGGTAAATAACTTGTTAATTAACAGAACAAGTAGGTAGGAATAAATGAGTAAAGTACATGAAGGGTTTCTAACGTGTCGGACTTAGAAATTCCAACATGGTATCAGAGGGTGGTTGTAGATCACAGGAGAACTGAGGCCATCAGCCGAGGAGAGAAGTAGCAACAAAAAACAGTTGTCTCAAGTGACAAAAGTTGTTCTTAGCAGCAAAACAACAAAGAAGGGATGATGCAGTGCCTGCGTCATCAAGTTCGAGCCAAGAAGAGGCTGCGCAGAGGTTGAGGGAGGCAAAGACAACTTCACGTAGAGGACAGGAGCACTGACGAAGTTGGCTTAGGGAGCTAGTTTGTCGGTGCTGGGACTGCGCAGAACCTAGGAGCTCTCACCTTTAGGTTGCTGGGGTTTAGGAGGCTATGGATAAGTTGCAGAGTGGAGCTGGTGGGGTACTGTTGTCACAACAATACCTTACAGGGCAAGGCCGGGGATGAGGGAGTTGCTACCAAGGGTTTATAGCCGAGAAATCCGGATCAGTGGTGTGATTGCACAGACGATCAGAGTAGGGGGCATATTGACATCGGCAGAAGGATTTCCAGGAGGGAAATCGAGGCTCAGAGGAAGTCACATCGAGAACTTCCATGAGGGAAGTAGAAGAGCAGCGGAATGGCACTACACGGAGTAAGAGACCAAGACAAACTGAACAGAGCCTTAAACTTCGTAGTATGGAAGGCCAAAATCTTATCTGTACTTGACAGAAATCGTGTCAAGCACTTTTCCTTGAACACGATAGCAGTCCGAGTTGACCCAGTTGACAATGACAGGTATGAGGAAGCAATGGCGAGGGCCAAGAGTATCATTCCTGATGGGGTCAAGGATCATATAGTACCACATATTGTCGAGAATAATACTGCATGGGAGATGTGGGAGGCCCTGACCAAGTTGTATCAACATACTTCTGTGCAAAGGAAGATGCTCCTAGAAAATCAGCTGCGGTCATACCAGATGCAGAAGGGAGAACAGATCGACACGTTCCTCGGTTGATTGAAGGAGATCCGAGATGAACTGACTTCCATAGGGGCCACACCAGATCTAGGGTAGATGGTTAGAACAACCTTGAATGCAGTCTTAGAAGACTGAGAGGTGTTTGTGCAGAGCATATTGGGGAGGGCAACCCTTCTAGATTGGGAGGAAATGTGGGCGGCTCTACGCGAAGAAGAGATCAGGAGGGTGACCAAGACGGGAAGCAGTAGCAAGGGGATCATAATCAAGAAGGAGGAGGTGGATGCTGCCCTAGCATTTGATGGTAACCAAGAAAAGCGGAGAAGAAGGACATCTCCAAGGTCAAATGCTTCCACTGTGGGGAGCTGGGTCATTATGTGACCCAATGTCCGAGGAACAAGAGCAAGGGAGAGGCTTCCGAGACCAAGGCAACGCCAGTAAGGGCAGAGAAGGAAGTGGAGATAGATGATGTCTGTGCCATGAGTACACACACACCACTTGAGCGAAAGTGGGGAGACATCGAGGTGTAGTCAGGAGGACTATAAAAGATGAGGGGCAGGATGCTCAAGGTACCAAACCTCTTGGATTATACCTGGCTACGGGAGCCTCGAAGAGTAGTATCAAAACTGGCAGATGTCGGTAAAGACAGATGAGGATGGAGCGACAGAGAGAGCTATAGTGCAGGATTCCCAGGACAACGTGAGGCTAGCAAGCTGCATTAGTGCGAGAGGCACGAGAGTGTTGCACCAATGTAGAATGGCACAGAGAGGTGTGCAATAGTGCGAGATGGAGGGAGTTGTTGCAACAGCGCAGAGGTCAGAGAGGGAGCACTTGTCAGTGACAGAGGGAGCTTCAACATCAAGAGTGTTTCTAGCCTGACGGAGATGTCAGAGTTGGGAGATCAATTACTTACTTCTCAGTAACTAAGTTGCAGTGCAGCAGTTAGCAGTGGCAGTGCTATGGGCAACACGATGCAGCATGATGAGAGGGGTTGCATTGAAGATGCAGTAGTGGCAGTGGCAGGGCCATGGGCAGCAGCACGGGTGCAGGGGGAGTTGCAATACAGATGTAGCAGTGGTAGTGGCAAGGCTATGGGTAGCAGTACAGGATGCAACAGTGCAGAGGATGTTGGGCAGCAGCCTTAGCATCAGCAGAGGGATCAATGCCAAATGATCAGAGTGATGCTCAGTGAGGAGTATTACTAGAGCATAGTCCTCGCTAAGAGGGAGTGTTGATTCGGGGTAGCATCGGATGTCCTCTAGCCGCGAAAATTGGTGAAGAGGCTAAGGCACATGTGATCTCCAATACGCAGAAAGGGTTTGGGCAGATTCTAAACAGTTTGGGAGATATTAAAATAATTAATATTTTTAATGGAGTCCCTAAGTCTAAACTTAGGGAAATTAAAATATTAATTTGCATTAATATAAAGCCGTGTTAGAATGGTCCAAAAGTCATGGATCAAGTCAGATCTAATCTTAGCTGTTGATTAGGGACTTAATCCCGGTTGTTGATCTGTCAACGAGAAAAGTATAAGAGAAGGCTTGAGGGTCACTTGGAGAACACACCAAGAGATCAAGATTTCGATTTTCTGGGCTGGGTTTGCTGAGAAAGTTGAGAGAGTGATCTGGAGTTGTAGCTAAGGGGCAATGAATACAGAAACAGAGAGGCAACGATAGTGCCAGGAGAATCAACGCACCAGCCGGGAAAGCTGACGCAGAGGGTAGAAGCCGAAACTGTTGGGAACTACCGGAACACCCGGGAAAGCTGACGCAGATGGCAGAAGCCAGAACTGCCGGGAACAATCGGAATTGCCGAGAAAGCTGATGTAGAGGGCAAAAGCCGAAACTGTCGGGAAAGCTGATGCAGAGGGCAGAAGACGTTGGTGCAGTCCCTAGAGGCTAACACCGGGGTTTTTCGAGGGGCAGATTGCAGCTAAGGAGCTGCTGGAGTGTTTATCCAGGGTTTTAGTCGAAGCATCTTTCTCCGAAGGAGAGGTACTACTGTCGAGATTATTCTCTGTTGGGTGAGGCGGTTTTGGCACCTAGATTGTATTCAAAAACTGCATAATAATAAAACCCTTAGATAGCTACACCGATTTTACCGCATTGGATTTTTCCGGAGAGATTAGTCCAAAAACAACGGTGTCACTTGTGTGCTTGTTTTTGTTTCCTTCAGTTGATGATCTGTAATGTGTTGAGCATGTACTTGTATTTATTTCTAGTATTTACATGGTAAATAACTTTTTAATTAATAGAACAAGTAGGTAGGAATAAATCAGTAAAGTACATGAAGGGTTTCTAACGTGTTAGACTTAGAAATTCCAACATTCGGGTCAAAAACCACGACTTTTCTAATAAATTCTTTAATCTTTATTATTGATTTGGGGTAGCATCGGATGTGCTCTAGCCACGAAATTTGGTGAAGAGTTTGGGGTACATGAAATCTCCAATATCCAGAATCGGCTTGGGCAGATTCTAAACAGATAAGGAGATATTAACATAATTAATATTCTTAATGGAGTCCCTAAGTCTAAACTTAGGGAAAATAAAATATTAATGTGTATTAATATGAATCTGTGTTAGAGTGGACCAAAAGACATGGATTAAGCCAGAGCTAATCTTAGCCGTTGGTTAGGGACTTAATCTCGGTCGTTGAGATGTCAACAGGAAAAGTATAAGAGGAGGCTTGAGGGTCACTTGGAGAACACATCAGATGATCAGTTATTCTATTCTCTAGAGCGAGGTTTGCTAAGAGAGATAGAATCAGTGATCGGGAGAGCAGCTGAGGGGCATTGAGTACAAAGGAATAGAGAAGGCAGAGATTGTTTCCGAAGAGCAGCACAATAGCCAAAGAGAGTGATGCAGAGCCAGCAAGGGCTCACGCAGGGCCACGAAGAGGTAGCCAAGTGCTGCGTAGAGCACCAAAGGGGCCAGCGTAGCTGACGCAGGGCCAATGTGAGACAAAGAGGGGTTGGCGCAGTCCACATAGAGCAGATGTTGGGGTTGTAGTAGTAGTTTTGTGCTGAGATTCGAGAAGTTGTTGGAAGGGTTTTCTGGGGTTTCAGCCAGGATATTTCTCTCAAACTGTGAGGTATAGCTGCTAAGGAAATTCTCTGTTGGATAGGCTAGTTACGACACCCAAATTTTACTATGATATTGCTTAGTAAGAAAACCCTCAGATAACTGTAGTAGTTTTCCCGCATTGGGTTTTTCCATGGACATTGGTCCAAAAATAATGGTGTCATGTGGTGTGTTTGTTCTTGTTTATTTTAGTTGTTGATCTGTAATATGTTGAGCATGCACCGGTGTTTATTTTCAGTATTACTTTGTAAATAACTTGTTAAAGAAAAATAACAAGTAGGTAGGAATAAATCAGAAAAAGTGCTTGAAGGGTTTCTAAACTGACTAAACTTAGAAACTTCAACATGGTATCAGAGCGTGATTGCAAATCACAGGAGGACTAAAACACATCAGCTGAGCGGAGCAATAGCAGTAGAAAACAAATGTCCCGAGCAAACAAAAGTTGTTTCTAGCAGCGCAGAAGCCAAGAAGTGTGACGCAGAGCCAACTAGAGCCATGCAGAAGAAGTCGAGAGTTGCGCAGAGCCTCAGAGAAGCCAGCGTTGCTGACGTAGAGGGCCAGAGGGCTGACGCAGGGTATCCCAGGGCTGACGCAGAGCCAGCGTGAGGCAGAGAGGGGCTGACGCAGTTCACAGAGAGGCACTTGCTGGAGTCTAGAGGGCTGCAAAAATATTGCAGAGTGGAGCTGGTAAGGTACTGTACTTTGAACAGTACCTGACAGAGTAGAGCCAGAGGAGTTGTTATTAAGGGTTTCTAGCCGAGGAACCTGGATCAGTAGTGTAGTTGCACAAGACGATCAGAGTAGGGGGCATCTCAACAAGCGGCAGAAGGATTTCCAGGAGGGAAATTAGGACTCAGAGGGTGTCCAGAAGAGAACTTCCAGACGGGAAGTAGAGACTTAGAGGAGTCGAACAGAGAACTTCCAAGAGGGAAGTAGAGGAGCGTCATGGCACTACACGGGGTAAGGGACTAGGATAGACTGGTCAGAGCATTGAACTTCGCAGTCTGAAAGGCCAGAAAGGCCAGAATCTTATCAGTGTTTGACAGGAATCGTGTCAAGAACTTCACCTTAAAGACGATAGCTATCCTAGTCGACCCAAATGATAATAACAAGTACGAAGAGGGGATGGCGAGGGCCAAGTGCATTATCCTTGATGGGGTCAAGGATCATGTGGTACCACATATAGCTGAGAAGGAAACGGCAGCTGAGATATGGGAGGCTCTCAAGAACCTGTACCAGCATACTTCTATGCAGAGAAGAATGCTGCTCGAGAACCAGATGAGGTTGTATCAGATGAAGAAGAGTCAATTGATTGACACCTTCCTCGGAGGATTGAATGAGATCCGAGACCCGTTCACCACTATAGGAGCGACACCTGATCAGGAGCTTATGTTGAGGACAACCCTAAATGATGTCTCAAAAGACTGGGAATTGTTTTTCCAGAGTATCCTGGGCAGAGGGACTATCCTACCTTGGGACAAGATGTGGGAAGCTCTTCGCCAAGAAGAGATCAATAGACAGTCGAAGACAGGTAGCAACAACAAAGGGATCAAAGTTTAGCAGGAGGAGGAGGATGTGGCCCTAACATCTGAGGGAAAGCAAGAGAAGCGGAAGAAGAAAGATCTATTCAAGATCAAGTGCTTCCACTGTGGGGAGATGGGTCATTATGCGACCTAGTGCCCAAGGAAGAAGAGTAAGGGAGAGTCTTTCGAGACTAAGGCGGCGCCAGCACGGGTAGAGAAGCAAGTTTTGACAGACGATGACTGTTCCATGAGTGCACACGCACCACTTGAGCGGAAGTGGGGAGACATCGAGCTGTAGTCAGGTGGACTACAGGCGATGAGGTGTAGGATACTTGAGGTACCCAGCCTTTTGGATTAGACTTTGCTACGAGAGCCTCGACGAGGAGTAGCAGGACTGGCTGGGTGGGTAGAGACAGATGCGGATGGAGCAATAGAGAGAGCTACAGTGCAGGAGTCTGAAGACAATGCAGAGCTAGTAGGTTGCAGCAGAACAAGAGGCACAAGAGTGTTGCACTAGTGCAGGAGGGCATAGAGAGGTGTGCAACAGTGCGAGATGCAGGGAGTTGTTGTAGTAGCCCAGAGGTTAGAGAGAGGGAGCACTTGACAGCATCAAAGGGAGCTTCAGCATCAGTGGGTGTTTCTAGCCCAACAGAGAGGTCAGTTGGGAGATCAGTTACTTACTTTTTAGTAACTGAGTTGCAGTGCAACAGTAGGCAACACGATGCAACATGATGAGAGGAGGTGTAGTGCGGATGCAGTGCTGGGAGAAAGAACCAGCAACAACACGGATGCAGAGGGAGTTGTGGCAGTGGTAGAACCATGGGAAACAGTACAGGAGGCAACAGTTTAGAGGATTTTGGGCAGGAAGACCTAGCATCAGCACAGGTACCGATGCCGGATGATCAGAGTAATACTCAGTGAGGAGTAGTGCTAGAGCACAGTCCTTGCTAAGAGGGGGTGTTGATTTGGGATAGCATCGGATGTGCTCTAGCCACAAAATTTGGTGGGGAGGTTCGGGCACATGAGATCTCCAATACCCAGAAGGGGCTTGGGCAAATTCTAAACAGATCAGGAGATATTAAAATAATTAATATTTTTAATGGAGTATTAATATGAATCTGTGTTAGAGTGGTCCAAAAGACATGTATCAAGCTAGATCTAATCTTAGTCGTTGATAAGGGACTTAATCTCGACTGTTGAGATGTCAACAGGAAAAGTATAAGAGGAGGCTTGAGGGTCACTTGGAGAACACATCAGATGATCAGTCATTCTATTAATATGAATATGAATCAGGGTTTACTAAGAGAGATAGAATCAGTGATCGAGAGAGCAGCTGAGGGGCATTGAGTACAGAGGAATAGAGAAGGAAGATATTGTGCCGGGAGAGCAGTGCAACAACCAAGGAGAGTGATGCAAAGCCAGCAAGGTTTCATGGAGGGCCACGGAGAGGCAGCTAACTGCTGCGCAGAGCACCAGAGGGGCCAGTGTAGCTGACGCAGGGCCTCCTGGGGCTGACACAAGCCAAGAAAGGCTTACGCAAGGCCAACGTGAGACAGAGAGGGGCTGATGCAGTCCAAATTGGGCAGACGTTAGGGTTGCAGGAGCAGTTTTGTGTTGAGGAGCTGCTGAACTGGTTTTCTAAGGTTTCAGCCAGGAGATTTCTCTCAAACTGTGAGGTATAGCTGCTAAGGAAATTCTTTGTTGGGTAGGCCAGTTATGACACCTAGATTGTACTCTGATATTGCTTAATAAGAAATCCCTCAGATAGCTGCACCAGTTTTCCCGCATTGGGTTTTTCCGGGGACATTGGTCCAAAAATAATGGTGTCATGTGGTGTGTTTGTTCTTGTTTCTTTTAGTTACTGATCCATAATATGTTGAGTATGCATTGGTGTTTATTTGTAGTATTTACTTTGTAAATAACTTGTTAAAGAAAAATAACAAGTAGGTAGGAATAAATCAGAAAAAGTGCATGAAGGGTTTCTAAACTAAGTAAACTTAGAAACTTCAACATTCAACCCCAACTAAAATGAAAGCAACAACTTCCTAGAATTCTAGAAAAGCATTCTTCTCCAGCTCCCACTGGAAGGATGCCCCGGTCCCCAACGCCCTGGTTTCTTTAGTAATCAACTGAATGGATGCCCCAACACCCTAGTGAGCCACTTCTCACCCTAGCACCTCCCTACCACCTTGAAATGTTCATAGGCCCCAACTTGCAGGCGATTTCATACACCTGCCTACTGCCTCCCTGCCACCCTATAATGACAAAAATAAGACAAGACTATGGATTCCCAAACTAGGGACAACAATCCACGATACTTTAAGATGTACAATAATTTTCGTGTACTTGACCAAATAGCCAATTTCTCTATGACCTGCAACTCAACCATGACATCATCCCAACAGTGACTCCTATACCTCCCAACACTGCCTCTTCGACTCTAGGCAAAATGACTCTTTTACAACTTTACAATGATGACTCTTTTACAAATCACTCTTGGCCTTCATAATTCTTCACAATATGCAAATGGCTGTCATGTCTTCAAATGATGTCCCGTTGACTCTTGGCCTTTATACATCTTCACAATATGCAGATGGTTGTCCATTCTTCAAAGGATGTCTTGTTGCAATGCTTCCTTTGATTTTAGCTCTTGAATGCTTGCTTGATGTTGTGCTTGAATCTATGCAAAATTTGCCCGTCGAAACCAAACCCAAAACAAAACAAAATACCCTTCAACTTACCTCTTCCTACAAAACACATGTAAGTGCATAATAATGAATAAATACAAATTAAAATTACAATGCATACCTGAAGTGTGCTTGTCACTTTTGTTGTTGACTTGTTGCAGCAGTAGACAAAGACTCCCACTCTTGATATAGGCCTAGACTCTATGCAAGACTATATCCAAAACTGACCTAAAGATATATACAATAGAAACTGATGACAAACCCTAGACTTGTGATGAACCAAGTTCTAAGTACAACAACAAAGACCATTCTATCAACTATGACAAGACAAGTAACATGAACTTACAACATCATATAGATTTAGTAGACTTGGTGTAGCATCAAATGTGTAGTATCAAGAATAGGACATCTAAAATGTGGTATCAAAACTAACTATGACATATAGAGACATAGAGATATAATCGAGACCCTATATATACTTATGTTTTCCTACAAAAACATATGTCAGAGATGATACTCAAAATTCAAATGTAAACACTAATCATACACACCTTGTTGTAGGAGACTTACCCTTGACTGTTGATGTGTGGTCCTTACTGCAGTGATCCTTGAATGCATGCTTTTTCTTGCATTCTAGGAGCTCGATATTGAACGTGTTTTATATATGTAATTTCAGGTCTCTAGGGTCTGAATTTTGTCCTGTGGTAGCCCTCTGAGTCCTCTTTCCAACCCCACAGGTCTGATCAAGATTGGATTCTTCAAGAAAGAGTTATGCCCAATCTCCCACGATGACTTGATTATACACTGGTTCAGTAGAGCGAACTTGTACAAAGTGCCACGTGTCACTATTGCGACCTTTGACCCTGAAAACGATACCCAACAAACTACAGTCCGTCCTCTTTATGCTGCTATTTACGAAATTTGAATCCAATGCTCAGAGAGAAAGTTATGATGATTTTCCCAACGTCATTTGTTTGACATGGAATTTGGGAGCCTGCAAAAACCCTAACTTCCTCAAATCATATCTCTAAAAATATAGCAAACCAAGATCTAAAATTCGGTCACGAAGTTGATTAAGATTTCGGCTCAAATGGGTTTTAATTTCAGCTTCTGAACCTTCACAGAAAAAAGGTTATAGCGAAAATGCCACGATGACTTGTTTGAAGCATAAAATCCCTACTAGAGGAAGATATGAGGGTCATTATTTATATGAATGTCTTGAGTTCAGAGGGTCCTCAACAAGTGAACATTGGAGGGATTTTAGGAGCATTTTATTATTATTATTAATTATTGACTATTCAATGACCACAACCAATTATGAGTGCCATGCTACAATGCCATAGGGTTTTAGCCCACTAACTGGGGTTACTAACTTCAAACGCAAATAACTCTCAAACTGTGAAGAACTGGGAGGTGTACCATATATCAATGGAAACATATCGACAAGTAGAATCGATCGACAATATCTTTGACACAAAATAATATGAGTTGTCAAGTCAAAATGCCCTTGCAAGATCGGGGTAGCCTTTGGTGTTGCTTGGGGTGACATCATTGACAACTGCTGATCAACAAATGCCACCCAGAAGATAGCTGAAATAAGTGGTACATGATCCCCTATTGCGTCCATCTGGAGCACGAAATTGGTTGTACGATGCACCCCGAGCTCCACAAATACTTCTCCAATATGGCACAAATTTACCTTCCTAGGGTGGCACTTGTAGTCCATTGAAAGAAGGGTGAGCTCTCTCCTTGGAAATCTCTGCGTTGAACAACACTGTCACCCAGCTAAGCATCTTGAGCAACACGAGAAATGTAAGATTGACAAAAGAACCCAATAGCTGCTAGGCCCCTTCTATTTATAATTTTTGAGCGGCCTTCCCATGTGGGCCCTGTTGACCACTGGAGTGGCACCTGATGATTATATGAAGACTCCATGCCCAAGGATAATCGAGAGGACACTTGTACCATCAGATATCATTAGTCAACATAGTTTTTTAACTCTACTTCTATCTTTTCATCATCTTTCTTGTACCCAGATTCCACACCCTATGGGGAATTGTAATAAGTGAGTATTGAGTCTGTAACGGGCCTAGGATGTTGGGACTCGATCAACAAACGAGTACACCTTGGAGTGTTTTTTTTATCTGGTTAATTATCCATAATTTTCTAGGTTTTTTCACTCATGTTTTACTCCAAAGCCGGAGTGACAGTTTGAAGGTTGAGCCCTTGACACATCTTAGTGTCTAGAATCGATGTATATTACCATACTAGATCACACAAAAAATTTCATGGAATTTGGTTAGGTGTAGGTAGTCATTTTTTTATTTTTTAGATTTCCCGCAGGTCAAAAATTGCAAATAAAATTGTATTTAAATTGTAGTAAGTGTAGTCCAGATAAGTTGTATGGGGTATGAGTAATCACATTTACACCTCTCACCCTCAACTTTCTACTATGACACACTTTGAGGTGTTAATTATGTGTTTTGGACCCTCAAAACCCACTTTTCCTAAGTTTGGTGGGAAATTTGGCAATTAATTAAGCCAGAAATTAAATAAATGGAGAAAAATAAATATCCACACAACTAAATGTTGTAGAAAATTATGGGGGAGTTAAAGTGAAGTCCCAAGGTGATGTGGACTCTAAAATCAAGGAAATGACATGTGCTCAAATAAAATCGAATTTCTAGCATTAAATGAAAACTCTACTTGGAAATTCGAATTTGTGAAGTTAATACACATTTGGGAGGATATTTGGTGGAGATTTTTGTGGGAAATTGTCCCCACATGGGTTACCACCCATATACACTTGTCATTCCACCATAAAATTCTAATTTGGCACATAAGGGAAGAAGAAAATGATGTCCACTTGCCAAAATTCGATTTTTACATTTGGCATTGGAGCTCCATTCAACAAATTTGAATTTCTTTTTGGGATTGTCACCTCATGCCACTTGTTTAATCACTTCTACATTGGGATTGGCTACAATGCCATTTGTTATTGTCATTTTTCATTGGGATTTGCTCCCAACTCTCTATATAATAAAGCCATGGGCTTTCACATTGTAAGAAGATTGTCACTAGCTATTGTGCTTTCTAAAGCGCTATTGCCTTGTACACTTTCAAAAATATCAATAAAGACTTCGGGGTTTCATTCATGAGGTGTTCCTCCTTTTCGAGTGTGATGAATTGTTGAGCATTGGTATAAGTCCTTTTACTCATGCTTTGATCTAATTTGCTTCCATATGCTCTTGTAGATTTGTTAATGTAGAGCTATCTTGCATTGACATTTGATTTAGAAGTATGCTCTAGTTGGTTTTAAATAAATCTCTAGAGTTTCTTATCATTGTTTATTGCTAAATCTATATGAAACTAATTCTTGATTGAAGTTTTGTAGAGGGAACATCTTGTTGGAATTACAGAATCAAGCATGAGGGGAAGTCTTTGGAGAGACCAACCCACTCTTGATACATTCTTAAAGGAGCTCTCATTTGTTCTTCGAACTTTCATTGTCTTATCTTACAAAGTGGTTTTGCAGTCATTTCGACACATAGCTTGTACACAAGCCGAGAACTTCTAAATTTAAATTTCTTTTAAAGAAAACATTGTATTTCATTTCTTTCATTTGCTATCTAAGAGCTTGAAGATGGCTAAGCAAAAACGAGAGTTTACTCTCACTGTTTAGCTTAGCCTTTTGTAAATTATAATTGTACATATACATTTTATCTTGCTGATTTTTCCATTAATAATTAACTTATTTTGCAGCCATTGTTTGGATTGTTTGCTAACTCTTGTGTGGCAGATTTTGAAGAGCAACTTCCCGCAACATCTAACAAGTGTTTGCAGGACCTTTGGCAAGTGTTGGGGGTTCGATTTCCAAGGATGTCGTGAGCCCTTTTGAGACTTATTTTGGCCAAGTCGAGTTCACTAGAGGGTTGCCCATTTTCCTCTTTAAGCTGTGGGCACTTGGAGAAAACTCACACCTTGTTTCCCTTGCATAAGTTTTGTGAGATCTTGTCACTACTTTCTCAAGAAAAGAGGTCTAGTGTCCAAGTTTCAAGCAATTATTGTGAGGACTCTCCTTGAAGTATAGTTGAGAACTTTGAAGGGCCCTCTTCTCATTGTAATATTAATAAAAGATCTAACTTGCTTGTGGGAGCTTGAGATTTCTCCCATGGTATCCTATCTCTCCATTTAGAGGGAGGCTTCTTTTGGGTGGATTGACATTTGCATGGTTTAAGCTTTCATACTTCATTCACTTACATGCATGCTTTAATTGGGAATTAACACAACCTCACTATCACATTTCATTAAGTTAAAGTTTGTTACAATTTCATTTGAGCTTTGCATTATTTATCTCATTGTTGCTTGAAGTTACAAGCTTACACTTTACTTTGGGCAATTCATCCTTTACATGCAAGCATTTTATATTCTTAACAAACTTTGATTCGTTTCCATTTACCTTCATAAATTGTTTCATGAAAACTTGAATACATGCTTCAATTTTATGCTACATTGTTATCTTGAATATTGCAGCAATTTATTGTCATTGTCTATTTGAAACAAATTTTGCTTTCAAACAAATTACTTGTATCATTTTAATTCATTGATGAAACACATGCAACACTTGTAAGCTAATTTTATTCCTCCAGTTGAAGTTATAATTTCAACCTAAGTCACCGGATTCGTCCTAAACCCCCTACGAATCCCGAATCCAGCGAATCCGACACGATTTGGTCCGGATTCGTGTCCAAATCATATGACACGTCGTGTCCGTTTCCGACACGTCGTGTCCGAGGTCGTGTCACGATTTCCGAAAGCATGTCATGATTTTGGGACACGTGTCCTGTTTCCAGGACTCGCTAAGCTTAGTGCAGGAAAGAAAAGGGCGTGTTTGCTCATTAATATTTTCATTTGGCAAGTGATTTGTGCTGTTGGCAAGTGATTTGTGCTGTTGCAGCAAGGAGTAGAGCATTTTGGCAGCTTCATGATCAAGTCTAGGCCCTAGTATTGATATGTTATTCATGGTAATGTTAAATTCTTAAAGTAAAAGTGACATTCTCCTTAATCTTCATTTTCATCCTTTTACTTAAATTTTTAACATTACCATGAAATGACTCAGGATGTTTGAGAGTGGTTCCGGCCTCATTGGATTTCATATGGAGAAAGTAGAATTTTAGATTTCATTCAAAATCCAGCAGACTTATCAGTTTTTCAGGATTTTAGGATTGGGGGATTGCAATGTTTCCATTGAATTTTGTCATGTATTAGGGTATAGAACTCGTATTTAATCAAGAACACCAAACCAAGAGCTTCTGAATATGTCGCTCGCGCTCCCGTTTTCGCTCCCGCTCCCCGCTTTCGCTCCTGCTCCCAAGTAACACTGTTCCTGATGATATGGGTCTGGACACCACTGTTGAGTTGGCATTGGCCAACATGGATCTCAATGATCCAGTCCTAGAGCCTGTTAGATTTGATGACTTGGAGGGGTCAACCTCCATACCAACAAGATGCAGAGGCGATTATGGATTCAGGGGAGGAGGAGGATGCAAAGGAGAGCAGTGGGGACCATGATGATGGGGACAATGATGCTGATTGATGCCTTGAGGCTTGTATACCTGTAGTTGTTTTATATTTTCTATTTCTATTTTCCATTGGCATTGCACCAACACTACCTATGTAACACATTTTGATTTGATGACTTAATGAGAAAACTACAATTGTCAGTGTGTTTATCTTACTATCTTGTAGTTGTAAGTTGTCTTTCAGTTATGAATTATGAATCATGATTTAAATTTTTAATAGATTTATCATTTATGTGACCAGTACCACTGACATTTATTTGAATTTTGTATGTACTATGCATGCTAATAGCTATAGATGAAGATCTATGTTTGAAATCAATAAATTTGTATCATTAATTAAAATTTGTGTAAGAAATATGATAATATCTAATTTTTAATATATATATATATTTTATTTTTTTAATAAAATAATATATAACGTGTCCTGTTCTGGGGGTTCAGCGTGTCCGAATCCGACACCACGAATCTCGAATCCTACGTGTCCCGAATCCCCGTGTCAGGTGACTTAGATTGCAACTTATGTTGAACAATATTTCATTCTCAAGCATTGCAAATCAATCACTTTGAGGCATTTTCATGTATCATTATTTTAATTTGGGGAATAAACACAATTTGCATTTCATCTAGGGATTTTAGTGTAGGAAAGCCCCAAGCCTCATTAAAATTTTACCTCCAACATAAGTTGGTTGAAGTAGACATCTTAGGGATCCTCTACTCCTTTATTGACTCCTCACTGTGAGATCCATATCATTGGGCAAGGGTGAAGTCTGAGGATTGAAGAGTTAAATTGTAATCTTGTGTAGAGCTAATTAGTAAAATTAACCAAGAGCACTTTCCATTACATTTACTTGTCTCTTGATGGTTTGAGCTTTCATATGCAAAGTCTATTCCAAAAGCAACTATTGTAATCATTTCAAACAAGTGTTTTCTTTTCACGTTTCGAGTCTAATTGCTTATTGATGTCTTGGTTTAGCACTTCCTTTCTTTTACATTTCCAAGTTAATTACTAATTTTTGTGTTTTGGCAAGATATATTTCACATGTTTTGATTTATAAAGTTGACTATCTCAAAAGCATTTTGTATCTTACATATCTTGTGCTAACAATTTTTATTTACATTTCAGGGTGACTTTGTTTTCTCTTTTGAGAGCATTGCATTTTACTTTGAGCAAATATATCTTTAAATTGTTGACCAGATTCCTTATAAGGCATTGGTTTTATGGTTTTTAATCATATTAATGATTGACATTGTTACTTCAAGTTGCTCACTTCATATTTGCTCATAGATCCTTAAAAGTAGTCCATTTTCACTATAACACCCTCCTAGAAACTCACATATTTTAACTTAACTTTTCATTAGAGACCACCCCCCTTAGCTAACCTAGGAGATAACTCAAACGGAGAGAGTCAGGATTAGTGTGACAAAACCTTTTCTGAGTTCCCTGCCACCAACCACACCTTGTGGGGTTGAAGGCTTTTCTCACTGACTTGTAGGTAGGTGTAGGTGGCAGGGTCAACAGGTCCCTCAATCAAGCATTTCGATCTCCTACCTTAGCAACTCAACTTTCCCTCTAAGGAAATGCGTACTACATGTGGGTGTGGCCCCCACATCCCACCAACAATTTTTTTTTCGACCTCCATCTCCTAAGTGTTAGTCCAAAACATTTCGCGGGTCCCATAAAAGACAAAATTGCCAAAATTGTGAAATTAAATTCATGGAAATTATTCTAGGAAGGAACATTACAATTTTGCTATAACTTGGCCTCATGAGATGGGGAAATCCCAACCATGATCATGATCTCCCAAAATAACCAAGCATTGAAGCAATATAAGGTGGTGTGCTCTTCAAATGAGTGGTCAAAATGCAAAGATAATTTTTTGTCAAAAGATTTTGAAAGCACCATAATTACACCAATTTTGTTTGAAACTTATGTTATGGGCACATTATCGAAATGTCATAGCCATTATGCATCTAGTGGCATTGGTTTGGTGCAAATTTTTGCTCTTTGTTAAAACATAATTGTCCTTGAAGTTAGTTCAGCCTCAAAATCTGCAATGGAGTCCTAGATGTAGGGTTTGGAACCTCCTAGATCTCCTCGAATGCGGGGCATCTAGCTTTACAAGGTGTGACATTTTCTTAGTCATAAATGCATGTCTAAGAAAGTTCTTGAAACATGGAGATCTCATAGCATAGGCACTAGTGTAATCAACCTCCTCAAGGTGGATGTACCCTTTAAAGTACGGCATGAACCGTGTCAACACTCGAAAGATATCAATTGTGAGATTCCCAAGAGAAATGTACCATCAATAATGCATCAAATGGTGGATGTCTTCCCCAAATCTAGAGTCAAGCAATTGAAAGCATGAAATAAGGCATCTAATCTATGAAGAACAATTTTAAAATGCTATCAATGATCAACTAACTCCATGAAGGAAGGGGTATGCCCCTCATCAACCGATATAATAGGATTATGGCTCAACCTATGTGTAAGATACTTCTCTAAATTTGGTACATGTGAACAATGGTGCATGAAAAGGTGTGCACTATGGCTTTTCTAGGTGGAGCATTTAATAGTAAAAGATCAATTTGTGCAGGAAATCACTCAAGTTCAGGGTTTGAGATGTGAGAACCTTCCCTCACTGCGCCAAGGGCTAGCTACATGGAGCAATCCATCATGAAATAATTGTGTAATATGCTAGATCAATGGAGTACCATTTAAAAAACAAGACATGCTTGCCCATCGATCATATGCCAAGTCATCCAAGTGGTCCAACAACTAGTCTTCCACGAGGACGTGTCCCGTAGGGTGGCAGGCATGTTCCCCATGTTTCCCACGTACCTTGGACGGGGGGATGCTTGGGGAAATGTTTGCACATGCGCCATTTGGGGAAACTCAGGTAGATGCAGGGGGATTCATTTTCGGAATGTGGGGGGCATGTTTCCCAAAAGGGATGCTTGTGGGCATGCCCCCTCAGAAAGGTCTAGGCATCCCCCTTGAATTTTGCTTGAAACAATAATTTATGAGTGGGGTAGTCTAATATTCAACCCTAGGACCCTACTAATGCTATGCAATTAATGGTAATGTCAAATTCTTAAAGTAAAAGGATGAATCCTTTTACTTACGTTTTTAACATTAAGATTAAATGACTGTGGATGTTTGAGAGTGGTTTGGGCTTCATTGGATTTCATATGGAGAGTAAAATCTTAGATCCCACTCAAAATCCTGTAGCCTTAATAGTTTCAGGATTTCAAGATTAGGGGAATTGCAATTTTCCATTAAATTATATCATTTATGAGGAAATGGAACTAGCATTTAATCAAGAGCACCAAGCCCTCTATGTACCTCGATGTTGGTGGCATTGATTATTGAACTCCTTTGTCATGACGCTAGTAAAATTTTGCCTATCACTAAAACGAAATCTCGATTTGACATGTTAAGATTTTTTTATCTTATTTTGATGCTTAAAGGGTACTATTGATAATGAGGATCCCAATATACACAATGATTTTGATTATATATAGGTATTTGTTGTAGCACAAATTTTTTTGGAGGCCATCTAGAGCTTGTTTTTTGATGCATTTTCGGTTTAAATATGGATTGCACTGTGTGTTATTTTTGTTATGTTCACCCTTGCTATATATATGAGAAACTTTGCATATTTGTGTATAATGTTTGGATTCATATGCGTGCACTGTTGCACATGAATATTTTTGTTTTTTTGTTTTCCCTTTTTCAATTCCCTGTTTCGGGGTTGACCAATTCGATCACAAGTCTGATTATGAACATTGGTTCATTGCCCATTGTTCATTTTTAGGTTTAAATTTTCAATCTTGACTCTAGATGTTGCTAACCTTAGACCAAGTCTTTCACTCCTCTTTGTTACTGTTTAGTTTGAGTAATTTCAATCTACTATTCTATTCTTCAGACTTTAATGTCTTCTATCTTTCCTGGTACTAATCAGATTCTAGAATAGTGAATGATGAATTTAAATCAACATATACAAAATTTTACCATTTCTATTTCATTGAATAATTTATGATGTATGAATCAATATATTTCATTATTGAATTTGAAGTTGAATCATGTTTATATATATACCTCGATGACCCGCCATCCACCCTGAATTTCCCTAAAACTTGGGGGTGTTCCAACATGTCTGCCCTATGCATCTTCTTGTTCCCACATCCCCCCCGTCTTGGAAACTTGGTGGAACATTGCAAACAAATCATCAAGGGGATGACCTCAAGCCAAAATGCATGAAGTGGTGAACCCTAGAAGGGAGTTCTCTAGGTGGAACCATGGTTCATGCTATAAATAATCCCTTTCTATGTGAATATCATCCATAAGAGCTAGAATGTTGGAGAAAAGAAGCCTGAACTATGTTGATATCCATCCATCAATGTAATAAAATACATGAAAAAGGTGAGTAGATGCTAAGTGATTTGCACCATAATGGAGTCAAAGGGAGATGGCAAGAAATTTTCCACTTAGCCTCAAAGTTATACGGCATTCCATCAAGGGATCCATATATCCTCATTTCCAATCATCTGGGAAGGAGTGGAGATTAGAACATCACATGATCAAGCCTCAAAGTGCTAGGGCATTCCACCAACGGATCCATATATCCTCATTTCCAATCATCTGGGAAGGAGTGGAGATTAGAACATCACATGATCAAGCCTCAAAGTGATAGGGCATTCCACCAAGGGATCCATATATCCTCATTTCCAATCATCTAGGAAGGAGTGGAGATTAGAACATCGCATGATCAAGTGTAGTGCTATCTCCCTATGTTGGCAATTATAGCAAGCAAGACACGATGAAAAATTCTAGCACATCATGATCCATGTCCATATCATCGGCATTCCAATGAACCAAATTATAGGCATAGCCATTGAAAGTTCTTTGCGACGAAAATCACAGGGGTGGTGAAAAAATTTCACTAGTATAACTTGTGCAAAATGAGGGGCGACAGGTGATGAGTGTTGAAGTCAAGGAGGACTTGTTTGGGTGATGCTTTCTCGTTGTGGATCCTTGGTGGTGGTAAGGGTCTTTTTGGTTTTCCCTTGCTAGGGTTTATTAGAGCTTGAAGGATTGTACCAGCTTCTGATAAGTTGTATGTACATTTACTTGATTTCTACCATATATACATGAAGTTTTCAGCTGTCCAAAGTTGTGTAATTGTAGATTTGATTTTCTGGTTGCATTACTTGCTTGATTAGATAATTCCTAGTGCCTGCTGTTTGTGCTGATTTGTGGATTGTCATAACATGGGGCTGAAAGTCTTCAGCGTTTTAACATGTATCTTGAAAATAATAAAGCAGATATACTGCTGTATTTTTGTAGTAATTAAAGTCATTTCACATCTGGTTGATAAAGAAAATTGTATCCCAAGAGCTGGAACTTGTTGGAATATGTATGGTATGGGTACTCATGGTCTGCCCAGTTGTTGAGTTGAAGTGAGATGAAATGTTGTCAGCTATTTGGTGTTATAAATCAATATTTCAGATCAGACCTAGCACAGGATTTCACTTGGACTATATCTGAAAAACCTCCTGGTGAGGTGAAATTTCTGAACTTGCAATAAACTATAGATTGTTGAAATTTTCACTGGCTGTATCTTTCTGGAGAGTGTTTTGCAAGTACTTCCACATGTGAATATTCTCCTTGTGCTTTCATTCTTGTTTCACATTCCGTATGCTCACACATCATCCACGCATTGCATCGTTGCATAGTGAGAGACATAAGAAACTCCAACATCATAGGTGGATTAGTGCAGCTATGATTTCAATGAGAATCTCCAAAGATGGGTGATTCTCACATAAGTAATTCTTCAGAGACTCTTGGTATTGGCATGTAAAAAATATGGTTCAAGGCCAAAAGTTTCATTGTGATTCTTCCAAATAATTTTTCCAGATCGGTTATGATCTTTTTTTACCAATATGTTTATTTAACACCTATATAAATTATTCCACAAAACTGTTTATAGTTTTACTTTTCATAGTTTGTGTGTTTGTTCTAATCATACTATATAATTGAGTATATTTATATATCTTGTTGGTGGCTTTGTTTCAGATCTATACAGAGTCGGCTGAGGTAAAGATTCCTGCTGTCTTGGACTTTTTAGGAACTATGATTGAGGTATGCAACAATTTACTTCGCCTAAATTTCATCATGGTTCTTCCAACAAACAAAGTGTTGTATAACTAACATGAAGTTTTATAGGGTTAAAAAATAAGATTGTTGTACAAGAATGCTTCAGATAATTACCAGTTTTATATGGTCATGTTCGAACATTTTTAATTGTTGTAATGTAATGGTCAGTTAGGAGCTAGTTGTGTGATAAGGTGTCCTACGAAATTAATGTGATAGCTGATGGGTTCTATATGATGGTGATATGAAGTCCTAAGGTCTAAATGTCTGAGGAATGCTATGTAGATTAATCCCACAATAGCTAGAAAATTGGTGAAAAGCCTATTGCCACACAATCTAGTAGGGCCCTAGGGGGCGGCACCTATGGGACAACTACTAGACGTAGTGACAACAATGGGACAAGGACCCACTGCCACCTTGGTCAATGTCCCCTGTTCTTTACAGACTTTCACCGGTGGGAGGAGTCCCGGTAGGAGGAAATCACTTGTAATGGATATGCCAATAACTAGGTATGAAGTGATTTCACAAGGCCCATTCAAGGAGAGACACAATAAAGGCTCAATGCTTCAAGGAAGCTAAGGGCTCTCCAAGAAAGACCTAGGATGGAGATCAAGACTTAGGGCTTGAGATTTGCAATGATAATAGGTATGCCTAAGATCAAGATTCCAAGGGTGAGATAGGACCTCTCAAGAAGCTTTATAAGATGATTTGAAACTTCAAATAGGCTCTTTTCTTTTCTTGAGAGACCTACTAAGGATTTATGTTAGACCTAGGGTTTTTAGGGATAATCGTGGGAAGAAATTCCTCCAAGGTATTCACTAGGTCAAGGTAAGAGAGAGGAAAGGGTCTCTTATGATTCATACAACCCTCAAGGAAGCCACCTATCCAAGGAAAACAAGCTAGGTTCCCTTCTAGGGCACACCTAAGGCACAAATATTTATGGAGAATTAACCGTGAGAATTCCACCAAAATTTGAGATCATCTAAGGAAGAGTTCTATTTCAACAGAATCCCAAAATTCCTTCTTCGAGAGAATTTGCTTGATGCCCTAGCTAGCCGTGCTAGGAAAGAGGGGCTGACATTTTTAAGAGGAGAGAGAGGGAGAGAAGAGAGGTTGATCACCAAATTTCTTGAACTAGTTCCTAGTCCCTTGGGCTATGGAGTCTAAGATGATTCAAAATTGGCCAAAACTGTCCTTAAGGAGGCTAAAGATTGATGCCCTAGCTACCAACCTTTAACATTTACCCACTCAAGATTTATGGATTTTCATGGAAGGAAAACAAAATTTCATCCACTAGGAACATTCATCTATTGTCATGCAATGAGTAACATATGCAATTGCCAACCAAATAGCCTTTTACAATGATATTCAACAAATTAGGGCACAAGAGCATTAACTAGTTGCAACAATTCCATACATTAGACGTTATTTGAGAAATTTTCAACAATCACTTACAAGATGACAATCAGATATATTCAACCATAAACCATGAAGTAGCTCCAAAGAAGATCGAAATTATTGTTCCAAATTTTGAAATGCATCAAAGAATAACCAACAGCTGGCCAGGTCTGATAACAAAGAGGTCAAGTTCTGTATCCTTCTTACTGGTTGAGTTTATTTATCAGAGTTAATCTCCTTCTGTGGGCTGAGTTTATCCTGTCTTATTTGTTGGCTAAGTATATTCATTTGAAGGGGCCGAACACCCGCCATTGCTAACTGAGTTACTGTCAAGTGTTGTCTTTGTTTCTTAGGCTGAGTTCAGTCACCTATTTGAGGCCGAGTTCCCTTGCTTTGGAGCTGAGTTTGTGTTGTTGTTTGAAGACAAATATTTCTGGGTTTTTGTCAGTCATCTACAACCAAGTGTTCATTGACAAATTGTTGATATTCATTGTCATATTTCTCTAATATTGCTACAACAAGCCCTTATTAGTGGTATGTACCATTAATGAGTACAATATAAATTATACATTGCTGTTTAGGAGGATCGTTTTGGCATTTTTGGTACTGTGTATGTTTATTTTGAATAAAATACAAGAAAAGCACACCTACAACAACATGCATACAGTCCCTTCGGCCTGTTCACTCAACAATCCCCCTTTCAATAGATCCACAGCCTCCCCACCTTCAGTTTGGCCTCGACCTTCTTCTATTCCTCAAATTTGATGCTTAGATAGATAGATCTTCCGTTTCTAGGGCTCGGTCCCCTCCAGATCTATGCCGAGTAGACTACCTAGCGTCGCCCCAAACAAAGAACAACTGCGACCTTCTAGATCTGCCTCTTTTCCACCACAGCTATGTCTCCAACCTCTGCCAACCACCAGATCTAGGACATAGCCATACTTTTAGTCTTTTGCGGCCCTAACTAGCCCGCCCTATGCTTCTGGCCAGCCACCAACAGCACTAGCAGACCCTTAGCCCTGCTACAGACCCTGTGTGGCCCACAGATTTGAGCTACTGCAATCCCTACAAGCCTGTCTATGCCCTTGGTTGCTGATCTAACCCTTTGTGAACCTCCTGCTGTCAGATCTAAGGCTCTTAGGCCTCCTTCTAGGTCTACGACCTTCTTTGCTCAGAACTGTTAGCCTTATCAGATTGTAACTCGACCAGATCTCAGGGCACACTCACGACCCTGTCTCGACCAGATCTGTGGCATGTTTAGCAGCACTTACATGAGTCTAACTCAGCCTCCTCTTGGTGGATCTGTGGCTATGTTTCACTGAAACGGATACGGGAACGGATATAGATATGACAAATTTTCAAAATATCAGGATACGATACAACAAGGAAATGGCATATATTGTGCATCCTTGTATTCCCCAAATGCATCGACTGCTTTCAAGAAAACTGGACCATTCAAGGAAGACACCACGAAGTTGATGTGAGTGGGTGGCGTGCTGGATCTGTCCATCCATCAGAAACAATGCTAACCCCAAATGTTGGCCATGATGCTTTAATAGGCTCAAGCATTTTTTGCACCTCTTTTTTTGCCTTCGTCAACAATGTGGTTCTAAGCTTCTCTGAACCAGGAGGCACATACCCTGATGGAGCCCCTTGAGTTAAAGCTCGACACATCTCAATAAATAGAGGTGAGTGTGCAACATTAAAGGATATGAAGTTTTGATAGAAAAAAAGGCAATGGTAAGACCAAACTCTTCTTGTTTCTCCTTTTGAAAAATATTGTCCATTGGATCAAGTGAAATTGCCTTTCTTTTTGCTGCTTGTCCCCCACTAGAACTCTCAAATGGGAATTTGTTGCTGCCTTTCCTAAAAAATGGAAGGGGGTCATCATTCTTGGTTTTTTTTATTTTGCAGCCACATTTGCCATACCAACATTGGACTCTCTTTCCATTTCTTTCCTCTTTTGTAAAGCCACTTTTGTACAAGCTCCAACTCCACAACCTGGTAAAGCCAACAAATGGCCTTTCACACGGAAATATGTGCTCGTGAAAGTATTGTGGCAAAAGTTGCATCTCCAATTCACATTGCCTCCTCCCTTCACCTTGCTGCTTGGCCCTTGCTCTCTTGTGACATATTTCCACAAGGGATATTTCTCAATGTTACATTGAGGAGGAAGTCTTCCCTCAACATTACTTGCAATAGAGGGAATACTTGTAGCAGATTTTGATGAAATTGGGAGAGAGGGACATCTCCAATGGGGACATTCTTCCCCTTCTTTTGCCACTCCCACACACTTTGCTTCTTGCTCCAAAAAACTCATAACAAACCCACAACAAAATAGAGAAGTGAAAGTGAAAAAGAACAACAACAAATTCGCCTTTTAACGCCACGCGGGTGACTTTTTCTGGATTCGTGTCCGAAAATTAGGGCACGTCATGTCCTGATCGGGACACAATCCGGATTCGATCGTGTCCCAATCGGACACGTGTTGATTTGGGGTAGCATCGGATGTGCTCTAGGCACGAAATTTGGTGGAGAGGTTGGGGCACATGAGATCTCCAATACCCAGAAAGGGTTTGGGCAGATTCTAAACAGATCAGGAGATATTAAAATAATTAATATTTTTAATGGAGTCCCTAAGTCTAAACTTAGGGAAAATAAAATATTAATGTGTATTAATATGAATCTGTGTTAGAATGGTCCAAAAGACATGGATCAAGCCAGATCTAATCTTAACTGTTGATTAGGGACTTAATCTTGGCCGTTGATATGTCAACATGAAAAGTATAAGACGAGGCTTGAGGGTCGCTTGGAGAACACACTAGAGTGATAAGTCATTCTATTCTCTAGAGCGGGGTTTGCTAAGAGAGATAGAATTAGTGATCGGGAGATGCAACTAAGGGGCATTTGAGTACAAAAGACAGAGAGGTAGAGATAGTGTTGGGAGAGTAGCGCAGAAGCCAAGGAGAGTGACACAGAGCCAGCCAGGTCTCACGCAGGGCCACGCGAAGGCAGCTGGGAGTTGTGCAGAGCCTCAAAGAGGCTAGCGTTGCTGGCGCAGAGGGTTAGAGGGCTGACGCATGGCCTACTATGGTTGATGCAGACCCATCCGGGGTGACGCAGAGCCAGCGTGAGGTAGAGAGGGGCTGACACAGTCCATAAAGAGGCTGAAGCTGGGGTTTCTGGGGCAGATTTGTGCTGAGTAGCTGCCGGAAGGTTTATCCAGGGTTTCGGCCAGATGATTTGTCAGAAACTGAGAGGTATTACTGGCAAAGAAATTCTCTGTTGGGTAGGCCAGTTTCAGCACCCAGATTGTACTCTGATTTTGCTTCATAAGAAAACCCTTAGATAGCTGCATCGGTTTTCCCACATTAGGTTTTTTCGGGGACATTAATCCAAAAATAATGGTGTCATCTGGCGTGTTTGTTTCTATTTATTTTAGTTGTTGATCTGTAATATGTTGAGCATGCACTAGTGTTTATTTTCAGTGTTTACATTGTAAATAACTTGTTAAGTAAAATAACAAGTAGGTAGGAATAAAAAAGATAAAGTGCATGGCGGGTTTCTAACGTGTCAGACTTAGAAATTCGAACAACACAACGTGTCCTGATTGTTGGACATGAATTGGCACGAATCATGTCGGATTTGATGGATTCACGACACATTTACCCTTTTGAATGAATCCAGTTTCAGAGGTTGTGAAGAGGTTTGTCATTAAACCAAAACCAATAGGTTATTAGTAAACTTTACAAACCGGTAACTAGGATCCCTAGGGTGGTAGTTATGGATTTCATAGAGGTGCAGTCATCTCTCCAACATCCCCCCTTAGATGTAGCTCGAGGCAATCAAACCTGACTCTAGGGTCTGATACCATGAAGAGGTTTATCGTTACACCAAAACCCGTAGGTTAGTAAAATTTCCAAACTGGTAACTAGGATCCCAGGGTGGCGATTATGGATTCAATAGAGGTGCGATGATTCTTCCAACAAGTTGAACTTTGGATCATAGTCTTGTACATTTCTGTTAGCCAATTTCAATTACACCAGGTAATGGTTGAAGCGTTGGAGCTAATAACATCGTCCACTACCAAATTTTGCCTTCAATGTTTCCAAATAGTTGAGAAGAGCAATTGCTATTCTGCTTGGAAGATCTGGGCCATAGGATTAATCCGCAACCCTTGGTCTTCTTCAGGAGTAGACTTGGATGACCAAGCAACAACTCTTCATAGCTGGTTTGTAACAAGTTGTTATGCACATTATTGTAGCCCTAGGAGGCCCAAAACATAAAGTAAAACGTCACTCAAAGATCCATTTTCATGACTGCAGAAATATACTATAGAATAGGTTACAAGCTAACCTTAAACTTGATACCCTAATCACAGATAGGTGTTATCAGATACTTGGTAAAGGGGACCGCAGAGAATAAGCCAATGAGATGCTTCTTCAAATCATTTAGAACTTGGTCTTCTTCAAAACCAAGGTCGAGAGATCTTGTAGTCAAGCAGAACAATATTCGTTGGCCTGGAGTGATGGACATTTGCTCCAGAGTCTCATGCCCTAGAGGGCCGAGAACTGCAAAAGATAGTCATTGAAACCAAGAGCCAAAACCCAAGCTTAAAACCAATAACCAACCCTTCACATCTGATATTGCAATCCTCCACAAGGGCGACAAAGATTTTCAAAGCTATGTCACAAGGGATTTTCGTTAAAGTGCATGCGTTGTGAGAGTTAATGGAATGATCTTATATAGTTTTTCTCTTGAATAAAGAGGGGCTTCAATTGGGGAGCTGTTGGAGGGATCAAGAATAAACTCAGATTAGATTTTGTTTGAATCGTAAAGTTTCGAACCCAAACCCCTTTGAATTTTGATTTTCAATTTCTTTTTTGAAAGCCCTACAAGAATAACCTTTTTTCTATTGTAATTTATTGGAGAAGAGCCACTTAACTTGACCGTTTAACTAGGAGTTGCCACATCATCACCCTTTGGGGTTTTTTGCCCACAAGTTGGGGTTCCTACTTCAAATAAGTATATCTTTCAAACTGTGAAAGCTCTCATGGCATGTCACATACTACCGTAATCAGGTTGACGAGGAGAATCCATCAAGGATGATCCTCACTTGAAACATCAAGGATTGCCATGTCATTTTGGTCAACAAAAACAGGGAATCGTCTGGTGCTGCTTGGGTTGACATCATTGACAACCATATATCGACAATAGAGACAATATTTTTACTTTAGGATACCCAACATTGGAAGATAACCCAACAACTTTTCTTTGGGAGAAATCATTGTTCAACGAGGTTTACAAATCAACAATTTTATCTAGAAATTTGTGCCAATATCCAAGTCAACTTGCCAGTTAAACCTGGTCAAACTTTAGCTAGTCAACATTGGCCAAATGCTAGTCAAACCAGTTAGGCTAGAAATAAATGCTGGTCAACATTCTGGTTAACCTGTGGCTCTCTCTCTTGCTGACTTCTAATCAGGCCTCCTTCATGCTTGGCTTCGGTTCCTTGTTGGCCTGTTCCACATGAGAAAAATCCTTCTTGCTCTTCATTGGTGTAGAAAATGAAATGTTACATCATCTATATATATTTGTCAAATGGGGGTAAAATTACCCAAGGGACACACCCTTTGATAAGTTGGGCTGACTTGTCTTCCTAGGCTGTCTTCATGCTCCAAAACTCAAATTTTAATTTTCTTAAGCCGATTTGGAGATCTCTTTGGCATGCAGGAATACTTCCTGATGCTACACAAAAGTCAACACATTTGCTGTCACTGTCAGGACTCAAGGGTCGACTTGTGAGTTGGGAGTGTGTTTTAGGCTATAGCGGCTGTGAGGTTGAAGAGGTAGAGCAAGTGTGTGATGCAGATGTGTGCTAGCGTTTTAAGTTTTAAGTTTTAATTAATTTTTTATTATTATTAACCTTCCGGAATAACCTGCACACAAAGACTAATTTAATCGAATTTAATGTGAATTTTACGATTTTGTTCAAGCTCAAATTTGTGTTCGTGTTTGATTCGCGTTTGGGTTCATGTTCGCCTTGACGTTTGGCGAACCTGATCAAACAAGTTTGGCCTGCAATAAAATTCGACGAACTTCGAACTTCAATGATTTTGTTTGCCAAACACGGTGACTTAGTTATTGACTATAGTATTATTTAACTTTACTATATATTAACTTTTAATTACTATACTAACTTTTAATTATTTTTATTAAACTAAATTAACCTTTTTTTGTATAATTTTGAAACAATTACCACAATAAAAGGAAACTATCTCTGTAATTTTTTTATTTTTTTTTGCCTATATGATAGAATATACTGTGGGCCAATGGTTTACTAAAATTACGGGCCTGTAAACCACCAATAGGTAAAATCAAAATTACTCTTCATTTTTCTTGTTATTTCCTTTTATAATCCTATCTTTCCAATAGTATGGGCAAATACCATGGGTTTGGAAACCACGGGTCTGATACCAGATTACATAACAGTATATATATATATATATATATATATATATATATATATATGTTGATTTTTAAACTGAAGGACCTAGCTTAAATGTAGCCTTGGATGCCTTCTAATGAGGGTCATGATCTTTAATTGTGCCCCTTTAGATAATTATTATATTTGTTTATTATTATTATTTTATATATAACATTGATTCTTAAAACTTCATGTTTGTGATGAATGCTAATGATCTTGGGATTGCATTATTGAAACACTTTTCTTTATATTGCAGGCGGGCTGCAAATTCCTCGTTTTTTCCCACCATCTGTCAATGATGGATGCAATTGAACAATTTGTTGTAGTAAGTTGATTTTATCATTCATTCATGTTTTTTAGGTGTCTAAACCTTGTAACTAGGTCTGGCTGGTCACAAAAGTTCTGGAATGATTGATTGAAGCAACACCGTTATTTTTCTGCAGAAGAAAAAAGTTGGCTACATAAAAATCGATGGAAGCACACCACCATCATCAAGGCAGACATTGGTCACGCAATTTCAGGATAGAGAAGATATCAAAGTCGCAGTGGTATGAGTTTCAGTATCACAATTAATTTTTAATTCCTAAAGTGCATTCTTTGTGTTTTGCAGTATTCTATGGTTATTTACAATGCTATTGACCATGACTTGCTTTCAAATCCTATTTCCCTGCATATCCAGCTTGCCATACGTGCTGCAGGAATTGGTGTAACATTGACAGCGGCAAGTACAGTGATATTTGCAGAGTTGTCATGGACTCCAGGTGACCTTGTTCAGGCAGAAGATCGTGCCCATCGAATTGGACAGGTAACTATCTTGGCTGATAGAATGTTATGAGTAACGTAAGCAGTAAAACTTAAGTAGGCATAATTTTCTAGTCTGGAAAATTATACCATTTTGGAGGCTGGGAGCTTTACAAAAGTCTTTGTATTTTCAAGTAATTATTGTGAAAATTATTTTTTTCCTCAGATACTGTGAAAAATGATTCTGAGATGGGATAAAATGTTAAACATGTATATTCTCTAGATATTGAACATTTTTGGTTTGTCATATGGTTTGACAGATTATCTCTAGCATGTGATTGTTACATTTTACTAGAGCAACCTTATTTTTTATTTCATCTTTAACCATCATATTAGAATGCCCTTATTTTTTATTTCACCATCATTTGTATCTTTATGTTATTTCGCTTTCGCCTATTCACTTCTTCATGCATTGCCATATAGTGAATCAGTATTGTTAGTATAGTGGTTGGTGATTGTAAATAAATGAATCTTGATTTTTGGAAGTATTGCAGCTTAGATTATGTTTGTGAATTATAGCCCAACATGTGAATAGAACTTTCACCTATCAGCTTTTGGAGCACAAATGGTGATACCACAATGCTATTGTTTAATTGAAGTCATTGCTGTATTGTTTTCCTGCCACTGTATTTTGCTTTCTTTTCACTCAATTTGGAATTTACAGTTATTAGTCGTTTTGTTTGCTTGCATTTTGTATTGTCTCGATTTCACATTTTTGTTGATTTTTTAGTGCAATCAAGACTTTTCAGTCTTCTTTTAGCATTCCAATCATTAAGAAGCTATACATGAAAAACTTCAACCATTCAATTCCATCAATAGAGCAATAGAGATCACAATGAACAGTAGAACAACAGACAAGAGACACCAAAATTAGGCTCACAGCTAAGGCAAAACCCACAAGGAAAAAAAACCAACCAATCTTTCCTTATAAGAGAGAGAATTCTCTCCAATTCCAATTTGTACAATAACCAGTCAATGGTCAACCACTGACCATCCAAAATATTCAAGTCGAACTGAGTCAAATGGGAGAGAAACCATACTGATCTTTTCCACAGTCAAAATCAAGTCAACAGGCCGAATTTCGTCCCATAGAAGTTCAGTCAAGTTGCAGGTCAACACAAAAAGTCAATGCTAAAAGTTAACACACATCAGAGTCAACAGGACCAAAATTCAGTCAATCATTGTCAAAGATGCCACAGAATATTCAGCCTCCAAAACAGTTCAGTCAAACAGCAGATGAACGATGAGTCAATGCTACCCAGTATAGTCAAAAAGAGAAAGTCAATGCTAGTCAAAGATGCTCTTGTCTGTCATTCACATGTGTGAGAGATTCCTGTGATTTTAGATCGATGAGGATGATGAGAAGTTTGTCAAATGAGCTCCAATAATGCTTTATTTATATGTGAGTTTGGAGGTGCCTTTTCATACATGTGGGGCTGACTTGTTCTTCTTGAGGCTAACTTGATCAAACTTGAAAATATGAATTTTTATCCATTAATTGTCAATGAAAATACCAACCATAGCTACCCATTTTTCAACACTCGCTCTTAGCTAGGGAGGTACTTTTCATTCTTCTCTCAAGATCAATCTTCCAGACCAATCCATAGGTCTCACGGCCCACAACCTAAGGAAGAGATCACAAGTCCAAGTCTCTCTCTCTGTCAAGATCAATCTCCCTGACCAATTCTTGGGTCTCTCAACACACAACGTAAGGGAGAGATCATCAGTGTCATCTTAAGGAAAGATACATAGCATCCACCACAACAAGTGGGATCAATCAATGAGGCCAAACCAACCATATGTACATGGTACATATCCCCAACCACAAACAAGGTCTCTTGGATCACAACCTAAGGGAGGAATCCCTATCTCAATCCCCTACCATAAACAAGGGTTCTCGGCCCACAACCTAAGGGAGTGAAAATATTCTCGACCAATCCATAGGTCTCTTGGCACACAACCTAAGAAAGATTGTCAATCATATGATGTTGTATAATCAGTGCTCCCTCTCTGTTAGAGAGGGGTTTTCAACAACTCAAAGTTGTCCTATGAAATAAGAAAACTTCATCTGGGCCAATGGATTTTTCAATACATCAACAACTTGTTCATCGGTAGGGACATACTCGAGCCTCACAACTTCCCTCTATACAACAATTGCAATGTGCTTTGACCTATCATGGAACACTGTGTTCTCAAAAAGTTTCACACAACTTTGATTATCACAATATATAATGGCCAATTGCAACACTTGATCAAACAAACCAAAAAACAATTTTTGAAGCCACACAACTTCACAACAGGATGAACATGTATCTATATACTCAACTTCAACCGTGCTCAGTGTAATAGAAGTTTTCTTTCTACTAGACCATGAAATCATAGCCGAGCCAAAGCCAAAATAGAATCCAAAGGTGCTCTTTCTATCACAAGAGCTTGCAACCTAATCAGCGTTAGTAAATCCATGCAATTGGCATTAACCATTAGAGACATATCTCAGACCATATTCAATGGGTACTGTTGTCGCACAGATTGTCTAGGCAGCGTGACAACGCTTAGACCGGGGGCTGTCACGTTGATCCCCGATCTCTCCGTTTAAGCCATCTCCCTAGGCTTAGTGGGGTAGACCCTATGGGATAAAAGAAGACCAACTGGCAATCAACTGGCTTGGGAGACACAGTGAGAGAAACAAGCACTTGATTAATGTTAACACTTTATTAGATTTTTAAATGTTTAGTACCAGTGCCTTTGCTAGATGAAGTGGAAATCAAATAATTGATCTGTTGCTTAGGGAATATAAATACAAACAAATATTTCAACAATTGCTTGAAAATGTTTACTGAGATGTCTAGCATATGATGAACATTAAAACATTCAAGTAACCATGATCAATTTTGATAATTTAGCAAAGCTCCAGCAATTAGATTTTCAAAAGATAGAATACTTTAAATGACCACAAAATGCTAACGAATCACCACTTTTAGATAGCTAATCTTCAAATAAAATCTAAGCACATTTAGCTATGTTGAATACCACATTTTTTTTTTCTTAAATGATTAAAATAGAAACCAAGAAGAAGGAAAAAAAACCAAGGACTATTTTTTTTTTTAATTCCCTTTATATTATTTTTATTATTAAATAAATCTAAATCTAATCAAAACTTAAATCTAAATAAAATAAAATATAACCTAAAGTTTTTATCAATTTTAAATCAAAACAAAGAAAAACAAAATCGAACTATAAACGGATTTATTCAAAAGCATTAAGCCTAAGCTAAAAAAATCGAAATGCCAAATCCTAAAACGCATAAAAGAAATAGATTGAGCATACATATTTTTTTTTTAACTGTTGTGTGTGTGCAGGTGCGGTCGACGGCGAAGGTGAGGAAAGCGTGAGGATGTACAACGGAGAGGAGGTCAATGACGTCCAAGTTTCGATTTGAGAAGAGGATGAATTTGCTTGCAGGTTGGACGCAGGGAGCCGAGCAGCGTGAAGAGGTTGCAGGGAAGAAGAAGGCGTGAGGGACGTGTGAGGATAATCAATGAATGGATTGAATTGATTTACAATGAGCTATGAAGCTCAATAAATAATACAAATGTATTTACATAGATAGAAACAACAAGTTTCTACTAAGAAATAGAAACAAGAAGTTTCGTCTAAGAAACTGCTAATAAGACAGAAATAGAAACATCATTAAACACTAAAGTAGCATTATTCTAATACCCTCCTTTAATGCTCAATCTATTTACAATGCCTATAGACCCTTAGAATTTTACGAATTTATCAGGACCAAGGGGCTTGGTGAGGATGTTTGCTAGTTGTTCTGTTGTGGGAACATACAACAACTGAATAGATCCGTCTTCAACAAGTTGTCGAATGTAGTGACAATGTGTTTCCACATGCTTTGTTCGTTCATGGAAGACTGGATTCTTGGCAAGTTTGAGCACTCCCTCCTGATTATCACAGAACAAAGGAGTAGGACCGGCCTGGGAAACATGCATATCCGCAAGGATACGTCGAAGCCAAAATGCCTCACAAGATGCCTTAATTGCTCCTCGATACTCTGCTTCTGTCGAGGAAAGAGCCACTGCCTGCTGCTTCTTACTAGTCCATGTGACAGCACCAAATCCCAGACTAAACACATACCCAACTGTAGATTTACGGTCATCAACCGAACCGTCCCAGTCAGAATCTATGTAACCACTGAGTATAGGATTGGAACTCCGAGTGTAGAGAAGTCCATAATCAAGAGTGCCACACACATAACGCAGCACACGCTTCGCTGCTATCCAATGATCAGCCTTAGGAGCTGACATCAAGCGGGAAATGTATCTCACTGCAAACTGATGTCAGGTCTAGTGGCAGTAAGGTAGATGTGGCTGCCCACTAATTGCCTAAATAAAGTTTCTGTTGGGTCCCTATAATACTAGTGATTACCCCATTACTATTGTAGTTATACCCCTTATTTATATTGTTGTGCCCCTATTACCCCCATATTATTATTTCTGTGCCCCATAAAATCCCTCTATTGTTATTTTTGTGGCTTTATATTATTATTGTTAGGTCGGCTGGATTATATTGTGACTCCTTAGACTCCTATATATAGAAAGGAGGTTTTGTCATTTGTATCATCCAAGAATTGTTCATTTATGTAATGTAAAGGAGGTTTCCCCCTCGAAGAGGCTGAATTCTAAGGCGTTGATCTATCTTTTCTATCTTTTCTTGAGCTGGTTTCATAACATTTGGTATCAGAGCTTTGGATTCTAGGGTTTCGCTGCTCCAAACAGGTCATCGTGGCATTTTCGCTATAACTTTTTTTCTGTGACGTTTCAGAAGTCGCAAAAAAAACCCATTTGAGAAGAATTGGCGCTGAACCTTGGGTCCGAATTTCAGAGCTTTTCGCGCGATATTTTCGGAGATATGATCTGAGGAAGTTGGTCTTTTTGCAGACTCCTGAATTACATTCAAAACAGGTGACCTGGGGAAAATCGTCATAACTTTCTCTCTGAGGATCGGATTGAAATTTCGTAAAAAGGTACAGAAAGAGGACGGACTGTAGTTTCTTGTGGGTGTTTTTTAGATCCAAAGGTCGAAACAGTGACTCGTGGCACGTCGTACAAGTTAGCTCTACTGAACTAGTCTATAATCAAGTCACTGTGGGAGATTTCGCATAACTCTTCCTTGGAGAATCCAATTTGGGTCAGACTTGTGGCATTGGAAAGAGGACACAGAGAGCTACTACAGGTCACAATTTCAGAACTAGATGATGGAAAGTACAGAGATACATCAGAGGCAATATCGAGCTCCTACAAAGTGAAAAAAGGTGTGTAGATTTTTTAAATTTTTGCTTAAGCTTGGTTTGAAAATTTATTTTGAAGGAATTCAAAGGGCATAGTAGAGCATTATTATCGGTAACTGATGCCCCGAGGAAAGAAAATGCAAACACCTAGTAAGGAACCTGAAAGCTCTAGCATGACTCATGAAGAAGAGGAAGAAATGCTACATGATATATCAAAATTACAAGAACAAGTGCAACAAATGTCACGCTCACAAAAGTTAACAGATGCTAAGATAAATGGCGTGGAAGCTAAGATGAATGGCATGGAAGCTAAGATGGACAATTTGAAGATAGATTTGAACACAAATTTGAAGACAGGCATGGCAGATTTGAAGACAGATTTGACTAATTTTCTACAAGAAATACTTACTAATGGTGAAAAGGTAGTAAAGGAAACTCATGATGAGAACAAAAGAAATGTTAATCATGATTCCATAGATGCTAATGTTGGATCGAAGAATCACCATATTCCAAAAATCGATATGAGGAAGTTTGATGGCAAGGATCCCGCCACATGGATATTACAGATGGAGCAATTCTTCGATCTCAATAATGTGCAAAACACAAAAGGTACGTATGGCAACTTTATATTTGGAACCAAATCAGTTTGTATGGTATCAATGGCTTTGTTCTCGTAAACAATTTATCACTTGGGCAATTTTTACGGAAGAATTGATAGCACATTATGAGGATACAAAAAGCAACACTTTTTTTAGCCAATTGATAAGTCTCAAACAAAAGGGTTCAATAATGGAGCACATTGAGGAGTTCCAAAAATTGAACATAAGGGTAAAAGATATTCCAGAGGAGCATAGGATTGATGTGTTCATAGGGTCTTTAAAGGATAATATCCAACATGATGTGCGCCTTTGGGAACCTGATTCATTAGAGAAGGCATTCAGGTTAGCAAGAAAAATGGAAAGCAAAATTATGGCAACTAGGAAGCATACCATTCACAACTATAAAGACGGAAGTGTTGTTGCCCATAGTCTTCCACAACCTACAAGGTTGACACCACAACAATTGGAAGAAAAAAGAGCAAAAGGGCTTTGTTACAATTGTGATAGCAAATACACAAAAGGTCATAAGTGTGCTGAGAAGAAATTATTCTACATAGATTGTGAAGAGGAAGAAGAAAAGGAGCAAGAAAGGTCAAAAGAAGAGGATATATTCCAGGAACAAAGCCTAGATGAAGAACAAATAAATCCGACCATATCTTGTAATGCATTGGCGGGAATTACCACTCCTCAAACCATCAAGATAGAAGGACAAATCAAGAAGAAAAAGGTAATAGTGTTGATTGATTCAGGAAGCACCCACAATTTTATTCATTGTAGGGTAGCAAAAGAATTGAATTGATTCCTATGTCCAGCACCAGAGTGTCAAGTGATTGCAAATGGAGGAAAAATAAATTGTTCTGGAAAGTGCCATAATATCAAGCTATCCATGGGAGAATATGTATTGACTAGCCCAATGCTTTCCATTCCAATGGGAGGTGCTGATGTTGTACTAGGAGTCCAATGGCTACAATCCTTGGGTACAATAGCTTTTAATTTTCAAGAACTTTTCATGAAATTTTCTGTGGAAGGAAAGGAAGTTGAATTAAGGGGTATTGCAGGGAAACCAGGAAAGATAATCAGCTCTAATGGCATGACAAAGCTTCTAAAAAAGGAGCAAAGAGGTGTAATTGCACAATTATGTTCGCTAGATGTTTCCACATTGGAATCATCTATTTCTCCAGATCTCCAAAAAGTCCTGGACAATCATTCCAAGGTATTTGAGACTCCCAAAGGTCTCCCACCTATGCGTGATCATGATCATGCTATTCATCTGATTCCAGGAAGTGTTCCTCCAAACATCAGGCCGTACAGATATCCATATGTCCAAAAAAGTGAAATTGAACGTATGGTTGCAGAAATGCTAGAGGCTGGTATAATTCAACCGAGTCAAAGTTCTTTCTCAGCTCCAGTAGTATTGGTGCACAAGAAGGATGGATCATGGCGCATGTGTCCAGATTATAGGGAGCTCAACAAGCTCACTATTAAAGATAAGTTCCCCATTCCTGTCATTGATGAATTACTGGATGAATTGCATGGATCAATTTACTTCACCAAGTTGGATCTTCGTTCGGGATATCATCAAATCAGAATGAAGATTGAAGACATTCCGAAAACGGCATTTAGAACTCATGAGGGTCATTATGAATTTTTGGTCATGCCTTTTGGCCTTACCAATGCACCTTCAACATTTCAAGGTTTGATGAATTCAATTTTCAAACCATTCCTTAGAAAATTTGTGTTAGTATTTTTTGATGATATACTAATCTACAGCAAGTCTTGGAAGGATCATGTTGAACATGTTGACAAGGTGCTACAACTATTGGAGGAGAAACAATTATATGCAAAAAGATCCAAATGTTTCTTTGGAGTCCAGGAGGTGGAATATTTGGGTCATATTGTATCTCATGAAGGAGTTAAGGTAGACCCTAGCAAAATTAAAGCCATTAAGGAATGGAAAATCCCCACATCCATAAAGCATCTGCGAGGATTTCTTGGGTTGACAGGGTATTATCGCAAGTTTGTTAAGAATTATGGGAGAATAGCAGCACCTCTAACAACATTATTGAAGAAAGATTCATTTTCATGGACTCCGGAAGCAACAAAGGCCTTTGAACATCTTAAAGAGGCAATGTGCCAAGCACCGGTCTTAGCTACACCGGACTTCACAAAAACCTTTATTGTGGAATGTGATGCTTCAGGAAATGGAATTGGTGCTGTTCTAATGCAAGATGAAAGACCCATTGCTTTTGAAAGTCGTCCAATCAAGGGAAAGTTTTTAAGCAAAGCTATTTATGAGAAGGAAATGTTGGCAATACTCCATGCACTTAAGAAATGGCGACCCTACCTAATGGGAAGACACTTCAAGGTAAAAACGGATCATGATAGCCTTAAATACTTTTTAGAACAAAGATTATCCTCTGAAGAGCAACAAAAGTGGGTCACAAAGATGTTGGGTTATGACTTTGAAATCATCTACAAAAAAGGGAAGCAAAATGTGGTGGCAGATGCACTCTCAAGAAAGGATGAGGATGTGGAAGCATTGTTGTGTGCCATTTCTATTATCCAACCAGATTGGATAAACGAAGCAAAGGAGGAATGGAAGAATGACGAAGAAGTGTGGGCACTTATTCGAAAGCTACAACAAGATTCCAGTACTTCTGATACATTTAGCTGGCAAAATGATTCGTTATGGTACAAAGATCGCTTATACCTCTGTAAGAATTCCCAGCTAAAACAAAAGATTCTTATGGAATTGCACACTTCTCCCTTAGGAGGGCACTCAGGATTTTTAAAAACTTACCACAGGGTTAAGAAGGAATTTTTTTGGGATGGCCTTAAATCAGATATTCAAAAGTTTGTGGCGGAATGTTTGGTTTGCCAACAAAATAAAGTTGAAACAATTAAGACACCGGGTCTATTACAACCTTTATCCATTCCAAGCCAACGTTGGGAGGAGGTTTCAATGGATTTTATCACAGGTTTACCCAAGTCTGAGGGAAAGAGTGTCATCATGGTGGTAGTTGACAGACTTACCAAGTATGCACACTTTTGTGCATTATCACATCCATTTAAAGCCAGTACAGTTTCTACTGCATTTATGGAAACAATTCAAAAGCTACATGGAAACCCAAAGATTATTGTAAGTGACAGAGATCCCATTTTCACTGGAAATTTTTGGACAAAATTATTTTCTTGTCTTGGTACTCAGTTAGCTCATAGCTCATCTTATCATCCTCAATCTGATGGGCAAACTGAGATAGTAAACAAATGTTTGGAAGGATATCTTCGTTGCTTTGTATCTGATAAACAGACACAATGGGTCAAATGGTTGCCTCTGGCTGAATGGTGGTATAACACTTCCTTCCATACAGCAACAAAAATGACCCCATTTATGGCACTTTATGGGTATCAACCACCATCCATCACATCATATTTAAGAGAAAATTCTAAGGTTCAAGCAGTGGAACATCACATCGAACATCAACAACAAGTCCTCCAACTCTTAAAGGATAACCTCGTGTTGGCACAAAATAGAATGAAACAACAGGCAGATCAACATCGCAGTGAAAGAAGTTTTGATGTAGGTGATTGGGTATTCCTACGGCTACAACCATATAAGCAAATGTCCCTAAAGCAAGCTAAGAAGGATAATAAATTATCACCAAAGTATTATGGTCCGTACAAGGTGTTGGAAAAGATTGGTACTATGGCATACAAATTGGAGCTTCCTGCAGCTTCTCGATTGCACCCAGTTTTCCATGTTTCATGTTTAAAGAAGGTTATAGGCGACAAGCTCCCAGTTCAAACAATATTGCCAGAACTTGACGAGGAAGGAAAAATTATATTGGAACCGGAAGCAGTCACAGAAACAAGAACTCGACAGCTACGAAATCGATCAATTTCAGAGTATCTTATCAAGTGGAAGAACTTATCCGCTGAAGATTCCACATGGGAGGATGAGAATTTTATGCAGAAGTATCCAGAACTACTCAAGCGTTGAGGACAACACTTTTTTGAAGGAGAGGGGCATGTTGGGTCCCTATAATACTAGTGATTACCCCATTACTATTGTAGTTATACCCCTTATTTATATTGTTGTGCCCCTATTACCTCCATATTGTTATTTCTGTGCCCCATAGAATCCCTCTATTGTTATTTTTGTGGCTTTATATTATTATTGTTAGGTCGGCTGGATTATATTGTGACTCCTTAGACTCCTATATATAGAAAGGAGGTTTTGTCATTTGTATCATCAAAGAATTGTTCATTTATGTAATGTAAAGGAGGTTGCCCCCTCGAAGAGGCTGAATTCTAAGGCGTTGATCTATCTTTTCTTGAGCTGGTTTCATAACAGTTTCATCCACAAGGGGTGAGGATGACTGAGTTGAAAGTTTGAGCCCTGGTTCCATAGGAGTCATGGTAGGTTTGAAATCCTGCATTCTAAACTTGTGCACAAGATTTCTGGCATACTTGGACTGAGAGAGAAAGATGTTTTTCTCAGTTTGCCAGACTTCAACCCCCAAACAACAATGAAGGAGTCCCAAATCTGTCATATCAAAGGTGCTGCACAAATCTTGTTTGATCCCATGGATCAAATGTGCTGAACTGCCAGTAATGATAAGTTCATCCACATAGACAACCACAAACAAAATATCATCACCAGTATGCTTGATATACAAGTTTGCATCAGATGGGCTCCGCTGAAAGCCATGATCTGTTAGGTACTTATCAATTTTCATGTACCAAGCCCGAGGAGCTTGTTTCAGACCATAGATTGCTTTGACTAATCTACAAACTTTCTGTTCTTGACTGGCAACCTTGAATCCTAGAGGCTGCGTCATGTAGACTTCTTCCTGTAAGTCACCATTCAAAAAAGCACTCTTTACATCCATCTGATGGACTTTCCAACTGAACTGGGCTGGTAAGGCAAGGACGAGCCATATGGTACTCATCTTGGCTATAGGAGCAAAGGTATCCTCATACCTGACGCCTTCCTTCTGTGAGAACCCTTGAGCAACAAGGCGAGCCTTATACTTGTCTAGGGTTCCGTTAGCTTTGTATTTCAATTTATACACCCATTTGCAGCTAATGGGCTTCTTCTCTCTAGGAAGATCAGAAAGGGTCCAATTGTGATTCTTCTGAAGACTCTGGAATTTAGCTTCCATAGCTTGTTCCCACTCAGGTGTACCCTTAGCCTCTGAATAGGTTTGAGGCTCAAAAATATTGTGTAGGTTAGCCATAAGAGCAAAATTTATTGTAGACTTCTGTGTGCTCTTATTTCTGGAAGTTCTACCTTCAAGGGGCTCATTATCCTTGAGATCACCAATAGTTTTAGCCCACCATTTAGGCCGGAGAGTAGAAGAACCAATATCAGGAGGAGGTGGAGGAGGCTCAGGAGCAAGAGGAACAGCAAGAGGAGGATTATGTTCCAGAGGAAGCTCAGGTAGTGCAGCATCAAATACTGATGCTACATCATCCCTCCCATCAGGTGGACCTAACAGAAGAAAAACACTGTAAGGCTGATCCTCAAAACACTGCTCAGAGGGAGGAGACTGAAAGAATCCTCTATCTTCATCAAATACTATGTCCCGACTAAAGCTAAGACTACCAATGGCTATATCTACTAGCCTATAGGCCTTGTGGTGATCATTGTACCCTGTCATCATGAGTTTCTGGCTTTTGGAATCCAACTTAGAGCGCTTAGGAGTTGGAATCCAAACATATGTAATCGAGCCAAATACTTTGAGGTGACTGATCATAGGCTTACGACCAGACCAAACCTCTTCTGGAGTCTTCCCTTTAACAGCCTGAGTAGGTGATCGGTTAAGAAGATAGACAGCAATAAACCCTGCTTCAGCCCAAAATTTATTTGGAACACTCCTTTGTTGTAACATGGAATGAGCCATTTCAACAACCGTACGGTTGCAACATTTGACAACACTGTTCTGCTGAGGAGTGTAGGGTGTAGTTAACTGGGGTTTGATGCCATGAGTATCACAGGAGAAAGCAGAAGAACAAAATTGCCCCGCGTTATTTTTCCTAATAGTTATGATATTACAGCCAGACTCTTTTTCAACTAAGGACTTAAACTTCTGAAAGATACTAAAAACATCAAATTTATGTTTTAGAAAGTACACCCACATCTTTCTACTAAAATCATCTACAATAAGCAAAAAATATTTGCAACTAGTAATAGAAGATGTATTCATAGGACCACAAATATCAGCATGAATTAACTGGAGTACCCTAGATGCGTGCCAAGATTCTCCATCCTTGAATGAAGACCGATGTTGCTTGCCAGCTTGACTGGTGCCACACACTCCCAAATGCTGAGTCTGAATATCAGGTAACCCTAACACAAGTCCTTCCCGAGATAGCTGAGAAAGATACTAAGTGTTTAGATACCCATATTGCTAATGCCAAAAAGTGCTGATGGGAGAAACATGAGCTGCTAGAGCCACTTCTGGAGAATCACCAATGTCAAGAACCCTGTATAGACCATGATCCTCTAGGCCAACGGCAATCGTAAGACAAGTCTCCCTGTCAATAATGAAGCACTTGTGCGCACTGAACACCACATTGAGCTAAGGAGAGTTCCGCATAATCTGGCTTACAGACAACAGATTAATTTCCATACCAGGAACATAGTACACATTCAGGAAGATGAGTGTGCGCCCACCAGACTGGATTTGAAATGTACCTCTGCCAACCACTGTGTACTCGTCACCGCCACCGAATACCACAGAATCACTGAAAGATGAGAAGTCAATAAACCAGTCACACCTATGAGAGAAATGGCATGATGCATTAGAGTCAATGTACCACATAGAAGACGGGACATGATCTGATGACCTCTTAGCCATAAAGGCGTAAAAGGCAGATTCTGTCTGCTTGGAATGTTCTGCAACATTTGTTGTCTGATGGGACCCTCCCTGTTTCTTTTGTTTAGAAGCAATCCTCTATCGGCAATCTTTCTTCATGTGACCGAACTTGTGACAGTAATTACAGTGCACATTTTTCTTTTTAGTGAGATCAAAAGGCTAAGAAGAACCTTTCTGTTGAAAAGACTGAGAGGACTGTTATTTGGCAGCAAAAGCATTTTTTGAGGAGGCTGATGAAGCACCACTACCAAACTGTTGTTTCCAACGATCCCGTTGCATGAGTTTGGTGCATAACTCCGGAAACTTCAAATCAACATTAGTGGAGGTAATGTTGAGTGTTTCTATGAAGTGCTCATAAGGTTTTGGTAGACTTTTCAGAGTGATGACTACCATATCTTCTTCCTCCATGGTCTGACCAATGGCTTCGAGCCTGTGTTGCACGAAACTTCTAAGAACCCGACGTTTCGGGCTGTACCCGTACCCGAAACTCCGAAACTTGGCCGAAACTCGACCGAAACTCGACCATCATGTAATCAACGACGAGAATTAATATAGGTTTGTTTTTCCTTCTAAATTGTCATCTATCGGTCTTATTCCCTTTTTTCATGCAAGATAATGTGTTATTCACTTATTTATTTGTATATATTTTCTATATATACATATATGACATTTTAGATGACGTTTCAACCGACATTTCCATTTTTGGGAGGTGACATTTCTAAACGTACCCATTTCGGAAACTCTGAAACATTTCGGCGTTTCGTGCAACTTAGCTTCGAGCTAATCTCGAATGTCTTTAATCTTGTTAAGATATCCCTGTAAAGACATATATTCTTCCATCATGATGGAGAACAACTGATTCTTGAGAAAAAAAGCTTTGCTCTTGTCGGATGTCTCATGCAATTCCTTCAAATGTTGCCAGATTTCAGCAGCTGTCTTGCTGGAAGGAATCTGCGGTAACTGGTCATCAGTCACAGAGAGTTTGAGAAGCATAACAACCTCTCGATTTCGATCATCAAATTTATCTTGATCTGTACCAGATGTACCAGGATAGAGCTCTTTGCCCAAAACGAGTTGGTTAAGACGCCTATATTCAAAAATGATCAGCATTCTCTGTTTCCAGATGTTATAATTAGTGCCATTAAAGCGCTGACTGCCTTCCAACATTAGATTGGTTAGTGAGGCCATCTGCACGTTTTCCCAAGGCACAATAACACACCGATTTTAATGTAGATGTTCGCTGATCTGGACAAAATCTGACAGATAAAGAAGAGAATTCGCTGTTGTCCTAATTCCTTCAGCTTTAATCCTCGGACAACTAGCTTAATGCATGAATTGACGGCCTGATCAACAGCGTCGGATCAAAACAATAACCGCTTGATTAAAATTCGCTGAATGTGCCCAGGAAAAAAAAATCAGATTCCTAGAGAGCGATTTCAAAATGAAACACAAAATTTTTCAAACAGTGAAAAATTATTTCGAAAAAATACCTATGCTCTGATACCATAATCAATGAATGGATTGAATTGATTTACAATGAGCTATGAAGCTCAATAAATAATACAAATGTATTTACATAGAAACAACAAGTTTCTACTAAGAAATAGAAACATCAAGTTTCGTCTAAGAAACTGCTAATAAGACAGAAATAGAAACAACATTAAACACTAAAGTAGCATTATTCTAATAGAGGAAAGAAGGGATGCGGGAGTGATGGAGATGTCGGGCAGCGCTGGTTATGAAGGCAAAGGCAGTGTGCAGTAGACACGGTGAGAGGAACAGCGTAAGGAGCTTTGCAGGAAGTATCTCGTATGACAGCGGAATAGGAGTGGAACGCACAGGTAGAGGGGATGTAGATGGAAAGGGAAAATGACGGTGACGTCTGCGTGCAAGGGCTGGTAGGGCGTCGAGGTTAATGGAGGAGTGCGTGGGTAGAGAAGGGAGCTTGTGGCAGTAAGCAGGGATACGGACAGTGGATTGCGTGGCAAGGAGCTGGAGCCATGTTACTTGGGAGCGGGAGCGGGAGTGACCATTTTCAGAAGCTCCCGGTTTGGGAGCGAATCCAGGAGCGATTTTTTAAAAATATATATATTTTTTTATATTTTTTAATTTTTGATACATATATGTCAACAAAAACATGTAGAATGATGAATTAGACATAAAAAAACATAGATTGATCATTGAACCATATCACATCAATCATCTAGAAATTATAATCGTCATCAACCATGTCCACAAGTTAGTAAAATACATATTACAACTGCAACATATTGAGTCTTATAAATCATGATTCATCAAATTCAATATTAAAGTTTGAACTTCAAGCTTTCAGAATTGAAAATTCAATAACATCTATCATCATTGATCACCAAAGTTGTACTTGTAAGCTAAGTTTAACCATTACAAGAAGTAATATCGAAGATATTTCTAAGTCCTAACTTCTAACTGTTAACATGATATGAAATGTTAAAAATTTATAAAATGAAACATGAATAATGAGATGAAATGAAACAACTTTAGTCTTTCACAAAGCATCATATTCATAATTCACAATCATTACCAATGAGTTATAATTGCCAAGGCCCAACTTCAAACTTCAAATTTTCATTGTCACAGTGATATAATGTTTACAAAAAATATCATTATGATATGAAAGAGTCAAGAGTCAAGAGTCAAGGACTCAAAACTCAACAGTTATGAAAACTAAAGTCTAATAGAAACTAAAAAAGACAAGTAAACTGTAAATCTACATGTGGCCCTTGCCACGAGAGTCTCCAGGAGTATAAGCAGGTCGTGGTGGTCTTCTAGGAGTCTCCCGCACAGACCGACGACCAGAACTAGAACCTCCACGCGAGGGTGTAGATGGAGGTGGCGACAACAAAGGAACAAGACTCTGACCTCGAGCACTGCTACTGGATGGTGGAGGTGGAGGTGGAGGTGGCATGGCTGCTGCTTCATTTTCATCCCTTACAAGTTCCTCTTCTAGTTCTTCAATATGTATAATGCCATCCTCCAAATTGTCATCCTCTGGGTGATTGTCCCAAATTTTATATGTGGGATCCTCATTAGCCCGATCACAGTAATGACTCAACAACCTCAAGTTGTAGTGCACATAAACCAAGCTTTCTGCTCGGTTTTCATTGAGTCTGTTTCTTTTCACATTATGTATATAGCTGTAGGTGCTCTAACACCTCTCTGCAGAAGAAGAATTTACAACCTGTGAAAGAAATGTTTTTGCCAATTTTGGCAAAAGTCCGTGGCTGCCATATGTTTCCCACCATGTGAGAGATTCAAATTTATCTTTGTCGTCCATTGCATGGAAGTTACCATACAAACCAGTGCCACTGAAGTATCTGCCTATTTCAAGGCGCACAATTGCACATTCCTCCCTGTCAGGTACCAAATTTTCTAATGCTTCCAAATATCCTTTAGTTACCTCTTGATCTAAATGGGGTTTGGTCCTAACCCCACCCCTTGCTGCAGGTTGGTCCAACCAAGATGTAGAGTAGTATTTTGGCGTAAGGATATACGCCAAGCAATGTAGTGGAAGGTTAAGCCTATTCCACCGTTCACACACACAATCATGAATCAATTTGTACAAGTTGGGATCTCTATTATGAACAATGTCTTTTATTTCCCCCAACATGGTATCCATTTGCTCATACACCTCGCCAATCACTGGTTTGTCTGTATCTGCAAACCGAATCATGTGATAAATTGGCTTGGTGAAATCCAATACCTGCCTCACACTCGTCCAAAACTGCCCATCAAGAGCGGCCTCCTCCACCATTTCAAAACCTGCCATGTCAGCTACATTTGTAGCCCTTTCCTTTAACACTTGCCAATGTGGACTTGATACCATGCTAGCTAATGCCTCTCTTACCTTCAAAAGGTGCCTGAAGGTGAGGTAATAGCTACCAAATCTAGTCCTCGCAATCTTCAACAACTCCAATCTCGAGTGACAGCGGAAAAGGCCATGGGTATTGCTATGATTTGTAATAAATTTTATCATTTGTTTGCCTTTCTTGTACAAATTACCAATCCATTGGTATTGTTCATTTTTGTTTTTGACAATATCATGCAACAGAAGGTTCAATGTGTGAACCAAACATCCAGACCAAAATATGTTTGGGTATTTATCCTCAATAATTGCTCCCGCTGCCTTACAATTAGGAGCATTATCAGTGATGACTTGGATGACATTGTATGGGCCAATACGCTCAATTGTTTCAAGTAATGCTTCTGCAATGTTGATGGCGGTCTTGAACTTGTCTGAGTAATCATGTGCAGCTAGAAAGATGGGACCACTAACAGACACAGCAAGAACACTTATCAATGGCTTGCCTTTTACATTTGTCCATCCATCAGATACAATGGACACCCCATGGTCAGTCCAAGAACTTGTCATTTTATTCAAAGAATGTGATATTTTTGCTTTTTCATGATCAAGGCCAACGGTTCTTGCCTTGTCATACCCAGGGCTCTTGTATCCTTTAGGGGCATCATTTATGGCAGAAACCCTTTCGTGCCAATAAGGTGAGCGTAGAACATTGAATGGTATCCCACATGCATAGAGAAACCTGTAAACTTTTGAATCCACATCATTCCTACACCCCTCATCAAGGAAATCTGATATGGTTCTACGCCTTAAAGATGATGACCCTGTGCCTCCATGTCCATATCCACTGCCTTGGGAGGATGCTGAAGGAGTTCTTTGTGATTGTGAGCTTGGTTCAAAGAAACCCCTTGATTTTTTTGTTCTGTATTGGGCTTCCTCCTCTTCCCTTATGTATTTGGCTCTATCTGCTGTTGACACCGCTGTACAAGTTTTGATTCCTATTTGTTTCTCTCCATCCCATTGCCTTTTCCCGCAGAGGTGTCTTCTAGCACGGGTGTATGAACCTGTGTAATCAGTGTTGCAATGGGGGCAATGAAATTTAGTGGTTCCACCCCCTCTCCCTGTTTCAAACCTGTGAACATATTTCCACAATGGAGTTTGGTCTTGTTTAGTTTTTTGAGGGTCATGTTCACCCTCCTCCAGCTCCTCCTCACTGGGGTTTTCACCCATTTGACTTTCTCCGGCTTCTTCATCCCCCTCTTCAGTTTGGGGCCTCCTCCGTTTTCTACTCTCCAGCACCATAATAACCATAAAAGGGACCAAGAAGAGGAAAATGCCAATAAATATAGCCAGGTCCATGGTGTTTGATGTTTGTAGGGTTTTGATTCTTGAATCTGCAAATTAATTTAATTTATTGGGATTAATTAATTTAATTTATTATTTTAATTTAAATACATGATCTTTAAACTCAAACAGCTAAATTAAATTAACTAAATTAACTACCTAACTAGCTAAACTAACTAAATTACTAAGTTACTTACCTCTGCAGGCTTGCTTCTCGCTCCTTGGCACTTGCTCCTCGCTCCTCAGCACTTGCTCCTCGCTCCTTTGCTCTTGCTCCAGCTCCAAACTCAAGCTCAATGAAGTTAGAATGATTTTTTTTTGGCCGATTGGGCTTATAAAACCAAAAAAAAATTCTAATTTTTTTTATTTTCGGTTCCGGCGGAATTTTTTTTCCGCTGAACCACTGCTGGCCCGGCTCGAATCGCTCCTGGAGCGATTTTTAATGTCCGGGAGCGATCGCTCCCCGATCGCTCCCGAGCATTAAAAATCGCTCCGGGAGCGCCGGAGCGATCGCTCCCTAACAGACTAGGGAGTGCAAATTATTTTAAGGGAGCGCGCTCCCGAAAATCGCTCCCGTCCGGGAGCGATTTTGGGAGCGCGCTCCCGAGCCGCTCCCGCCCGGAGCACGATTCGGGAGCGGGTTTTGGGGGGGGGGCGCTCCCCCGCAACATGGAGCTAGAGCAAGACTGTGGATGGGAGAGCTTTGCATGGAAGGGAGGATAGCAAATATGGATGCAGCGAGGGAGAGCAGCAGGAATCCACAAGAAGGTATGCTGGACGAGGAAGAGAAATGCGGAGACAGAGTTGTGGATAGCACACAGGTTATATGACTGTGGATTTGGAATAATGGAGAATGCTGCGGATTGATAGGAAAAACATATTTGCGGGAAAACTGAGGCTGCCAGAGGGTTTGCTGGAAGCAATCAAGCAATCACAGCTTACTAAAAAAAATTTGAAAAATTCCTGTAACAAATATGCCCTGGAAACCCTCGAATTTCTCCAAAAACCTTAAAAAAAAAATTAAATTCTTTTGTTTCAGGTTTCCCTGATGAAAACCCCACAAGAAATTTCCAGATTTGAGACAAATGTCCTTGCAAGAGCTGATTCTGAGGCCAGATCTTACCCTCGAGGGCCTAGATCTGGCTTCAAACTAGGATTTCCTCTTCAGATGTGCAACTTGTAATGACAAAACAAACACCCAAAAACAATATATGCAAGTATCATACTAAAAACCCAAAAAACCAATATTCACAGTTTGAAAGCTCTAAACAGCCAGATTTGTCAGTATGCCACAAAAATATTTCTAGAATTTTGAATTTAGTATGAGGTGCTTCAGAAAACCCTTCATGCATTCACCAAAAAAAATTCTAATGATAAGCTCAGGGTCAAAACCAATTGGGCTCTTCAGAAAATGCCTTTTCGGTAGTTGGTTGGTTCAACCAAGAACTTCCCCAAACGCTCGATGATCTTGAAATCAAGATTTTCCTGCACAGCTTACTTCAACCATTAAAAAAGAGAGAGAAAACAATACTAAAATCCAGATCTAATGGAGATACCTGCCATCATATTCAGAAATTTAACTACCATTCAAACCCTAGTGATTAAACAAGATACCTGTGTTTAAAATCACTTTTCATCAAGCTATCATCAATGGCTGAAATTAAATTTATGCATAGAAATAAAACATCTTACAGTGTTTCCAGAAGAGTAACACCAGCAAGATTTCAATCCTAAAGTCTTTCTTTATTACACATGAAAAATGACTACAAGAGAGCTTTCTTTAGCACAAGACTCACAAATCCAATGATCTCAAATGAGAACTAACCCCCTATTTAAAGATAAATTTCCCAACGGCTAGTTCGAGTGATCCATGTCAAAGTGATCTCGACCGTCGATGAGGATCAAAATCTCTTTTAATCTCATCCGTCGAAATTTTAAATGTTGAGGAAATTTCACATTTTTTAAATTAAATGCATTTTAATATATTAAAAAATTAAAATTTTGCATTTATTTCCTCAAAACTTTGACTTATTATTATTTTATTATTTTATTTTATTTTTATTTTTTATTTATTTTTTATTATTATTTTTATAATTTTTTGTTTTTTATTTAAAGGGACCCTTGAACTTAGCCTTTGGAAAAATTACCTAGGACCTAGGACTTATGAGGGGATAAATTATTTTTCTATCCCTCAAGACATTTTACATCATGATTTTTACATTTTGCATCTCAAGGGGAAAAACCATTTGACATAGACCCTCATAGACTACCCAGTTCTGCGACACAAACATAATCTAGCAAATCAAACAATTTGTAATAAAATAACCTAACCAAATAGTTAGGATTATTCCCAAATCACTTTTGCATAGACTCGATATAGCACACTAAGACTCTCCTAAGATTCTAATGAAAAAATCCATTCCGGATTTGGGGTTAGGCTGAAGGAAAACTCTGTCGATCATGGATCGGCGAGACAAAAAACCTTCCAGAACATAGATCATCACTAGAAGATTAGGTTTACCTAGGCAATTACATACATGACACAAATTTGCTAAGACTATTTACAATTTACACATGCAGACTGGGTTTACAAAATAACATGATCGAGCTGATGATGATAGTCAAATGGTATGGCCACATTGATCAAGCGCTATCCCTTTTGCAAAAAATGGGGGTGTACTGCTATGGGTAGTTGACACGTAGTGGTCAACCTCTGGTTCTACTTGGGGACACATTGCTGCACTGTAGGAATGTGAGAATCCAGAATCTGCATCCACGCAACACACAACAAAACTCATCCATCCAAAAATCATCATATAACATTAAGCACAGAAAAGGTATAAGCTCTTCATTTATTAACTATCTAGTGTCTTGAAAAGTAATTCTAATCCTAAAACAGAACTGAAAATGCTGAAAAAACAAGGAGTAGTGTTGGAAATACAATACAGAGGATGCCCCATGGCATCAGATATCATCTTTGAAGAACAGCTTGAGCATTTGGCCATTTGCAGGTAAATCAAGTGGTTTGCCATCCAATCTGCTCAAGTGGAATGAGTTTGGTCCAGCAATATCTCGAATAATGTATGGTCCCAGCCACAAACTGTCGAACTTCTTATGTTTTCCTGGTTTTTCATTCTTGCGATCCCAAAGAAGTACCATATCTCCAACCTACAAAGATCTAGATCGAGAGGATTTATCAAAGCTTTTCTTAATGTTAGATTGACTTTTACATATAGTATCAAAAGTTGTCCTACGAGCTTCATCTAACTCCACAATCTGATCTATTCTATTTTGAACAACATCTTTATTAGTAGAAAAATGTTGAAGGAGTTGATAAGCTGGTAATTTCAGGTGCATAGGTAAGGTTACATCCAAGCCATAAACCAATTCAAAGGGACTTTTACCAGTAGCTTTCTTTTTAGTAATTCTATATGCCCATAAAGCATACTTGATTTTGCTATCCCAAGACCGCTTATTATCTCCTACTATCTTCTTGTTAATGGTTATGAGATTTTTATTGCTTGATTCAACCAGACCATTACCCTGAGGATAGTAATTTGATGAATGAGATAAGACAATGCCATACTTAAAACAAAAAGACGAAAATTCTGAAGAACTAAAAGTCTTGGCATTATCAGTAGTGATTTCAGCAGGGACACCAAATCTAGTAATGATATTATTTTCAATGAAATCCATAATGACCTTTTCAGTGGCATTCTTAGCAGGGATGGCTTCAACCCATTTAGTGAAATAATTGGTAGCAGTCAAAATCCATGAGTAGCCATTGCTAGAATTTTCATGAAACTTCCTGATGAAGTCCAGACCCCAATGCTGAAAAGGTTCCTCCACAACGACAAGTTGTAAGGGCAGGGCAGGAAGCTTTTGTTTCCCAGTGAACAATTAACAAGCTTGACAACTTCTAAGAAACTTATGCACATCAGAAAAAATTGAAGGCCAATAATAACTATCTCTCAGAATTTTGTGGGCAGTAGTTCTAGCAGCATAATGACCACCACAAAATCCTGAATGAAACTCATAAACTAACTTCTTGGGCTCAATTTCATCAACACACCTTAGTACTATGCCCTCAAGATTTCTCCATCCAAGGCCATCCTTCATGAGGCAATACTTAGTGGCTTTTAATCTAAGAGCCCTTCTCTTATGAGCAACTAAATGGTTAGGACATGTAAGATTTATCAGGTAATAAACAATGTCCTTGTACCATTCATGCTCTCCTAATCTCTGCAACTCAGGCAAAGATAGATCATTAAGACAAATCAAACCAAGAGCCTTTTCATTACCTCCAGTCAACATTTGAGCCAAGCCTTGGCCTTTGACTAACTTGGTGGGTCTAATCTATAAATCATATTCTTGTATTTTAGTAACCCACCTAGCACGAGTCCCTAAGCAATCAGTTTGAGTTAATATATCTTTAACAACAGAATGTGGAACAAAAGCAATAATTTTGGAATAACCAACATAAGTCTTGAAATGCTTAATAGATTTGACCAAGGCATCGGCTTTCTTTTCCATGGTATTGTATTTTAACTCAGAATTTTGAAGCGCTCTACTCATGAAAACAATAGGTTGCTCATGACCATATTTATTTTTCTGCAACAAGACACTAATGGTATCCTCGGAAGCGAAAGAGAAAATCATGAAATCCTTAGAGTAGTCGGGACTAACTAAAACAGGGGCTTTTGCAATGGTGCTTTTGATTTCCTGAAAAGCCCTTTTGTCGTCTTCTTGCCAAACAAATCTTACATCTTTCTTCAGAAGACTCTGAATAGGCTTAGCTATTTCTGCATAATTTGGAATAAACCTTCTAAGAAAGTTTGTTTTTCCAAGGAAAGATTGAAGGGATTTAAGATTATGGGGAAGAGGAATCCTTTGGATTGCTTCAACTCTTTCAGGATCAATCTTGATTCCATCTTTAGAAATGATGTGACCAAGTAATTTCCCTTCAGTTACTCCAAAAACAGACTTAGCCGGGTTCAAAGAAATCCCGTACTCTCTACATCTATCAAAAACTTGCCTAAGATGATTTATATGACTGATACCATCCTTAGAAAAAAAGGTAAGATCATCTTGGTAAATTTCAATAAATTTCCCAATTAACCCTTTGAAGGCATAATCCATAGCCCTTTGAAAAGTAGCCTCGGCATTGGTTAGTACAAAAGGCATTCTAATATATTCAAAAGTACCCAATGGTGTGGTGAATGTTGTTTTGTGACAATCCTCTTTTTTAACCCATACCTGATTATACCCAGAAAAACCATCTAGCAATGACATCATTCCAAAACCGGTTACTCTTTGCAACAGAGTCTCCATGTTTGGCAAAGGGTAATTATCTTTCTTACATGCTAAATTAAGATTTCGAAAATCAACACAAAGCCTTATCGTACCTTTCTTTTTCCTAACAATCACCAGGTTGGAACACCATGTTAAATGCCTTGTTTGAGCAATAATTCCTGCTGCAAGCATCTTCGAAAGCTCTTTTTGAACCAAAGGGGCTAAGTTAGGATTAATCTGCCTAAGCTTTTGACGAAAGGGTTTAGCATTTTCATCTTTCAAAGGGATAGTGTGTTCCATGACATCCTCCCTATAACCTTTCAACTCATCGTAAGAAAACGCTAAAACATCCCGATACTCACGAAGTAAATTGGTTAACTTTTTTCTTTCCTCAACATTAGTACCCTTACCAATTTTAACAATCTTTGGATCCCCAGGAGTACCAATGTTTACCTCGATGTATTCTCCTGGATCCATTTTATTTTCCTCTTTCAACTTTGTGGCATCATGCCGATCAAAGTGCTGTTCTAAAGCAACCACATTCCTAGGAGTAGGATTTATGATATCTTCATGATCATCAGATCCATCCTCCTTGGAATCTATCCGAAAATTTTCAAACTCATCCAAATTATCGAGAAAATGAACCACCTGTTTCTCGTCATCGAAAACTTGCCAATGCTCTGAGTTATCTGGAACAAAAGGTCTAAATATAACTTCCATTTTTATCTTATCCTTAATCAGCCCATCAGATAACTGCAAAGTAGAAGCAACTACAACAAGCTCATCTATCGAACTATTATGCTCTCTTGGGATTGCCTCAAGGTCCAAGGCATCAAAGTATTCCATAGTATCCCACACAGCATTTCGATAATTCCTTAATCTTTGATTTTTACACGTAAATTTATTTGTAAGCTGCATGATAATTAAGTCAGAATCCCCCTTGATGCTAAGCAACTTAATTTTTAAAGACTTTGCCAACTCAAGACCCAACAACAAGGCTTCATATTCGGCAACGTTGTTGGTTGCTTCAAATTCTAATCGATAAGCAAACTTGAAGATATGACCCAGGGGCGATTTCAAAACTATACCCGCACCTTTACCATGTCTAGACAATGCACCATCAAAATACATGTACCAAACTTTATCATTGAGATCCCTAATCTTTTTATCAACCTTATCATCAGGAGGAACTATGAAATTAGACATGATAGCATAATTCCCAATGTCGGATTGTTCTTTAATTATCTCGTTATGAGGTCTCTTAGGATCTTCGACATGGAATTTTCTCTCGGGCTCTCTATTAAGTCTCACAAAACCATCACCTCTAGGAGAGGGAATCATAGCATATGACCAATTCATTTGAATACTTCCTCCTAGATTAGAGGCCCATTTTCTAGATAAAAGCATACCCCAGGCATCAGGCACATCAACAACAACGATGTCCATAACAATCATAATGTCAGGGTAAACTGATAAGTGGACCTGTAAATCCTTGATTAGACCATGAACTTCAATCTTTTTAGAATCCATGGCACATATATTGTAGTAAGGCCTAGAAACTCTTAAATTAAGCTGTTCCATGACCTTCTTGGTCATGACACAAGCTGATGCCCCAGAATCTAGCATGCAATTATTCAATTTATATCCATTAACCATCAAGGTGATAAAGAAAGGTTGATGATCTTTGTTATCCGAATCTAAACTTTGCAAATATATGGGAGCATCGTGATAATCAGCTTCCGAGGTTTTCTGTTGAGAAATATTTGCTTGAGGACCTTGAATAGCTTTTAGTAACTTATCTCTCTGGGAAGGGATTTTCACAATCTCAGAGACAGGAACCCAGATTTTCGCATTATTAAACCAACTTCCCAAATCGACATCTAATCCAGAGTTCAAACCAGGGTTAAAAGTTCGAAGGGGGATTTGATTCCCACTCTAACCTTTATCCCTTCTCTGATAAGTTAAACCTTTATCTCTAGCAATTTCCATGATTTGCTTTGGAGAGGGTTTTTCGCCATATAACTTAGCCGAAATGTCATCTTCATTTTCAAGGTTATTTATACCAAAAGCTGACGAGGGATGCATATCATCTCGACTATTTTCCTTAACCTCCATCCAATCGTTCATAGACAAAGGAAACTCTTTACCCACTACATTTATTTGATCACCTGCCCCAAACATTCCATTATCCAAAATTCTTCTAACGATGGGACAAGTAGCCTCCTCATGAAGAGCATCACAAACCCGACAGTAAGGCGGAGCATCATCGACCAAATTAGTAAGCGGATTAGGAGGTCTCTGCTCACTAGATTGACCCTTCTTTTGCCAATTATTATTTCTATTATTATTATTTCTGGGTTGGAAATTTTGCATTTGTGCTCTTTCCATTTGGACCAACCTATTCTACAAAGTAGCTATCTCCTTAGCATGGTTAGATGCATAGTATTCAAAACCGGCCTTGCTAACTGGTTACCGGGCTAACCGGCCGGTTAGCAGATCCAGCGGTCAAAACCGGACAAAAAACCCAGTTAGCAGGCCCATTTCTCCTTTTTTTGACAAAAACTGGTCCTAACCGGCCGGTTTAGGACGAAACTGGCCAGTTTATAGAAAATCGGCCGGTTAGGAGGCATGCCCACCGTGAGCTGGAAAAGCGACTTGCTGAGTGTGTTTTAGGGGTTTTGGGGGGAAACTAAGGGTGCTTTCCCTCCAAAAACACCCTCTCTAAGCCTTTAAGAGGCGCCTCTCACTCTCATTTGTCTCACACATTTGATTTGGAGTGTTTATGAGTGTTTGTGAATTTGTTTGTGAGCTTGGAGAGTGTTGAGTTTTTGCTGAAGTAGTCATCTTGGAGTTGGAGTTGGAGCTATTTTGGAGATAGCGTGTAGCTGTCAGTGGAGGAGACTATTTCAAGAGGAGGTTAAGGACGCTAGTTTGCATTTCCAGGTCAAGATTTTCGCTTGAAAATTCCTCATTTGACTGTTGTCCTTGAATTAAATTTTTTATGTGTCATAAATTTATAAACTTCTCACTTGTATCATCTATGCTATGAACGCTTTAGCTCTATGCTATCAAATTTTTTAGCTTGCATGTGCATTTGTTTTCCTACATTTATCTTTGGTTTTCCATGTTGCTTAGCTGCAATTTTTTTTAAATGGCAGATTTCTTTGCAAATTGTTATTATTTCAAGCAAACATGGCTCCAAAAGGAAAGGACAGTGCATGGGCTCATTGTGATGTAATTGATGGAAAATTGATATGCAAATTATGCCATAAATCTATTGGAGGTGGGGGTATTCTTAGGTTGAAACAACACTTGGCTGGGATAAGAGGCCAGTAAAGCCATGTGATGCACCAAATGCACTATTAGGTCCTATTAGGGCAGAATACATTTCCAAGCTTGAAAAGTTTTATGAGCATAAGGCTAGGGAGAAGGCCATCTAAGATGACATTACAAGGAAGAGGGAATTATTAGAAGCCATGAAAGATAGTGGGTATGATGATTATGAGATTCAAGACTCTTCTATCCCTTCCACCAATGACCCCTTTCACTATGTTCATCTTTCTTTTGGCCAACCATCAAAAGGAACAAAGAGAACAAACATCCAAAGTTATTTCTCATCTTCTACCAATATTGCCTCTTCTAATCCCAGTTCCTCCCAGCCAAGTTCTCAGCCCACTTTGGATCAACATTGGAAAAGACAATGCAAAGAAACTTCTCATCAATACATTGCAAGATGGTGGTATGATTTAGATATCCCATTTAATGCTGCTCGCTCACCTTATTACCAAGCTATGTGAGACTTTGTTATAGCTGCAGGAAAAGGCTTCAAAGGCCCTAGTGTGCAAGACTTGAGGGGAGCTCTTTTGCAAAAAGAGATATCTTCCATTGATGAGTATTTGGTTGAGTTTAAAGATTCATGGCTCAAAACAAGTTGTTTCATTATGTCAGATGGATGGACTGATGGAAAGAACTGCACTATCATTAATTTCCTTGTTTCTTGCCCTCAAGGAACCATGTTTTTGAAATCAATTGATGCATCTGATAAGGTAAAGGTTGCAGCCCTTCTATTTGAGCTTTTGGATAACATTATTCAGGAAGTTGGGGAGCAACATGTTGTGCAGGTCATCACTGATAATGCCTCAAACTATGTTCTTGCTGGAAAGATGCTTGAGACCAAATATAAGACCATATTTTGGACTCCATGTGCTGCACATTGCATAGACCTCATGCTTGAGGATATAGGCAAAGTGGAGTGGGTAAAAAACACTGTAGAGCATGCCAGGTGCATTACAAAATACATTTACAACCACTCATGGGTATTGAGCCTAATGAGGAAACACACTGGGGGAAAAGAGCTTGTTAGGCTTGCAATTACGAGATTTGCAACTCACTTCCTCACGTTGCAATGTCTCAATAGTCAACATAAAAACTTGCAGAAAATGTTTTCCTCTGAAGAATGGTCTGAATCTCAGTGGGCTCGTAGACCAGATGGAAAAGACACCAAAAAGAAAGTGTTTGACACTTATTTTTGGAAAAGGTCTCTAGAGCTTGTGAAAATTACCGAGCCCCTTGTTAAGGTGCTAAGGATGGTGGATGGGGAAAGATTGACCATGGGCTACATTTATGAGGCTATGGATCAGGCAAAGGAGCAGATACAGGCAGCTTACAAGGACAGGTTAGCTAAATATGGCCGTATATGGGAGATCATTGATAATAGATGGAACAATCAACTCCATCGTCCTATACATGCAGCTGGGTATTTTTTGAACCCAAAGTATCATTATAAAAATCAGCTAGGAGATCTGGATGATGGGGAGGTCAGAGCTGGATTAATTGATTGCTTAGAGCACATGGTCCCTTGCCATGCAGACTAGTTGGAAATACATAGACAACTTACTGTTTTCAATATGGCAGGTGGTACTTTTGGCAAAAACTTGGCAAAGATGGCAAGAGATGTGGACCAACCAGGTAAGCAATTCCAATTTCCAATTTGTTTTTCTTTTCAAGTTAAAATTGTTTGCGTTCTTTACAATTCAAATTATAAACTAAGTTACTAATTAATGTCTTTTTCTTTGTAGCGCGTTGGTGGGAGTCATTTGGTTGCTAGTTGCCTCAATTGCAAAGGTTTGCAATTAGAGTCCTCAGTCAAACTTGCAGTGCTTCAGGTTGTGAGCGCAATTGGTCTGTTTTTGAGCGCATACATACGAAGAAGAGAAACTGTTTGGAACAAAAACGGTTAAATGATATTGTTTTCGTGCAATACAACCTTCGACTAAGGAGGAACAAATGAGGAGCAAAACACCTAATCTAGATCCCATTGTGTTGGACGATATTGATCCAACATCAGAATGGGTGGAGGAGACTAAATATCCTGTGTTTGATGCTGATTTTGATATTGACATGGCTTTAGCGGGGGATGAAGCAGATTATGTGGCGGCATCAGAGCCAGGATCAGTAGCAGCATCAAGGAAAGGCAAAGAACCAATGGAAGGCACTAGTCGTCCAGGTCGACAAACTCGTGCTTCCATTAGGTCCACTTCTATTGTTATTGGTGGCATTGATACTGAGGTTGCAGATCAGGCTAAGGCATCCTCAGACTCTGAACCAGATGATGTCTATGTATCTCCTGATGATGATCCTGTGGCTAGTAGTGGTGATGAACTTGATGATTGATCATGTGTACACTGTAGACTTGTAGTAGGCCAATGGCCTCATAGCTTGCAACATTGTTTCTGGACTTTATAGGCCATTTAGAGCCTCATTGCTTATGTATTTTGCTATTTTGTCGATGATATGTATTGCACTCGGTGCCATTTTGATATATTCACGTTTACATGGTATATAAATGAGCAAACTTTGCATATTTTGTCTCTATTGGCTTGGAATCACGGTTTTACATCTTAAAAATAGTTTTGTTTCATTAAAAATTAATTATTTAATGTATTTTTTTAAAACCAGTTCGTTTAGACCAAACCAGTCTCGGTTAGACCGGTTTCAGTCGGTAAACCGGTTCATTAGGTGGACCGGTCCAGTCACCGATTCCGGTTTTAAAAACACTGGTTAGATGTTGATTTCGCTTGATTAATTTCCATGCTTTTCATCTTTTGGAGCAATTTCTGAACAAGCTCGCTATCAGGTTCTTGAACCTCTTTTCCTTTTGGTTCTTTCAATTTCGTTGAATGCCTATCAAGACCTGGGATTTCAGAATTCCCAGATGCTGCCTTATCCTTTTCAAGCTCTACTGCTAAAGCTTGACAATCCTGTCTCAACTCATAAGAGGGCTTAGGGCTAAAGGCATCAATATAAAAATATCGAAGAGATTTGTCGGTAGGTTTATAATCTTGAGGTAATTCCTTAATAATATCATTAAACCTTTTGTTAAATTCCTTAGCGGTTTCATTCTCTCTCTTTTTGATTATGCTAATAGCTTTCACGAGGTGTCTTCCTTCTCTCTTATCTCCATACTTTTCCTTAAAGGCATTAACGATTGATTGCAAGGAATCAAATGAATCCCGAGGCTTTTCTACAAACCATTCTAAAGCATCGCCCTCCAAGGTCAGAACAAAAAGGGTCATTCTAACATCTTCATGATTAAAATCAGCAACCCTTTCATACTTACCCATCCATAAACTAAAAGCTTTCAGATGTGAATTAACACTAATTGCATTATTTCCCTGAAAGATAGGCAATTTATCCATTGCATGTGCTGGAATATCATTGGGATAACCTTGAATGTTAGAAAAATCGCAAGGGGCAAATATATCCATAATGTCGTGCTCGACTGGGTTAGTAAAAAGGAGGCGGATATCAGAGAGGGCTTCTTGTCCGAGGTTAACAAGAAGTGTACGAGAAGAGAGTTTGTGCAATCGTACTCTGAGAGCCCTTTCAGGATCAGGAGCAGGATTAAGCAAACTGCTTGGATGCCTTATAGTATACACTCTTGCAGAGGATAGATGAAGTGGAGTTGCCACTCGGACAAAAAGGGTAACACAGAAAAACTTGGAAGGAAGGAGTCGAGGACAAGAAAGGACAAGAGGAAAGAAACAAGACGAATGTCGAGGAAACCAAGGACAGAAAAAACTCTATCCCCGACAACGGCGCCAAAAAATGTTGTCACATAGATTGTCTAGGCAGCGCGACAACGCTCAGACCGGGGGCTGTCACCCTGATCCCCGATCTCTCCGTTTAAGCCGTCTCCCTAGGCTAAGGGGGGTAGACCCTATGGGATAAAAGAAGACCAACTAGCAATCAACTGGCTTGGGAGACACAGCAAGGGAAACAAGCACTTGATTGATTTAAAAACTTGATTAGATCTTTAAATGTTTAGTACCAGTGCCTTTGCTAGATGAAGTGGAAATCAAATAATTGATCTGCTGCTTAGGGAATATAAATACGAACAAATCTTTCAACAATTGCTTGAAAATATTTACTGAGATGTCTAGCATATGATGAACATTAAAACATTCAAGTAACCACGATCAATTTTGATAACTTAGCAAAGCTCCAACAATTAGATTTTGAAAATATAGAATACTTTAAAGTTTAAATGACCACAAAATGCTAATGAATCACCACTTTTAGATAGCTAATCTTCAGATAAAATCTAAGCACATTTAGCTATGTCGAATACCACGAATATTCTTTTTTTTAAATGATTAAAATATAAACCAAGAAGAAAAACAAAACTAAAAAAAAAAAAAAACTAAGGACTAAACCTTTTATATGCTTTTTATGATTTTTTTGTTTTTTTTTTTTTTGTTATTATTTTTTTTTTATTATTTTTATTATTAAATAAATATAAATGTAATCAAAACTTAAATCTAAATCAAATAAAATATAACCTAAACCTTTTATCGATTTTAAATCAAAACAAAGAAAAATGAAAATAAGAAAAAACAAACTTGAACTATAAACGGATTTATTCAAAAGCATTAACCCTAAGCTAAAAAAATCGAAATGCCAAATCCTAAAATGCATAAAAGAAATAGATTGAGCGTATTTTTCTTTTACTATTGCGTGTGTGCAGGTGCAGTCGACGGCAAAGGTGAGGAAAGCGTGAGGATGTACGATGAAGAGGAGGTCGATGACGTTCAGATTTCGATTTGAGAAGAGGATGACTTTGCTTGTAGGTTGGACGCAGGGAGCTGAGCAGCGTGAAGAGGCTACGGGGAAGAGCAAGGCGTGAGGGTGTGTGAGGAAAGAAGGGATGCGGGAATGATGGAGATGTCGGGCAGTGCTAGTTATGAAAGCGGAGGCAATGTGCAGTAGACACAGTGAGAGGAGCAACGTAGGGAGCTTTGCAGGAACGATCTCGTCTGGCAGCGAAATAGGAGTGGAACGCACAGGTAGAGGGGACGTAGATGGCAAGGGAAAATGACAGTGACGTCTGCGTGAAAGGGCTGGTAGGGCGTGGAGGTTAATGGAGGAGTGTGTGGCATAAAAGTGGGCTTCTGGGAACAAGCAAGGATACGGACAGTGGATTGCGTGGCAAGTAGCTGGAGCAAGACTGCGGAGGGGAGAGCTTTGCGTGGAAGGGAGGATAGCGGATATGGATGCAATGAGGGAGAGCAGCAGGAATCCGCAGGAAGGTATGCTGGACGGGGAAGAGAAATGCTGAGACAGAGCTGTGGATAGCACGCAGGTTATATGACTACAGATTTGGAATAATGGAGAATGTTGCAGATTGATAGGAAAAACGTCCTTGTGGGAAAACTGAGGCTGCCAGAGGCTTTTCTAGTTCGAACTAGCAAGGAAGTTCATCAAACATTGAGATATGCAGAGGAGTTCATTGGAGCTCCTAAGACGAATAGGAGACAATGCAAACGACTAGATAGGTACCAAGCGTTGGTGGCACAAGTTGTTAAATGTTCAAACTATCAGGAGGTCGCACAACATCAGGTGTGGGTAGATGCCATGGTAGAGGAGTATAGTTCTATTATGATGAATGATGTTTGGGAGGTAGTGCCAAGGCTCGTGGATAGTTTAGTTGTGGGCTCTTGGTAGAGCTATAAGATCAAGTATGCTGCAGACGGAAACATGGAGAAGTACAAGGCTAGGTTCATGGCAAAGGGGTATGCACATAAAGAAGGCATAGATTATGAGGAGACCTTCACTCCAGTTGCCAAATATACTTCTATCCGATCGGTTATATCCCCAGTAGCATAGATGGGATGGTAGATTTATTAGATGGATGTCAAGACAACATTCTTGAACGAGGTGATAAGGGAAGAGCTATACATCAAACAACTAGAGGGTTTTGAGACACATGAGAGGAGCATATATGTGTAGACTGAAAAAAGCTCTATACAGGCTCAAACAGGCTCGGAGAACATGGTATGGTCGGATTGACAATTACTTACGGCAGATGGGATTTGTCAAGAGTGATGTAGATCCCAATCTTTACTATCTCATAGTAGAGGTTGGGCCACTCATCCTAGTGTTGTATGTGGATGACTTCTTCTTGACCGGTTCATCAAGGTTGATAAAGGATTGTAAGAGAAACTTGGTAGCAAAATTTAACATGGACTTGGGGCTGATGCATTATGTGCTACGTTTGGAAGTATGGTAGAAGGACGGGGAGATCTTCCTTGGGCAAGGGAGATATGCTATAGAGATTCTGAAGAGATTCAAGATGCAGGATTGTTGGCCTATATCTATGGCTATGATTATGAACCAAAAGAAGATAGATGCATCAGAGGATGAGGATGTTGACCTATCCTTATATAGACAGCTTATCAGTTCCCTCATGTATCTGGTCAACACTCTCAATCAGTTTATGGTGGGACCTAAGAGAGTGCATTCAACAACAACGAGGCACATTCTGAGGTATTTACGTGGGACAATCAAGTATGGATTGAGGTATACTTGAGGGGATGGTGTTAGACTATGTGGATTCACAAATGCAGATTGGGCAGGCAATTTAGTGGATAGGAACAACACATCAGGGTCTTGCTTCAACGTTGGATTAGGTGTTGCTTCTTGGTACAACAGGAAGTACAAGTCAGTAGCACTGAGATTTGCAGAAGCAGAGTATGTGGCAGCTAGCACATTGACGTGCGAAGCTATATGTCTCTGAAAGCTGCTAGTAAGCTTGTTCAGTTACAAGTTGGAGGTGACCTATATCTACTGCGATAATCAGAGTTATACCATGCTCTCTGAAAATCTAATGCTTCATGATAGGTTGAAAATTCGAAACACATAGACATTCAATACCACTTCATCAGAGATTGTGTGCAGCGTGGAGTAGTTCAGCTACAATATGTTCTTTCATAAGAGAAGGTTATAAATATACTCATGAAAGCTCTAAGGAGAGCTACGTTCGTCTATTTCAAAGAACAAATGGTATAGTGGAGAACCCTTTTGATTAGCAGGAGGATCAGTGTCAGTATGAGCAATCAGATCTTGAGGGACAGTTGCAAAGACCAGTTGCAGTCAGTTATTGAGGGGTGCAAAGACAATCAAGGTGTAGAAAGTTACTTAGTCGACAGTGTAGATACTAATTGCAGTCAGAGACTTGGGAAACACTTACAAGGACATAATAGATCTGTAGATCGTTTCTCAATTGCAATAGTTCCAGCAGTAGCATGACGTTAGATCCAGCGCAAAGCAAAGATCATAGGAGTGTAGGATGGCAAAGTGCAGTGTAAACATCAACGCAGATGTAGGATGGTTCAACTATATAGGGTTAACAGATGAATCAGAGTATGCACAATGGCTTGATGGACAGTGACAACATGTTACAGATGTTAGACATTAGCAGCGTGAGGGAAGATGTTACAGGAGAAGATAGTAGAACACCTTCCTCACTAAGTGGGAGTGTTAGTTTTTGTAGCATCAGACAGGTGTTCTAGTCTCAATTTGTGTAAGAGAGGCTAAGAACATGAGATATTCAAAAGGCGGAAAATGTTTCACAAGATAAGCTTGTGAAATGCCTTAATTACATTAATTAGCCATCATTTAAATTTTTCCTAAGTTAATTAATATAAATTAATTAAGCAAAGGTGAGAATGGTTTACAAACTCACACAGATTGAGTTTGAGATGATCTTAGTTGTTGATGAGGATCTGATCATGGTCATTGCTAATCCAATGAGAGATTGTAAGAACAAGACGATGGGGATGGATATAGATACATCAAAGGAGAGCAAGTTGCTCGGCAGATCGAGTTATCCAGTTGCAGAGGTCGAGCAGGGAAGAAGAGTTCGAGCTAGAAGGAAAGCAAATGTGAGAGGGAGCAACAACGGCGATTCTCGGTGCATTTGCAATGCCAGAGAGTCAGCAACAAGAGGGCAGCATTATTCCTCAATGAGGTTGTGCAAGGCCTACGCAAACGACTTCAAAGGGCATTCGATTTAACTGAAGTGGAGGTCGATTTAGGTGCTAGTCACTGGAAGAGGTTCCAAGAGACGAAGCAAGTCATCTCTTGTGGTTGAGTTGGGAAGAATGACAGGATCAAAGTAGTTCCATAAGCAGTGTGAGTAGAGCCTGCGCAGAGGTAGCGCAGAGGCGGACACATGGGTTTTGAGTAGCCCAGGCAAAGCTAGTTTCGGAGTTGAGATTAGTTTCTGGTGAGACAAATTGTCTCACTAATATTTTGGCTAGATTATCTTGCTGCAGATTGCTAGTTTGGGCATCCGGATATTGTACTCATATTTTTCTCCTACATATAATAAAATAAACCCTCATCTGTTGTACTGGTTTTCTTTGTTGGGTTTTTTCACAGATTATTGTCCAAAAACATTGGTGTCAATTTTATTGTGTGTGCATCTATTTTCTCGGTTTCTAGTTTATTTTACATAATGTTTTTATTGTGAAGAATTGTAGTGTGATTTATTTGTTATTTGCCAGAAGAAATAAACTGCATAATTAATCAGTTAGAAGAATAAATTTCGAGATTTTCATTTCAAGGAATTTTCACATTCAACAATTCCATCAGCAGCATGCTTGATCTTGTAGATCCATTTTGAAGATGCAATAGACTTTCCTTCAAGTTCTGGCACAATTTCCCAAACATCGTTCTTCAATATATATTGATATTCTTTAGTCATAGCATCTTTCCAAACTTGTTCCTCAATGACTTCTTCATAGGTGGATGGCTCAGACTCAATGATCTTGCACATCATAGGTGCATAACTAGAGTACTTTGGTTGCATACTTTCCATGAAGGTCCCACAAGCTGCAACATGTCCTTCAGTTTCCTTCAATGTTCTTTCAAGCCAAGCAGGTCTTTTTTTAGTCTCGGGTGTAGTGGCGATTGAAGATTCAACAAGTTCACGATCATCAGGTTCTTCATGAGACTCTTGATCCATTGGTTCACGTTGTTTAGACTTCAATTCCACATTCTTCACAATCACCTATATCTCACCATCAGAGTCCAAGTGTGAACACTTGGGCTTGCAAAAAGCATCAACTTGATCAAATATAACATCCCTGCATGTTTCAATAAAATGTTGTCTTGGAACATAGACCCTAAAGGCCTTTGAATTTTCACTATAGCCAACAAACGTTCCTTTCTTCCTAGAAGGTTCCAACTTCATCCTTTTCTCCTTGGGCACATGAACATAAACAAGACAACCAAAGATTCTTAAATGCTCAACATTTGGTCTTTCACTACTGAAGACTTCTTCAGGAGTCTTATAGTCCAATATTCGATGTGGGCATCTATTTTGAACATAAACAAATGTTCTTGCAGCTTCTCCCCAAAGAAACATAGGCAACTCTTGATCGTGAAGCATGGCCTTAGCAACTTCCATAATAGTCTTGTTCTTTCTTTCGGAAATTCCATTTTGTTGAGGATAGTAGGGAACTATCAACTTCATCTTCACTCCAGCATCCCTGCAGAAAGCAATCAATTCTTTGGAAACATATTATCCTCCATTGTCAGACCTCAAAGTCTTGATCCTTCTTCCTATAGCATTCTCAACTTGTGCTTTAAATTCACGAAATTTTTCAAATACTTGATCCTTGGACTTTAGAAGATAAATCCATGTTTTGCAAGAGTAATCATCAATGAAAGAGACATAATATGAATTTCCATCCAAGGTCTTGTTAGACATAGGCCCACAAACATCAGAGTGCACAAGATCCAAGATTCCTTTGGATCTACTATCACTGTTGGTACATCTTCCTTTAACATTCTTTCCAAGAGCATGCCCCTTACAAACTCCATCATGTTCAACTTTGATTTCCAGAACACCCTTAACAAAATCTTTCATTCTAGAAAATGCTTTATAATGAACATGAGCATACCTTGAATTCCATAGTTCACAAATATCAGTGGTGTTGTGTAGCAAGGCTTGAATTGAATGTCCAAGGAGACAATATAGGCCTTCAATTCACACACCAATGATCTTGGCAGATTCAAATGAGGCATCCTTCTTCCATACTAGAACTTGTCCTTCAACCAATGCAATTCCATATCCTTTATCTTCAAGAGATGAAATAGGCAACAAGTTCTTCTTTACACCAGGAACATATAAAATGTTGTTAATTGATACATTACCTCCTTATTGCAATTGGAAGTTTGACATACCAATGCCTTGGATTCATATTTGTCATTATCTCGAAGCTCAGTGCTTTGAGAAATCTTCTTTTTGACCAATTCAGAGAGATGATCACGACTTTCGGCCATGTGCCTAGAGGCACCACTGTCTACCAACCATATCTCATCATGACTTGCAATGGAACTTGTAAAAGCAGAATAAAATGAGTATTCATCATCAGATTCGTTCTTTCTAGGCCTCCTCTTATGAGAGGATTCATCTAGGTCAGTTGCATAGGCATGATGCCTCCCTTTCCTCTTTTGATCTTCATTCCTTTGATAGTCATCCCTTTGATTCCTTTGAGGACATTGACCTTGATAGTGACCATATGCTTGGCAACGAAAGCATTGAACATTTGTCAAATCTTTTCTATCTCTTCTATCTTGAGAGGGAGGAGGAGGTCTTCTTTGTGGTGCAAGTTCCCTTCTTGGAGCAGATCTTGAATTTGGTCTTCTACCATAACTTCTTTGAAATCTTCCAAAATTAGGTCTTCTTCTATTACTCTTAGAATGAGCTACAAAAGCTTCTTCAATTCGATCTTCATTTTGGTCTCTGGAAAGGAGTCTTGATTCTTCTGATGTGTAGGTAGTCCACAACTTATCAAATGAAGGTTCATTTTCTCTTCCACATATGCTTGATGCAAAAGGATCCCAAGATCTAGGCAAACCACCCAAAGCCACAACTACCAATTCTTTGTCAAATAATTCTTCACCAATGGCTTGAGTTGATCTCTTATTTGAAAATTTCTCACGAAGTATGATGCCATATTGTCATTCTTTGTCATCTTGATATTGTAATGTTGACCCCTCAAATTTATAGATTGATTGATGTTGTTGATCATGTACAATTTGATGATGGCATCACACACTCCCTTGTTGATCAACAATATAGGGAATTATATGATCCCTAACAGATTCAATAATGATGCTTCTTGCGAAAAGGTCATCTTCCTGAAACTTTTCTTTCTTTCTTTCTTGATTAGCTAGTTCAATGACTTTTCTTGTAAAAATGCCCAAAAATTTGTGCCTTGCAAGTAGTAGTCAATCCTAGCCTTCTGTGCCCTGTAATTAGTAGCTCCTTCAAGCTTGTTCTTTGTGTTCATGAAGGAATTCATGATGAAGAAGATGATGGCGACCAACCAAAAATCAAAAGATGAAGAATCCCAAACTCTGTAAGATGCTCTTCTTCAAGATGCATATTGAAGATTTGTGGAGGTCATTGAAGACCATGATGCATTGAAGCCATAATGAGGTAACCTTGGAGATTTTGTTTGGGTGACATGAAGAGCAGTGGCGATACCATCTAAGAAGACAAGGTTGGCATTGATGACGTGATGTGGAGACTAAGCGAAGGCATAGCTGAAGATTAACAAGGCTTGTTGAAGAAGACATTGGGAGCCGTGAAGTATAGCCAAATACATCTTGACGAAGTAAAGTAAGGGTTGGAGCCCAAGAGGATCAGAGTCCTCAAGAAACCAGGTTGGAAGCCTGAACCAGATATAGGGTTGGAGCCCTTGAGGTTGATGCCTCAAAATTGACAAGGTTGGAGCCTTGGAAGTCCAAATTGGTGCTTGGAAAATACAGGTTGGAGCCTGGGAGATTGAAGATCAGTGTCTTCTTCTAGGGTTGGAGCCCTTCATATATTGTACTTGATTTATTGTAAAGAAGAAATTAATAAAAGCATTTATTCTTATTGTTCATTTTGTGTTCTAGATATAAGTGATCTAACTGGTAAAAGTAACAATTGAAAATAAATACTGATTCATCCCCCTTCTTAGTATTTCCAACATGAGTGACGTATTGCGCAGGCTAGTCCAGAGGCTAGAGAAATTGACGTTGGGCAAGCCAGAGAGACGCAAAGGGTCAAGGAACCTCTCTTTTGGGTCAAACACTTGTTCGGGAACATCTGTAAATATTTCTCAGTTCTGTACTGTTGGGTGAAAATTTGTACATGTTGATCTTTGCTGAAGAATAATAAAATCCTCATCTGCTGCACCGGTTTTCCCGCATTGGGTTTTTCTGGGGATAGTTGTCCAAAAATAACTGTTATGGTGTTTATATATGTGCCTACATTTTTCTTACATTTTATTTTTGCAATGTTTTAATTGTGAAGGTTGCAGTAGAATATGTTTCGATATTTACCGTAAGAATAGGTTAGATAACTTATCTCTAGAGTAATAAGTAGAAGAAGTCATAATAATCACTATAGCAGGATTTCCATTTTAGAAATTTTCACATCATTGTGATTCTTGATTTGGTAGAGTCAAAGATTTTAAGATTCTATCCTAGACCTAAAATCGTGGAAAATCAATAAGTATATGATTACTCAGAAAAGTTCAAGACCACCATCAACATTGCAGAACCATTACTTGAAACAATTGAATGTATTGGGCCATAAAACGTCATCCAAGTCATCATTGATAATGCTGCTAATTGTAAGGCAGTGAGAGCAATTATTGAGGATACATACCCCAACATATTTTGGTCTGGGTGTTTGGTTCACACAATGAACCTTTTGATGCATGATATTATTAAGAAAAAAACCATCAATACAAATGGATTGGTGATCACTGATTTGTACAAGAGAGGCAAAAAAATGATAAAATTTATTACAAATCTTAGCAATACCCATGGGCTTTTCCACAGTCACTTAAGATTGGAGCTGTTGAAGATTGCAAAGACTAGATTTGCTAGCTATTGCCTCACTTTCAGGTTCCTTTTGAAGGTAAGAGAGTCATTGGCTAGTATTGTATCAAGTCAACACTGACACGTATTAAAGGACGGGGCTCCAAATGTAGTTGACAAGCAAGGTTTTGAACAGGTGGAGAGATCGCTCTTGATGGTATGTTTTGGGCACATGTGAGGGAAGTTTTGCAATTCACCAGGCCCATTTATATCATGATACATTTTGCAGATACAGATAAACCAGTGACTGGGGAGGTGTATGAGCAGATGGATAGCATGTTGGGGAAAATAAAAGTCATTGTTAAGGAAAATGGTCCCAACTTGTATACAATGATTCACAATTGTGTGTGCACAGTGAAATAGAATTAATGTTCCACTACATGGCTTGGCGTATATCCTTATGCCAAAATACTACTCTCCATCTTGGTTGGGCCAACCTACACTTAGGGGTGGGGTTAGGATCAAACCCCATATAGATCCAGAGATATCTGAAGGATATTTGGAAGTATTAGACAAGTTCATCCCTGACAAGGAGTGTGCTACTCTGTGTCTTGAATTAGGAAGATATTTTAATTGCAGTGGTTCATTTGGTTCTTTGCATGCAATGAAAAATATAGATGATTTGATGCTCTCACATGGTGGGAAGCATATGGTGGCATGAGACTTTGCCAAAATTAGCAAAACAAATTCTCACAGGTTGTAAATACTTCTTCTGCAGAGAGGTGTTGGAGCACCTACAACTTCATCCATAATGTGAGAAGAAATAGACTCAATGAAAATCAGGCAGAAAGCTTGCTTTATGTGCACTATAACTTGAGGTTGTTGAGTCATTATTGTGATCAGGCTTACGACGATACATCATATAAAATTTGGGACAACATCCCAGCGGACGATAATTTGGAGGATGGCACTGTACATCTAAACGAATTGGAAGCAGAACTTTTGAGAGATGATGATGAAGCAACAACAACCATGCCACCCCCACCATCCCATAGCGGTGTCAGTGCTCGAGTTTCAACTCTTGTTCCTTTGTTGTCGTTGCCTCCATCTACATCCTCACGTGGAGGCCATGTGCCTTCTGGTTCTGGTTGTGCAACTATGCGGGAGGAGACTCCTAGAAGAGCACCACGACCTTCAGAAACTAGAGATTTATCGTGGTGGCAAGAGGAAGAAATAGATAATAGATTTACTTGTCTTTTCTAGTTTCTAGTAGTTTTTATAACTGTTGACTCTTACATATTTATAAGATATTTTTTGTAAATAATATATGACAATTTAAGTTAGAAGTTTGAAGTGGGCAATTATAACTCATTGGTAATGAATTATGAATATGATGCTTCGTGAAAGTTGAAAGTTGTTTCATTTCATTTCATTTTAGAACATTTCTTTTCATTTTATAACAATTAGATATTCTTTGTTGTAAGGTTATACTTAGCTTATAGTTACAAGTACAACTTTGGTGATCAATAATGATAAATATTATATATTGAATTTGAAAGCTTGAAATTTTAAGAGTGATGAATCATGAGACTCAATATGTTGCATGTTACTAACTTGTGGATGTGGTTGATGAAGATTATAACTTCTAGATGATTGATGTTATATGGTTCAATATATGTTTTTATCCTTTTTATATCTAATTCATCATTCTACATGCTTTTGTTGACATATATGCATCAAAATATTAAAAAATATATATTATATAAAATTTCGCTCCTGAACCGGGAGCTTCTGAAAATGTCGCTCCCCACTCCCAAGTAACCTTGTTCCTCATATCGATCTTTGGAATGTGGTTGGTCTTCAATCCAAAGTTAGAGTCTCTAAAATCATGATTAACATTCATTTTGTTCTCATCATGAGTTTCATGGAATACCTTTTCGCCATTAAGAAGCATTTCTTGTAGCAACTTTGTCAAACTTCCATGTTTGCTTTTATTTTTGCTTTTAAACCATCCATGTCACCTTTTATTTCTGCTTTTAAACCATCCATGCCCCCTTTTAAGCCATCCATGTCCCCTTTTAGTTCATATTTGGTTGCTCTTTCTGAGAACGAAATTTGTTGCACCTGATGCCATAGTTTTGATATATCATGTTGCAATTCTTCCTCTTCATGCGTCATAGTAGAGATTTCTGGAGCAAGGTTGTGGGGGAGCCCCCCCCCCCCCCACTCCTTCGATCCTGTTCCCAATCTGCGCTCTGGTTAAGAGCGCGCTCCCTAACAAAAAAAACTGCTCCCTGTTTTTTGCCAATTCGATTTAGGGAGCGTCGCTTTGGGAGCGATCGCTCCCGACTGCTCCCAGGTTGGAAAAATCGCTCTCGTCTGATGGTGAGCGATGCCTGTGCAACGTGGAGAAAGAAAGGGGAGGGGAGGGGGGAAATAAATAAACCCTCTCCCTCTCATTATGCATTTCATTTCTAAGAGCAAGAGAGTGGGAGAGAACAAGAGAGAATTTGGAGCAAGGAGAGGAGTTGGAAGAGTTTGCAAGGGGAGATTGGAGACCAAAGAGGTAGGATCTACACTCTAATCTAGCAATTATTTTTTTATGTTCATTGCTAAATAAATAAATAAATTTTTGTTTTCTATTTCCCATTCCCATTCCATATTTTTGCAAATTCAAAATTTTCAAATTTCAATCATGGTTATATTTCTTGGCATTTTCTTCTTCTTGGTTCCTTTCCTGGTTATTATGGTGTTGGGGAACAAGGAGGGATGAACATGAAGAAGAAGTGGGTTATAGTGGATTTGATGAAAACCCCAGAGAGGAGTACCTTGGTGAGGAGCTGGAGGAGAGTGAACATGATTCAGCTCAAAAAACTAAACAAGTCCTAACCCCATTGTGGAAATATGTTACTAGGCCTGAATCAGGGAAAGGGGGTGGAACCACTAAATTTCACTGCCCCCATTGCAACAATAATTACACAGGTTTATACACCCGTGCTAGAAAGCACCTCTGCGGGAAAAGGCCATGGGATGGAAATAAACAAATAGGAACCAAAACTTGTACAGGTGTGTCAGCAGCAGAGAGAGCCAAATACATAAGGGAAGAGGAGGAAGCCCAATACAAATCTAAAAGATCAAAGGGTTTCTTTGAACCAAGCGCACAATCACATGCACAAAGAACTCCTTTAGCATCCTCCTATGGCAGTGGATATGGAGGCATAGGGTCACCAAACATCTCTTTAAGGCGTAGAACCATATTAGATTTCCTTGATGAAGGGTGTAGGAATGATGTGGATTCAAAAGTTTACCGGTTTCTCTATGCATGTGGGATACCATTCAATGTTCTTTGATCACCTTATTGGCATGAAATGGTTTTTGCCATAAATGATGCCGCTAAAGGATATAAGAGCCTAGGTATGACAAGGCTAGAACCTTGGACTTGATCATGGAAAAGCAAAAATATCACATTCTTTGAGTAGAATGACAAATTCATGGACTGAACATGGGGTGTCCATTGTATCTGATGGATGGACAAATGTAAAAGGCAAGCCATTGATAAGTGTTCTTGCTGTGTCTGTTAGTGGTGCCATCTTTCTTTCAACATATGATTACTCAGACAAGTTCAAGACCGACATCAACATTGCAGAACCACTACTTGAAACAATTGACCATATTGGGCCATACAATGTCATCCAAGTCATCACTGATAATGCTGCTAATTGTAAGGCAGTGGGAGCAATTATTGAGGATAAATACCCCAACATATTTTGGTCTCGGTGTTTGGTTCACACAATGAACCTTTTGATGCATGATATTATTAAGAACAAAAACGAACAATACAAATGGATTGGTGATTTGTACAAGAGGCAAAAAATGATAAAATTTATTACAAATCATAACAATACCCATGGGGTTTTCTGCAATCACTCAAGCTTGGTGCTGTTGAAGATTGCGAAGACTAGATTTGCTAGCTATTACCTCACCTTCAAGCGCCTTTTGAAGGTAAGAGAGTCATTGGATAGCATGGTATCAAGTCTACAAGATATTAAAGAAAAGGGCTACAAATGTAGCTAATAGGCAAGGTTTTGAACAAGTGGAGGAGACCGCTCTTGATGGTCAATTTTGGGCATGTGTGAGGCAAGTATTGGAATTCACCAAGCCCATTTATCACATGACCTGTTTTGCAGAAACAGATAAACCAGTGATTGGGGAGGTGTATGAACAGATGGATACCATGTTGGGGAAAATAAAAGATGTTGTTTAGAAAGATGATCCCAACTTGTATACACAGTGAATAAACTTAATGTTCACAATTGTGTGTGTACACAGTGGAATAAACTTAATGTTCCACTACATGCCTTGGCATATATCCTTACGCCAAAATACTACTCTCCAACTTGGTTGGGCCAACCTGCACTTGGGGGTGGGGTTAGGGTCAAACCCCATATGGATTCAGAGGTAGCTATAGGATATATGGAAGCATTAGACAAGTTGGTACCTGACAGGGAGGAATGTGCTAATCAGCGTCTTGAATTAGGAAGATACTTCAGTTGCATTGGTTTGTTTGGTTCTTTGCATGCAATGGAAGATAGAGACATATGTGATGCTCTCACATGGTGGGAAGCATATGGCGGCATGGGACTTTTGCCAAAATTGGCAAAAAAGGTTCTCTCACAGGTTGTAAATACTTCTTCTACAGAGAGGTGTTGGAGCACCTACAACTTCATACATAATGTGAAAAGAAACAGACTCAATGAAAACTGAGCAGAAAGATTGGTTTATGTGCACTACAACTTGAGGTTGTTGAGTCATTACTGTGATCGCGCTTATGAGGATCCAACATATAAAATTTGGGACAGCCACCAAGAGGACGATAATTTGGAGGATGGCACTATACATCTTGAGGAACTGGAAGCAGAACTTATGAGAGAGGAAGATGAAGCAACAGCCATGCCACCCCCACCATCCAATAGCAGTGCTCAAGTTCCAAGTCTTGCTCCTTTGTTGTCGCCGTCGCCATGTACATCCTCATGTGGAGAGCATGCGGCTTCTGGTTCTGATCGTGGGACTGTGCAGGAGGAGACTCCTAGAATACCACCGTGACCTGCTCAGAAATTAGACATTATTCGTGGTGGCAAGTGGAAGCTGTAGATGATAGGTTTACTTGTCTTTTCTAGTTTCTAGTAGTTTTTATAACTGTTGACTCTTTCATATTTATTATGATAGTTTTTGTAAACACTATATGACAATTTAAGTTTGAACTTTGAAGTATGAAGTTGGCAATTATAACTCATTGGTAATGAGTTATGAATATGATGCTTCGTGAAAGTCGAAAGTCATTTTATAACATTTCATTTCAAGTTAGATATTATTTGTTGTAATGGTTACACTTAGCTTACAAGTACAACTTTGGTGATCAATGATGATAAATGTTATATATTGAATTTTGAAAGCTAGAAACTTTAAGATTGATGAATCATAATTCATGAGACTCAATATGTTGTATGATACTAACTTGTGGACATGGTTGATGAAGATTATAACTTCTAGATGATTGTTGTTATATAATTCAATCTACGTTTTTTATGTCTAATTCATCATTTGCATGTTTTTGTTGACATATATGAATCTATATATATATATATATATATATATATAATGCTTCGGGATTGGCTCCCAAACTGGGAGCTTTTGAAAATGTCGCTCCCACTCCCAAGTAACCTTGTTCTGGGGGCTTAATGGGTGTAGAATTATTTTGTTTAGAAGACATTTTTGAGCCAAACACTGATATCTATGCATCAATATGCCCTTGGAATCACTTCAAACTGATTTTTCAAACAAAAGTTATGCAATTTTTTAAAAAATACACACATTTTTATTGCTTTTAGGAGCTTGATCTTGAAACAGATGTACCTTTGTAATTTAGGCCCTCCAAGGTCTGAAATTTCATCTTGTGGTAGGACTTTGGGTCGTCTTTCCAACACAACAAGTTAGATTGAGACTGGATTCCTCAAGATAAGGTTATGCCCAATCTCCTAGAATGACCTTGTTATGGACTGGTTTAGTAAAGCGAACTTGTGCGTAGTTCCACGTGTCATTGTTTCAACCTTTGGCCCTGAAATGACACACAAAAATCTACAGTCCATTCTACTACCGTCACTTTTTACGAAATTCAAATCCGATGCTCGTAGAGAAAGTTATGATGATTTTCCCTAGGTCACTTGTTTGAGACTGAATTCTAGAGCATGCAAAATCACTAACTTCTTTGGACTATATGTCAGAAAATATTGAAAACTAAGATCTGAAATTTATACACGAAGTTCACCACGATTTCAGCTCCACGCGATTGAAATTTCAATTTCTGAAGCTTCGTGGAAAAAAGTTTATAGCGAAAATGCCAAGATGGTTAGTGTGAAGCAGTGAAGCTGTTAATTTTAGGCAACAATGGTATGTTCTATGCTTTAGAGCAATTTTACTTCAATTTATTTATAAGCCCAGTATCAATATTCAGATTAGCAATCACATCAACATGATCGTAAAATGCAGATAGAACATAAACATAAACAGTAGAAAACAAGCCAAGACAAGAGGACACAAGATGTAGCACCAACCAGGGACAAACCCCAATGTGGGGAAACCCTTGATCAAATCTTCTTTTAGTCTTCAATAGTACAGTAGAGAGAGATAGTACAATTTACAAATCTGATAATTTATAACAGCAGCAAAAGAGCCCTAACCAGAAAAGTCAACGCTGGTCAACAATCAACATTTATCCTCGATTTCTGTGCCCAAAATGTGGCCTACCAAAATAGAGATAGCCCTCACAAAAACACAGTCAAAGGAGCTCAACACATGTTGTTCAATGCTTTGGTCAAACTGTCTAGAAATTTGGTCTCCTGAAATTTCAAACGTGTGGAGAGAGAGGCCCAGAAATTCGTACCCAATCAATGAGGAGAGAGAGAGGCCCAGAAATCCATACTCAATCAATGAGGAGAGAGACGCCCAGAAATCCATACCCAATCAATAAAGAGAGAGAGAGAGAGAAGTGTGAAGATGAGTGTGTCCAAATGAGGCTAAGTCTCCTTCTATTTATATGCAATGTTGAGGATGAATAGACGTGACTGTTGGGCTTTTGAGCCTACATAAGTTTGATGACCAACCTTGGAAATTTTGACCATAATCAAAATAAATTCATAACTTCATTTGTACATGTCAGAATCAGATGATCTTTAGATCAATCCTATACCTCTGGAAGAGAGGAATGCAAGAAAAATATCAGTTATCATAAATAAGATGACCCATGTGGAATTTGGCCCTAGTTTCCAATTTTAACACTCCCTCTCAACTAGGGAGAACTCCAATTGCTAATCCATCTGCCAATCTGTACTATCTTTGCCTTCGATGAACTGCTCAGGCTCTGCACTGCTTTTCTTTTCTCTGCTGAACTATGAAGAAGAAGAAGTGATCGAGAATGTATCATACCATTCTCTATTGACCCGAAGTTAGTCCCAATCAAAGGAGAGTGTGTCATACCACTCTTACCGACCTGAAGTCAATTCCAATCAAAAGAGAGTGTCTCATACCACTCTTACTGACTGGAAGTCAATTCCAATCAAAAGAGAGTGTCTCATACCACTCTTACTGACCCGAAGTCAGTTCCAATTGATCCCAGATCAATATTGGTCATCCTAGCATAGGGAGTACGGTAGTACACAATGTGTCCATCTTTAGTACTATGGTACCTATCCTCATTTCCCTACTCATTGGCCAAATGAGAGGTACTTCCCATGAGTCCTAGACTGCATGGGTAGGATGTCTCAATAGGAGAAGGATGAACCACTCATCCTACTTATATGTTGCCAAGGGGTATCGCAGGGGAAGGTTGAACCACTCACCCTGTACACAACAAACCACTAGGGGAAGGTTGAACCACTCACCTTATGGTTGTTCATCGCTCCAAGAAGTACCCCAAGCCCCCCAGAGCTCCTAGAGCTCAATGTCCATCTCATACAGGACCCTCATAAGAGGGTCCCTCCACGACTCCAAGTCGTTCTCGGAAGGCCAAGAACTTGACCTTCCCCAGGGGCTTTGTCAGAATATCGACGACCTGCTCATCAATCCCAATGTGATGGAGCCTTTTTGCTCCTTGTTGTACCATATCTCGAATAAAGTGGTACCTGATATCTATATGCTTGGAGCGATTATGAAACACAAGATACTCTGATAATCGGATCCCACTCTAGCTATCGCAGAAGATTACGGTGGTATCCAACACATGTCCAAACAGCTCCCTGAAGAGCTTCCTCAACCAAATAGTTTCACAGGAGGCCATACTAGCAGCTATGTATTCTTTCTCGGCGGTGCTCAAGGCAACCGATTTCTGCTTCCTGCTCATCCAGGATATCGAAGTAGAACCCAAAGAAAAACAACATCCAGAAGTGCTCTTCTGATCCACCACACTGCCAGCGTAATCAACATCAGAATAACCATGCAGCCTCACATCTCCGACATTGTATCTTAGACCATGAGTGATTGTGCCCTGAAGATATCTCAGAAGATTCTTGGCACCAATCTAATGTGTATGATGAGGCTCAACCATATATTGGCTCAATTTGTTAACTGCAAAACATATGTCTAGACAGGGTTTCACCAAGAACATCAATGCGCCTATGAGTTGACGATATTCAAAAGCATTTCTCAATTCAGGTCCAAGAACACTACCACATAACTTCTTAAAGTTAAGTTCCATCAAAGTAGTCACAGGCTTGCAGTCCACCATCCCAAATCTTCCCAATATCTTCACAACATATTTTCCTTGAGAGAGGAAAATTTCACCTGGCTTTTGCCAGACCTCCAACCCAAGGAAATAGTGCATCGGTCCTAGGTCCTTCATCTCAAATTCAGAAGCCAACTCCCTCTTACATCTGTGAATGAGAGGGTCTACACTTCCATTAGCTCTATGCTTGATTTTGTAGAGCCACTTAGAGGTGACAACCAATTTGTCCTGGGGTCTAGGGACCACATCCCAGACATCATTCTTCATAATTGACTCGTATTCTTCATTCATAACATTCGTCCATACTTGATGCTTCACGACTTCTTCGAATGATGAATGCTCATTCTGAATGATAGTGCTCATGGCAGTCAAATATCCTTTATACCTATTCGGCTTCTTGCTTTCATGGAAAGTCCCCCTTTGTGCAATGTGTCTCTCAGCATCTTCGAGAGTCTCTCTAAGCCATGAGGGCCTCCTTTTGGAGGAGGGCTCATGAGGAGGAGGATCAATAGGATCCATAGGTTCATCAACATCAGGCATCGTTTCGTCATCTTTTGCACCCTGATTTCAGGTGTCAGCTTCTTTGTCCTTTCTTAGGATAGGAAGGTTTTTGATCTTTTTGAGGGCCATATCTTCGTCAAAGGTGACATCATGACTTATCTCAACTTCCTTTTGACCAACCACATAAATTCTATATCCCTTAGAATTTTCACTATAGCCCACAAAGATTCCTTTCTTCCCAGATGCACCCAATTTGCTTCTTTTCTCTTTTGGCACATGAAAATATATGGGACATCCAAAAATTCTAAAATGAGAGACATCATGTTTTTTACCAATGAACATTTCTTCGGGAGCCTTGGAGTCCAATGCTTGATGACGGCATCAATTTTGAACATACACGACGGTATTTGTAGCTTCAACCCATAGGAACTTCTGAATACCTTAGTCATGAAGCATGGTACAAATTGCTTCTACAATAGAGCGATTCTTCCTTTCTGCCACACCATTATGCTCAGTAGTGTATAGCGTTGTAGTCCCAATCTTAATGCCAGCTTCACTGAAATAATCTTGGAATTCATTGGATTCGTACTCGGTCCCATTATCTGTCCTCAATATCTTGATTTTTTTTCTCAGATTGGTTTTCGATCAAGGCTTTGAAGTGTCGGAACCAAGTGAACACTTCATCCTTCTTCTTCAAGAAGTAGATCCAGGTCTTGTGAGAATAATCATCCGTAAAGGTGAGATAATATAAGTATCCTCCCAAAGAGTTTACGGGCATCATACCATATATGTTGGAGTGGATCAATTGCAATATATCTGTGGTCTTGCTATTACTTGAGGGGAATGGTCCCCTTGTAAGTTTTCCTTCGTCACACCCCAGACATACACCTTCATGCTCTACTTTGAACTCAGGCATACTTGTCACCATCTGTCTCACATCGAGTAGGGCCTTATAATGAAGATGGGCAAACCTCCAATGCCATAGTTCAGATTGTAGAGATGTGTCACAAGACATGGCTCCCAATGGACTTCCTCCAACTTGATACAAAGTGTCAACCCTAAGCCCAAGAGTAAAGCATTTTTAAAATTTCTTTTCCAAACACGTACCTTTCAATCAATGAGTGCCACCTTGAATCCTTTGTCCTTCATGGCTGAAATGGACGCCAGGTTCTTCTTGAGATCAAGTACATATAGTACTTCTTGCAAATGAATAGTGTTACCTTGATTCAATTGAAGGGTAACATTCCCTACTCCCTTCACAGGATAGGTGGAATTGTCTCCAAGGATGATCTCCAAGTTTGTCTCCTTGTCTATCAGATTAGAGAGGGCTTCCTTGTATCCGGTGAAGTGCCTTGAGGCACCACTATCAATCGGCGAATTTCCCAAAGTGTCTAGGGGAGAGGCAGTGGAGAGGGCCAATATAAGATAGTACCCTTTTTTCTTATTGTTAACAACATTTGATTCTTCATACCTAGAGTTCCTTGATTTCTTGGAGGGTCGACCTTTTCCTTGATGTTCCGCATTCCTTTTTCCTTTGCCATTGGACCTACCATTCCTTTGATCATTGTTGTTGAAGTTGCCCCTAGAATGATTGTGATCATCATCATGCGATGTGTCCCTTCTATTTGGACACTCCCTTGCATAGTGGCCAAACTTATTGCAAACGAAGCAACTGCCCTTCCTTCCTCCCTTAGATCCAGGCTTTCCATGGAAATGACCTTTAGACCCTGCATTATTTCTCCTTTTGGCATGAGCAGAGAATGCAGTGGGGTTGCTTCTATTAGTAGGCATTTCTTGCTCCGCCATTCTTGTTTCTTCTTGAATGTATCTCGACATCAATTCTTCAAATCCTGGAATTCGATCATTGTTGAGGATTGTGGTTCTAAATACATATCACTCAAGGGGGAGTCCTCCAAGGGTGGTGAGAGTAAGTTCCCTGTCAAGAATGACTTCTCCAATTGAGAGTAGATCATTCCTGATCTCAGTAATCCTCAAGAAATAGGATTGAATATCCTCGTCCTTTCCCTTCTTATTATCCTTCAACTTATTCTTGAGAAACAGAATTTGATTAGCATTACTAACCTTGAACATGTCGACCAAATTGTCATAGATCTCCTTGGAGGTCTTCAATTCGGAGATGTAGGCCACCAGATTCTTGTCAATGGAATCCCTAATAATCTTCTTTTCTTTGACTTCACCCTATTGTACTTGGCCTTCGTAGCAGTTGGTGCATTTGAAGGAGGTTCAAGGATTTTACCCTGCACATCACTTCTTTTTCTTCCAAGGTCAAATCAAGAGACATCTTCCATCCATGATACTCAGATTTATCATGGAGCTTGTCTTTAGCTGGGAAGTAGGATGAGGAACCCATTGAACCTTTTGTCCTTGTCCAACTATCTTTGGTGATTGCTCTTTCACTCTTGCTTGAGCTTTGTTTTCACCTCATCTTTGATACCATGTTAATTTTAGGTAACAATGTTATGTTCTATGCTTTAGAGCAATTTTACTTCAATTTCTTTATTAGCCCAATATCAATATTCAGATTAGCAATCACATCAACATGATAGTAAAATGCAAATAGAACATAAACATAAACAGTAGAAGACAAGCCAAGACAAGAGGACACAAGATGTGGCACCAGCCAAGGACAAACACCAATGTGGGGAAACACTTGATCAAATCTTATTTTAGTCTTCAATAGTTCAGTAGAGAGAGAGAATACAATTTACAAATCTGGTAATTTATAACAGCAGCAAAAGAGCCCTAACCAGAAAAGTCAACGCCGGTCAACAGTCAACGTTTAGGCTTGATTTTTGTGCCCATAAATGTGGCCTACCCAAACAGAGATAGCCCTCACAAAAACGCAGTCAAAGGAGGTCAATGCATGTTGGTCAACATTTTGTCAAACTATCTAGAAATTCGCTCTCCTGAAGTTTTGGCCTCCTAAAATTTCGGATGTGTGGAGAGAGAGAAACCCAAAAATCCATACCCAATCAATGAGGAGAGAGAGAGAAGTGTGAAGATGAGTGTGTCCAAATGAGGCTAAGTCACCTTCTATTTATATGCAACGTTGAGGATGAATAGACGTCATTGTTGGGCTTCTGAGCCTACATAAGTTTGCTGGTCGACCTTGACAATTTAACCATAATCAAAATAAATTCATGACTTCATTTGTACATTTCAGAATCAGATGATATTTAGATCAATCCTACACCTCTCGGAGAGAGGAATCCAAGAAAAATGGCATTTGTCATAAATAAGATGACCCATGTGGAGTTTGGCCCTAGTTGCCAATTTTAACAGAAATCCTAAAATCCAAAGCTCTGATACCAAATGTTATGCAATCAAATCACAAAACAAAACAAAAGATAGATCAACGACTTGAAAATTAGTCTCTTCGAGGGGGCAACCTCCTTTACATCACATAAATGAACAATTCTTGGATGATATAAATGACAATACCTCCTTGGTATATATAGGAGTCTAAGTGGTCTCAATATAATCAAAGCCTACATAACAATAAGATTGTAAGGGCACAACAATAACAATAGTGGGGTTCTATGGGGCTCAACAATAACAATATGGAGGCTACATGGGCACAACAATAACAATAGGGGTGGCTACACTAGTATTATAGGGACGTAACACTAAGTCAATGTGCCCTGAAGAGGGAGAATGGTTTGATAGATTAATTAACATTGTGGACAGTGATTCTCCTTGTGTCTTGTACTATGACCTATATAGGGGTTTTAACTTGAGTTTTGTACACTGACCTGTAAAGGGAGAATGGTGCTTGCATCTTTTTGTGTCTTGTGCTTTGACCTATATAGGGCTTAACATCCCTGACTTGTATAGAAAGATGGGCATCTTGTTGAGTCATGTATTTGACCTGTATAAGGATTAACATCCTTGTTTCAATATATTGACTTGGATGGGAAGATGGGCATTTTCCTGTAACTAGCACTATGACCAGTAACCTGAAGTAAAATAATCGTTCTCTTGAGTCTTGTACTGTGACCTGGATAGGAGAATGGGGTTAGAGGCTACTGGGTTGGATAGGAGCCTCCCAACATTTGGCTCTAAAGAGCTTATTATTATTACCATGCATGGATAAGGCAGTACTCTAGTTTTGCAGTACTAGTTGATTGATTTATATGGTACCATGGCTATGAACTTATGAGACACTAATTGATTGTTGTCTCTTGGGGAGAGTATGCATGAAGAGTACCATGGTGATTTTCTACTGGGTAGTGATGTTGGTAATCATTTGATGATGTTGATCTAATCTTGGCCTTTTCTTAGAGAACCTTTTCAACTTGTATGGCATCTTGACTATGATTATGAATACCTCCCTAGCTAAGAGGAAGTCTTGAAGAATATGTAGCTATGGTCGGTCTTCATTATTATCATTGTACTTGAGAAAAACAAAATTATTATTGTTTCTAGCATGTTCCTCATGCTCTTGATTTGGTCAAAATGTATTTTTGGAAATAAGAAAATTATTATTTGATTTATATTTTCAAGTGGCTTCACAAGTGCTAAGTTGTATCACATGATGGCTAGTTGGCTTGCCTCAAAACTCTTTCTTTCAGATCACATGATGGCTAGTTGGTTTGCCTTGAAACTCTCTCACTCGGATCACATGATGGCTAGTTGACTTGCCTAGACACTCACTCATTCGGATCATATGATGATTATATAGAGAGGTCAATTCGCTCTCCTTTGCATGCTATTGGAACACAGATACCTTACTGATCGACTCTCCTATGTGAAATGATCTGAGATCTGCAGATCTGCTTATTACATTTATGAAATTCAGTGATTAGAAATCTGCTCATTAAACTTATGATTTGAGGTCAGATGTTTGAGATCTGCTCATTATACTTATGATCTGAAGTCAGAGGTTTGAGTTTTGCTCATTTTCTTTGAGCTCTGAAGCCTGGTATTCGAGATTTTCTTATTATCATTGAGATATGAAGTCTGGTAGTCGAGATCTGCTTATTATCATTGAGATCTGAAGTCTGGTATTTGAGATCTGCTTATTATCATTGTGATCTGAAGTCTGGGTCCAAGATCTGAGCCTAGATCCGAGTTCTAATTTGACTATCTTCTGTGATATATCATATGATGAGAGGATCAGCCTCTCCTTGGTGTTTTTTGTTAGACATTCAGTTGTGGAGACTTAGCACTTGTGGAATTCTTCTTGGGTCAGTATAATCTTTGCCTTGATGTATTGTTGAAGGATCTCTTTAAAAAATATTTGGTTGGGTTTTCCCCCTTGTGGGGTTTTTCCTTGGTCTTTTACCTAATTCTGGTGTCTCTTGTTATTGTGCATTATGATCTCTTATTTCTCCTTACTGCTCATTTAATTTCTGAAGTGTAATTGCTTGATGCAGTGAATTAAATTGTAAAGAAAACTCAATACATTCACAAGTAATTCCTAGTAGTCCAGAAATTCTCTTCCACATGGTTTCTCAACATTAATTGCAACTGAAATTTTTGTTGTCTAATTGAAAGTCATCTTCCTTCACCATTAAGCAGTTTTGTCACTGACATCTAAGACCAATATAACTTCTCACATGCCAAGTTCTATGACTTTCCGTTATTCAGAATTCCCATTATAGCAATTGTAAATCATTTCTTTTGTATAGATAAATTGGAAATGTTGGTAAGTAACATGGTGATGCCCTTGCCAATTGACGAAGGCTGAGTGTAAGTTATTTCTTGGGTTGACGTAGAAGATGATTACAGTTCACTGCATTTTAAGCATGGGCAAAGTTTGGTGGAAAAAGTAGACTTACTTTTATTGTGAAATCACAACAATCATTCCATTATTGGGTTTTCTTGACAGGTTTCCTCTGTCAATGTCTATTATCTACATGCCAACGACACAGTGGATGATATTATCTGGTAATTGTCCTCCTTATTATTTCTCATAAGCGTTCTTCTAAATCTTAGGCTCCTTTTCAATTTGAATGGTTTTAGGACTTGTTTTATAATGTGGTAACTAATAATATTAACATTGTGGGGCTTCAACAGGGATTCTGTGCAGCACAAACTGGAAAATTTAGGCCAGGTTCGTTTTCTAAACTCGTTCTTTCCATTATGACGTTATCTTAACCATTCCGGATTCATTTTCTTGCTTCATCTGTGTGCTTATTGCTTTAGATTGCTGTGATCAGTCCAAATATTTTCAGTTTGGTAATAGCATGGTTGTGTACAAATTGTTAACTATGTTTTAAGGATAGTGGGCCAATGTGAAAGATACAAGTTACATTCCGGATATCCTCCGTCAGTTTTATTCAATTCTGCGTACTGTAGTATTTTTATTTGACCCAATGCCAGTGTGGGTAGGGTCTTTTACCATTCTGAGTTCACCCTTTCTCAAGAGAGCTCAGATTCACATTTAAAGGGAGGGTGTTTTGCTACATGCCTTAGGTCACTGGGTTTATGCCCTTGTTACACTACATGGCCAGTGCATACCTTCCAAGCCACTAAGAGAACACTGACACATCAATACGTTCGAAGCCACTCAGACAAGTGTGGAGTTACATTTGAGTCATGAGCCTCACCAGCTTAAAATTAAAATAAAAAACTTAATTTAGACTCCCACAGTTGGTCTACTCTATCTTTTATTTCACTTGATTGTCAAAGTTGGCGAATTTGTTGGGTGTTCACGTTGCACTCATAAATATCCTTTTCTCTGACAGTATAGTTCTCTTGTGCAATTTGTTGGTTGTTCATGTTGCACTCATAAATATCACCGTAGTCTAATGAGGCATCAATTTCGCCCAGAAAATAATGGAATTTCCAACACGATTTTGGTAAAAATATAGTGAAAATTTTTGGCAAACCAGGGTACAATTGTCAAGGTTCAAGATTTTGAGTGCCCCAGGAGCTTTTGATGGTGCTGAATCCATCAAAAGCATGAAAGTGTTCTTACTATCAGATTTTTTGAAAAAAAAAATGACTGGGTTCTGACGATTTTTGGCCATCCAGGCGAAATCGACACCTCGGTAGACTATCACCATAAATATCCTTTTCTCTAACAGTATAGTTCTCTTTTGCAGGTACTTGATGGTCGAGAGGATGGTTTGGAAGCATCTTCAAGTCAGCATTATAATCCATGTAAATCGCAGAGAAAACTAACTTCTTATTTGCAATCTTGTACAAATAATAGTTGTAGTACAATTATTTCAGATCAAGAATCAGAAGGTCAACAGCTTGACTCTAATAGCAATGATTTCAGAGCTCATAAAGTGAAGAAATTTAAAAGTTGAACAGTGTATATGAAAGAAATTTCAAGCTAACAGGTTCTCAGCAATCATTGTATCTCAGTGGGGAATTGTATTTCCCTTTGGAATGCAATGTCTGTAATTTTAAAAATATTCTCACACCAAAACTGTAGTTAATCTATTAGGATGATGAAGGCCATGTGTATCAATAGATAATCAGCTTCCTATCAGGCTCACACATGTATGTCCTAGAACAATAAAGCTATGAGGATACATTTCTCTATATGTGGCGAGATGTTTTGCATAAGGCTGGAACACAACCAGTTTTCAAACCTGGATCGTTTTGGGCACATACAATTCTTCTGGCCAGAATATGAATGAAGTGAAATTGAACTATCTACAAAATGTTATGTAGTAAGCTGTTCCTCATGGTTTTTGTGCTTGTAATCTGTGACATTTTTATTTCTTCCATGCTTGTAAATTTGTAATATGTGACATTTTTATTTCTTCCGATCTGTCTGCAACATTTCACTATAACAGTTTTAAGTTGTTTCAAATATATCTTAAAATGAACAATGTTTGACAGTGAATAAGTATTAGCATAATTCCATTTTAATTCCAAAACTACAGAGTGTCGTGAGGGATCAAATCTTTCAAAATGCAAACCATTTTTTGAGTGCAAAACCTGATGAAAGGATTTTCACGCTTGGTAGATCTGAAGTTATGGTGCATCTATGTTGGTTCTTAATAATATTATTTATATTTATATAAATTTCACCCTCTCTCTCTCTCTCTCTCTCTATATATATATATATATATATATATCACCCGTGCACATGTATTCTTATTTCTAAGAATATGTTTATTGATTAAATTTATTAAAGTTTTATGTGTTTATTCATTATATGTTATGAAATATCATGGTTGCAAATATGGATCATTATTATTTATATTTATTTTATGTGATATTCGTAAATAATTTATTTTGTTTTGTTTTTATTAATAACAACAAAATTACAATCTAATCAATAGAACTGAATCAAATTGATTTATTATTTTTATTGTTTTTTTAATTGAACCAACATTATGTTTTATTATTATTATTATATTTTTTGATCTGATGTTTCATCTAATGCACCACTACCTCTCTTCCATGCTATGCTGTAAAGTGTCTCTCAATGCAATAATTAGTGGGGAATATCATTGCCTTCTCGAAAAAAATGATTGAATATCCCAATAGTCACAGGGAGGAGAAAGATGTTTTACATTTTCCTATGCTTTGAGCCACTGTAAGGTATGGATAGAATGCTTAATGGAAGCTAAGGATATATTATATTTAACTGTAACAAAACGAGGACAAGTAGCTTCCTATAACTTTAGTTCCATATTAGATATTGGTAGATTGACGATGAAATTAAGACTTTTCCTGGTTCACAAGGTGCTTTGGCAAAGAGAGTTTTGCTTCAACCTAGTTTGTTCGTCTCCCCCGACCACTTTTGATTTTAATGTTCTAGTTCCTTTGGAAATCCTGGACATTGAGGAAGTTTCTTTTGGTGGAAATGCAGTTTAAAAAATTGTTGTGAAAACAAAATGTTGCATGAAAATGCTTTTTATATGCTTTTTATAGAGAAGTCATGAACAAGCTTCCATGTAATTTTGTTTTTTGTCTTGGTTCAGGAGAACATGTTAAAAGCAAACCATTTGTAGGAAGGTTCATGAAAATTATGGCTCTGCAGAAACTATTATGTAATCATGAATTCCATTTTAACTTCATTAAAAAATGTTCCATAAACCCTCCTATTTTATCTTACGTTGCAAAGAGATCTATTATAGTTGAAGTCATAATTTTAAGGAGAATTTCATGCCTTTGGTGATTTCCTCAAGTATCTAATGATTTGTTTTTAGGATATTTCATGTTAAGGCATTCAAAGATTTTCTGTACTCTTCTTTTATTTTATTTCACATTGCAAAATATGGCTCTTACTATAATGATGTATACAATTATTCTCATGTTTAAAGCAACACTAATATCCAACACTAATATCTCTTTGCAATTTTTTTGCAAAATTGGAAGAATGATAAAACCAATTGAACCCCAACATTTACATAATACATATACTAGTTGCAAAATTGTATTTGACAAAGATAAATGGTATGATTAGAAACGTTGTGTATATTAGAGCAATTCCAATTATACTTCATGAATGCTCTTCAATAATATTTAGCACTCACTAAACATTTTAGATGTTGTAAAAGTGAACATGGGAATTTCTCAGGCATTTGACAGAACATATTGTGGTTGAAAGATAAGGCAAGCCCTCAAAATGAACCTTGGTTGTAATTGACTTAAATTTCTACTCTTTTACAAGAAAATAGTGATATTGTTGATATAATAGGATATTGAATCAATTTTCATTAGAGGAGATTTAAACATAAAAGTGTCCATGAAATTTTCATGTACATAATATATCAACCAATCAAAATCCTTTAAATTTAAAAAGAGGTGCATGTAAATATTTTGGATGAAAAAAAAAAAAAAAAACTATTTTTTCTAATTGTATTTTTGGCTTGTGTCCTTGTAGGTTTACTCAAATTTCAAGTGTAGGCACTTGTTAGGTATAAAATTAAATTTCATATCCAACGAGTACACATTATACATATTTCTGAGAAACCCCACATTGATAAAAGTATGCATAATGGGTACTTGTTGAATGTGGAATTTAATTTTGCATTTGAGTGTCTACTCCTGAAATTTGAGTAAACATATAAAGAGATAAGTCAAAAATACAATAAAAAAAAGTAGTTTCATTTTTTTTCCCTCGAAAATTCATCTCTTATTTTATTATTTTTCCTTAGGATGCCACATTTAGGTTGAAATTTCCTTTAATGTCAAAGTTAATATTTTTCCTAAATTGTTCTATAAGTAGATAACTGAATAGTTTAATGCAATTCTTTTACTTTTGCATATCATTGGTGTTATGACTTGTAACTCTTTTTATACATGGCAACCTTCTCCCCCACCATTGGAAAATGGGAGTCCCACATTATGGTTGTATTGAGAAAGTCAATTGAACTTTTAGAACAACATATGGCAAAGACTTTTGTTGAAAAGTCAATAGGGCTACAATTGAAGTGACTTCTCTTAGGCTTGATAACTCCTTGTGGTATTGTTTTAATTTTCTTTATTGTTAGCTTCTTCTTCTCTTATTATTATGTAGTTATTTATCATCAAACAACTACCAAAACATGAAGATCAATAGTACACAAGGACACAATATATAGATTGCTACCCAAGGCCAAAACCTCTCCTACAGAGGAAAACCCACACAAATCTCTTATAGATTCTTCAAATGACGAATTCCAAGACCAAGTCAAACCTTTTGGCGGATGTGCTTCTTCTTACTAAGTCAAATCAAGTCAAATCTCATCCAAGTGTAGAATTTCGAGTCGCGGCTTCAATTTTGGCCTTCATTGCAAGTCTAAAATTTTTGGCCCCTTGCAACAAGTTGCAACTTAACGTGTGGGTGAATTGGGGTTCTTTAAGCTTCCTTCTTCCTTCACTTGGGTTGTTTCCTCTTCAAATACTTGTAGGTGACCAAATTGACTTCCTTTCTTGCAATTTCAACCCTTCTTGAAGACTTTGACCTTGTAGTTGCAGAAACCCTGGCCTTCTTTGCACGTGAGAGAGAGAGATTGTGTAAAAATTAGAAATTTTGTCTTCCTTCTAGACTTTCGCTTGCCTTTTTCCTTCGTGTTCTTGCTTCCTTGATGAGTGAGTGATTGATGCTTCAAATGTGGTCGAATGGTCTCTTATATATAACCTTTCTAGGAGGACAGATTGCCCTAATTAGGTTTACTTCACTGCCATGTTGACTTGGTCTTGGAGGGGTAAATTTGACATTTTTTTTACTCAAATTAATTCTTTTGACTTGTTACAAGATTCTCAATGGGGTCTTTTACGTATGAAAAAGACTCTATTGACTTCTTGACTCTATGGAAAACTCTAAAAGCACATAATGAGTGCTTGACCTAAAATATGTTGATCTTGAGCATGAAACCCATGCTATAAAAAATAATAATAATATATATATATTTTTTTTACAATACACAAGACTCAAGAGTACATTACATTTTATAAAGATCGAACCTAGTTACATATTTCAACACTCCCTCTTAACTAAGGAGGTATTCATAGTGGTACAAGGACATTCTCATACTTAAGAGATTTCATAAGAAGAGCTGGACTAGTAAGCCATCGCATAAGCTATATTTTCAACTTATATTAGTGTCTCTCATCATATCAACCAACATTGTCATATAGCAAGACCTTGACTAACAGCTCTATATTTCCACAAGATTAGAGCACAATGTTGGGGAGACAATGATTTATAGACACCCTCATCATTGTCTCTTAAGGCACATACCCGATTCAAATGTTCACAATGTATGTCCTTTTAGGACCATTCCCATCTTGGAATTACACATCATCATGGAATCTCTTCTTTGACTTCTTTTTCCTATTTGATGTCCTACTTCATCCTCAAAGAGTATCGGTATCAGTCTCAGACGCTTACCCAATCCTCCATTCGTTCTTCATAAGGTGAAGACATAAATGATGTGTCTATCTCTTCCTCTCAACTATGGAGGAGATATCAACTAGTCCAAGCTTGTTTCTCAAATACACAAGCTTCTTATTAGGAAGGGATTTTGTCAAAAATATCAACTACCTGCTCATCGGTGAAGGTATATTGTAGTTGCATCACCCTGTCTTGCACCAATTTTCATATGTAGTGATACTCATTGTTTATGTGCTTTGTCTTTCCATGGAATATGGAGTTTTCATACAACCTTATACAACTTGTGTTGTCACAATGTAAATTGTAGGGTCCAACAATATATTCAATAAATCAGATAGCAACTTCCTTAATCAAACAACTTCTTTACCAACCTCACATAGTGCAATGTATTTAGCTTTTGCGCTACTTAATGCAATAGATTCTTGCTTTCTACTCATCCATAGATCATAGAGGATCCCAAGCTAAAACATCTTCTGGTATTGCTTCTTCCATCTGTCTCACTATCTCCCCAATTGGAAACAATATATCCCATTAGTTGGATATTGTTCTTTCCATCATACTTCAAGTAGTAATGTATTTTCCCTCATAGATATCTCAATATATGTTTGGATCCTATTTAGTGGTTATGTCTAGGCTCCATCTAAAACTGACTGAGAATATTCACTGCAAAGAAAATATTCAGACGTGTGTTCACAAGATACAGCAAAGAGCTAACCAATTTTTTTTAACTTGTAGGATCCACAAGGCTTGATTTTGAACTTATTAACCTCTCCAAATTTATGACCATGGGAGTTGTCATCAGTTTGCTATCCATCATGCCAAGCTTTTGTAGCATCTTAATTACATACTTTTGTTGACTTAGATATACTTGCACCGGGTTTCTACCAAACTTCCAACCCCATGTAATTGTGCATAGGCTCTAGATCCTTCATATCGAATTATGCTGCCAATTGTTTCTTACATTCTTGAATATGACTTTCCACACCTGTTATGAGAAGGTCATCCACATACAGAAGAATGATCACTAGTTCATCCTTCACTACTTTGATATAAATATTTGGATCTACTGAACACTTTGAAAAACCCATTCTTTGTGGATATGTATTTGTCTTAGCATACCAAGCCCTTAGGGCTTGTTTAAGACCATAAAGTGTCTTCTTCAACCTATAGACGTGAGTTTCTCTATTATGTACTTCAAATGCCAAGGGTTGTTCAATATATACGTCTTCGTGAATGGTACCATTCAAGAAGGTTGTCTTGTCATCTAGATAAGAAATAGAAAGTAATTTTTCTTCAAACCTAGGACATATAGGATATCGTTGAGATGTATGTCCCCTCCATCTTTTAGCTTCGACGTGTTTGATCCAATTCCTTTGACTACATAGTTTTTCTTGTCTCCAAGCTTGACTGAATAAGAAGATATTCCTATTGATAAGGTCTTTAGTTGACCATGTTCACCAATCATGTGTCTAGAAGCTCCATTGTCAATTACCCATATGTTGTCATCTTCAAAAGTACCTATAAGCATTGAGAATTTTCCTTTGTTCTTTGTTGTGGAGGTCTTGGTCATATAGTTCTTGATAGATAATAAGAAATCCCCAAATGTTTTGATGCCTAGCTTGAGATGTGTCGTCATCATGGAGAACTGCTTCAATGAGAACTTCTTTAAGGATGTAATGGTCTTCATTATTGTTAAACACACATGGGCAGCAACATAATCTGAAAGATAAACATGAGAATACATTTTTATTAACAAATGATATACATTTATAGTACATGGTTTGACTGTTGGGTTTCACATCCGAAGGTCTCTTGGACTCCTTTTGTCTATTCGGCTTCCACACTAACCCATTGAGGATTAGGTGTCCAACATTCCCCCCTTAATCTGAAGGGTTATGTATGAGTCCAAGAAGAGAGCTGTAATACAAAATGTGCAAAAATGCATGGCAGCACTAGGCTGAATGTGCTCTCTGAAATGTTGGTATAAAGGGTGATGGTTTAGGGATGACCACTAACATTGGAATGCTTAGTGCAGTTCCCGGAACTCTTCCAAAACTGGCAAGAAGCTGTAGTCTTCTGCTAGAGGAAGTGCTCCTATTGTTTGAAGAGGGAAACCTTCAACCATGAAAGGGAGGTCTCACCCCGTATAAAAGGGAGAACTTCAACCTGAAAGGGAAGTCTCAACCTGTGATGGTTTAAGGATGACCAACAACTCTGGAATGCTTAATGCAATTCCTGGAACTCTTCCAAAACAGGCAAGAAGGTGAAGTCTTATGCTAGAGGAAGTGTCCCCAATTTTGTTCTTGGAATTCTTCCGAAGCTGGCAAGAAGCTGAAGTCTTCTGCTAGAGGAAGTGTCCCAGATTACCAAGTGAAGGCATGCTTAGGGGCATCTTTGTTTCCGGCTACAACTTTGAAACTGATGTGGCAGGTTGTGGCTCAGGCTCGCTTGATGTGACTTTGAAGCTTGTAGATGACCATCATTTCCCCCCGTGTCAGATACAAGGTGAGATGATGGAGAAAACTCAATTGCAAGACTATTCAATACTCTGGAACAAGTTCTAACATGTGATTAGAATATCTTCTTGGCTATTGATGCCCATTGCCAAGAAGCGATCTATCCAAGATGAATCTTTGTTCTTGCAAGACGTTTGTTTCTGAAGCATCTGTGTGAATAATGGGTGGTTTTATGATAATGCTTACATGGATGAAGATCAAAACAGTGATATTTCAAATGGCCAACTCGGTCACAGTGTTGGCATTTCACAATCTGTTGTTGTTGTTGTTGTGGAAGAGGGGCAGAATCTGGAACAGCTGAAGGTGAACTATCATGAGCAGTAGGTGAATTGTCATGAATGAATCCAGCACTCTGAAACTGAATGGGCTTGGAGTAGTCTGGAATATGAAAGGACAAGTCCTTGTCATATCCAAGACTAGTTCTATGCTTGTTGTGGACAAGCTATTTCCAACGTTTGATGATGGGCTTGGGAAGTGAAAACTGAACTTCTACATCTTCATGTACAACTGCTGATTTATGGGAGTCTGTTTCAATCTTATGAACAGAAACAAGTTCAAAATGATGACCCCTCTATTTTAATTCTTCTTGCTGTAGCTGAGATTCGAGCTGCAGAAAAATCAATTTTCTCTTGTGCATTTTGTAGACAGACCTGGATGTCTGTGAGAGAAACTTCGTTGACTTTTAATGTATCATGAGTAGTAGAGAATATGAGAGTTTTGAGGAACACTAATATTTCATTGATTCTGGCCATTTTTTCTTCAATGTCAGAATTACACCTTAAAAAACTGATCACAACTACTACTCAATGCAGAAAAGTAATACCCACTCATAGTACACAACAATATCCTTTATAGATGTGTAGCAAATGATCAGTGTGCAACCAATAAGCACCAAAATAAGATTTTACTCATGATCAGCACTATGTTTTGGCAATACAACCGACTAAACTTTTCTCCACAAAAGATTATTTTTATTTGTCAAAACAATCATTGCCTTTATACAGCCCACCAAACTCTTATGCAACAGTCGAATCAAGGAATCAATGCATATATATGTAGACAGAAACTATTTAATGAGTTTTAAATACAATGCCACAACTGGGGCAGCAACAATTGTAAACTTGCTTGGATCCTTCAAATACTCCTTCACTTTCAAAGCAGAAATGATGGCTATCAAAACTTTAACAACTATAGCACCATGTCATGGACAACACTAGAATGCTCATATATAAATACTTTGACTAGGGTATGAATCAATATTCTCTTATCTTGCCACTTTCTTCAAAGAAAACAATAGTCCACTGTAAAAAACCCAACCGGAATAACTAAGAGAAAACCACAAAGAGTCCTCAGTTTGTATGGTTTGGTCCACTGTAGTATTTTAACAAACAGTTTTTGTATCAAATGTTGTAGGTGCATTCCTTGTTGTTGGCTCATGTAAATACATAATATGTTGGGAAAAAAACGGTTCACTTCAGCATTGGAGATGCCAGATTTGAGTAAGTTAATGGCAAATTTTTGGCTACCTCTTCAATGTATATCAACACTTCAGTATCAGCTAGTGAAAAGAATATACAACCACACAAACAGCCTCTAAATGGCATCCAAACTGAGACAAACTCGTTCTGGTATGGCAGAAATTGACCCAAAATACCAACAAACCAACTAGCAACAATATATTAGGTAACTCGTCCTCTTTCTATTTAATGCAAACTAGTATTTGGGGTAGCACGCAGCCCAGAATGAATATACAACAATGAAAAAGTATTTAAGAGTGACTTGTCGCCCTTCAGAACCCAAGACCAGTAAGAAAATAAAGACTTGAGCTCATTTGAATAATATATTCAGCCTCACGCTTAGCTAGGAAAGGATATGTCTTGACTGTCACTATGTTTGAGCTCCTCCAAGTACCACGCACAACCCAGCCACTAACACACATCCTAGAAAGCAAGATAATATTGTCCAACAGCAAGAAGGATGAGTGGCTCCCACTAAATGCTCGAGCTGCTTCTCAATGTGAAACTTATTGAAATTCTCATCTGGACTCAACGCATTCGTCAGTAAAGTGTACAAAGTCGGAAGATCATTCGTGGAGGAGATTAACAAACAAATAGGACAGAAAATTCGAATATCATTACGCATTAAAAACGTAATACTCAAAATTGTATATCAAACCAGAGAGGCCGACTTGCAGGATATATCATCAGCATTGAAGATAGCATTCGCAGCGCTCCAACAGTGTGATATATCATCAGCATTCAAGATAGCGTTCGCAACGCTCCAACAGTGTGATATATCATCAGTGTTCAAGATACCACAATGCTCCAAGCCGAGGTATGGAGCAAGGTCATATCGGAGCAGTGCCACCACGTTTCCGCTCTCTTCTCCAGTTCCACACTTTACAACCTTCTTCTCGAGGGGAGTCACCACGAAACTTTTTGCTAGAGGACTTTATTTTTTTTTATACGACAGAGAAGGCTTTGACATAAGTATTGTCACGCTTCCGCTTCACCGACTTGCAGGAGCTTTTCAAGCCGTTTGGTCACATTACATGTGTCTATGTTGCCGTGGCCCAGAGGACCGGGATGAGCAGGGGTTTTGGCTTTGTGATATAAGTCATGCCCCAGTGATATATTGATAGATCCGTGTTTTCTCCATCATGTTTGCCAATGCAATATACGCCTTCTGCTAGACTATCAATGTGGCATTTAACAAGATCAACAATGTTCCAATACTGAGCATATGGTGGTCCTTCATGCAGGATAACAAATCTCCAAACTCCCAAAAACAACAAAGAAACCGGTGAACAAGGTTCAGGCATTTCCCTTTTGGCTTTGTCAATTTCTAGCGGTGGTAGACCAAAGCTTCAAGATGAGGAAGAGAGGCTAGGGCTTTGGAGCGCTGAGCATTATAATGCCTAAAGAATATAAACGACCCCTTCCAAAACAATCAAGTACCCAAAAATCACATCTGACAGACAAAGGGGCGTTTCTGAGTGGAGACAAAGAGGAGTAACTCATGGTGAATGTTAGGTAGCCATTGAGGCAGAGTTGCACTTTTGCAATGGTCGTGACCATTTATTTGACCTGTAAACCCTCACAAAATAGGCTACAACTTGGAAGAGAGAATTTTCTAACTGCTGCCAATAAACAGTGATGGTAGAGAACATGTCATGCAACAAAAGAAAGGCAAAGAATGCTAGTGTAATGCTTGGCAAATATTTGACAATCTCACGATAGAACATCGATACAAAGAATGCTCATATAAAATAGCGTATATTATCATCGCTCGTAAATGATATGAGCCGTTTCCGAAATTCTTTTAACAATTATATGTATCAGTAGCATAAAATCGGCAAAGGATCACATGCATTGTTAATAGGGATGACCGATAATAGGTGGCACTACAGGTTGAAGCGATAGATTTGCTATGTGCAAGGAGGTCTGAGACGCTAACAAGCTAGAACGGTTGAAAGACAAACAATGAGGGCATAATTGGCCATAAATTTAGTGGGCAGGAAAATGTCTGCAGTTCTGACATGCAGAGAGAGGCCACAAAACAAGTGGCTCAAATATGAGGGCAAGATATCACCTACTCTGATACCATGTTAAACACACATGGGCAACAACATAATATGAAAGATAAAACATGAGAATACATTTTTATTAACAAATGATATACATTTATAGTACATGGTTTAACCGTTGGATTTCACATCCCAAGGTCTCTTGGACTCCTTTTGTCTATTCGACTTCCACACTAACCCATTGAGGATTAAGTGTCCAACAATTATGCCCTTTTTCAGCCTTACATCTAATACCATGTTGTGAAATCAATAGGGCTACAATTGAAGTGATTTATCTTAGGCTTGATAACTACTTGTGATATTCTTTTACTTTTCATTATTATTATCTTCTTCTTCTCTTATTAGTATGTTGTTCTTTATCATCAAAAAACTACCAAAACGTGAAGATCAATAGTACACAAGGACACAAGTTATATGCTACTAGCTAGGGCCAAAACTTCTCCTAGAGAGGAAAATCCACAAAAATCTCCTCTTATAGATTCTTCAAATGATGAATTCCAGGACCTCTAGACCAAGACCAAGTCAAACCTTTTGCAGGATGTGCTTCTGTTGGCATTATGACTCAGATTTGGTGCTATGTCACAGGTGTTATCCTTGATGGCAACTCACTCAAATGACAGATCACAGTTCATGCTTTCAGAATGAAGAAAAAGAGGTATATGCAGGTTCCCCATTGATCTAGCCGCGTATGCGTATACACGCACTTTCACGCAAGGAAAGGCGTGTACATGTTGGAAAACTTAGTTTTGGTCTGTGGTATTTGGTCCATGGTATTGGTCCAAAGTATCCTGTCCAAAGTGTTGACCCAAGGATTTGGTCCAAGGTATTGCTTCTAAGTGGTTTTGGACCATGGTATTGAGTAAGGCCTAAGACTATAAAAGGAGGAGAAGATCATTAGGCAAACTCACTCAAGGATTGAATATCTAATGAAGTATAAGATCTAGAATACAGGTCATTGGGTTATGGTGCATAGCTGGATCTGAATCAAGGATGAACTTGAGCACTTGATGAAGGATAAGTTCTATTAATGGGTCAAGATCTTAAGGCTTGAAGAGAAGTATCTTTGTGTGGTTTTGATCTTTTATCTGATATTTGGCGCATGTCGCAATTTGTAAATCTGATGATCTGGGTATAACGGATGTCTGAATAGTTGTAAAGGTTAAATCATCTTTTACAGAACTGTATGCAGTTTCATTATAGCAAAGGTGCGTATACACGCTGGTTCGCCATTTCAAAACAGCGTATACGCAAGTTCGCCTTGGGAAGAATGCGTATGCATGCAGGTTTGGCACAATGAAGTAGCGTACACCTCATAAAATATGTTTTAGCTAATTATGCTAGCTGTTGCAGTGTTCTGGGTTCTGGCTTGGGTTCTGGTTACTGTTATAGTATTCTGGTTACAACATTCAGAGGAGTGATTGTTTGATTCAGTTTTCGATGGTACAAAGGAGATTGGTTGATGCATATATATTTGATGTTTGATTGATGTTATTGATGGATCCAGTCTGAAAATTTATGAAACGTGGTCCCTGGAAGAAAAGAGAAGGTTGTAGACTTCTGTAGGTCAGCACCTATGTACTAGTAAACACATCAGCTAGTACAAGAGCTAAGGGGTTGAAGCTCCCTTCCAGGAGAAGCTGGAGAATGAGAGAAGGTTGTAGCCCTCTCTAGGTATAAGTCTGCGTACTGGTATAAGGCTCCACCAGTACAGAAATATTGTAGAAAGAATTTTCTTATTAAAAGAAGATAGAGACGAATTGCAGCAGGTGGTTTTCACCCACATTGGGTTTCCACCTTATTTCTTGTGTTCTTGTGTGTGATTGTCTGCTCTGTTTTTACTATACCTGGTTACTGTTTATATGGTTCTGATGCACAGATTAAAGATCAACATCTGTTGAATTAATTAAATTATAAGTCTACAGGATATACGCTCGTTTCCTTAACTATAGTTGCGTATATACGTAAGTTTCATTAACTGAAGTAGCGTATACAAATCTGATTGTAAAATGAAATATATTGACTTGCTAATACTGATTCACCCCCCCTCTTAGTATTATTTCCAACAATTGGTATCAGAGTAGGTCCTTCAAAAGAAGCTTGATCGCTTGAAGGAAGATCTATCATCATGAGTACCTACGAAAGAGAGGGATCCATTAGACCACCAATCTTTGATGGGAGAAACTTCATCTATTGGAAGGTAAGAACCACAGCCTATCTTCAATCTCTTGGAACAGATGTTTGGGAAATCGTGGAAGGAGGATACACATTTCCATCAGCAATTCCTACAGATACGGCAGGTAAAAAGCAGTATGAAACAAATGTCAAAGTTGTCAATACATTATTGGGGAGTCTGTCACAATCAAAATTTTTCAAGGTTATGCAGCTCAAAACCGCCAAAGAAATATGGGACAAGATCGTTCTAAGCTATTAAGGAGATGATCAGGTAAAACATGCAAAACTACAATCTCTTAGAATTTAATATGAATCTCTCAAAATGCATAATGATGAAAGTATAGCTAATTACTTCTTATGTATAGATGAGATTGTTAATTGAATGAAAAACTTGGGTGAAGAGATAAAAGAAGTTACTGTAGTTGAAAAGGTTTTAAGATCCTTGTCTTCTAAGTTTGAATCAAAAGTTTCTGCCATAGAAGAAAAGCAGAATCTTCAGAATATTACTATGACATAGTTGCACAGAATCCTAGCTGCTTTCGAAATGAGAAAACGGGGTCCATTGGATATGAGAGAAGTCGCATTCAAAGCTTTAGGAAGAGAATAACTCAATGAATCGGGACATATTTCAGAAGGAGAGGAAGAAGCAAACTTTGTCAAGAACCTTCAATGGGGTTCTCGTAGATTCAGAGGTAAGCTACCTTTCAAATGCTTTGTTTGTGGAAGAGTTGGTCATTATGCAGCCAAATGTCCTCATAAAGATAAGCTTGATAAAGGTAAGGAATAAAAAAAATGGAATAGAAAATAGAATGTAAGTAAGAAAAGCTATTATACGCATGAAGATAGCGATGGTTTATCAAACATTGATGAATATGAACATGGTAATGACTATAGACTTCTGATGGCTTTTGAATATGATGATTTCTTGGATGTTTTAGATGAAGATGGTCTTTATGAAGAAATTTCTAAACTTAAAATTTGTTTAGAAGAAAAGAATATGATTATAGATACTCTAACATTCCAACTTGCTGAAAGGGAAAAACACAATGAAAAATTAGAATGTGAAATTGTGGGTCTAAGAAAAGATATTGAGAAAAAAAAATCTCTCAATCTCAGATTTGTTAAAGGATCAGAAAATTTAGATGAAATTATCAAAGTGCAGTGTTCTCCTTTGATAAAGACAGGTCTTGGATATATTGAAGAAGCATCTCAAGCACAGAAGCTGTCAACCTCCAAAAGCTATCTTGATGCAGCAAGGAGAAGTGAACAGTTTGACAATCATTAGCAAAGGCATAAAGCAGATCACCAGGTAAATTGGTTTCAATCTACTTCAAGGATGAATAGAAGCTACAACCAACCTCAGGTAAATCATACTCAATTTGCTTCAAGAATGAGTGTCAATGGAAACTACAATCCCAGGTCAGTAGATTCGATAATCATAGGAATTTCTTTAATGGCCAATGTTTCTCATGTGATAACTTTGGACACAAAGCTGCTCAATGTGTTGCTTACAAGACCATCATGACTAGAGAAGTACGAAATCAAAGGCATGTGACTGGGATCATGAAAATGATCTACAATAACTTCTCTGCTCTTGAAAATGGAATAGAATGCTTTATCTGTAACAACTTTGGTCATGAAGAGTCTGAATGCAGGAGTAAATTTCAACAAACATCTCAGAAGGAGCAAACTTCATTGGGTCCCAAAACATGGAGAAAGAAAGAACCGCAAATAGAAAGATGTGGTATAGCCTTGTATGCAGAAGGACAAGAAAATCAGTGGTACATTGACAGTGGATGCTCAAAGCACATGACAGGTGATAAAGAAAAACTTCACTCATATAATGCCTTAGAAAAGGAAAAGAAGGTCTCATTTGGAAATGACACTCCTGCTGACATAAAAGGTAAAGGATCTCTTCTTTTAAAAGAAAAGGTTAAAGCTGGGAATGTTATGTATGTTGATGGTCTTAAGCATAATCTAGTAAGTGTTAGTCAAATGTGTGATCAAGGAAATGAAGTAGTATTTCGATCAAATGGATGTGTTGTTCGTGAGCTTGATACAAGAGAAACCGTAATCAAAGGCATAAGAACTCCAAACAACTTATACATACTCAAAGGAGGACAACAACAGTGTTATCTAATAAAAAATGATGAACATTGGCTATGGAACAAAAGATTGGGGCATTTAAGCTTCCCTCAAATAAGGAAAGCATGCAAATACCAGGTTGTTCATGATCTTCCTGATATCAGGATTCTAGAAAATACAATATACAAGTCATGTCAATTTGGTAAGCAAACCATAGCACATTTCCTGGAGAAGGAACGATCAGCTAGTAAGCCTCTTGAACTTGTTCATATTGATTTATGTGGTCCATCAAGGAAAAAGTCACCTCGTGGAGAAGAATACTTTATATTGTTCATTGACGATTTTTCCAAACTGTGTTGGATAGGACTCCTAAAGCATAAAGATGAAGCATTTGAAAAATTCAAATCCTTCAAAGCTTTGGTTGAAAATGAATCAGATCGCAAAATCAAATGCCTCAAATCTGATCGAGGGGAATTTACCTCGAATGAATTCTTCAACTTTTGTGAAGAACATGGAATAAGAAGAGAATTTCCACCGCAAGGACTCCTCAGCAAAATGGAGTGGCAGAAAGGATGAACAAAACTATTCAACAAGTGGCACATGCCATGCTAGATGAGTCCGGAACTCTTGCAACCTTCTAGGGTGAAGCTGCATTTGCTGTCATCACTATTCTCAACAAAAAAAACGTTCGGGTAAACAACACTCAAACTCCACATGAACTTTGGTATGGTAAGACTCCGACTGTAAAATACTTCAAAATTTTTGGAAGCAAATGTTACATCAAAAGGTATGATGAAAAACTTGGCAAGTTTGAACCTAGAGCAGATGAAGGCATTCTCCTTGGTTACTCTTCTCGAAGTAAAGGATATAAGTGTTATAATAAAAGACTAGGGAAAATTGTTGAAAGTATTGATGTTGTGGTTGATGAAGTAGGTGAAAATCCAAAGCAGGTAAAAACCGAAGATTATGAAGAAGATGAGAATTATCCTTCCACATAAAATCAGACTAATTCTGAAGAAGAAACCAATGAAGCACTAGAAGAACAGATGATGGTAGATGAAAAGACTCCATCCAGGTATGTTCAGAAGAATCATCCAGAGACTCAAATTTTGGGGCAGAAAGATGCAGGTGTGCAGACAAGAAGAACTATTACAGAAGCTTCAAGCTATCTAGCATTGCTTTCCTCCATCGAACTGCAAAATGTACATGAAGCATACAAGATGAATGAAGAGCTTGAGCAAATTGAAAAGAATAATACTTGGGAATTAGTCTCTAGACCTCATGATAAGAATATCATAGGAACCAAATGGATATTCAAAAACAAGTTGAATGAAAATGGAGAAGTTATTAGAAACACGCCCATACTTGTTTGTAAAGGGTATGCTCAACAAGAAGGTATACATTTTGAAGAAAATTTTTCACCTGTTGCTAGACTTGAAGCCATAAGAATGTTCCTTGATCTTTCTAGTTTCCAAGAATTCAAAGTCTACCAAATGGATGTAAAATCTGCCTTTCTTAATGGAGACTTGGAAGAAGAAGTATATATTGAGCAACCAGATGGATTCATCCTTGGAAATGATCCAAAACTTGTATGCAAACTTAGAAAGGCTCTCTATGGTCTAAAACAAGCTCCAAGGGCCTGGTATTACCGTCTTGACAAATATCTCCATCAACAAGGTTTCTCAAAAGGATCAGCTGATAGCAATCTATATACAAAGATTGACAATGATAAATTGCTAATACTTGTTGTGTATGTTGATGATATCATTTTTGGTAGCAATGAAGAAGCCATGAGTCAAAACTTTGCTTTGGTAATGCAAAAAGAATTTGAAATGTCCCTGCTTGGTGAACTCACATATTTTCTTGGTTTACAAGTTCAACAAAATAAAGATGGTATTTTTCTATCACAAACCAAGTATCTCAAGCAGATCTTGAAAAAATATGGCATGGAAGATTCTAACTGGTATGTACCCCTATGGTAACAGAATGCAATCTCAGTTCAAATGATGAATCAGTAGCAATACATCAACCAACCTATAGATCCATGATTAGTAGTTTTCTTTATCTAACAGGTACCTGACCAGACATCATGCATGCAGTAGGAATAGTTGGAAGATTCCAGGCAAATCCAAAGGAATCACACCTTCAAGCAGTCAAAAGGATTTTCAAATGTCTTCAAGGGACTCAGAATTTTGGTTTATGGTATCCTATGGATATAGATCTTACACTTCGTGCATATACAGATGTAGATTGGGCAGGAAGCATAGATGACAGAAAAAGCACTAGTGGTGGTGCATTCTATATGGGTTCCATATTAGTATCTTGGTTGAGCAAGAAACAAAGTTCAACTGCATTATCTACAACTGAAGCAGAATATGTGGTTGTTGCATCTTGCTGCACACAACTCCTTTGAATGATGCAAACATTGCAAGACATTCAGATCACATGTACTCCACCCATCTCCATTCTATGTGATAATAGAAGTGCAATCAGTATTTCAAAGAATCCAGTCATGCATTCCAAGACCAAGCACATACCTATCAAATATCATTTTCTCCATGAACAAATGCTTGAACAAAAGGTCAAATTGGAGTATGTTCCCTCCAGAGAACAAGTTGCTGATATATTCACCAAACTGCTGCCCAGAGAGACATTTGAATATCTCAGACAGAAGTTGGGAGTAGTTGATGCATCATCATGCTATTGAAACCTATCTGGTTCAGAGAAAATTGGTTGTACACGAGTTTCATGAAGTGTATCCGCGTACATACGTCAGTTATTGTGGATACAGTCACGTATATGTTGGTTTGAAGAAAAACAGTGGGTCAGACTCAAGAGGAAAATAGTCTGATATGGGTTTAACAGTGATCACCTGACACATGTTCAGGGGGAGCATATACTTCTAATAATGCATTGTTGGCATTATCTTGGTGCAATTTCACAATTTTTTCTGTTTCAAGTGGAACAGGTGCAGAGGGAGATCATGGTTGCTGGTCTAGATGGTGATTGACAAATGTTGTTGATAACTATCATAGTGTTGTTTTAGATATTTTACCTCTATGTCATATATATCTTTTATTATCAAGGTATGTAACGACCTATTTTGGTTTCCCCACTATGCATGGGATGAATGATGTAATGTTCTTGTTTTTTCATGTATAAACATTTGGTATATCCCCACTTGGTTGGGAGATGGATGTATGTATGAGTCTTTGGTGATAGGAAGGTCATTTATGATGTATAGAGTCATGTTCTTCTTGTAGAACATCTTTTTGCAGACCTTGCTTACAGTCAGGGGGATCATGGACAACAAACTTCAGCATATCAAAGAATTATGTATGTACTTAGGGGGAGCATAACCCTTTGCCCTTGATGACAAAGGGGGAGGGTGACTTGGGGTTGCCATCAAGTCCAAAGGGGGAGATTGTTGGCATTATGACTCAGATTTGGCGCTATGTCACATGTGTTGTCCTTGATGGCAACTCACTCAGATGACAGATCACAGTTCAGGCTTTCAGAATGAAGAAAAAGAGGTATACGCAGGTTCCCCATTGATCCAGCTGCGTATACACGCAGGTTTGCAGACCAAAAGGTGTGTATGCGTATACACGCACTTTCACGCAAGAAAAGGCGCGTACATGTTGTAAAAATTAGTTTTGGTCCGTGGTATTTGGTCCATGGTATTGGTCCAAGGTATCCTGTCCGAATTGTTGACCCCGGGTATTTGGTCCAAGGTATTGCTTCTAAGTGGTTTTGGACCATGGTATTGAGTAAGGCCTAAAACTATAAAAGGAGGAGAAGATCATTAAGCAAACTCACTCAAGGATTGAATATCTAATGAAGTATAAATCTAGAATATAGGTTGTTGGGTTATGGTACATAGCTGGATCTGCATCAAGGATGAACCTGAGTGCTTGATGAAGGATAAGTTCTATTAATGGTTCAAGATATTAAGGCTTGAAGAGAAGTATCTTTGTGTGGTTTTGATCTTTTATCTGAATATTTGGCGCATGTCATAATCTGTAAATCTAATGATCTAGTATAATTGATGTCTGAATAGTTGTAAAGGTTAAATCATCTTTTACAGATCTATACACAGGTTCATTATAGCAAAGGCCGTATACACGCTGGTTCGACATTTCAAAATGGCATATACATAGGTTCACCTTGGGCAGAATGCATATGCACACAAGTTTGGCACAATGAGGTAGCATACACCTCATAAAATATGTTTTAGCTACTTTTGTTAGTTGTTGCAATGTTTTGGGTTCTGGCTTGGGTTCTGGTTATTGTTATAGTATTCTAGTTACAGCATTCAAAGGAGTGATTGTTTGATTCAGTTTTGGATGGTACAAAGGATATTGGTTGATGCATATATATTTAATGTTTGATTGATGGATCTAGTTTGAAAATTTATGAAACGTGGTCCCTGGAAGAAAAGAGAAGGTTGTAGACTTCTGCAGGTCAGCACCTACGTACTAGTAAGCACATTAGCTAGTGCAAGAGCTAAGGGGGTTGAATCTCCCTTCCAGGAGAAGCTGGAGAATGAGAGAAGGTTGTAGCCTTCTGCAGGTAGAAGCCTACGTACTGGTAGAAGACTACACTAGTATAGAAATATTGTAGAAAGAAGTTTCTTATTAAAAGAAGATAGAGATGAATTGCAGCAGGTGGTTTTCACCCACATTGGGTTTCCACCTTATTTCTTGTGTTCTTGTGTGTGACTGTCTGGTCTGTTTTTACTGTACCTGGTTACTATTTATATGTTTTTGATGCACAGATTAAAGATCAACATTTGATGAATTAACTAAATTATATGTCTGCAGGATATACGCTAGTTTCCTTAACTACAGTTGCGTATATACGCAAGTTTCATTAACTGAAGTAGCGTATACAAATTTGATTGTAAAATGAAATATTATTGACTTGCTAATACTGATTCACCCCCCCTCTCAGTATTATTTCCAACAGCTTCTTCTTACCAAGTCAAACCAAGTCAAATCTCTTCCAAGTGCAGAATTTCAACACCCAACTTCATATTTCGGCCCTCACTGCAGGTCTGAAATTTTTGGCTCGCTGCAACAAGTTGCAACTGCGCATGTGTGGATGAATTAGGGTTATTTACACTTCCTCTTTCCTTCGCTTGGGTTGCTTCCTCTTCAAAGGCTTGTAGGTGACAAAATAGACTTCCTTTCCTCCAATTTCAACCCTTCTTGACGACTTCCACCTTGTAGTTGCAGAAACACTAGGCTTCTTTGCACGTGTGAGATAGAGTGTGTAAAAATCAGAAAGTTTGTCTTCCTTCTTCTTTCTAGACCTTTGATTTCCCTTTTCCTTCTTGTTCTTGCTTCCTTGATGAGTGAGATATTGATGCTTCAAATGAGGTCAAATGGTCTCTTATATATAGCCCTTCTGGGAGGACGAATTGCCCTAATTAGATTGAATTCTCCACTACCATGCCAACTTGTTCTTGGAGGGGTAATTTGACACTTTTTTTGACTCAGACTAATTCTTTTAACTTGTTAAAAGATGCCCAATGGGGTCTTTTACATATGAAAATGACTCTATTGACTTCTTGACTCTATGACAAACCCTATAAGCGCACAATGGGTGCTGATCTAAAATAAGTTGACCTTGAGCATTAAACCTATTCTATAAAAAATAATAACAAATAATTTTCTTTTTCTTTTTCTTTTTATAATATACAAGAATCAAGATTAAATTACATTTTATGAAGACTGGACCTAGTCACATATTTCAACAACTTCGTCAACTATATCTACATAATGGCCTCTCACAATCTCCAAACTTTTGAGACTTATATTTTTGAGTTGGAGCCAAGTTTTGTTTCATAAGTGTTCACCAACTCTATTATAACATTCTTTTCTATTGATTTTCAATTATCCCCCATTCTGCCTCTTCTTAAACGTATTCCCATCACCTTCAAATTTGATTCGACTCTAAACTTGATAACCCATTCGAAACCCTAATATATATTATGCATGTGTGCTTCATGTTGAAAATAAATTTGACACTATATTGAGAACCCCTTGCAAATTGCATTTATCATGAACATTCAATCTTGATCTTTGTTGGGTTAATCATTCATTTGTGGTATCCTTAGTCTAATTAAGAATAATCATTTTTAGTAATGGTCATATCTCAAAGATAATCTAAGATTGAGATAATATTGATTGAGTTAATCGAGTCTTTGTTGAGTGATTAGAAGAGCTTATTGTTGCTTATAGAGCTCTCGTACATGTGTAATTATATGTTTGAGAATGGTTCATTTGTAATATCATTAGTCTGCTTAATAATCATTTTTAATACGCTCATATCTCAGAGATAGTCCAAGATTGAGATAATATTTATTAAGTGAATTAAGTGTTTGTTGAGTGATTATAGGGGTTGGTTGTTGTTGATATAGCTCTTGTACACATGTAAATATATGTTTGATAATGAGGATAAGTGAGTCGATGTGCATTATTGTTAATTCTTTATCTTATTTCATTATTGTTGGTTTAGTAAATCCTAATATGGTATTAGAACCTAAGACTTTTCTTTTTCTATCAATGTAAGCATAGATTCTTTTTAGTCTCTGGAGGTATCTACATTTTCTTTGGATTTTTCCAAACACATATCCACTTCTAGACCTCCATTATGATAAGAACTTACAAGTTGAGATTTTGTTCAAGGATATTTTCAGTGACAATGATTAATCCATATGGAATTAAATTTTATGAAGTCTCTTGAATCAAATCTCGTAGCGAGCCATTTTACATTTACATGCTTCTAGATGTGAATATTGATATATATCATATTTTTGTGAGAGACACTTTTGATTGCCTTGGCTCATGCTAAAAATATGGATTGTACATTGCCTCATTCAAATTTTTAGATCCATCACTTGCAACCATCCCTTTCGCAATACGACAACCTCTCCTACCCTCTTCTTCAATAATTATACATTTTCCTAGTACTTTCTCTTGTGCCACCCAAATTTTCTTGAAGGTGTCCTCTCCAAATTTTCGACATAAATAGCTAGTAATAAAATCCTATTTGTCTAAGTAATGAGGTTAATTAGTGGATGTTAATTTTTTGAACTTAATCTAATACAATGACATGAACATATTTTCTTTTCGTGGTTGTTACACTAAAAAATGTCACCATGGCTATTTACAGTTAGTATGGCTCTATCAACAGTCATGCTATCCTCCTGGGCAAGTCTTATGCCTCTTCTCTCCATGTCAAACTCCAAAAAGAGAGAAAGTCTTTGTAAATGTGTTTATCTCTGGGTACGCAGATTCTCTCGGCCTTACCTGCGTATACGCACCTAATGTTCACAAAAACTGCGTACTTGTACGCTCTGTATGTAAAGGGGCAGGTGCGTACCCCTGTAAAGGTCAAAAGGCGCGAGTTTCATCTTTAAAAAGTTACTTGTGGTCACTTCTAGAGCATTCTAGAAGGTTGTTCGACGTGTATTGAGCGCCTCCAGATGGTTCATGTACCCCTATGAAAGAGGAACTTATCCCATCAAGAGAGGAGCTATCCCATCCAAAGAGGGGATTATCCCATTGATGGTGGGCCTGATTAACTTCCTCTTAAGCACTATAAATACAGGCATTGGGCCAGAAGGAGGAGAGGTTGAAAGCTAAACATTTCTAAGGGTAGATGCCGCTGGAATTAGAACTCCCATTTAGAAGCTTGTGAGGAGATATTGCCATCTTTGCTTGTTCTATTTGGAAGTGGGTGAGCTTTGTCAAAGTAAAGGAGAACTCTTGATGGACCCTGGGAGGGACTTGCACAACACCAAGGCTCAGGTTGTAATTGTTCCTTTTGTTTCCTATTAATGCAAATGAGTCCATTCTTTTCAATAACTTGTTATTTATGAGTTGTTTCATGTACTCCTTGGTCTATGTGTTAAATATGTTTTATTTTATAAGATTATCAAGTGCTATTTAATCGTTTGATTGTTAGTGAATGCAGGTTTCGAAGTGAAGGAGGAGCTCATCCGGATCAGCGAGGCTGGACTGCTACAATAGCGTTGGACTACAGGTAGGATCTAAACACTTGATTTCTTATATAGTAAATGCATGTTTAGAGAAGGATTGCTCTTGTTTGTCTTGTTTGTCACTAGATAGTCTTAGGCTCCTAGGGAGGTTGGTTGTGTCCGCACTATCGACTCTTTCCGCCTGACAAAATGGCGACTCCGCTGGGGAATCCATTGATGAGCAAGTTTTTTCCTTTGTATGCAACTTTGATCTGAGAAAAGTCATATATTTTCTGGTTTTTGGCTCTGTGACTTTGTATTTGGGTGGGTTAGCTTAGGGTTAGATTGAATTTAGTTTTTCTTGGTTTTTTCAGTAGTACGCACCCTCTGAGTATTGCACAGTGCGTACCTGGACGCACTGTTGCTGTGTGCACAGAGCGGGCCCGCACCTGTCTTAACAGGTTGCCTGCGTACCCTGCTAAAAATTAAGAAATTTCCATTTTTTACATTTTTTCCTCTTAGATTTTGTTTTTTCTTAGTTTTTACTGCCCAGATCCATTAGTCTCTTGTCAAAGATCTTCACCTGAACTTGTTTCGATAGCATTGAGTGTTTTAGTGGATTTCACAGAAGTTTAAGCCCTAGGGTTTGATTTTTGAGTAGGTCCTGTAGTGACTTTGACGGTAGAAGTTGTCAAGCCTTAGATCTCTCTGGTTTTGTCAGCCTTCTTAGGAGTCGGGCCTGTCATAAAGTCTACTTGTGAGAGCAACTTACTTTTGAGTTGTCTCTTTGGCAAATTTCGAAGTGCTTGTTGATTGAGTATTGAATTCCATTTTACAAAAAGAACAAAAATATTTGAGTTTTGTTTTGACTGGTCTTTTGATTCTGCATTAGCTAGTCCTTGGCTTGATTGTGGTCAAGTAAAACAACCTAGAATCATCCTTGTAGGCTTTTGCCTCGTTAGGTTTGCTTTAGAGTAAATTTCTTTTTGATTTGCTTGTGAGTCAATTTTTTCATAGCTTTTGTAGATTTTGAGATTGATTTTCGTTAAAATAGATTTTGATGCTTTATTAAATAAGAAAAATACAAAAACATCTCCTTTGAAAAGTTTTGTTTCAAGTAGCTTTGAAGTATTTTGAAAGAAAAAGAATTTTTCGTGCACGTAAGGAGTGGTCATGTTTGTATGCTTGGAAAGATAAAAAGAATTGTTTCTTTGATTGTCTTTACTAAGAAAGTTGTTTTCTATAAAATTTGCATTTTCCAACTCTCTTAGTTAGGAGTTTCATTGAAAGAGAAAAGTAGCGTAAATCATCTTAGGTGCATCTTTGTAGTGGTTTGAGTCGAGTCTACACACCATTGGTTTCATTTCCGCTACCTTTTGTCTTTAAGAAAAACCATAAAATTAACGCTTAAAGTAAAATCAACTTAGTAACTTTTATTTACTAGGGCTCTGAAACACCAATTTAGATCAGGCTAGTGCCTTGGAGTAGGAGAGTAATTAACTCTCCAAGACAACAAAACCAAACAAGTAGCTTATCTTGTGATAGAATAAATCCAATTGTCTCATTTGTACTCTGGGAAAGCTCCTCTTAAAGGAGAAGCACGAGCTCGTGTCCGAACCAGTGAGGGGATCAATCCTCCATCGTTGGGAACGACGCTAGACACGCACGTATTACAAACGGTAAACCTCGGATTAACCATTGTCGAGGAGCCAGGGGTCACTTGTCGGTAAACCTTGGATTATTGTCAAGGAACCGGCAAGGGGATTGAGCTTGATACTCTGCCCTTGCGTGCTGTCGGAGTGTAGACTGTTCCCCCAGGTGCATTTGTTGCGGTTGGTAACCTTAGTGACCATTATCTTTAGGATTCTACCGAGGTGACGGTGGAGGGAAGATCCCACTGTACCTGGAGAAGACGTCGACTAGACTCACTTGGATTTTCCAGGGGGTTCACTTCACTCGAGACGGTTAAAGTGGAGGAACTTGTGCCGGTCTATTCATTAAGCAGGTTGCCGGGGTAACTGTTCCACCCGCCACTTCTATACTGAATCCGGCGATGTTGGGTTTCATCTCCAACTAGCGTTTTCGGTCTGGAAGGCTACTGTTTGTGCTTGGTTTGATGCCCTAGATTCTTTAGGTGTGTGATTCAAATTTGTTTGGTTCTTTAGCGACTTTAGGTGGTTTGATTTGAGATTTTACTTTGTTTTCGCGTGTAGTAGTTAAAAGTTTTTAGCTGTGGCGGAATTACCGAGACAGTCCCGTAGACTTCGGGGCAAGTCACCTGAGATTGTTACCGGAACTGATTTGTTGAGGAAACTCCGTAGATCACGGGGTGGATCTCCTGAAGACGTCCCGGGTCAGTACGAAGGATTGAAGGTCCTTGTAACTCCTCCTAGTGGCAGTAGAGTAGGTTCACCTGAAGAAGGAGAATCTTCCTTGGTAGTCCATCCAGATTACCAAAGTCTAGAGACAGGTTATAATCCCGAAGCTGTTACAGTTTCTGAGCTTGCTGGTAATTTTTCGTCTACTAGTGATATAGGCGAAGAACCTGAAATATCTGAACCTGTTACTCCGACTTCTAGTGTTCCAGATTCACCAAGAGTAGAACGAGTTATCACCGAAAATCTTCCTACTGGTTTGATTTCTATTGAAGAACTTGCTCCAGAGGAAGAAATAGGCGTCTCTAACCTTGAAGATCAACTTACTATTGAGCTCAGGGAGCGTGAATCTATCTTTTACAGTCCTCCTAGAAGTACTACTTGGTACCTTTCGTTAACCAATTATTTAGACAACTCAGGGATAGGTTTTTCTACACCTCGTACTCCCTTTCCACCTGGAGGTATTTATACTCCTGTAAATATGTCTGGTCAGTCGTCCATGTTTACTCAAACTCCTGAATCTTTCTTACACGTTGGTCCTTCTGTTCCCACCGGGTATCAATCACTTTCTGGTACCTTTGCAGGGGCATCTCCTCAACCCATTGATCATGGGTTATTAGCTGGAAACAATGGTAATAAACCGTTGGGTGTAGGAGACATTTACATGATGTCAGGTTCAGTTCCCGTTTCTCAACCTCAAGGTGGCCAATTACCGCCTGGGGGGCAGCCTCAATTAACGCCTGGGGGGCAACCTCAAGGTACACAAATTGTGTCTGGAGGACAACCTCAAGGTCAGTATGTACCTATGGTGCAATACATGCCTCAAGGTCAACCCCAGCCTCAATATGTACCCCAAGGTCAACCTCAGTATCAATATTTACCTCAAGGGTATCAACCCCAAGGGTATCAACCTCAAAGGTATCAACCTCAAGGTCAAGGTCAACCCCAGTATCAGTATTTACCCCAAGGTTATCAACCTCAAGGTCAATACTCGAGTCAAGGTTATCAACCACCTCAAGGTCAGTCATATGTTCAAGGTATGGGAACTGTACCTTTTAGTTATCAATCCTATCCTCAATCCGGTTATGGATCTCAGTATTCTCAACCTGTTACGGGTCAATACCCCGGAATGATAGTGTGGGATCCATCACAGGGTCAACAGGTGTTGCAGCCAAGTATACAGTTGGTACCTCAAGCTGGACAACCCGTAGTTTCTGGTCCACCCCAGCAACCGCAACCTGTCTAGTCAAATGTTCAAACTTCTGTAACTTCGGTAGTTACTCAGCCGCCAATTGCACCTAGTACTCCATCTCAAACGACTGCTGCAACTACCGCAACATCTGCCGCACTTACTTCTAGAGTATCGACAGCTCCGGTTTCTACTGTCTCTGCAACCACTCCTCAGACATCTTTACCGTTGTCTGGATCTACGATTCAAACCACGGTCCAGATGCCTATAGGTCAGCCTGGTATAAGTACGGTTGTCACTACTCAACCTCAATTTGTTCATCAACCGTACCAGGGACAGTACCAATATGGGCAAGCTGTCTAGCAGCCAGTTTACCAGTATCAACTGTATCCTGGATACACTTATCAACAACCTCAACAACCCCAGTACGGTCCGGTTAATCCTGGTTTTCCAGGAGGATATAATATCCCTAATGCGATTCCTGTTCCTAGTTATCCTGGATATCCTCCTCCTGGGACTGGTCTTGTGACCCAGAGTTTTAGAGATCCTAACCGGCAATTACCGTTTATCGCAACTTTGGATTTACCAGACTTGACGCGCCTAACGAACGATCCAATTCAATATCTTCCGTTCTGGCCGCCAATGCCAAATAAGTTGCCCAGTGATATACCCAAGTTCGAAGGTAAGTCTGGAGAGGATCCGTCCAATCATGTGATGACTTACCACCTCTGGTGTGCTTCAAATTCTATCTCGGATGATTCGATCCGCTTATGTCTTTTCCAGCGTACACTAATTGGTCTCGCGGCCAAGTGGTACATTGAGTTACCACGGGCCTCTTTTTACAATTTTAGCCAGTTAGCTACCTCGTTCTTAACTCACTTTCAGTTGCTGGTCAGATATGATAACGGCACGGAGTTATTAACTTCACTAAAACAATCGACGTCCACGTATATTTCTGATCACATTCATGAGTGGAGACGTCGAAGAAGGTTAGTGAAAGTTTTTATTCCGGACCAAATCTTAGCTGAATGGTTTGTTAAATCATTATTACCAAAGATTACTGAAGATGTAGCTAAGGCCAGAGTAGTTACTGAGGAGCAAGTCATTGCTCAGGCGCAGTACCTTGACTTAGTTTATACTCAGTCAGGTACGTTACACGAGAAGATCCCAGATCTTCCAAAATCGAATCAAATCGCTGCTGCTCCTTCGGGATCTCATGCCGTTGATGGTATGATTGGTACGGTGAACACAAAGAGCAAGAAGAAGACTTCCAAGAATTCTACTACTCCTATAATCACTTTGCCTGATTCCCTGACAGGAGAGTCTTCTCCTGAACTTTCCGCCAATATTCACGCTGTAGAGTCATCTACGGCCAAATCAAAAAACGGTGGAAAGAAGAAAGGAAAGAAGAAGGCTAAAGCAGACAAGGCTCCGAAGGAGAAAATAGAAAAGTCGGAAACCAATGACGAAAAGCGCAAACCTCGATATCCTTGTCTTATTTGTGAAGAGGATCATTTTACAAGAGATTGCCCTCATCGGGCCGAGGTTGTGAAAATAGTCAAAGGTTCTCCCACTCCTGCTGTGTTAAAAGATCCATTTCCAAAGCAGGAGAGTAAGATGATAGGTTCTTCCTCGAGTGCCAGTGAAGAACCCATTTTGATGATGTCTCATGTGAGGATTGCGACTCGATCGCAAGATTATGGTAGTAAGAATCCTGTTGATGGTAAGGAAGCAAAATCTTCTCATTCTAATCCATCAACCTCAGCTCCTGGTTCCGATCCACTACAGATCAAAAAACCTAACCCAGACTTAGTAATCAAACCGCCCGCCAAGGGTGTACTTCGAAGGTCTGCTTTCAATCCACATGCGAGAGTGGCCAAGAATTACAACATTGTTGAGGACTTAGCTGTTTCACCCTCAGCAATGTCGGCTTTAGAAGTGCTGCAATCATGCCCAGCACAACGAAAATTACTTTTGTCGGCTATCGGAGCTGTTGATGTTCAGGACCCGAATCTGATAATCTTCGATCTAGAAAATAGTACACCGCGCCTTCCCCATCAAATGGCTTTCCAGATTCCAGTGATAGTAAAAAACAGGCCTATTCATCGGACTGTAATTGATGAGGGAGCTTCTACGTGTATTATGTCGATTCAGTGTTGGAGATCGCTTGGTTCTCCTTCACTGAACCAATCCCCGACCATCCTTAAGGCCTTTGATGGCCGTGGGTTCCGTCCGTTTGGTATTCTACAGGAATTGCCTATAGGGGTAGAAGGGAAAACCGTTAGTCTGGATGTGGAGGTGGTTGATGCCCCTCTAGACTACAACCTTCTTTTGGGTCGAAGTTGGTCATATGCTATGAAAACGGTCGTTTCATCGGTCTTTAGAGTAATAAAGTTTCCACATAACGACAAGATCGTGACAATTGATCAGCTGGCATACTTTTCATCCGACCCAGCCTCTTCAGAGAGTATCCAGCATGTCGGTAAGACGACAATCCCTTATAGGGACGTTGGCGTAGGTTTAGTTAAAGATTCCGTTTTACTGGGAACTTTTCCTTTCCCTCCAATCAACGCAGACCCTTCATTTGCATCAATTCATATGATTACATCAGACACCATTATTTACGACGATCCTTGGATTGTCCCATCTGAATCTGAGATAGACTCATTCAGTGATGCTATGCCTTTGAGTCCATATGAAATTGCTTATGAAGCCGTCATGTCTTTTACCGACTCGCGTTCAACCCAAATCGACCAAATGAATGTGGTCAGTGAAGAATCACTTTTCACGTCAACCTCAGAACGGATAGCGTTTCCCGAAGTCGTGTCATCTGACGAGCAACTTCGCGAAATCCTAAGTGTAGACGATCTACCATGGGAAGATCTCCATCATAGATCTTCGTTTTTACCTAAGGATGATGCTTTTGAAAATGATTTTTCATCTATCTTTACCGCTGAATATGTCAAAGACGCTCAGAATCCAACGAAACATTCTGATTCAGAGTTGAATTTAGGGAATATTTCTCGCACTATTCCCATTGACATTTCAGTGAAGCCCGGAATTGAGGAAAACATTCATATAGGTGCCTCATGTACAGAAGATGAAATTCAAACTTACAAGGCCCTATTCCAAGAATTCCGCGATGTGTTTGCCTGGTCTTACGAGGAAATGCCAGGAATCGATCCTGCCATTGTTGTTCATGAAATAAAGACCTACCCGGACGCTAAACCCGTCCGACAACGGTTGCGTCAGATTCACCCTCGGAAAGCGGCTGCGATTAAAGCAGAAGTCGAGAAGCTGTTGAAAGCAGGTTTCATTTATCCAATCCCGTTAACAGATTGGGTATCGAATATTGTTCCGGTTAACAAGAAACAAGGAACAATAAGAATCTGTATCGACTATAGGGATATAAATCGAGCTTGTCCAAAAGACAACTATCCTACGCCTTATATCGATCAAATAATTGATGATTGTGCCGGAAGTGAAATGTTTTCCTTTATGGATGGTTTTTTGGGCTATAATCAAATCAATATTCTACCTGCCGATCAACCAAAAACGGAATTCATTTGTCCATGGGGGACATTTGCTTACTGCAAATTACCTTTTGGGCTTAAGAATGTCGGCGCCACTTTTCAACGGGCGATGTCTTACGCATTTCATGACATCAAGCACATTGTGCAACCGTACCTCGATGATTTGCCTGCTCATTCTTTACATCGAGCTGATCACCTTGTCCACTTACGAGCAATCTTTATGAGGTGTAGGCATTATCGTATTCGGTTGAATCCCCACAAGTGTGTCTTCTGTATAGAAACGGGTCGATTGCTGGGATTTGTTGTTTCAAAAGCCGACATTTGCGTCGATCCCTCGAAGGTCGAAGCTATCATCAAATTGCCTCCTCCTTCGAGTTTGCGCCAACTCCAAAGTTTGCAAGGGAAAGAAAACTTTTTACGCCGATTCATTCCAAACTACGCCGAGGTCACTAAAGGTTTTACACGGTTGTTGAAACAGAACGCTCAATTCTTTTGGGACGAGATTGCCCAACAATCTTTTGATGCACTTAAGCACGCGTTGACCCATGCACCGTTGTTGCATCCTCCCAACTACAACCAGGACTACTTCTTATACCTCGCAGCTTCGCATTCCACTATTGGAATGGTGTTAGTCCAAGAAGATGAATTCAGAACATGTGATATATTATCTTAGTAGGACATTAAACCCCACTGAGCTAAAATATTCGCATGTGGAGAAATTGGCCCTGGCAGCCGTTCAAGCTGTCCAGCGTTTTCGTCACTACATTCTTCTCCGTAAAACTACAGTTATTTCGGATTGCAACCCTATGATTTATATTTTGACTAAAAAACTGCTAGGGGGAAAGTACTCTAAATGGATCGTTATCCTGCAAGAGTTCGACTTGGAGTTCGAGAAGTCCAAGTCTAAGAAATCCTTAGTTTTTGCGGAATTGATGTGTGATTTCCCGCGTGCTGACACAGAAACTGTGGCAGAGGAGTCCATTGCGGACGAATCTTTGTTTCTTATCAGTACTTTAGATCCGTGGTATGGGGATATAATCATCTATCTCCAAACCCAAACCTTTCGGCCTGAAGCTTCAAAGTCGGAACGTCGAAAAATTCGGTTTCAATCCCAGCAATACAGAATTATTGGAGATACACTTTATCGCCGGGGGCAGACTTAGTTTTTCGACGTTGTTTAACTCACGAAGAGGCTGAGAGGGTTTTGAATGATTGTCACTCTGGAGCATGTGGCGGTCATATGTCTGGGTATGCCACAGCTCAGAAGGTGTTGCGCGCTGGCTATTTCTGGCCGTCCATGTTTAAAGATTGTATCATTGCGGTCCGAAAGTGCCACAACTGTCAAGTGTTTGATCGCAAGATGCGCGCACCACCTGCTCCTCTCCATCCTATAATTGCCGTTGGTCCTTTCGCCAAATGGGGTATCGATTTTATTACTTGTAACCCTCACTCGGCCGGGGGGCATGCGTATATCATCCTCGCGGTTGATTATTTTACTAAATGGGCCGAGGCGATGCCTACATTCGACGCAAGCGGCAAAACAACTGCAGTTTTCGTATTCAATCACATTATAACTAGGTTTGGTGTCCCGCAAGCAATCATCACTGACCATGGGAGCCATTTTCGAAACATCATGATGACTGAGCTTACAAGCCAGCTTGGTTTGCGCCACGATAGCTCTACTCCTTATTATCCGCAAGCCAACGGTTTGGTTGAGTCTATCAACAAAGTTCTGGTTATCATGATCCGACGAATCATTGGTATTCATCGGTCGAATTGGCACAACATGTTATTTTCAGCGCTATGGGCATACCGAACTTCAGTGAAAACTTCAACAGGGTTCACTCCTTTCCAGCTAGTTTATGGCTTGGAAGTTGTGTTACCCATTGAATGCGAAATCCCATCACTTCAAATGGCTGTCGAATTACTCCCAGCTACTTCCGAAGAGGAGAAACGTTTATTATACTTAGCTCAGTTAGATGAGACTCGACGTGACGCTGCATTGGCAATCGAGACTCACGCGAAGCGAATGAAAGCTCAGTATGATAGAAATGTGACCCCTCGAAGTTTTTCGGAGGGAGACCTAGTGCTATTATATGATCAAGCTAACGATAAGCTAGGTGCTGGAAAATTCGTTCCTATGTGGCATGGACCCTACATTGTAAAGCGAAAGCTAGCAAAAGGGGCCTATGAGTTGGTAGATTTTGATGGGGACTCTTTGGGTAAACCCAGAAATGGACTTTACCTAAAGAGGTATTATGCTTAAATGATGGGTATGGAGAATTTTTAGTTAGGTTAGGTTTTCTTTCTAGCTAGTATGTTTGTTAGTTTAGATAGTGTGCTTAGCTTAGGAAGTGTGTTTTTTGTCGTTATTCTGGCTTATCTTGGTTTTACTCTTGATATTGCAGATGTCGACGCCTCTCCAAACGTACATTGGATTTGCCGATGGTGCTTGTCGTAGTACACGGAATATCTCTTCCGCAGCTTGGGTTATCTATTCGCCCTCTGACGAGTTAGTTTCTATGCATGGGGTGAGCCTCGGTCAAACGACGAACAACATTGCAGAATACAGTGCAGTGGTTGAATTATTGTCTGAATCTATTTCATTTGGAATTCGACGTTTGATAGTGAGGTTAGATTCTGAACTCGTTGTATTACAGCTTAATAGAGTATATGCCATTAGAAATCCTGTGTTATTAAGGTTGTTTTTGAGAGTGCGCCTCTTGGAACGTGAATTTGATTACATTGAATATCAGCATATTCCAAGGTCTTTAAATACATTAGCAGATGCAATTGCTTCTCGAATGTTGGACAGACATTTACAATAATCATGCAAGTAAATTTAAAAACATTTCATCACATATGTTAAACAAGATGAGCTGGTAATAATGATATATATATATATATAGATAGGAGTGTGTCAAAAATATACATCGTCTTCGATCATAGGTTGAAAAACACCTTATGATCGGCAAAAATGATAAGTACAAAAAACCAAAAATGTCATATGTGTCTACAAAAGTGACTAGCCAATCACCTGTGGTGCTCTCTATACGAGACCACTGCCCACGCTACCCTACACAAGAACCTCCTAAAAGGTCCTGGGACTGCGACCACATAGCGCTGAAGTCGAATAGGAATGTCATCTATGGTGGTCTCTGGTATATCCGCCGTCAGACGCTCTAGATCCTGTTCCAGCTCGGCTAAGGTCTCTGCGGTCGCATCCTGTGGGGTTGGTGCTGGTACAACTGGTACTCTCCTCTCAAAAGCCCGGAGGTTGGCTGGACGCCGTGGACCTACATCTGCATTTTGAAAATTTGTGCTGTCAGTTTTGAGGCGATATATAAAAACAAAAAAAAAATATACATAATTTAAAAACTTGTGAAAAATGAAATACCTCTGTCGTCCCACTGTTCTCCCTGTGGAAGAACCATGTCCGGATCATTCCGAAAATCCATTCCGGCATAAGGAAAGTCCTGAATAGCAAAGACCTGGCTCTCTAGCCAGCGAAAGTAACCATCAGGAAATCGAACAACTGCTGCTCCCTCGTCAGGATGCCGGGCCATTACCGCAACCCATCTCGTCAACTTAGGCTCCCGAGGAGCCCCAACTAGAACTGTAAGATGCTGGGGGATCAGCATTGGAACTCTCTCTAGGGAAAAGCTCACGACTAAAGGCCCATATCCAAAGGTCTTCAGTTGTCCTCTCTTTGCCCTGGTTAGTTGGCCCTTCATATTGGCCAACACAGCATCACACCAGTTGAAAATGGTGCCTTGGAAGCAATCTATAGCCATCCGCATTTGGGACCCGGTGGCATGGTGCAAAGCGGCCGCGCCGCAAAGTCTGGTAACAGTAAAGGCTATCACCATAAGTTCAGGTCGGGATATGTACTTGATTTCTATCCCCTTCTCCTGGTTTTGATTGTTGCACCACTCTAGCCGGAGACTAGCAAGGGATTGGCCACCCGGCCTAGTCCCGAATAGAGAGAGTTGCTCGCCCCTGTTAGGCAAGCCAGTGAGAAAATATATGTCGGACGGCTCTATCTCGAGCTGGTGCTCTCTGATATAGAAACATTGCTCCTGAATGTTCCACCTTTCAACCAGCCATTCAAGGAATGGCACCTGGCCCCTCATGCCAGGTATGGCCCAGTATTTGTACAGTCCGCATGCTTTTAACGCATCAATGGAAGGTTGATGACCTATCGCGGCCAAATCAACATCCTCGTGTTCTCTTTCACGCAAATCAAGCATGGTGTGCTCCCTGCACATCATAAAACATCTGTTAGAGTCCATAAAATTTTAAAATTTTGGTTCATTTTGGAGAAATGAGGGTTTCAAAATGCGTTTTGCGGGGTACGCACCCCGGCTTTTAGGGACAAAGCGTCTGGACGCAGCTTCCCTTAAGGCCAGGTGCGTACACCTGGTATTTTCCCCATTGAGAAAATATCGGGGTACGTAGGTCAGCAGTGCATGACCTGCGTACCCCGAAGGGCGCATCTTGAAACCCCAAGGCCCCCAAAAAATCAAATAAAAACTTAAAAATGAATTTTAAACGGATGGAAAGCAAGAGAAGGATGTTGTAGAATACCTGATGAGACGACGTTCGATTCTGACGGTTGGATTCTCCGCAATGACCACAGGAAGTTTTCTTGTCAAAAGCCCTTTTTCTCAACCTCAATAGTAAAATGGCAAAAATGACATGGTAAAAAGTCTTTTTATAGGTTTTTTGGATGAATGAATGCTAAGTTTGTTTATTTTTCACCATGAAAGGACATTTTTCAATGTATTTTTACCCATCTTAAACAGGTATGAGTAATGTCGTTTTTGTGCAGGACAAAGGACTTTAGAGTAAAATCATCATTTTTCACGAACCAAAACATCAGAGTCATCTTTTAAGCTCTTTTCTGACTCCTAAAATATGAAAAGATTGCCGAGCGTTTCTTTTACACTCGTTAAAACGGAATTAAAAGACGGTCCCCTTATAGCTCTTTTATGACCGTAAAAACAGGAAAAGATTGCCGGGTTTTTGTCGTTTCAAACTCGATACGGAAATAAAACGACGTGTCCTTGATCGCTTTTTACTTTTCAGGTCAGAGACACTAATCATGAAAGTACTCCTTGGTCGCAAAATCAAGCGGTTCTCCCAGGTATTATTTTATACTTTTTCGGGCTTGGGGGACACAAATTTATGAAAAAGTTCAACTTGGAGTCTTCTTAAGTTTTTCAGACTCTCTAAAATTGAAAAACGCCGAGTTTCTCCTATACTGGGCTCGTTAAAATTTCACAGTAAAGGACCTGTTCAATTACAAACAGGAACGAACCACTCCTTCCTAGGGTTCGAATCAAAACTAGGTTGGACTCATCCGAAGGATGAGATTATAATCAAGCATATGTTATCCTCCTCAAGCTTGTTAAAAATAAAGAGGTACTTGCCAGAAATGGTAGGGGAAAAGAGAGAAGAATGAACCTATTTGTTATCCTTTGTTACAAAAGAACCTTATCATCGCTCTTGAACACGACACTTTCCGTTCACCTGGGTTGGGAAATCCTTTGCCTTAAAAGTTGATCAAACCACTTTGAAAGTCTTCAACCGTTTCCGGGTATTAACTTAGGGTCAAATCGTAACCAAACCATCTGTCATGCCGTTATGTGTTCAAGAGGTCTCTGCAAATAAACTTTCATCTGCAAAATACTTGTTGTCCATTTGACCATCCCTGAGTCAGTCCTTACAGCAACATTTCTTCAACTTGAACAATGATTTCGTGTTGTGGGCTTGCCTGCAACGGGTCGCTTTCTATCGACATCAACACATTATCTAGAGAGATGACTTAGAAATCGTCAGTACCTTGAAGTCTGCATACATCAATGGCAGGTTTCTCGCCTTTGACGTCAGTTTACATCATTGACTTTCGATCGAAGGATTCCGTGAAATGTTCGACATCAACTCATTCATTCACATCTCATGGATTGTACTGGGTACTTTGAGAACCATTGACATTATTGGTGGTATCTCTCACACTTGTTAACAGTTTACATCATCGACTGGTAATCAAGTGGTTTCTACCATGTTCGACATCAACTCATTTATTCGCATGGCTAGAATCGTACCAATTCGAGAAGTAGAAATGAAGACCCTGGATCTAGTTTCCACCATCTAGGCTGTAAGGAGTTTTGTATTCATTGTCTAGTAGACTAATCATAAACAGATGGCTGCGCCCATACTGTGTCTACAAAAGTCTATGATTATGATGTACAGCAAGATCATTCCTGTATCAGAGTAGTTAGTCTGTTAGTTAAATTTTTGATCTGAGTATGGGAATGCCTACCTCAGCGATAATATAATCTTATACATGTATTTTGTATTGAAAATTGCAGGTTCTGACCAGGCTCTCCACGCGATAATCCTTGAAATGATAAAGCGCTTCACCCTTCCTACATAATACAAAACCCTAATCTACTACAGGCTTCGCACTTTAGGGGGCAATCTGTTACACTAAAAAATGTCACCATGGCTATTTACAGTTAGTATGGCTCTATCAACAGTCATGCTATCCTCCTGGGCAAGTCTTATGCCTCTGCTCTCCATGTCAAACTCCAAAAAGAGAGAAAGTCTTTGTAAATGTGTTTATCTCTGGGTACGCAGATTCTCTCGGCCTTACCTCCGTATACGCACCTAATGTTCACAAAAACTGCGTACTTGTACGCTCTGTATGTAAAGGGGCAGGTGCGTACCCCTGTAAAGGTCAAAAGGCGCGAGTTTCATCTTTAAAAAGTTACTTGTGGTCACTTCTAGAGCATTCTAGAAGGTTTTTCGACGTGTATTGAGCGCCTCCAGATGGTTCATGTACCCCTATGAAAGAGGAACTTATCCCATCAAGAGAGGAGCTATCCCATCCAAAGAGGGGATTATCCCATTGATGGTGGACCTGATTAACTTCCTCTTAAGCACTATAAATACAGGCATTGGGCCAGAAGGAGGAGAGTTTGAAAGCTAAACATTTCTAAGGGTAGATGCTGCTGGAATTAGGACTCCCATTTAGAAGCTTGTGAGGAGAGATTGCCATCTTTTCTTGTTCTATTTGGAAGTGGGTGAGCTTTGTCAAAGTAAAGGATAACTCTTGATGGACCCTGGGAGGGACTTGCACAACACCAAGGCTCAGGTTGTAATTGTTCCTGTTGTTTCCTATTAATGCAAATGAGTCCATTCTTTTCAATAACTTGTTATTTATGAGTTGTTTCATGTACTCCTTGGTCTATGTGTTAAATATGTTTTATTTTATAAGATTATCAAGTGCTATTTAATCGTTTGATTGTTAGTGAATGCAGGTTTCGAAGTGAAGGAGGAGCTCATCCGGATCAGCGAGGCTGGACTGCTACAACAGCGTTGGACTACAGGTAGGATCTAAACACTTGATTTCTTATATAGTAAATGCATGTTTAGAGAAGGATTGCTCTTGTTTGTCTTGTTTGTCACTAGAGAGTCTTAGGCTCCTAGGGAGGTTGGTTGTGTCCGCACTATCGACTCTTTCCGCCTGACAGTGGTGCACTTAAGATGAGAGCTACAGTGACTAAAACAAGGTTGGTTGCATTGTTGCTGCAAAAAAATATTTGCACCCTGTTACATTGATCCATATTGAAATGAGGTGTGGGATCATCCGTGGCATGAATTAGAGCATTGTTATTGTGAGCTTAGATTGAGCAAGAGCCATAAGAAATCGTCACATTGAAACTTACACTTAACCGATGGCTGGTGCATTTTGTTTGCCAAGTGAAGCATGTTGTGTAGTTTTGTGAAGCTAAGAATAATGTTAATAAGGTATGGTCTAATTTCATGTATTTCGTATTTCAAAAAAGAAAAGGTGCGCCATTACCATATACTTTAAGAAATTAAAATGTGAGGGTATAATTTCAAAATTTGTAAGGGCCTTTATCATAGAGTTTGAGAGATTGAAACATTGAAAAAGTTTGTCATAGAGATCATATTTCCCTTCACCTGAAAGGAATTTTCTTGTAATTATGGAAGTGTTGTGAATTTTTTGTGTTCTAAAACTTCATAAAAGGATACTTTTGGTGGTGGTTGAAACCTGATTTGGAGATATTGTTCTCATTTCATGTCTAACTGGGACAACTTGTGTTGTTTTTGTCTTCTCTCACTCATTTTTTGATAATGACAAACAACATTGTGTTATCTAACATCACCAGCACAAATTATTTCCATTGGAGTAGAAGAATGCAATGAATATTCATCAATAAAGATTTATGGGATCTTGTAATTGAAAGGTATGATTTTCATTTTAACGAAGAATATAAAATATTGGATTAGAGTGGAAAGATATATTTAAAGTAACTTATAAATAAAAATAATGAAACATTTTCTCTAATAGGAAGTGAAGTTGTTGAGTTTATAGTTCCAAGAATTAATGTCACAAAATCATCTAAACAAGCACAAGATATATTAAATAATGCATATGAAGGTGCAAGAATAGCTAAATTGTAAACATTAAGAATCAAGTTTGAAAATGCTAAGATCTATGGTATCAAATTTGTGAAGGATTATATCACAAAAATGCAAGATCTTATTAACCAAATGAGGTTGTTGGGTGAAGACATTCCACAAACAAGAATGCCTACAATTTTTTTAAGTGTTATGCTTGAATTTGAAATGGTTGTCAATGAAATTCTTGTCTCTAAAGATCTAAATATAGTTAAATTTGATGAATTGAGTAGGTATTTGTTATTTGTTAAAGAAAACTCTACAAGTGAATGTGGAAAATGTTTTTTACATTGTTTAGAGGAATAGGAAAATGCATAAGATAATATCATAGTCAAAGATATCATAATTTGAATTGATATCAACAACAATCATATAATTAGTGGGGAAATGCATCCACCTTAAGAGATAGAAGAAGTTCAAATCAACTTTTGAAAGGAAGAAGCAGAGAAAAATCTTATGGAAGAGGAATATGATAGATGAGTCTAGAGAAAGATATGAAAGACAATGTTATCGTGGTAAAAGATTTGTTCATTTTGAGAAATATTGTAGCATTAAAACACATGATTTACAAAATAAAGGTGGAAATACTATTGTTGAAAAAAACCAAAGATGACAAGGTATTTATATCTAGCTTAATAGCACACAATGATGAAAGTGAGGCTTCGTACATTGATTTGAGATGTTCAACACATGATATCCCAAGATATATTGTTTGCTAAAATGATTGATAATTATTTTGGTAAAGTTATATTTGGAAATGCTAGTGTTTTAGAAGTTAACTAGAATGATACTTTGGCAATCCTAGCATTGAGTGGAAAAAAAAAGGATATATGAAATATATTGTTGGCAATAGCATTGAAAAGGAACCTACATTCCATAAAATATATTATGGAGCAAAACTCAAGTTAGTGTTTGATAATAAATAATGTTAAGATAAGTTGAACAAAAAAGTAGTTGTGGCAAGATGAGTAATGAGTGTAAATAGGATTTTCCAACTCACATTTGCCTCAAGCAACTCATATAGTTTAAAGGCTATAAAAGAAGTGAACAAAAATATTATACATTAGAGAATAGGACATTTGAATTTTAGGGATTTGATGTTGATGAGTAAATCTCATATAGTAAATGGTCTTCCCTACCTTGAAATTGATGATGATATTTGTGAAATTTACATATTAGGGAAGCAACATGGGGAAATCTTTTCATGTAGGTTTATGAAGGCTAGATAACATTTTGCATTACTACATTTAGATTTATGTGGTCTCACAAGGACTTTAACTTATGGAAATACATTGCACTTTCTAACTTTTATTGATGATTAATCCTGAAAATCTTGGGTATATTTTTTGCATGAAAATTAGGAAGTTTTTGTACATTTTGTTCAGTTTAAGACATGATTGAAAAATAAAGTGGCTTGAAGATGTTAACCCTAAGATAAAAATAATAGGGGAAAATATAAATCCAATGAATTTATGAACTCACACGAGAATGGTATGAGGTGAGAATTTACAAAATCTTGTATTCCTCAACAAAATGGTGTTGTGGAAAGGAAAAATAGGATCATTATAGAGACAGTTCAAAGAACATTGAAAACAAATAAAATTGAAAATGAAATTTGGGTTGAAGTAGTTCATATAACAGTCACATTTCAAACAAATTTCCTGTAAGAGAGGTTAGGGATTTAACTTTAGAGGAAACATGGTCATGGTATAAATCTAGTGTTGCATACATGAGAATATTTGGATGTATAATGTATCTATGTCCCTAAAGAAAAATGAAGAAATCATATGACACAAGAATTAAATGTATTTTATTGGGTATAGCATGAAAACAAGAATTTATCTAGGATGATTCCCACAACTGATCCAAATTTATGGTCTCAATTTTTTATAAGAAGGCCTCCATGTCAGGGATCTCATCAAGAGCTTTCCAAAGCAATTCGGGTTCAAATGGACATCATGTGCAAAAGTTATGGAGTTAGGAATTTGAAGGCGAAATAAGGAAGGCATTAAGACATGACACACTCAAGATGACATGTGATACACCTAGAGACTAAGATATGGAAAACTCATAGGCTATGTGGCATGATGACAAGATGACATGTGGCATGGTGATAGGCTAACACGTGGCATGGAAATAGGTTGACACATGGCATGGCCATAGGTTAACACATGGCACCACGTTAACCAATCACAGGTTGCCACGTGGACCAATCAGAGGCATCCACATGGACCTTTTAGAAAGGCTATGTGGCATTGGATATGTAGTGGATTTAATTAGCAATTCAAAACTACATCCCACAAAATCTCGTAACAACAAGATTTGAACCCTGTGACCTCATTGAGATAAGCCCTCCACCTTACCACTACACCACGATATGTGGACATGTTATGTTGTGTGAAGGTGTTTTTATTTAAAGGATATGTTTTGGAAAACAAATCTCAAAATATTCTTTAATGGCAACAATTGTTAGGAGTCAAACTCGCAACCCTGCTACAAATAACCCAAGATTTTACCATTTCTCTTGAGCATGAACACGTGAAGGTATGGGCATAAAAGTTGTTTAAAATTTGTTTCAAAATTGTATTTTGGGAAACTAACAAAATCATGCAACAACAAGAGTTGAACTCGTGACCTTTCCTGTTTATTTTCCGTGCCTTACCTTTGCACCACAAGTTTGTCATGTGATAATTATTGCATAGAATTGTTTATAAAGTGTACTTTATAACAATGTTGAAGAACAAAAGGCCATATATACCTTTTATTTGCAGTAAGAAGAAGTTCCTTGTAGTGATCCTATCTTCCTAGAAGAATTATGAACACAAATTTTGTAGGTTTAAAAATAATTTTTGATATATGAAATAAATTTGATGTATTTATTGTCATTATAAGGGATCAGTTGCACCTTTGAAGTGGACCCATATACATAGCCCACTAGGGGTGAAATTTGTTAATGAATTGCTATTTTTGTCTTCTTATCATGATGTCTATTATTTCCATCTTTTAAATGCTTGTTAAACATTATTAAGTTCATTTAATTAATAAAGTCGCAAAAATACAAGGGAAAATCAAGTATTTCATTTCGAATCAAGATGATATTGGTTATCTGATCCCAAAAAAAATCATATTATGATAAGTGGAGTTGTCCTTAAGCAACATGAACTTTCTTAGTTAAGACATGTTTATATTGAATTAAGTGAGGATGATGTGGTATTTGGTGATGGATCTAGTTTTAAATCAACTAAGATGGATGTAGTCAAGAAGAAGCTTAAGTGGCTAGTCAAGGTTTGTTTAGAAAGTAATGTGTTGGATAGAAAATTTGAGATGGGAGATACTAGATCACAAAGCTGCGTTTTGGATTTTTCTCTTATGACACAATTAATGAAGATGGATGAATCACAAAGTTATGCAAAATCATTAAGAAAGAGTTGATGGAATGAAGCAATGGTAGAAAAATTTAATGCCTTCGTGAGAAATCATGCATGGGACTTCCTAAGATTACCCAAAGGGAAAGGGGTAATTGGCAGTAAATGAGTGAGTAAAACTAAATATAAATAAGACGGTACAATTGATAAGCGTGAAGTTTGTTTAGTTGCAACTAGATATGCAAAATATGAAAGAATTGATTATATAAAAACCTTTTCTCTAATGACAAAGTTGGAGGTAATTAGTATAATACTTGCATTAGTTGCACAGTAGAAATAGACTATTTTTCAAGTGGATTGCAAATCATCTTTCTTGAATGGTCATGTGGATGAATAAATTATAAGAAACAACTTGAAGGCTTTGAAATTCTATATAAAGGAGACTGTATTTATGGGTTGAAGAAGGCTTTATATGGTTTCAAATAGGGACCAAGAACATTTTGTTTTAGGATTGATAAATAACTTCAAGAGCATGGACAAGTTAAGATGTCATTTGAACCCAAGCCCTATATTCTTCAATCAAGACAAGACATTCTAATAGTTGAATTATATGTTGATGATTTAATTTGCACATCTAATGGTTCTAAATTGTTTCAAAAGTTTAAGTCACATACGATTGTCGAATTTGAGATGACAAATTTTGGTTAGTTGAATTATTTTTTGGGAATTAAAATATGGCAAAAGAAAATATTTTCATGTCATAAGGCAAGTATACTTGGGATATTGTAAAGAAGTCCAACATGGTCATCAAATACTTTTGAATTTTGTAATATCGTCAAGAAAGTGCAAATTAGTCATTCTCTTTGGTAACTTTCTCCATGCAACTCGTATTTATCTATCCTAAACCTTTTGTTTCTTTGTAAATTGATTTGTATTACCTCAAAAGGAACATATTACATCGTTCCTTAAACACAATGCATAATGATACATTTACTTCCTTCACAATTTTAGATCCCAAAATTGATCATGGGTTTTTCCTTCTTTTATTTTCTCTTGTGGACATCTATCCAACTCGAGGGATTGTCAGGAGTAGATGAAACAATGACATCATTTCCTTGAGACACTTCCATTGCCGAAGATTCTAGGATATTTTTTTATTTCCTTATCACTATTTGAGTGATCTAATTCATGGGTACATTTGTGCCCACTCATTGACAGGGCCAAAATTATGGTTGAGCCTTTTTCAGGTTCGGTCGAAGAGTGAAATTCCTATGTAGAGGAATGTGATGGCTCTGCATCAGGCTAAGTTGAGTTTGAAGGTGTTGCTTTTGATGTAGGTGACTTGTGTTGTTTTGTGGTATCCTGCTTGTGATTTGCAGTAGTTGTTGTCTTGATGGGGCTGGACTCAAGTTCGAAGTTATTTAGCCAAAAAAATCCCTACACTACTGGCCCTTTCAGCATCAACCTGTGGAGTGCAGACTGAAGTCTCACCCGAAGCAGTATGGGGGGATGCTAGAACCAAATTTCTGCACCCTTGAGATGTCTGAGGGATCAATTTAGTCCAATTGTGCCTACCTTTGTGCAGGTCACTTCGCACAGTGTTTTGACCTGCGAGACCTTCGTGATCTATTATAATCGCCTGCGCGTAGCCCTAACTAGGGGCTAAAGTGATTTTGCACTGCTATGGCAGCGATCTGCGCTATTACCGTAAATTATACCGCGGATATTACTTATCTTCTTAAAGATTTTAGTTAACTTTGTGTAAAAAAATACCTTTATCTCGCATTCACTTAATTAACACAATCATATATGTTCGCACATCATATAAACAACAAAAATGTATTTTTTACCCAATACATTCAATGTAGAAAATAGGAAATAAATACACAGGAATGATATAAAACTTCTCTTTATTAATGCTTCAATGGTTACAGACTCAACCCACCCTGTGCACTCAATTGCAAGGGTCCGCACACTCAGCTGCGGACTACTAGGTCTTTGCGCACTCAAGTATAGAGCCTTTTCCTACTCTACGACCCAAAACTAGACTTTACTCTCTAGATAGGAATTAACGCTTCATCCTTAGCTTCTTTCTTCTTGATTCTTTTACAATTTAGAGCCTCACTCTACTTATACAATCCCATGGTCCACGGACCATGGGTAGATCTCTATAGCCAAATTTACAGTACAACACTAAGGGAGGACAACCCTATGACTCATTTACAAGCTACGCACTCCGCACCCACAAAATACAAAGCCTTTACATCAAAGTTACAATTTGTGACCAAAATTTGGGCTTTTAGCCCCAAAACTTTCCTTGGGGGATCCCATGCCCAACAGGCCCCCAACACAAACATCATGACTCACCCTTGAGCCACTCTGTCGGTGCGAAGATCTTTGTGTGAAGACCTCCCAACTCTGCCTGGATGGCTGCAAGATCGGCATCGCACTAATCGGCTACCTGTTGCACTGGATGTGTTGTCTAGAAATTGTTGTAGCTGAACTGCTTCCCTGAACTTATTCCTATGTGCCCTGCATTTGCGTGAGATTCAATAGAGGATGTAATGACAAATGCCTCATTAATCCATGGTTGTACACGCGTCTTCAATATGGCTTCCTTGTGTCGACCAACATCCACCTTCTCCTTGAGCGCTTTTTCCTGCTGTATCTGCGCGAGCCTTTGTGTAAGGGTAACCATCTGTGCGGTCCCTTTTATTTCATCATATTTTTGCCACAGCTCGCATGACTCTGTTTCTAAGCATTGTATGTTCGGGTCCTCTTGCAAAGTGGTGAGAACCTTGAATGACTCTTCAAATAGCTTGGTGTAGTCTTCAACTGCGTTATTGACCTCTGCTATGGCTGCTGTAATCACTTTGGCACATTATTCCTTAACTCCAGCGGCATTGAAGGCTACGCCTTCAATTGTAGCTCGACTATCTGAAGTTTCAAATTCAACTGAACCTTGGCCATCTCTTCCTTCGCCTCGCGCACCCCTACTGCTAGTTTCCGAATGTGCGCCTCCGCTGGTTCCTCCACTTGGATGGACAGCTTCAGGACCATCTAGCAAGCTTCATCAACCACTTGCATAATCTATCAGTTCTTCCCACTACCTCATCGCATTGTAGGCTCAACTGTTCGAAGTTGATGCGTTGCTCGCTCATGACTTGGAGTGTGCAACCCTCCCTAGCTCGCCAGTTCTGTAGTAACTTCGTCCTACAAAACATAGAACATCTACCGAGGGAGCGCAACCATGTTTATCCTGATCCCCTTTAATCCATTGGCCATAGGCCTATCGACCTCCTTTTTTGTCACGAGTTCTCCCTCTAGCAGCACTATGGCGTTGGTCATGCAGGCGCACAACATTTCCTTAGTCGCTGCCATTCCTAGTGCGAGGCTGGTTGACACAGTACCAACCTATTGAGTGTGCACCTGCAACTCCTGTATCTACTCTCAGAGGGCCCCCAACATCGTCTAGTGTTCCTCTATAAATTTTTGGAGAGCCTTTGCGGTGACGTCTCTCACCGTCTCCCTAATGTCATGTAGATCCCCCTCAATGAGGGTGATCAGGTCGCAAGAAGTCTTTGAGGCCTTCAACTTCTTCTATGGCCCCACTTGCTCTCTTGGGCGGTGTTGTTTCAACTATGTGGACGTTGTCTATGGGTCCATGCCACCTTCCTTTGGATCTGTTTCTTGCTCGGGAGAAGGCAACTTTTGGCCTTCACCCTCCTTCTTTGCTGCCTTCTAGTGCTCTTCTGCTGCCTTCTCAGCGTTGCGTGCCTCATGTGCCTTGGTTGTTTTTTCTTCATTCCTTTGCTTCTTTGCCAACTGCGCCATCCACAATTTTTCCTCCTCCTTTTTCCTCTATGCAGTGGACTTCTCTGCTTCCACCACGGAGCTGGCTGGAGCGCACCACTCCGGTGGCCACGACTCAAGGACAAAGAATATGACATCGTCCATCGCTAGATAGGGTAGCACTTTCCATGCCTTCGTGGGGTCCTTCCTCGCCCTCATGTACACATGATGAAAGTTTACCTTGAACTCTGCGAAGCTCTGCAGACTGTTATAAACCGTGGGCGATAACCGCGGCTTGCGGTTAATCCCCATTTTGATGTTCATCTCCATGAACACCCATAATATCTTGTTGTCTTTGATCCTCTACACATCTTTGGTTGCCCATAGCAAATCATACTTCGCTACCTTCGGAAGATCCTGTGCAATCATTGGGAACTGGCTATCCTCGGGCAATTCCCAAGCCATCAGTACTATGGATAGCAGAAGCCATGCATAGTGGAAAGTCTTCCCCTACTCCTGTGCCTTGTGCCAATTTTCCAGGAACTCTCTGCACAAGTAATCCGTCTAGTTAAATTGGACCCATTTTGCACATTGCGCAGCAAGTGCAACCACTGACACGGGTACCTCATCTGCGCGTCACTTCCACATAACCTTCCCAACCAGTATCTGTGTCGCAACTTTGACCACCATGTTGTTGATGCTGGAGATCATGTACCCTCTTTTCTTCTTCTCCAGCTTCAATATCTTCTTCATGGCCTCCGTGATGGCCAAATCATCACTTTTACCCTCTGGGATATTTGCTGGATCCTCCCCTTCACAAGGGAGCCAGGTAATTCTGTGAATTAGATGATCTGTGATGGGGATGGGCTCCTCCAGCCATAGGCACCCATCATGCACTAGGTAGAGCAGCTGCTTGATGACAAAAATAGTAATTGGGGCACAATGGTAATGCAGCACCGAGAGAAGGTTTAACAGCCCTGCCTTTTCTACACCTCGCAGCCATTGGCACAGCTCCAATTCTATGATTCCCAGTAGGGGTGTTTTTCTTCTGGCGCACGAGCTGCACAGTTTCCAAATGTGGGAATTTCGCGTGGTCCGCGAGATCCCAGTCTTCAAATTTTAATACAGGCACTCGCCCTAAGTGCGCTCCACAAAAAATGATGTCATCGGGGAGCAACGGGGTCTGCATAGAGCTCTTGCTTTCATCTAGGTCCTTTGGCACCCTTGCTTTCCCCTTCCACGGAGGAACATACACGGGCAGCCTGGTCAGAGGGTCAGCACCCTGGGTTTCCACCTCCATCTTTACATCCTCTTCCTCCTCTACTAGGATTTCTTCAAAGTCTTCTTCCTCCTCATCAACTTCCAAATTGATCCCCTTCCCATTTTATTCCATGGTGAGCCTCATCCTTAATGGATTCCTGGGGGACACGTACACCAGTACCATAGGCTTCTTGTCTTTCTTGGGTCTTGGTGTGTGCAACGATTTAGGATTTTTTGCAACTATATGTTGGGTGTGGAACCTGATTATCTTCTGTATTCAAAGGTTTCAACCGGATTTATACCCTAGGAAGACTGTGCACCCCTCCACACGGGGGGGACTTGTCCCCCCCATGGGGGTCTGAGGGCCAGTGGTCCCCCGGCAGGGGTTTGGGGGCAGTGCCCCCAAAGCTAAAAATAGATGTAAAATTGCCTTGTAAAAGTCTAGTAATTTCTAGTCAATCTAGGTCATTCATTAGGAAGATGGTCTGACAGTAGAAGTTATGTTTAATTTAGGGTTTTTTCCCTAGAAGGCAACCCCTCACTATATATGAGGGAATTGTATTGCGTCTATGCATATCTATATTCTGAGTGAGGAAGGGAGAGGAGATTGAGAGCAAAGAGGGTGTTACAGCAGATCTGCTGTAGGTTGTATCTCTTCAGTTTGCTAGATAATATAAAAGGAAGGACTAGTTGTTTATCCATGAACATAGCCCAAACTGGGTGAACCATGTATATCTGTGTCTCTCTTGTTTTATGTGTTTTCTGTGTTTATATTTCTGCAATATTTTATGTGTTCCATTGCTCCGTAATATATAATTTTCTAACAACTGGTATCAGATATGAAGGTCTATTTGGCTGATAAACTCACAGGAGATAAGGGTTCCTGGTTCGAGTGGGAGCAATGACGGAAGATGGTAGGTTTAGGGTCAAAAAATTCAACGGCCAAAACTACCAACTGTGGAAGATGCAGATGGAAGATTATCTGTATCAGAGAGATTTGTACCTACCATTGAGCGGAAAGACAAAGAAGTCGACGAGTATGGCAGACACAGAATGGGATATTCTAGATAGAAAGGCACTTGGAACAATACGGTTGTGCCTAGCGTCGTCGGTAGCGCATAATATTTCAAAGGAAACGACAACACAGGGTTTAATGTCGACATTGGCCAAACTATATGAAAAACCCTCGGCCTCAAATAAGGTATTTCTTATGAAGCATTTATTTAATATGAATATGTCAAAAGGTGGATCTATTGCAGATCATTTAAATGATTTTAATACAGTTACAAGTCAGTTAAGTTTTGTAGGGGTAAATTTTGATGATGAAGTTAGGGATCTGTTATTTCTGTGCTCATTGCCAGAAAGTTGGAATGGTTTAGTTATGGCCGTTAGTAACTCAGTCTCTAGATCTAGTACTTTAAAGTTTGTTGATGTTGTTGGTGCAATCCTTAGCGAGGAAATGCGATGGAAAAGCTTCGGTGAGACATCAGGTAATGCTTTGACTGCAGAGACTAGGGGAAGAAAAATGGAAAGAGGAAAGAGCCCAGGATATCACAGTAAGTCAAGAAAAGGTAGATCCAAGTCCAGATCGGGGATAGTGTGCTAGAAATGTGGGAAGAAAGGACACCTGAAGAAAGACTGCAAGTCTCGGAAGGGAAAAGAAGGAGATGCGCAACAATAAACTAATCATGAAGTGAACGTAACACGTGATGTGTTGCAAGATGCTTTGATTCTTTCATTAGAAAATATTATTGATGCCTAGGTGATAGATTCAAGGGCTTCATTCCATGCCACACCTGATAATAAACATTTTCATGATTATTTTCAAGGAGATTTTGGACAAGTTCAATTGGGTGATGATAAAGCCTGTAAAATTGTTGGAATGGGTACAATTTTCATAAAACAACAAAATGTAAACCAGTGGCTATTGAAGAAGGTAAGGCATGTTTCAGATCTGAAGAAAATTATGATTTCAACAGGGCAGTTGGGAGGTGAAGGTTGTGTAACTACTTTCACAGATAAAACCTAGAAGGTCACTAAAGGATCCCTGGTAATAACGAAAGGAGAAAAGGTTGGTACATTGTATTATGCAATCATATTTCTAATTCTGTTAATGCTTTAACCTCTACAGAAGAAGATATGGCATTGTGGCATCATAGGCTCGAGCACATGAGTGAGAAGGGGATGCAGATTCTTCACTCAAGAAATTTTTTACCAGGTTTGAAGCATGTTGATTTAAAATTCTGTGAGAATTGTGTTTACGAAAAACAGAAGAGAGTCAGATTCCTTAGAGTTGGGAAAGAAAAGAAGAGCGAAAAATTAGAGCTTGTGCATACAGATGTATGGGGACCTGCTCAAGTATCATCTCTTGGTGGCTCTCGTTATTATGTTACTTTTATTGATGATGCAACCAGAAAAACCTGGATTTATTGTTTTCGAAATAAATCTGATGTATTTGATACTTTCAAGAAATGGAAAGCTTTGGTTGAAAATGAGACGGGGAAAAGGTTGAAGTGTCTCAGATCAGATAATGGAGGTGAATATTGCAACAAAGTTTTTAATAGGTACTGTTCAAATAATGGAATTCGCAAAGAGAAGACAGTTCCAGGAACACCACAAGAAAATGGTGTGTCAGAAAGGATGAACAGGACAATCATGGAGCGTGCAAGGTGCATGAGATTGCATGCAGGATTTCCTTTACAACTTTGGGCAGATGCTATGTATACTGTTGTTTATCTAATAAACAGAGGGCCTTCAAGTTCCTTGGATGGTGGTATTCTAGAGGATACATGGACAGGTAAAAAGGTAAACTACTCATTTTTAAAGACTATTGGTTGTGAAGCCTTTGTCCACATTAACAAAGAAAATAGAACAAAGCCTGAGGCAAAATCAAAGAAATGTACCTTTATTAGATATGGTGTTAATGATTTTGGTTATCACTTATATGATTATGAAAATCACAAAATCATTAGGAGCAGAGATGTAATATTCAATGAAAATGTCTTGTATAAGAATTAGTTGCAGGAAAAGTGATGGTGCCTGAAAATCATATTGATCAATAGCCAGAACAACAACCACAACAACAAAAAGCACTTCAAACACCTGAAAGTGGTGTTAGAAGATCTACCAGGATAAGTAGACCCCGTGAACGATACTCTCCTTCAATATATTATGTGTTGTTGACTGATTCTGGTGAACCAAAATGTTATGAAGAAGCAGTGTAGGTAGAAACCAGGAAGAAGTGGGAGCAAGCCATGAAAGAAGAGATGGACTCCTTAGCACATAACCAAACTTGGGACTTAGTTAGGTTTCCTGCAGGTACAACAACATTTTAGAATAAATGGGTTTACAGGCTGATGGAAGAAGATGGAGGAAAATAGAGGTACAAAGATAGACTTGTGATGAAGGGGTTTGCACAGAAGAAAGGTATTGATTTTGATGAAATATTTTCTCATGTTGTTAAAATGACTTCAATCAGAACTATTTTAATTCTAGTAGTAGCTAAAGATTTGCATCTTGAGCAGTTAGATGTAAAGACAATCTTTCTCCATGGGGATTTGGAGGAAGAGATATATATGCAGCAGCCACAAGGATATGAGGTAAAACGGAAGGAGAAACTAGTTTGCAGGTTGAAGAAGAGTTTGTATGGCTTAAAACAAGCTCCATGGCAGTGGTATCTAAAATTTGACAGGTTTATGTCTAAACAAGGTTATACTAGATGTCACTCTGATCATTGTGTTTATCTCAAAAGGAAAAATGATGGTAGCTATATTATATTTTTATTGTATGTAGATGACATGCTTGTTGCAAGTTCTAACATGTAGGAAATAAATGTGTTGAAAAGGAAATTGGCAAACTCATTTGCAATGAAGGATTTGGGTGCTGCAAAACAAATCCTTGGTATGAGAATAACTAGAGACAGGAAAAATCACAAATTAACATTGTCTCAAAGTGAGTACATAGAAAAGGTGTTGAAAAGGTTTAATATGCAGAATGCAAAACCAGTTAGTATACCTTTGGCTAGCCATTTCAAATTAAGTAAGGAGGCATGTCCCAAGACTCAGGAAGAAATGGCTCATATGTCTAAAGTTCCATATGCATCAGCAGTTGGAAGTTTAATGTATGCAATGGTCTGCACAAGGCCTGATATTGCACATGTAGTGGGAGTTATAAGCAGGTACATGAACAATCCAGGAAAATAACATTGGATAACAGTGAAGTGGATTCTCAGGTATTTGAGAGGTACCACAAATCAAGCATTATGCTTTGGTGGTTCAAACATTGCTCTACAGGGATATGTTGATGTAGATATGGTAGGTGATAAAGATAACAGGAGGAGCACAACAGGGTATGTGTTTACTGTAGGTGGAACAGTGGTCAGTTGGGTTTCAAAAATCTAAAGTGTTGTTGCACTTTCAACAACAGAAGCAAAGTATGTTGCTGCTACAAAGGCTAGTAAAGAAATGATTTGGTTACAAAGGTTTTTGGATAAATTGGGCAAGAAGCAGGAGTTGCGCAGGTTATACAGTGACAGCTAGAGTGCCATACATCTTACAAAGAACTCTGTATTTCATTCCAAGACTAAACATATACAACTCAAGTACCATTTCATAAGGTCAGCATTGGAATATGGATAGTTAAAGCTGGAAAAGATACACACTAGCCAAAATCCTGCAGATAAGTTAACAAAGGTTGTAACCAGGAGAAACTGAGAATCTGCTTAGTTTCAATTGGTCTTCAAGTATGATGAAGAATATGAGAAACAACCAGGTCCAAAGTGGAGCTATTTTCTGGCAAATGAAGCAGCACTGGAGTTGCTATAATCAGTCTCCAAGTGGGAGATTGTTGGGTGTGGAGCCTGATTATCTTCTGTATTCAAAGGTTTCAGTCGGATGTATACCCCAGCAAGACTGTACACCCCTGTTAAAATTGAAAACCAGGGAAAAACTTCATGTGGGTCATCTTGTTCATGGCTAATAATATTTTTATTAGATTCCTCTCGTCGAGAGGTGTAGGATTGATATAAATATCATCCAATTTCGATAAGTATTCATGGAGATATGAATTTATTTTGATTATGGAATTATTATCAAGCCGACCTACAACTCATGTAGGCTCAGAAGCCCAACAGTCGCATCTATTCACCCACCAACGTTGTGTATAAATATAAGAGGACTTTTCCTCATTTAGACTCACTCATCTCATCACATCTCTCTCTCTCTACTGCGCAAATATGAGTCTCTTCTCTACTGCGTTGAAATGGGTCTCTCTCTCTCACACATGTGAAGCCGGAAGCTGTTGATTTTGAAGCTACAACTGCAAAAGTAAAGATTGAATTACGTGGCCTAGAAGATCTCCTCTTTGGAACTGCGCTGTAGGTTCATCTGAACCTCCTTTGAAAGCCGCAACTTTTGGTGGTGGAATGAAGTCAATCCGACGAACGGTTTGCAAGATATCGACTGCCCTAGTTTGAAGCTGGAAACTGCTGAAACTAAAGCTGCAACTGCAGAAGTAAAGATTGACTTGCGTGGCCTAGAATATCTCCTCATCTGAACTGTGATGTAGGTTCATCTGAACCTCCTCTACAAGCCGAAACTTTTGGTGGTGGAATGAAGTCAATCCGACTGTCGGTTTGTGAGATATGGTCTGCCCTAGTTTGATAATGAAGCCGCTAATGCTGATGCTACTGATCTAGGGTTTGCTACTGCTGACATGAATCAGATTTATTGTACTATTTCTCTCTGCTGAATTATTGAAGATAAAAGAAGGTTTGATCAAAGGGTTCCACACACATTATGGGGGTTTTCCCTGGCTAGCCGCCACATCTTGTGTCTCTTGTCTTGGCTTGTTTTCTGTCGATCGTTTAATGTTCTATCTGCACTTTACTTTATGCACATGTGATTTCTAATCGGTGGAATATAATAAGAAAAATAAGTAAACTGTTATAAGCATAGAACATACCATAACTTAACATGGTATCAGAGCTGAGGTGAAGACAAAGCCCGAGCAAGAGCAAGAGCAATCATTGAAGAGAAGATTGGCAAGGCTATCCTAAAAGAACTATGGGGTCCTCAACACTCTTTCCTGCCGAAGACAAGCTCCGTGAGAAAGCTGACTATCACGGATGGAAGATGTCTATCGATCTAACCCTTGAAGATCAAGGAGTGCTGGACCATGTAAGAGGCAATAGTGTTGAGCCTTCATCAAATGCATCTGTTGCTGCCTGGAACAAATGGAAAAATGGATAAGTCAAAACAAAGAAGATCATCCGGGACTCTATCGACAAGCGCTTGGTGGCCTACATCTCTGATCTAGACACCTCCAAGGAAATCTACGACAGACTGGTGAGTTTATTTAAAGTTAATGATGCAAATCAAGTTTTGTTTCATAGAAATAAGTTTAGGGAAATCAAGAAGAGTAAAGATGAAAGTATGCAAGAATACTTCTTAAGAATTACCGAGATCAAGAACGATCTCCTATCTATTGGGGAAACCATTACTGACAGAGAAATGGCACTCACAACTCTCGGAGGATTACCATCTGAATGGTATGTGTTCAGGACTACTCTTCTGAACAATAATGTAATTCCTAGTTTCGAGGAATTAATGGCTAGATGCATTCAAGAACAAACAAGGGTAGAAGAGCAGGAAATGCCCTTGACTAAAGGTCCTCCTGCTGCTTTTTCTTCTCATGCTAAGAAAAGAAATAATTTTGGGTCTAAATCGAAAAGAAAGGCTGGATTTAAGGGTGGAAGAAAAGGACGATGTTTCATTTGCAATAAAGCAGGTCACTATGCAAGGGAATGCCCTGATAGAAAGGACTCTCACCGTGACGATGATCAAAATCCCTCTCATGGTAATCGAAGGAATGGACAAAGGAAAAAGGAATGCGGGAAATCAAGGAAGAGGGAAACCATTCAAGAAGGCTAGAGATTCCAGGTATGAATCTAACACTGTTGACGATAAGCAAACTGAATATTATCTACCAGCTGCTCTATCTACCTCCGCTCCTTCCGACTCAATGGGAATTTAGCTCATTGATAGTGGTGCCTCAAGACACTTCACTGGTTACAAAGAAGTACTCTATAATCTGGTAGAGAAAGAAACTAACCTGGAAATTGTCCTTGGAGATGACATGAAATACCTAGTGAAAGGTGTAGGCAATGTTTCTCTTAAACTGAATCAAGGTAATACGATTCACTTACAAGATGTATTATATGTACCTGATCTCAAAAAGAACCTGGTATCCATCTCGACAATGGAAGACAAAGGCTATAAGGTAACCTTCAGCAATGGTAAGGTACGCATATGGAAAAATAATGTTAAAGATGCTTTCACTCTTGGGTTTCGAGTTGATTCTTTATATCAAGTCGGTGGAAGTCCGCTAGGTGTCATGTCTTGTGACACAATGCTTCAGTCCGAACTTTGGCATCGGAGGTTTTCCCACCTTCATTACAAAGCTCTACTCGATGTAAGACAGATGGTAATAGGGATGCCTGAATTCCAAGTAGAGAAAGAAGGTGTATGTCCGGGATGTGCCAAAGGAAAGCTCAAAAGGGGACCATTCCCTTCAAGTCAAAGAAAGACCTTCGATATATTACAACTAGTTCACTCAGACATATTAGGTATGATGCCTATGAACTCCTTGGGAGGATACTCATATTATCTCACTTTTACAGATGACCATTCTCGAAAGACCTGGATATACTTCTTGAAAAAGAAGGATGAAGTGTTCCCTTGGTTCCGACACTTCAAAGCCCTAATCGAGAATCAAACCGAAAAGAAGATCAAGATCTTAAGAACTGACAATGGCACTGAATATGAATCTAATGAGTTCCATGATTTTTGTAAAGAGGCTGGCATCAAGAGGGAGACTACTACACCATATACTCCTGAACAAAATGATGTGGCAGAAAGGAAGAACCACACAATTATGGAAGTTGTCTGGGCCATGCTACATGATCAAAGTCTTCCTAAGTCACTGCCGTATATGTACAAAATCGATGCCCTCATCAAGCATTGGGTTCCAAGACTCCTGAAGAAAAATTCACCGGTAAGAAACCTGATGTTTCTCATTTTTAAATTTTTTGGAAGCCCTGTATACTTTCATGTGCCGAGAGAGAAAAGAAATAAATTGGGAGCATCTGGAAAGAAGGGAATTTTCGTGGGCTATGGTGAAAATACTAAAGGCTATAGAATCTATGTAGCCGGTCAAAGGGAAGTCATAATTAGTCATGATGTCACCTTTGACGAAGATATGGCTCTCAGCAAGGTGATCAATCTTTTGACTTTGAGGAGCTCTCAAGAAGCCGACACCAGGGAACCGAAAGAAAAGGATGATGAATCAATGCCTGATGTAGAAGAACCCATGGATCCGATTGATCCTCCTCCATATGAGCCTTCCTCTTCCAGGAAGAGGCCTTCATGGCTTAAGGGGTTACTTGATGATGCTGAAGGACATGCTGCACCCCGAGGAACCTTTCGTGAAAGTAAGAAACCTAATAGGTATCAAGGATACCTGACCATCATGAGCACGATCATACAAAATGAGCTTTCGTCATTCTCAAATGTCGTCAAGCATCAAGTATGGAAGGATGCTATGACCGAAGAATATGAGTCTATCATAAAGAATGATGTTTGGGAAGTAGTTCCTAGACCCCAGGACAAGACTGTTGTTACTTCCAAATGGCTTTACAAGATAAAGCATGCAGCAAATGGAAGCACGGAAAAGTATAAGGCTCATTTTGTTGCTCGAGGTTTCTCCCAAAAGGAAGGTATAGACTATGATGATATATTTGCACCTGTTGCCAGATATACGACCATCCGCTCGATCATAGCCCTTGCCGCTTCACAAGGATGGAACCTACATCAGATGGATGTCAAGACTATGTTCTTGCATGGCTCGATCAAAGAAGAGGTCTACGTGGAGCAACCCGAAGGATTTGAGATTTATGATCGAAAATCTCATGTATGCAGGTTGAAGAAAGCTCTCTATGGGCTGAAGCAAGCACCCCAAGCATGGTATGAGAGGATCGATAGCTACTTGATGAAGTTGGGATTCACTAGGAGTGAAGCCGATCCTAACCTTTACTTTAAGGTTGAAGATGACAAGCCTCTCATACTGGTGTTCTATGTGGATGACCTCTTTCTAACAGGTGCAGACCCTCTCATTCACAAATGTAAGAGGGAGCTGGCCTCTGAATTTGAAATGAAAGACCTAGGACTGATGCACTACTTCCTAGGACTTGAAGTGTGGCAAAAGCCGGGAGAAATTTCCCTATCTCAAGGAAAATATGTGGTGAAGATATTGGAAAGATTCGGAATGGTGGACTACAAGCCTGTAACTACTCCGATGGAGCTTGACTTCAAGAAGTTAAGCGGTAGTGCTGCTGGACCTGTTTTACGAAATGCTACCGAGTATCGGCAACTTGTCGGAGCATTAATGTTCTTAGTGAACTCCCGTCCAGATATATGCTTTGCAGTCAACACGTTGAGCCAGCATATGGTTGAACCCCACCACATACACTGGATTGGTGCCAAGAATCTGCTGAGATATCTTCGTGGCACTATCACTTATGGGTTAAGATACATTGCCGGAGATGTGAGACTATTTGGATACACAGATGCTGACTGGGTAGGCAATGTGGAGGACTGTAAGAGAACTTCTGGGTGTTGTTTCTCCTTGGATCTGCTTCGATATCCTGTATGAGTAGGAAACAAAAGTCGGTGGCTTTGAGCACTGCCGAAGTAGAGTATATTGATGCTAGCATGGCTTCTTGTGAGGCAGTTTGGTTGCGAAAGCTCTTCAGTGAGTTGTTTGGATTCACATTGGATACCACTGTGATCCTTTGTGACACCCTAAGTGGGATTCGTTTGTCAGAGAATCCCGTATTCCATGATCGCTCCAGGCATATTGATATCATATACCATTATATTCGCGATATGGTGCAACGGGGAACTATAAGGCTCCATCATATCGGTACAGATGAACAGGTCGCCGACATTCTCACAAAAACCCTTGGGAAAGTAAAATTTCTGACTTTCTGTGAACAACTTGGAGTTGTTCAAAGACCCTCCAATGAGGGTCATGTATGATGCATTGAGCTCTGAGAGTTCCAGGGGGGTGCAGGGTTCTTCTTGGAGCAGCATATGACCATAGGATTATTCACTATCCCCTGGTGGTATACATGTACACCCCGTGGCGACATTGTAGCAGGATTGATGTGTTCTCCTGTGAGGCCTGGATTGATGTGTTCTCCATAGCAGCCTGGATTGATGTGTTCTCCATGGAAATTGTAGCAGGATTGATGTGTTCTCCTGTGAGGCCTGGATTGATGTGTTCTCCATGGCAATTGTAGCAGGATTGATGTGTTCTCCTATGAGGACAGGATTGATTAGTTCTCCTGTCGAGGCATCCTACCCATGCAGTCTGGGACTCATGGGAAGTACCTCTCATATGATCAATGAGCAGGGAAATGAAGTTAGGGACCATAGTAGTATCGATGGACGCATCGTTGTAACTACCGTACTCCCTACGCTAGGATGACCTCCATTGATCTGGGATCAATGATACTGGTCCGGGACCAGTGGTAGGAGTTGTACCATACTATGACGCTGACTTCGGGTCGGTTGAGACTGGTCTGGGATCAGTGGTACATACTCTGAGACTGATTTTGAGTCAGTGGAGGATGATATTGGTCTGGGACCATTGGAGTTGTACTCACTATGACGCTGACTTTGGGTTGGTTGAGACTGGTCTGGGACCAGTGGTACATACTCTGAGACTGACTTTGAGTCAGTATGATACATCCTCGATCATTTCTTCTTCTTCATAATTCGGACAAAAGCAGAGTAGAACAGAACAATGCAAGAGCATAGCAGAACATAACAAAACAGTACAGATCAGTGCAGGGCAGAACAAGACAAAGCAAAACAGGAAAAAGAGAGCAGAGCAGGGCAAGGGTCAGGCTGTACAAGGTAGTGCATTTTATGGATGAATAGTAACGACCGATAGACAGATTGCAGATGAAGTTCTCCATGGTTGAGAGGGAGTGTTAAAATTGGCAACCAGGGCAAAACTTCATGTGGGTCATCTTGTTCATGGCTAATAATATTTTTATTAGATTCCTCTCGTCGAGAGGTGTAGGATTGATATAAAGATCATTCAATTCCGATAAGTATTCATGGAGATATGAATTTATTTTGATTATGGAATTATTATCAAGCCGACCTACAACTCATGTAGGCTAAGAAGCCCAACAGTCGCATCTATTCACCCACCAACGTTGTGTATAAATATAAGAGGACTTTTCCTCATTTAGACTCACTCATCTCATCACATCTCTCTCTCTCTACTGCGCAGATATGAGTCTCTTCTCTACTGCGCTGAAATGGGTCTCTCTCTCTCACACATGTGAAGCCGGAAGTTGTTGAATTTGAAGCTGCAACTGCAGAAGTAAAGATTGACTTGCGTGGCCTAGAAGATCTCCTCTTTGGAACTATGTTGTAGGTTCATCTGAACCTCCTTTGAAAGCCACAACTTTTGGTGGTGGAATGAAGTCAATCCGACGAATGGTTTGCAAGATATCGACTGCCCTAGTTTGAAGCCAGAAACTGTTGAACTGAAGCTGCAACTACAGAAGTAAAGATTGACTTGCGTGGCCTAGAAGATCTCCTCATATGAACTTTGTTGTAGGCTCATCTGAACCTCCTCTGGAAGCCGAAACTTTTGGTGGTGGAATGAAGTCAATCCGACTGTCGGTTTGTGAGATATGGTTTGCCCTAGTTTGATAATGAAGCTGCTAATGTTGATGCTACTGATCTAGGGTTTGCTACTGCTGATATGAATCAGATTTATTGTACTATTTCTCTTTGCTGAATTATTGAAGATAAAAGAAGATTTGAGCAAAGGGTTTCCCCACACATTGTGGGGTTTGTCCCTAGCTAGCCGCCACATATTGTGTCTCTTATCTTGGCTTGTTTTCTGTCGATCGTTTAATGTTCTATATGCACTTTACTTTATGTACATGTGATTGCTAATCGGTGGCATATAATAAGAAAAAGAAGTAAACTATTATAAGCATAGAACATACCATAACTTAACAACCCCTCCACGCGGGGGGGGGGGGGGGTGCGAGGGGGACTTGTGCCCCCTCTGGGGGTCCAGGGGGGATAATCTCCCCCGATTGGGGGGTCCAGGGGCTAGCAGTCCCCCGAAGCTAAAAATAGATGTAAAATTGCCTTATAAAAGTCTAGTAATTTCTAGTCAATTTGGGTCGTTCATTAGGTGGATGATCTAACGGTAGAAGTTATGTTTAATTTAGGGTTTTTTGCCCTAGAAGGCAACCCCTCACTATATATGAGGGAATTGTATTGTGTCTATGCATATCTGTATTTTGAGTGAGGAAGAGAGAGGAGATTGAGAGAAAAGAGGGTGTTACAGCGGATTTGTTGTAGGTTGTATCTCCTCAGTTTGTTGGATAATATAAAAGGAAGGACTGGTTGTTTCTTCGTCGACGTAGCCCAAACTGGGTGAACCACATATATTTGTGTCTCTCTTGTTTTATGCGTTTTCTGTGTTTATATTTCTGCAATATTTTATGTGTTCCATTTCTCCATAATATATAATTTCTAACACTATCCCGCCACTTTCTGGGGCTTCACCTACTGTCATGGCCTGTGCGGCCTCCTCAGCGGTCATTGCTCTAGTATCCATGGCTTCCTCAGGCACTTCCATACTGCTATTCCACAATTCTCTCAATGGCTTGGGTAAGTGCTCAAACAATGACTTCGCTTCAAAAGATCAAACAAATCTGTGTTCATGAATCTCTGGGCGTGCAACAACTCAATTCTCAAATGGCCATGTGTTGTTTTCTAGGCAGCCCTTTGCAATTTATAACACCTTTTGAATTCAAATTTGACCGTTCCCCCCATTTTCGGTCCATTAATGCTCCCTTGGTGGCATATTTTTCCAAATCTAGCCCATAAAGTTTGCCTTAAATGCTTGCCGCCTGCTCCATTTGGTCTCAAACCAAGCATCACCTCGTGAATAGTGACTGTAATGGTCACTTTCTAGCCGACCCGTGCGGCAGCGCAGCTACCCTTGCGTTTTCATGGACCCTGTGAGAATTCGCTACTGGGCACAGTCCTGACATTGCACAACTCTTGGGAAGAGTAGTTTATAGTCCCGTGCCACCTTTCAGCTGCCTGGAGTGCAAAGACTCTGCTTCCTGCGGCTAGTTAGATGGTTGGGCCACCTATATATGACTTCAAATGAATATCATTGACTTTTTTCTGGGAAGAGTTCTCCATTTAATTTTACCAACTATACCACACCATCATCTGTAATCTCCTTAATAACATATGGTCCCAACCAATGCATTCTGAGCTTCCCTTGGAATTTATTAAACTTGCTATCATACAAAAACACCAATTCATTCACCTTGAGGGTGCACAACTTAATATGTTGATTGTGTCAATCCTTTTCATGCTTCTTTTGCACCTATTGGTGGAATCCAACCAAAAACCGTTCTTCTTCTAGCTCCTCCAACTCCATGAGCCTCTCCTCCAGGGCTTCGCGATCCCTCATACCTATGAGCGCCGCTATGCACAGACTAGGCACGATGTATTCCATAGGCATTACAGCTTCCACTCCATAGACAAGCCGGAAAGGTGTCTGTCCTATCAGTTTCTTGCATGTCATCTTATAAGCCCATAATATTGCGGGTACGCACAGGTCCCAATCACTTCACTGTGCATTACATACCTATGTCAACGTGTTGCACACCATATTAAACGATTGTGAGTAGATAGCCTTCTGCGCAATTTTCCTTCCTATGTACTGTCTTTCCAACATTAAGAGCCATTTGCACATTTGTCCCCCCAACACATGCTTATTGACCATACCTTTCAGCACGAAGTTCATGTGCATCCACGCAGGTTGTTTTCCATATGCTTGCATCCACTTGGCCAGACTTGTGTGCGGATCATTTCATCCATTGTATTTTTCTATCAATCACACCCTATGCTTCCCAAATCATGTGCACATCATCCTTCTACATTTGCGCCAGTCGTCAAATCTCCCTTTGTGTGTACCCCACCACCTTGCAGACGTAGCAGGCAGTACCCAATCGAAGGCTTGGAAGCGTTGCTTTTCCATCACCTCCCTTTCAAATTTAGTCAAGAAGGTATCTACCTCACTTAGGCCATCATAAGTAGGCATGTCTCTTACTTCTATTGATATGCAGTGTAGCAACCTTGTCATCATATTACAATTCAGTGTAGTTATCTCATGTAATTGATTCTGTCGTCGCTCCGTCTCCTCATCTGAACCCGACAAACATGTGTTTTTACACTCCCATGCAATTCATCCATCCGCGATGGGATTTACCCAGTCTTGGTTTGGCACAGTTATCTTATAGATGCAGTCCAAATCATCATCACTTTCATAGTCGCGCACCAGCTCCGTATAGCGCGATCCTTCAACAAGGTCTAGGGGTATAACTATGCGTAGTGACTTCTTCTCAAAAATCATCTTGCGCTTCTTCAGATTAATCACCCCGTTCATGTCAGTGGACCAATCAATTCCTAAGAGTGCGGGGTAGGGATTGTTGTAATCAATAATATCTATCACTTCAAAGTATACTAGCGCGCTTTCTCCCTCAATTTCCATAATGATTCATTGTAATTTCCCCATGGGTATTATCTTCTACTAGTTTGTCATTTGCAGTTGAATAGGAGACCATTGTAGTGTAGGTCTCCCCATTCGCTCCCATGTCTGCTTCAGCAGAACATTCACATCCAACCATAAATCCAAAATTACTTGGTCCATTTCATATTATCCAATTTGCGCAGTTAACCTCATTTCTCTTCTTGTCCTCATCTTATGCTTTCCAATCTTCCAGACTACGCGCAGTTCTCCTGGCGCGGTCCCAGCGCATCTGTTAATGAGTTCCTGCAATCCTTTTACGGCCATGTTGTCACGTAGTAACTTCATACACGTTTCCAAGAACATGGTGAGCATAGAAGGGTCCATCTCCAGCTCTGGTCTATCTTTTCTTCCTGAAGTGGAGGCCTCCGCGAAGCTCTTCTTAGCTTCCATGAAGGTTTCCCGAGTGTGCTCCAAATCAAACTCTGCTTCTTTTCCCGGAGCTTTGTGAACCAAAGTACTATCTTCTCGCTGTTTTCCTTTGTCATCTCTCGTCACGATTCCACTCCGTAGCATAATGTTCACATTTGGACCTTCCTCACGCAACTCAGACCTCATCATTTGCAGGTTCTGAGTCGGGGGAGGCAGTAGCACTCCTTTGTCGCATATCCTAGCTATCAGCATAGGACAATCTTTTGTCTCATGATCAAAAAATTTGCAGTATAAACACGATGGATGCGTTTGGTTCTTACAATCGTGGGCATAATGTCCTGGCCTTTCGGAATTGCAGCATATCATCTGACCGCGACCTCTTCCAGGTCCTCCTCTACCTTAGTCTCGTCCGCGCCCCTGAAATTCTGTTTTTGCCACTCCTGCATTCTGGTCTAGGGGTCACAATTCAGCCTGAACCCTGTAGGTGGGAGTTCTATCCATCATCAACTCATAGATTCTACAAGTGCACTCATCATGTCCCACCGAACTACAAAATTTACAAAACAATTGTTGTGAGTTTTGTGTATACTTCTGTAACAAATGGCAGCTGTCCATAGCATGTTTTCCTCCTATTTGACAAATCGCGCACCACAAAGCAGGCATCGCGCTAGGTCCTGCTGCTACTTCCGGCCTTAACAACATCGGTCCTCCTCCCATGAGGTAATTCACAAAAACCTGGCAGTGGTCCTTGTCATGACCTTGACCTTTTCATTTTATGCACCACACCTCTTCGCCCACTTCTAGTTGAGCTGACCTGTCCTATTTTAGACTCTACATCTCCAAGCATAAATTCTTCAGTTGTGCGTGGATCTACTAAACTCCCAAGTTAGGATGCTACATAGGGGTCTCATGCAGCCTCATCATGATCTCTAAGGCCTCTGCCGGAGTCGTTAACTTATGTTGTGATAGTGCACTCCTAGATGTGGTGTTAGCGATGCTACAAACCATTCACGATGTTGTCTATCCGTCAGATTCATATTAGCTTTGTGAATCATACACTTTAGTCTCTGATCCAACTCCTAAGGAGTCTTGCCTAGTAGCATCGTGATATCTTCGAATTCAATGATTGAATGTGCTTCAGACTTCGGCTTGCTAAATTCTCTGTTTAGCACTGCTTGGATATCCGTGATTCCAGCATTCGAATTATCATTAGAGTGCTTAATATACCAGGTCACCATGCGATCCTGTAGGGCGCTAACTAGCATTGCTTTCTTTATATTATCATCCATGACTCTCTATGCTTCCCATACGACTCTTACAACAAGCAAAAATTGGTCTGGATCCTCATTTCCCAATCCCTTGAACATAGGAAACTTTATCGTGCTTGCCATATTGGAGCACAATGGTGGCAGAGGTGGTATGAATGAAGATGGAGGTGATGGCAGTGAAGCTGGTGGAGGTGTGGGTGGTGGTGGTATTCAAGGAATTATTTTCCTTATCAAATGGATCACACTTCGTGGCGAGACCTTTGCGAGCTCTTCCTCATCCCCTCATGGAGGTGAAAACAAGGGGCTATTTTCTGGTCCCTTACTTCCTTCGTTCTTGTAGGTTTTTCCACTTTGCGTAGCCTCTAACATCAAGGTAATTGTATAACCCTCTTTTCACACAATAACACTTTAATCCAAGTATTCAAAGACTTTATGTACTTACATCGTGGTCCTTTGAGAAAGCGTCACTCTACCTCGCTATAGCTGACTGAAGTGTCGACCGCAAACTCAGTAATGAATCCTCCTATAATCCGATCAAGCCAATGATCAATGGCGCACGCGATCTTATCCTCCCATGCCAATCTTCACACTAACTCTAGGGTCCACACAATAGGACTGTCTCGCTTCCACCTTCCTTGGCTCTCTGCTAGCTTCGCGATCCACTCATATAACTCAGTAGGGAAAGACACGAAGAATATTTCGTGGACCTCTGTGTATAGGTAGTAGTCTAACTACTCTTCTTTTGACAGTCGCGGATTCCTGTTCTCTTGCACTGTGAACTCGTGGATTCTTATATCCAACCAACCTTCAATTTCCTTCTTAGTTGGATTCCAATGATATGACATCAGACATCTCTTATGTAGATTCCGGTCCTGGCAACGGAACCATTTGTTGGCTTGATGGGGCCTGACCCAGGTTTGGAGTTATTTAGCCAAACAAATCCCTACACTACTGGCCCTTTCGGCATCAGCCCGCAGAGCGCGGATTGAAGTCTCACCCAAAGCAGTATGGGGGGATGTTGGAACCAAGTTTCCGCACCCTTGAGATGTCTAAGGGGTTGATTTAGTCCAACTGTGCCTACCTTCGTGTAGGTCACTTCGTGTAGTGTTCTAACTTGCAAGACCTTCATGATTTGCAATAATCGCCTACACGCAGCCTTGACCAGGGGCTGAGGTGATTTCGCATTGCTATGGCAGCGATCTGCGCTATTTCCCTAAATTATATCGCACATCTTACTTATCTTCTTAAAGATGTTAGTTAACTTTGCGTAAACAAATACCTTTATCTCGCATTCACTTAATTAACAAAATCATATATGTTCACGCATCATATAAACAATAGAAATGTAATTTGTACCCAGTACATTCAACACAGAAAACAGGAAATAAATACACATGAATGATATAAAACTTCTCTTTATTAATGCCTCAATGGTTACAAACTCAACTCGCCCTACGCACTCAGCTATAGGGGTCCGTGCACTTAGCTGCGGACTACTAGGCCTCTATGCACTCAGTTGTAGAGCCTTCTCCTACTCTACGACCCAAAACTAGACTTTACGCTCTAGATACGACTCAACACTTCATCCTTAGCTTCTTTCTTCTTGATTCTTTTACAACTTGGAGCCTCGCTCTACTTATACAATCCCATGGTCCACGAACCATGGGTAGATCTCTATAGCCGACTTTACATTACAACATTAAAGGCAGACAACCCTATGACTCATTTACAAGCTATGCACTCCGCGCCCACAAAATGTGGAGTCTTTACATCAAAGTTACAATTTGTGACCAAAATCTGGGCTTTTAGCCCCAAAACTTCCCTTGGTGGATCCCGCGCCCAAAATTAGTCTTAGGTCCTTTTGATCCCTTAGAATCTTGTCAATCATTAATCTTTTTCTTTAGACATATGTTACAACCATTCGTCTTGACGTTGCAGTCTTCCTGTGACAAGATCGGGTTCCCACACACTTTTGCTAGCATTCCATGATGGCTTCAAACAACAATAGTTTAAATTCTCTTCCCTTTGGGCTTCACTCCAAACCAAAAGACACTTCTACCTCACACAAATAGGTAGCTACAACTAGTAATAGTTTGCTTGTCTACGCCAAAATAGTATCAATGCTCAATAATAACTCTGCCAAAACTATCAACTGTGACTATAACATTCACACTATTTTGTGCTTGGGAAGAAGGGGGGTTTATATAGGATATATGGATGGGATATGGATCCTCTTCTTATGGGAGAAGGACTTATCCCTTGAGGTAGCTCCATCATTATAGGGGAAAGGATCCCAAACTATCATCCTCGACCCCATCTGGCCAAACAATTTACCAGACTTCCGTTACAGAGCTTCTAGAGCTGGAAGCTTCAACTCTAATTTAAAAAACTTTCCATGACAAGACCAGCGCAACTGAAACACAACTCAGTTTCTCCAGTTGGTGCGAGGAGTAGTGCTAATCTCTGCACATTGGCATGGGGGAGACAAAGGCCATTAGCATTGTAAACTAGGCAAAACAGAAGTTTTAGTGGAAATGGTGCAAAAGGGAAATGACCTTCTCATGAAGAGGGACATAATGGGATTTTCTCCATGAAGGAAAGGCATGTGGGGTTCACTATAAAGGTCCTCCAGGGTCAAGGAATGGGGAGTACAGGGACAGTGACATAATGCTCTATAACATGTAGGCATAGCACTAGAAGACCAGATGGGATTCTGATACAATGACGAGGCACTAGGAGTGCCCGAAACCAACTAAGCTAGAGAGGTATAACTGTGCGGCAATATGGGCTCACTAAACTCAGGACAAGAGAGAGACATGACTCTTCCTATAAAAGGAATGCCTTCTAGAGGGGACTCATACCCCTGCTCATCATCTACGTGAGGAGTGTGGGTAGTGGAAACTTCTGAATGACCCAGAAAGGAGACTGGGATATCACCTTTTGACTACATAGATGGAAACAACTGGTGATGAGGAACCAGAGATGTATGAGGAGATAACTACAAAGGAACACCACCCCAATCGTACGGGCTGTATGGATGCTGTGGAGATATCACAACAGGATCAAATAATGGGTTCAGTGGATAAACAACTAGCCTTTGCGGACTTTCTGGAGTTTGCGGACTCTTAGGTGTTAGATAGGATTATCAGAGGAATCCAGATCAAACTCTTGAGGTGACCAGGAATCTGATGGAGGCAGACGAGAAGACAAAGGTTGGATACTCAAAACAATTCCAAGTTCAAAACCTTGATCCTCAAGTGACTGAGGAAGTTCCGGATGAACTCCTTGGGAGGACCCTTTAGTATCATAAAACAAAGGGGAACAATGAGATGGACTCAATGGTTCATCCACGATGGCTTCCTCTCAACAACAAAAAAGGAAAGGAAATAATTTGACCAAGGCTTTAACAATCTTGAAATTAATAGGGAATTACTCAATTTGGTTTAAGAAGCAACTGCTTAGGATTGACATGTTTACCATGGGCAGTTAAATTTTAGAAACAAAAACATTTCCTTTTCATTTTTTAAGAGTCGAGAAAAGGGTGAAAAGGTGACTCTAGTCGCTTTCAATAGTTTTGCGAGTGTGAAAGGACAAGTTTCTCAATGATCTCTTCAAATTTAAAGAGTCAAAAAATATCAAATGACTGATCAGGTGAATCTAGGTAAAAGGAGTACCAAGTAATCGTGAACTGCAATATACACCCCAACCAATAAATTGGCCAAGGAATTGACATACATGCAGAAAATCTCCCTGAATCTTGTGTTCGGTGTATCATGTTTACAGGGCGGTAGACTTGGCTTCCTATAGATAAATGATTGCAACCTAGAGGGGTCTCCCTTTATATATGCAATGGTACGGGGAGCACAAGTTTGTGCTAGCGCTGTCTAATGCTGAAGCTAATGAAAGTTACTAAGTTTTAAAGATGTTGGAACATGTCTCTAACCTAGACCACTAGAAATGATCGTTAATGTTTCAAATTCTCCTTAGGTTAATTAACAAATTTTAAAGTTAATGTTGTAATTGTGTCTCAATTTCAAGGCCTTGACGATGTTTCTTCTTCCTAAAATGAAAACTAGATGATGAAATGAAATCTTTCAATTCGATGAAGGCTAGCTATGTAGGGAAGAAAATCACTCAAATCATGCATCAAACCAAATGCAATATGCATCTATGACCATCTTCAAATGCTAAATGAAAAAAATATGAAATCTAATCTTTCACATGATAAGCAAATAAAATGCCAAAAAAAAATCTTAAAGAAAAATTTCCTTAAGATGTAATGATGATTTTTCTCTTTTTCAAAATGCAACAAACGTAATCTAGTGCAAAGGGAAAGAGAATGCAAGCAAACCAAGAAGTATGAAAATCACTTTCACATCAATGATTCGAATGCAACACAAAATGTTTTGAAAACTAGGAAAATAATAACACTTTCACTTTCAGTTCGAAACATAAAAACTTCGAAGAAAACACTTTCTTTTGATTCCAATAAGACGATTCAATTGTAATATATTGTTTGTCAAGTGAAGATTAAGCAACTATCACTATATCCTCTAATGAAAACAAATTAAGTCATAAGAACCAAAAGTAATCTGCAAGCACGTCTAAACACACAAAGAATTTTTAACATAGGCAATCAATCTTTGATCTCTGATGGAAGACCAAAGAGTGTATTAAGGTTGACCTAGAAAACCTATAACCCTAGAAGGCTAATCAAACTGTTAGAAAATGATATATTACGGAGCAATGGAACACATAAAATATTGCAGAAATATAAACACAGAAAACGCACAAAACAAGAGAGACACAGATATACGTGGTTCACCCAGTTTGGGCTACGTCCACCCCGAACAGCCAGTCCTTCCTTTCTATTATCCAGCAAAATGAAGAGACACAACCTACAGCAAATCCGCTGTAATATCCTCTGTTTTCTCTCACAGCCTCACCTCTCTATTTCTCGCTCACACAGAATACACATATATCACACAGCCTCAAATACAATACCCTCATACAAAGAGAGGGGTTGCCTTCTAGGGCAAAAAACCCTAAACTAAACATAAGTTCTACCGTCAGATCATCCGCCTAATGAATGGCTCAGATTGACTAGAAATTACTATACTTTTACAAGGCAATTTTACAGTTGTTTTTAGCTTCGGGGGCGCTGCCCCCGAAACCCCCCACCAGGGGGGGCTCCCAAAGGTCGCAGCCCCCCCCCCCGGACCCCCCCTGCAGTGAATATTTTACGAGCGGCGTTGCCGCCCCCATTTCGAACTGGGGTCCTATGTGGCGATACCTTTGAATATAGAAGATAATCAGGCTCCACACCCAACAATCTCCCACTTGGAGATTGATTGTAGCAACTCCACCGCTGCTCCATTTGCTGGACAATGGCTCCTCTTTGGACCTGGCTATTTCTCATCTTCATCGTCATCCTTGAAGACCAACTGAAACTGAGCATATTCTCAGTTTCTCCCTGGTTACAACTTTTGTTAGCATATCTGCAGGATTCTGGCTAGTGTGTATCTTTTCCAGCTTCAACTCTCCATCTTCCAACACTAATCGTATGAAATGGTACTTGAGCTGTATGTGTTTAGTCCTGGAATAAAATGTTGAGTTCTTTGCAAGATGAATGGCACTTTGGCTATCACTATATAACGTGCCCACATCATGCTCCTTACCCAATTCACCCATAAACCTTTGTAACCAAATCATTTCTTTACTAGCCTCTGTAGCAGCAACATACTCCACTTCTGTTGTTGAAAGTACAACAACACTTTGGATTTTTGAAACCCAACTGACAACTGTTCCTCCAATAGTAAATACATATCCTGTAGTGCTCCTCCTGTTATCTCTGTCACCTGCCATATCTGCATCAACATATCCTTGTAGGGAGATGTTTGAACCACCAAAATATAATGCTTGGTTTGTGGTACCTTTCAAATATTTGAGAATCCATTTCACTACCATCCAATGTTCCTTTCCTGGATTGTTCATGTACCTGCTTACAACTCCCACTGCATGTGCAATATCAGGCCTTGTGCAGACCATTGCATACATTAAGCTTCCAACTGCTGATGCATATGGAACTTTAGACATATAATCCATGTCTTCTTGGGTCTTTGGGCACATTTCCTTGCTAAGTTTGAAATGGCTAGCAAAAGGTGTACTAACTGGTTTTGCATTGTGCATGTTAAATCTTTTCAACACCTTTTGTATGTACTCATTCTGAGACAATGTTAATTTACGATTTTTCCTGTCTCTAGTTATTCTCATACCAAGGATTTGTTTTGCAGCTCCCAAATCCTTCATTGAAAATGAACTTGCCAATTTTCTTTTGAGCACATTTATTTCCTACATGTTAGATCCTGCAACAAGCATGTCATCTACATACAATAACAATATAATATAGTTGCCATCATTTTGATTTTTCAAATAAACACAATGATCAGAGTGACATCTAGTATAACCTTGTTCAGACATAAACTTGTCAAATTTTAGATACCACTGCCTTGAGGCCTATTTTAAGCCATACAAGCTCTTCTTCAACCTGCACACTAGTTTCTCCTTCCCTTTCACCTCATATCCTTGTGGCTGCTGCATATATATCTCTTCCTCCAAATCCCCATGGAGAAAGGTTGTCTTTACATCTAACTGCTCAAGATGCAAATCTTCAGCTGTTACAAGACTTAAAATAGTTCTGATTGAAGTCATTTAAACAACAGGAGAAAATATTTCATCAAAATCAATACCTTTCTTCTATGCAAACCCCTTCACCACAAGTCTAGCTTTATACCTATGTTTTCCTCCATCTTCTTCCTTCAGCCTGTAAACCCATTTATTCTTCAATGTAGTTTTTCCTACAGGCAACCTGACTAAATCCCAAGTCTGGTTATGCATTAAGGAGTCCATCTCTTCTTCCATGGCTACCTCCCACTTCTTCCTGCTTTCAACCTGCATTGCTTCTTCATAACATTCGGTTTCACCAGAATCAGTCAACAATAAATAATATAATGAAGGAGAGTATCGTTCAGGGGGTCTACTTATCCTGGTAGATCTTCTAACACCACTTTCAGGTGTTTGGGGTGCATGTTGTTGTGGTGGTGGTTGCTGTTGTTGTGGTTGTTGATTATTATTATTTTCAGGCACCTTTACTTTTTCAGTGATTTCATCAAGAACTGCGTATTCCTTGTTTTCCTTTTCCTGTTTCTTTTCCTGCAACTGATTCTTATACAAGACCTTTTCATTGAATATTACATCTCTGCTCCTAATGATTTTGTGATTTTCGTAATCATATAAGCGATAACCAAAATCATTAACACCATATCCAATACAGGTACATTTCTTTGACTTTGCCTCAAGCTTTGTTCTATTTTCTTTATCAATATGGACAAAGGCCTCACAACCAAAAGGCTTTAAAATAGAGTAGTTTACCTTTTTACCTATCCATGCTTCCTCTGGAACACCACCATCCAAGGAACTTGAAGGCCCTCTGTTTATTAGATAAACAACAGTATCTACAGCATCTGCCCAAAATTGTAAAGGCAATCTTTCATGCAATCTCATGCACCTTGTGTTAGTGTCAGTCTTTCCAGCCTTCCTTCAGTGATCAAACATGCTCTTACAAAGTGATTTTGAAGTGTCAAGGTCAAATTTTGTCATTTCAAAGAGTTTTCAAGCAAAATTTGGTCACTAGGCATTAGGTATAGGGTTTGCTTTAACTCCTTCTAAAGTTGTCAAAATGTCGGTCCGTGTCATTATTCAGCTGAGTCTATCATCATTCAAAGGGGTTGTCATTATCATGTCAATATCTAATGAGTCATTTTACATCTTGTTCATGCTTCAGTTGCGCCCAGGCAAGGTCATTTCCCTCTCCTAGGCTTTTGAAGCCAATTTCTCTTGGACGGTCAAATCATTAGCAAAACTTGTATCCAGATGTTCATACACCTTCCCCTATCCTTCATGTACCTTATTAAACACTTCCCATCACTGAGATCCCCCAAATTCCTCATTTTTGCACAAACCCTAGTTTCTAGCTACAACTTGGCAATTTTCTAGGTTTGGCCTGTGTTTTGCCCTTTTGGACCCCTTCCCCTTGCTCAATCTCTGAGATTCCACTTTCTTCTACTTCCTAACATCCCTCCTCACTCCCAAAAATTTCCCCAAGAATTTAGAAGCCCCTTATCCCCTTCATTGCGCTTCATTTCGACAAAATTCCTTGTTTCACACATCGGGACAAGTCGCACTCAAATGATGTTCCAGAGCAACAAAAGATGAATTTTGGAAAAAAGAGAGACGTTTTTGTCCATAACAAGCCAAAGAATAAAAACCTCATTCACTTTTTGCACAGGTGTTATGTTTTTAGAGAAATGTCAAAATTGCAATCGCTAGATCCAAGGAGGTTGGCCAAGGCACTAAAACGATGGAAAAGGCCCGATCCACTCCAAATTTTGGCAAAAGCCTCTTTGAATAAGCATGGAACTAAATAGCTCAACCCCAGCACAAATTCCAAGAAATTTTGAGCATTTTGGGTCATTTTTGGTTTTTTCAGGCAAAAAACAGGTTTTGTCCCCTCAACGGGTCTCACCCCCCGCGCGACCCTTTCATTTGGCTACTCCGTTCTGGTAAAACTCAGCATTTATGGATTTTTCATGAAACGTTACACATGCTCACCCATTTCCAAGAGATTGTATGAAGTTTTTGGCCTCTAGAAAGTCAAAAAACAAGCAAAAATTGACTTTCTGCCACATTTTTGACACACAGAAAACAGTCTTGGGAGATGGAAATTTTGGAGGGGCAAATGACAACCAAATTCAGAAATTCCAGTTGGGTGGGAAAGTAGACTCACAGAGCTTTCCAACAAGCCTACTCTTGCCTCATTTGGACACCTGAAAGTGCCCCAAACGTGCTCTCAAAGGCGCGCGACCCGTCAGGATTTGGCGCGCGACCCGTCAGGCAAATTGCTCAGGATTTCAGCCTACAGCTCAGCAAAACGCAGTTTTGACTATGTTTGACTTTTTGGAGTTGATTTTTATCCTCCTTGTTGTAAATGATGTAATTTTATGACACTTTTACACTTATGTATCTCTTCTAGAAGATTCATTCATGAGATAGGTGAAAATTAAATGAATGAATTGGTTTCCTAGCTTATAGAGGCAAGTTGTTTTGACTGCCTAATTTTCAGTGCTTAGTTTAGAATTGGTTGAAACAGCTCCTAGGATAGTGAGATCGACCCCTAGAGGCAAGGAAATAGGTTGGCTTGCATATATTATGTATTTTCTCAATCATTTTCAGAGGTTGGAAGGTTGGACTCTTGAGGGAGAAGCTCTTATTGTATTATTCACTGTATCTCTGCAATTTTTGGCAAAGGAAGACCAGGGTTTTGCAGTCCTTTTTGGGATTCTTGTGGTCACATGTATTGATGGTGTGTTTCTCTTTATACTTGTAAGTGTGTTATGTGAATCATTTCCTTACTTTTCCTTCTGCAAATTAGGCAAATGAAGTGTTAAAGTAGAATTCATGACTGTCATGCTCTGCTTTTAAGTTTGCTTGATATCAATGTTTTCAACTGTTTAAGGGGAATTCAAGGTTATTGCTTGCTCTCCTTAACTCCTCACCAGTCATTATCATCCATCCATCTCTATCAAAGGCATCAATACTGTTTCCTACCTCGCCCCAAAGAACTCCCTGCGAAAACTGTGTCCAATCCCCGCACCCGAAATTGCCATTCCCCAATTTTCCACCAAAACTTTAAAAATCCCAAATTTAAACCTCTTGATCAGTTTACTAGCCTAAAATCAGTGTTTTCCTATTGGTCATCTCGCCCATTGAAGATCTTTACTGAGATAGACCGGAGAGAGCCCTCTCCTGCCCCGTAGGGCTAGCTACGAGGCTAAGTGGTTTGATGTTGCCTTGGAGTTTGCCTTTCTCAGCCTGAGGTGAAATTTCAAGCGCTAACATATTGGCGACCATACTGGGGAGAACAAACTTGTTTATGAATTGATGTGTTTGTTTCATAAGTCTTAGACGGAGCCTGAAGTTATGCCAGGTAGCCTTCGAAACGCTTTTGCTTTGCATAAGCGGAAGTAGATAAACGCTGCTTCAGTCCATCTCCGTGAGCTTGTGAATACAAGCACTTCATTTGCATTTTACCCCAGTACATGTATCAAGTTCAGATCTGATTGTTGATAGTGGACGACGATCAGACACTTGAAAGGCTAAAATCATTCACTTGGCGACTCTAAATCATTTTCGAGATCAGATCCAAAGACTCCACTGGAGGATGATCTCGACCAGCAAAAACATGAAAGGACAACATGGACAGACCAGGTATTCAAGTTGGAATTTCATCCAAGACATTTTGTTCTTTGTCATAAATTATTTCTTCTCTTTTCCCAAGAATGTCAAGACTGCGTTGCAAAGTATACTATGCTTGAGAAAAGATCCCAGGCTTGCAGTTGATTCTTTCCCTTTGAAGATTGTGAATACCAAAGATTTGCATGCCTTGGAGCTTGATCAGGATCCTTTTTCCGAATTTTGTGATGACCAAATTCCAGATCGGTATAAACCTCTTGTTTTACCTTCTGTTCTCCATGCTTTCCACAAAAATTATGATCTATACTTGCCGAGGTTTGATGGTGAAAGTAAGAATGTCAACGCTAAGCAACATGTGCAGAATTTTGAGAATTTTCTAGATATTTTTGAAGTTGATGATGAAGATGTTAGTATAAGGCTTTTTCCTCTTTCTTTTCAAGCCAAAGTGAAGAGTTGGTTCAAAGCCTTGCCTGATGCGAACATCTCAGATTTCCAGCAGTTCGTCAAATTTTTTCTCGATAGGTGGATGATCGGGCAGAAACTTTTCTTGATTGTAGAAGAGTACAACCAGCTGAAAAGATTACCAGGGGAGACAGTACAACAATTTTCTGCCAGATTTAATCAAGTTTATTATTCGATGCCAGTTGATATTAGACCTTCTCCTAGATCTGCTCTCTTGCACTATCCAAGTGCCTTTGATCCGGAGATGGAGTTTCAGCTGAGAGAAAGGGATATTGCAACACTTCACGAGATGCAAAACAGTGCAGTAAATGTAGAGGCGCATCTGCTGATCCGAAGGGCAAGGTTGAAAGAAGAAGAGATGAAAAACATAGATCCGGCTGAATCAACATCTCTAGAGGTGAAGCTCGACATTTTGGTAAGTGCAGTGGAAAAAATGATAGACAAGATCAACGCAAGGAATGATTATGATGTTCAAGCTCATGGCTCGCTGATTGAAGAAGAACAAGTTGCTGATCCAAAACATTTTGTTTCTGATCCCAGTTGTCATAGTGATTGTTTTATAGATCATTGTGAAGAAGAAAGAACTGTTGATATGACATGTATGCTTGATGATGTGTTTTATACTGATGATTTGCCTCAGTTTGATCAGTATGATGATGATTATGTTCTCCAAACAGAAGCTAATCTTGCAGACAAATCAGCAGCTGGTTTGTGGGAGGAAAAAGTTCATTTTCAGCAGCTTGAATACAATGTTCGGCCATCACATATCAGCTATGACAATGATGAGGAAAGTGCATCAAATTTTGAAGTAAGTGAAGGATCTTTACCTTTTTGTTTTGATTCATGTCAGTTCATTAGAGACAACTTCCATGAACTTAGAAATCAGCTGTCAACAAGTCTTGATCTAGACCATCTTGAAGGCAATAAAAACCTTGTTTCAGACTTCTCATATTCAGATTTGCAGCCCCCAAATGCCATTGGTTGTCAAGTTGCAGATGAAGGCATGGAAGCTGACATATTTGATCAAATGATACAAGAAGGTTCCCTACCATTCTGTTTTGAATCATTTCAGTATTTGAAGGGAAATTTGCATAGTCCATCTTCAGTGAAGAATGAGCAGCATGTAGGCAATCATGTAATCACAATGGAACCAATAGAAATGGGATTGCAGCAGTCTTTTCAAGTTTTTCATGATCCAATAGCTGATGTTTTGGATGAGGTTTGCAGTCAAAGTCTTTCTCCATTTACTACATGTGAGCTTGAAACATGTGCTGATATGAATTTGATCCGGCAGCCGATTTCTTTCTCATTTTCAGTAGAGGTCTCGTCACAAGGCTTAGATCAAAGTTTGCATTTATGGTATGAGGAAAAGAGAAGTAATCCATTGGATGAGCTAAGTTCCAGTGTGCTTGAATTTCAAGATCCTTATGCAGTGTTTTTGGAGGTGGATAGAGAATTCATATCATTCTACGGATCTGTTTCCAAATTGCCATGGGAGTTGCCTTTCAGTAGTTCTCTTTTGTTGTTCTTAAGTGAGCACTTGCGGAGACTTCGAACAGCAAACGGGATACTTACTTGGTTGCATTGGTTGTTTCATTTCACTTGATCAGGTGATGAATGAAACTGTTAGAGTAGGTTGTGATGAATAAGCTCCACTTTGAGCATCATTTTCAGTTTGTCGGTTGTGTTTAAGTATTGAGTCAGTTTTTAGTTGAGTGAGAGTCAATTTGTGTTTTCAAGTCATCATTTTTCAGTCATGCATTTCAGCTTGAGTTTTCGACTCCATTGCCCAATGGATGAAGGCACTGTCTAGCACTTCCAGAGATCTGTCGTTCTTGGCACCTTCGAGGAGCTACCATCCCCATTGGAGCCAATGTTAGTGTCAGTCTTTCCAGCCTTCCTTCAGTGATCAAACATGCTCTTACAAAGTTATTTTGAAGTGTCAAGGTCAAATTTTGTCATTTCAAAGAGTTTTCAAGCAAAATTTGGTCACTAGGCATTAGGTCTAGGGTTTTCTTTAACTCCTTCTAAAGTTGTCAAAACGTCGGTCCATGTCATTATTCATCTGAGTCTATCATCAGTCAAAGGGGTTGTCATTATCATGTCAGTATCTAATGCGTCATTTTACATCTTGTTCATGCTTCAGTTGCGCCCAGGCAAGGTCATTTCCCTCTCCTAGGGTTTTGAAGCCAATTTATCTTGGACGGTCAAATCATTAGCAAAACTTGTATCCAGATGTTCATACACATTCCCCTATCCTTCATGTACCTTATTAAAAACTTCCCATCACTGAGATCTCCCAAATTCTTCATTTTTGCACAAATCCTAGTTTCTAGCTACAACTTGGCAATTTTCTAGGTTTGGCCTGTGTTTTGCCCTTTTGGACCCCTTCCCCTCGCTCAATCTCTGATATTCCACTTTCTCCTACTTCCTAACATCCCTCCCCACTCCCAAAAATTTCCCCAAGAATTTAGAAGCCCCTTATCCCCTTCATTTCGCTTCATTTCGACAAAATTCCTTGTTTCACACATCGGGACAAGTCGCACTCAAATGATGTTCCAGAGCAATAAAAGATGAATTTTGGAAAACTGAGAGAGGTTTTTGTCCATAACATGCCAAAGAAGAAAAACCTCCTTCACTTTTTGCACAGGTGTCATGGTTTTAGAGAAATGTCAAAATTGCAATTGCTAGATCCAAGGAGGTTGGCCAAGGCACTAAAACGACGGAAAAGGCCCGATCCACTCCAAATTTTGGCCAAAGCCTCTTTGACTAAGCATGGTACTAAATAGCTCAGCCCCAGTACAAATTCCAAGAAATTTTGAGCATTTTGGGTCATTTTTGGTTTTTTCAGGCAAAAAACTGGTTTTGTCCCCTCAACGGGTCTCACCCCCCGCGCAACCCTTTCATTTGGCTACTCTGTTCTGGTAAAACTCAGCATTTCTGGATTTTTCATGAAACGTTACACATGCTCACCCATTTCCAAGAGATTTTATGAAGTTTTGGGCCTCCAGAAAGTCAAAAAACAAGCAAAAAATGACTTTCTGCCACATTTTTGACACACAGAAAGCAGTCTTGGGAGATTGCCATTTTGGAGGGGCAAATGACAACCCAATTCAGAAATTCCAGTTGGGTTAGAAAGTAGACTCACAGAACTTTCCAACAAGCCTACTCTTGCCTCATTTGGACACCTTAAAGTGCCCCAAAAGTGCTCTCAAAGGCGCGTGACCTGTCAGGATTTGGCGCGCGACCCGTCAGGCAAATTGCTCAGGATTTCAACCTACAGCTCAGCAAAACGCAGTTTTGACTATGTTTGACTTTTTGGAGTTGATTTTTATCCTCCTTGTTGTAAATGATGTAATTTTATGACACTTTTACACTTATGTATCTCTTCTAGAAGATTCATTCATGAGATAGGTGAAAATTAAATGAATGAATTGGTTTCCTAGCTTATAGAGGCAAGTTGTTTTGACTGCCTAGTTTTCAGTGCTTAGTTTAGAATTGGTTGAAACAACTCCTAGGATAGTGAGCTCGACCCCTAGAGGCAAGGAAAGAGGTTGGATTCCATATATTATGTATTTTCTCAATCATTTTCAGAGGTTGGAAGGTTGGACTCTTGAGGGAGAAGCTCTTATTGTATTATTCACTGTATCTCTGCAATTTTTGGCAAAGGAAGACCAGGGTTTTGCAGTCCTTTTTGGGATTCTTGTGGTCACATGTATTGATGGTGTGTTTCTCTTTGTACTTGTAAGTGTGTTATGTGAATCATTTCCTTACTTTTCCTTCTGCAAATTAGGCAAATGAAGTGTTAAAGTAGAATTCATGACTGTCATGCTCTGCTTTTAAGTTTGCTTGATATCAATGTTTTCAATTGTTTAAGGGGAATTCAAGGTTATTGCTTGCTCTCCTTAACTCCTCACCAGTCATTCTCATCCATCCATCTCTATCAAAGGCATCAATATTTTTTCCTACCTCGCCCCAAAGAACTCCCTGCGAAAACTGTGTCCAATCCCCGCACCCGAAATTGCCATTCCCCAATTTTCCACCAAAACTTTAAAAATCCCAAATTTAAACCTCTTGATCAGTTTACTAGCCTAAAATCAGTGTTTTCCTATTGGTCATCTCGCCCATTGAATATCTTTACTGAGATAGACCGGAGAGAGCCCTCTCCTGCCCCGTAGGGCTAGCTACGAGGCTAAGTGGTTTGATGTTGCCTTGGAGTTTGCCTTTCTCAGCCTGAGGTGAAATTTCAAGCGCTAACACCTTGCACTCTCCATGATTGTTCTGTTCATCCTTTCTGACACACCATTTTCTTGTGGTGTTCTTGGAACTGTCTTCTCTCTGCGAATTCCATGCTCTGAACAATACCTATCAAACTCTTTGCTGCAATATTCACCTCCATTGTCTGATCTAAGACACTTCAATTTCTTTCCTGTCTCAATCTCAACCGAAGCTTTCCATTTCTTGAAAGTATCAAATACATCAGATTTATTCTTAATACAATAAATCCAAGTTTTTCTAGTTGCATCATCAATAAAAGTAACATAATAACGAGAGCCATCGAGAGATGATACCTGAGCAGGTCCCCATACATCTGTATGCACAAGCTCCAATTTTTCATTCTTCTTTTCTTTCCCAACTCTGAGAAATCTGACTGTCTTCTATTTTCCATAAATGCAATTCTCACAGAAGTCCAAATCAACATTCTTCAAACCCGGCAACAAATTCCTTGAGTGAAGAATCTTCATCCCCTTTTCACTCATGTGTCCAAGCCTATGATGCCATAATGCTGCATCTGCTCGTTTGGAAGTTAAAGCATTAACAGAGCTAGAAATACCATTGCATAAGTACAATGTACCAACCTTTTCGCCTTTTGCTATTACCAGGGCTCCTTTGGTGACCTTCCAAGCTTTATCTGTGAAAGTTGTCACACAACCTTCACCGCCTAACTGCCCTGTTGAAATCATATTTTTCTTTAGATCTGGAACATGCCTTACCTCCTTTAATAGCCATTGGTTTCCATTCTGTTGTCTTACAAGAACCTTACCCATACCAACGATTTTGCAGGGTTTATCATCACCCGGACGAACTTGTCCAAAATCTCCTTGAACATAGTCATGAAAGTATTTCTTATCAGGTGTGGCATGGAATGAAGCCCCTGAATCTACCACCCAGGAATCAGTAATATTTTCGAAAGAAAGAATCAAAGCATCTTGTAACAACTCACCTGTCACATTTGCTTCATGATTGTTTTCTTGTTGTGCATCTCCTTCTTTTCCCTTCTGAGATCTTCAGTCTTTCTTTAGGTGTCCTTTCTTTCCACATTTCCAGCACACTATCCCCGATCTGGACTTTGATCTACCTTTCCTTGATTTACTGCGATATCCTGAGCTCTTTCCTCTTTCCATTTTTCTTCCTCTAGACTCTGCACTCAAAGCATTTCCCGATGTCTCACCGGAGCTTTTCCATCGCATTTCCTCGCTAAGGATATCACCGACAACATCATCAAACTTTAAAGTACTAGATCCAGAAACGGAGTTACTAATGGCCATTACCAAACCATTCCAACTTTCTGGTAATGAGCACAAGAATAACAGAGCTCTAACTTCATCATCAAAGTTTACCCCTAGAGAACTTAACTGACTTGTAACTGTATTAAAATCATTTAAATGGTTTGCAATATATCCACCTTCCGACATATTCATATTAAATAACCGTTTCATAAGAAATACCTTGTTTGAGGCCGAGGGTTTTTCATATAGTTTTGACAACATCTGCATCAAACCTTACGTCGTGGTTTCCTTCGAAATGTTGAAGGCGACTGATGCAGCAAGGCACAACCGTATTGTTCCGAGTGCCTTTCTGTCGAGAAGGTTCCATTCTTCGTCTTTCATACCCATTGGCATCTTTGTTTTTCCGCCCAATGGTAGGTATAAATCTTTCTGATACAAATAATCTTCCATTTGCATCTTCCACAACGAGAAGTTTTGGCCGTTAAATTTCTTGACCCTAAACGTACCATCTTCCGCCATTGCTCCCACTCGAACCAGGAACCCTTCTTTCCTGTGAGTTTGTCAGCCAAATAGACCTTCGACTCTGATACCAGTTGTTAGAAAATTATATATTACGGAGAAATGGAACACATAAAATATTGCAGAAATATAAACACAGAAAACGCACAAAACAAGAGAGACACAGATATACGTGGTTCACCTAGTTTGGGCTACGTCCACCCCGAACAGTCAGTCCTTCCTTTCTATTATCCAGCAAAATGAAGAGACACAACCTACAGCAAATCCGCTATAATATCCTCTGTTTTCTCTCACAGTCTCACCTCTCTATTTCTCGCTCACACAGAATACACATATATCACACAGCCTCAAATACAATACCCTCATAAAAAGAGGGGGGTTGCCTTCTAGGGCAAAAAACCCTAAACTAAACATAAGTTCTATCGTCAAATCATCCGCCTAATGAACGGCTCAGATTAACTAGAAATTACTATACTTTTACAAGGCAATTTTATAGATGTTTTTAGCTTCGGGGGCACTGCCCCCGAAACCCCCCGCCAGGGGGGGGGGCTCCCAAAGGTCGCAACCGCCCCCCCTGGACCCCCCCTACAGCGAATATTTTACGGGCGTCGTTGCTGCCCCGATTTCGATCTGGGGTCCTATGTGGCAATACCTTTGAATATAGAAGATAATTAGGCTCCACACCCAACACAAACTTCAAGAACACTCAAGCCAAGTCAAAAGGAAATTGCAAGTAGACATTGAGAGAATCAATGAAAAACACACTGGTAAATCAAAAGGAGAAGACCACTAAAATTGAAAATCAAAGAGAAAACCCTAAATGTCTAAGTGTTCTGCAATCATCGTACCTGTCAGCAGCAAAGTAGCGATTATCATTGTTGTAACTAAAACAACCGCGATATCATCGCAACTGTAAGGCCCATATCCATGATGGTCGAGGAAAAGGAGAAAGAGATCTAAAATTTTCAAAAACAACTCAAGTTAACAATCTTCAAACATCTACCAGGCAATGACACTGACTACAAGCAAGAAATGAAGTCTAAAAATCAATGGTTGACCAAACTCATAAAAAGACAAGGTGAAGGAAAGGAAGGAAAGGGTCATAGGCTCCCCAGCGGAGTCGCCATTTTGTTGACAAGGTTAATCCTCTTTGCGGACAAAGATGATCCCTCTAGCCCAATTATTCAGTCTAGCAACTGAAGGGACAATCAACTAGACATCTCCCTAGATCATGACTTAAAAATAGAACAAGAGAGAAGGCCTACCTTGCTCTGATGCTAATTTGATTTCCTTTGTTGAGATCCTCAAACTGCTTGTGTCAAGGTCTTGTTTCTGATTCTTTTAGTGCTTATGTACCTGCACAAACAATCAAGAGACAATGAAGCATGCCAAAACCAATAGAAAGTCTAATAATAACCTATTTAGTTAATCAAGGAATGCTAAACCAATACATACATGAACATATATATTTTGGGAAGATGAACTAGCAGTTGTATTTTTATTTAAAGAATAAAGGGGAAGCTTATAACCATAGCCTTGATGTTGAAAGGCTCTCCTTGAGTGGTAATCCAAGTCCAATCCAAGAAACTCTCCAACACTCCTTCTCCAAGTCTAATGAATAACCTCTAAGAACAAGCTCAACATAGGGGTGAAAATAGACATAGATCAACCATTTGGGAATGGTAGAGGGGAAATTTATAGGCTGGGAGAGGGAGTTAGACCTCCTCCAAAGATAGGATTAGGCCCACACCTTAAGGAGGTAGCTCATAGGGATGAGACCAAGAGGTCAAATTAGGAGGATTCGACCTCATCTATTCGAAACCACCTCCAACGCACCACTTTAGAAACTTGTAGATCACGAAGCTTCTCATCTTCTTTGGGAAAACTTCCTTTTTGAGACCATCACCGGTATGAGAGAGAACAGAGCGATGCCATCACTGGCTTAACAAGGTGCAATAGGCGATCATGGCAGTTTTGAGCTTCATAAGGGTGATGATCTTCATTTTAGGGTTTCATGAGCCATTTCTTTAGGGAAAGCTCCAGATATTTTCCAAGAAAATTTAAAGGAGGGATTTGAGCTGTATACATTGATGAGTATACTATATAATGATAATGTTTCGGGCACTTCATGGTATGTCACAAGGAAGTGTAGGAGGCATGAAAAAATACTGTGTAACACTAGCTGGCCTCAAATATTGACCATAGAAACATCTTCATAAAGGGTCTTCAAATATGTAGACTCAAAAGAGATAAGTACACTTCAATCAAAATTTACCCATTAATTGTTAATGTTGAATGGTGAACTTTTACTAAGAACATCTCATAATGTATCCATAAACCATCACAATTATATCACCTTGATGAATTATGAAGAAATTAATTTTGGGTGATATAAGTAGCTCCATATGGGGGACATAATATATGGGATACTGAGAATCCAAAAACTCCCAAAATAATTACGAAAATAGGAAATATCTTGGAACTTGAGGGAAACCTTCAATTCAAAGCAACTTGATATTCATATTGAAATTGAATCTTAATTTAAAAACTTAACTATCATACTATGACTTATCCATCCTGTTTCATAGTTTCAAGGTGGCCAATGATATTTGGTGATCAAAGATAAATTACCTTCGATACTAAACCATGAAATGCAAAGTAAATTTTGATTTTAAATGACTAAATGTGATATGAAATTGGTAACTCTTTTATGACTAAACTATTTCAAAATGATATTTATTTGAATTAGAAATAAATGCAATGGCATGATCCAATAACTTGAAAACCATCTTTCTAAAACCAATCCTAATCACTTAAAAATCACCTCCCATTGAAAATAACTTCCTAAAATCACATAAAATAAATTGAAATTCTTTGACTAAAAGAAAGTGATAAAAGTGAAGAAAAATCCTCAAAATTCAATTCAATGGAGATTAAACTTATTCACCTAGGGGAAGGGGGGATGGAATAATGGAAAAACTATTGTTTGTTTTCTATGTTGCATTATATTTTAACTTTTTGTATTTTTTTCTTTGAAAACAACATATAAAATTTGTCATGATTGGTTAATATATGTAAATGACCAATAAAAATATAAATATAGGGAATTACTCGTAGGAGTATTAGGGAAAATTTGAGCTCTAAAATGGACTTTTCATGAAATGTTTTTTAGAAAAAATTAAACAATGTATATTCCAACCAATAAGATTTAAGATGAGGGTGTTAGCACCATGGATGAATATTGTTAGACGGAAAGAAAGAAAATAAAATTTTCACACTTTCAATTTATATCCTTGTAGGTTTAGGCCACATGAAAGTAGGCTTATCATAAGTGGTGAAATTCTTAGCTTCAAAATTTGAGGGCATCATTTTGATACCCATTTGGGATTTTTACAATTGATTTGAATTGCAAGAGACGATGTTGTTGGGCCATGTCAATTACATCTTTTTGACAGTTTGTTACCTTACTTTTCACTCCTTCTGCCACTTATCCTCACATCACTACACTATTATTTTGAAATAAAAATCCATTAGAGCTACATTAATAAGCGATAATGTAAAGATCTAGTATTCTCTCATTTCTATATGTTTTACTTTGTAAATTTGGCTTAATTTGTATGAATTACAAAATTTAACACATTTCATTGCCCTACTAATTTTTTGTCGCTGAATCCAAGGTTTGAATAGATATCATGAAAGACAGATCAACCGAATCACATGAGAATATGCCAAATGGTGCCTATATTATTCTCCACCTATTAGGCACAAATGGAAGTTCGCAGGTTGACCGCAACATGAAAGAGAAACCTTTGGTCAAACTGTGACATGGCATATTCTTAGCAGTATAATAAAGAATCAAGTGAGTGTGATTCCATATCAAGCAAGCATGATCATGAAGGAGTGAAGGATTCGAAAGATGATGATGTGTTTCTCACATGATTTTCTTCTCTGATAGTGAATTGTGTGAATTAGAGTTCCCATAGAAATCAAAGAATGAGATTTTGAATTATAGTTCTAGCTTTTAGCAATTAGTTTCTCAATGTTGTTATTTTAAAACATTATTAAAATGATTCACTAAGAAGCGAACCATGTGCTCAAATGTTGTTATTATTTTTGAATTAAATCGAAGTTCATTTGATTGTATATGCACTACTAAATTAATGCAATTCTCTTTTATGGTTGTGCCTTCATGATAAGAATCAATGTTTGATCAGTAAATTATTCAATTTTTCCATCTCTCGTGTGCCTTAGGAGGACACCCTATTGAGTATAAGTTTAGATTATTTTCCTTGCATTTACTTTCTATAATATTTCTTTCAGTATTTCGTTTAATGCTATGTTTTTCTCTATTCATTTTCACACTATTGTTTACTTATTTACTTCTTGTTCTTCTGCAAATACAAGCACCTGAATAAACCTTTGGAAAGCAAACAAAATATTTTTTAATCACTGTTGTGATTAGTATTTCATATCTACAATTGTTTTAGTCTCATATTTATAGATAACATATGAGTTTTTTCACAGACATGAGTGAATCTTGAACTATGTAACACACTAGTCCTTTATAACCTTTGGTTTAATTTGAAACTATCATTTCAAATTAGTCTTTCCTAGAACAACATTTTCTTATTTTCATAGGACAAGTTTGTCTTTGATTTCATAGAATATATTTTTAATTGCTTTTGTAGAATAGAATTCAATTGCTTCCTTAGAACATAATTTAAATTCTTTCCTAGAATAGAGTTTGATAATATAGATTTCAATTGTTTTCTCATACAATATATTCTACATGCCTTCATAGAGTAAGTCTTTCTTTATTTTCATTAGAATAAAAGTTTAAACACTTACACAGAATAGAGTTTAGAATAGACTTAAAATGATTTCATAGAATAATATCTGAATATATTCATAAAATTTAATTTCCTTCATAGCGTAAAGTTTCATTGTCTTGATTTCATAGCTTTCTCATAGATTAAATTGTTTTTTCATTTGCCATAAATTAAAATTTCGTTTCTTTCTAGTTTAGTATCTCTTACTTTCCTTATATTAAAAACTTTCTTTCATAGAATGAAATTTTATTTTTCATAAGAAAGTGTGTGTGCTCATTTTGGATATCATTTCATGAATATGATTTTATAGTAATTTCAATATTACAATTTCTTTTCATTAGATTATATTTTCTCTTAAAATTGAAAGTTAATTTTGTTAGGGCTTGGATCTACCTCAAGCTGAAGGAAGGCAGGTCTAGGGTAACATTAAACCATACTTAACCTGGTAGCTAGCCCTACTAGGTCAGGAGAGGGCTCTCTCCTTGTCAATCGCAATTATGATATTGGCAATTAGGGCTTGAGATGACTGAATTTAATGTAGATTTTAGGATAGGTATAGTAGCTCAGGGTTTCTGGTTTGATTTTTAGGTTTTGGTTGCTGGATCAATTAGAGAAGGCAGATTGGGTCCGAGAAATCAACTCAGGGATACAGTCATGTTCAGTGGGATAAGGTAGACAAGGGTTTATGTACTAGAAATGGATTAAGATGGTAGATTAAAATAGCTGAGGAGTTGAGGAGGGCATAAAGAAATTATGAATCCTCTTCAAACAGTTGAAAACATTGAAAACCAAATGCATTCCCAAGACAAAGTACATCAGTGTATTTTGTCCATTCACCTTGATTCATTTAGTTTTAGAAGAGAAAGATGGATTCGATACATATAAAACATAACAAAAACTCATTACAAAGAAGAAACAATACATAAACTCACTGTCACAAGAATCCCACAAAAATAGCTGTGAAACCTGGTTTTATTCCTTGCCAAACTGCTAAAACAAATGTTCAATGAGTACCACCACTTCTACCAAAGTCAAACCTTTACAAATGACTAAGAAATTACATAATATAGGAAAGGAAACCACTCATGCTAGCTATCAGGGACGAATCCATGAGAAAAGGGGTGGTTTCAACAACATCTAAACTAGGAACAAGAAAATAGGTAGTGGAACAACTTGCCTATAAAACTAAGGAAACTGATACATTCAGTTCAAACCACTTTTGATTTGATGTATCTACCCCAGCAAGTGTTTTCCATCAATATTTACATCATATTACATCATTTACCATGCAAAATTTACAAAGAAAAGAAGAAGAAGTCAATTGCTGAAGAAATTTGGCGAAATTTGACTTTTAGGCAACATTGACAAAAATTTGCCTGATGCACAGCGCCCTGAGCCTGATGCGCAATGCCACTTTAGGGAAGATTTTGGAGGCCTTCCACTCACCCAAATCAAACCCAAGATGGATTTTTGGAAAGCTCTACCTATCGAGTTTCTCGAACACTTTGAATTTTATGATTTGGAGTTGATTTTCCCCTTCAAACATCAATTCTCCCAAGATTGCTTCCTGTGGGTGCAAAAAGTGGCAGAGAGGGCATTTTTTGAGTGTTTTTTTCCCTTTTGGTGGCCAAGATCTTCTCCAAAATTTAAGTGCTTTGCTGAGCTAATGAAGCTTCAGCCAAGATTTTGAGTTTATCATGCTCTTTCTTGTTCCTCAAAACTCGTCTTAGCTTGGCATTTAGCCTCTTTACCCTTGTTTTGCAAATCTTGTTCCGAGTTAAGTAATGATAGGCCATATGGTGCAACATTCTCTTCTCTTTGTTAGCTTTCTCAAGCAACTTCTCAAGGTGAATGTTCACCCTTTCCAACCATGTCTCTAATTCATTCTCAATTTCTTGCTCTAGGGAGGTCATCTCACCTATCTTCCCTAATCATCTATTGCTCCATAATAGCTTGCTTATCTATCAATTGTTTGTTTTCCTGCTCAAGATAGTTGATGATCCATTTGGCCCTCTCATTATTAAGTGATAAAGCTTGTGTTTCAGCCTCCTTCTCTTTGATAATCATGTCCTTGAGTCTTGAGGTTTGAGAGCCCAAATCATTAACATCCTCTTCAATCAAATTAAACTCTTTGTCTTTCCCTTCAAGAGGGCTCTCGTCATGCATCTTTTGTTTCCCTTTGTCTTTGCTCTTCCACTACTTGCCAACCTGTATAGTTGGAGAAGAAGGCAAAGCCCTTTCCACCCCCGGTGAAGATAGCATTTTCCTATGGTCTGCTGAAGAAAATGAGACCCCTTCCACCCTCGGTGGAGATAGTACTCGCCTGGCAGTAGTAAAAAGCTTCCTTGTGCCTCTCTCATAGGTGACAAACACAAGAACCTCCTCTGTTTTATTTTTAGGCTCCTTTTGTTGCCCAGAAGGTTCACCTTCCTCTTGGGGATCTGAAAATATTTGAGGCCCCTTGAAGCACTCATGGGCAATGAAAGTTTCCCATGGAATTCCAAACTGAGTGAGCTGACACAAAACAATAATTTTGATGACAGAAAAATGATAAATGCTATTGAGTTGTTGTGGATATGGTTTTCTTTTTGTAATCACTGTCATCATCTCTATGTTTTTGCATATGAAATAAGAGATGCTCATCATTTTGACCCTGGTGAAGTGCATGAGCAATCTAATGTGGTAGGCATAAAGTCTGGAGAACCTACCCTCACATGTAAAGCATTTAATGATAAGTTTCATGAGTGGAACTTACCAGTCCTCCAGGAATTTAAAAGGAAACACCCTGCTAAGTTTGCCATGATACTTGGCCTTGATATAAGGCTCATAATGTTGCTTACTAATATTTTTCCTTTTGTTCCACTTTTCCCCTACATCTGGAATTCTTGTGGCCTTTGCAATGATAGTTGGTGAAAGAGTGAAGTTTAACCCAGGAAGATGTACCATATTGTTATCCATGTTTATCACAAACTGCCTTGCTAACTCATGGTGAAATTTGACCCTCTCAACCATTTCACAAAACTCAAAACAAGACTGATATCTGAAACATGTGGTGGCTAGTGGGTAAGCAAGGAGTTCACTCATGTTGATAGGTTCCTCCCTGATGATTTTTCCACCTTTGTGAGGCTTCTTGGACTACACATTTCTCTCTCTAGAACTATCACTAGAAGTGTCTTCTTCAAAATCATACTCACTGTCCCTTTCCATGTTTGTCTCTCTTAGGATGGTTTGATGAATGGTGAATAACCAGGTTAGGGGAAGATGAGTATGAAGAGATTTATAAAAGGGAAATAGTGATGAATGTAAGTGGGGTTTATATGGGAGCTAGGGTTTGATGGAGGGAGTTTAGGGTTTGATAAAGGGGTTAATTTTAATAGGGAAAAGGGGAAGGGAATATGAGTGAAGTGAGATAGGATTAAAGGGTAGGCTTAGGGCAAGTGAAAATAGGAATATTGAGACAAGGAAGAAGATTTTGCATTGGTGACAAATAAGATAGGAAAAAACACTAGGGTTTTGAGTCTTAGGAGATAAAAATATAATTGAAGCATAAAAACCATATCTAGGCTCCAAAGTGAGTGTACTTACTTGTTAAGAAGGCAAATGAAGCATTTGGGAGGATTTGAGATGAATTTGTTTGGTTCTGAAGCCTCACTGGCCAATGCGCAGTGCACTAAGCCCAATGCACAAGTGCCTGCTTGATGCGCAACACCAATGTATTTTTACATAGGAAAAAGCTACCTGATGCACAGTGCCCTTTTGATGTGTAGTGCCGACCCTCTGATGCACAGCGTCAGGCAGGTTTGCACCATATTTGCAATTTTCTGCCTTTTATTGCTCACTCTTCCCTCATAACACGATTTTGGCTCTCCACTTGGCTTTTTTCACAATAGAATGACTTCCTATCATGATTTTGCTTTTATACACCTTACATTTTAATTTTTGTTCATTTCCAACCCACTTTTCTAAAGTCTTAGTCACTTTTATAAATACTCTGCTTTTAAGTTTGAAATTTGACCTTTTTCAGAGCAACTTGATGAACTAATGTAGGATACTTTTGCTTTTCTAGTAGCATGAGTTGGCAAGGAGACCTGGAACAAATCCTAAGTGCTTATTACATATATAAATAATTGAATTTACATGAAAATCATTAAAATAGAAAAATACTCTGTTTTCACCTCAAAACAAAGGTTTGAGGTGAAAAAGATTTATTGAGCATATCAGAAGTAAGCTTATGACTTTATGAGCCTTCATGTGCCTGCTAACCTCTCTATTTGAGCATGATTGACAAACCCTAAGACCTAATGGGACTAAACCCTAGGACTAATTGTTATACATGTAATGAAACAGGATGACTATAAATGACTAAAAAAAATGTGTAAACAGGTCAGCAGGCACATGTCATGAGGGAAACTGACATGAAACCACTACCATCAGTTGAACCATAACCTAATGGAATGCATCTGATTGAATGAGACACCTAATATTCATGAAAAAGAGCAATTTGATCACCAACGGAAGTGTGAAGACACTGACACTAACAAATTTCATAGCATATATTGTGAAAGTGTGTGTCACAAGTGTACAAACCTAGATTGATATTTTGATGCTAAGTAATTTAACTCACAGTTAAATCACCCAACATTTTTGGCATCGTTACCAGGGAAGTATACATAGGTATTAGCTTTTGATTGTGAATGTCTTTTCATTTACATAACTTTGATTAGGAGGAGCACTAAGATGAGAGGTAAGAACTTGCACATCACAATTTTGGGGTTCTTCCTAGCCAGAATTGTTATATTGCATCTCAAATTTAGTGGCATTCATTCTTAGATGCATAAGTAGAAATAATTTTAGAATGCATGTATATGGAAAGAGACTCTGGGCGTAGATTTTTTAAATGTCATACTTGTTAGAAAAGTATAACTACGTTCCGTCTTCATAATGACATGTAACTGTGATTTTTGTAAATGATGTAAAGAAGAGAAATAAAATTATTATGCCTTGCTTCATGGGTTTCATGAGCAAGAGGTTTTATTTTTAGATAAGCTCCCATTGAGAGCTTTAGGATTTGTCATAAAATTCATATAGATTCAATGCCATGAATGAAGAATGTATATGAGTCAAAATATTATCGAATAGCCCTCCAATGACACGCACAAGTCCTTCTCCTCTTTATCGGTTTCAAGATGGAGTAACAACACTCATGTTGGCTCACTATTTGAAGACATAACCATTCATAAATACTTATTTATAGGGCAACCACTATAAATAGGCATGTGGGCTCTTCAAATTTACATAGACAATTTCACAAATGCCTCTGAGTTTTTTGGATGGGTGAAAACAGATATAATTTCAAATTTGTGACACAGTGAGAAGACTTCGGATGTCTGAGATTTTTGGAGGCAGTAACAAGTTCATATGTATCATAGAAAGGAACTTGGATGGAGAAGGGAAAACATAGTTCTCTCTATTTTTAACCAATGTCAAAGGAATTCAAATCCTTCTTATGATAACAGTAACAACAAGGGAGAACGGTTTCTTTATAGACCACAATTCAATTTCTTCGAGATAGTTATTGTATAATGAAGAACCTACAGCTCGGTAGTATGCCACAGTGATTCAGTATACATTACAACAAAGAAGTGTTTGATGCCTCTCAGAAAGAAGATAACTATTATGTGACTAGTTGTTAGTATTAAATAAGGCCTTGGTATTATCTCAGACATAGGGATTCAGTTCTACTGTTGAAGAAAGAAGAGAATTACTGTGATCTCATTTTGATATAACTACAATGATCTCATATGATGTAAAATATAATGAAGAATAAACCGAGAAAGAGTAATCGATAAGATGGAAGAGGACTTGTGGCTTCATCTTGGAGTGACTAATAGGTCAAGGGTCTTGGTCTTGGTATTCGTCAATTGGAATCTCTATAAGAAGAATTTTGCGTAGGTTTTCCTCTCAAAGAGTGAGAGGTTTTGGCCCTGGACTATAGCCTAAATGTTGTGTCTCTTGTCTATTTATGTTCATGCATTTTTTACTGTTTGATGAAGAAGAACATTAATAATATAACATGAATAAGATCCTAATCCAAACAAGTAAAAATCATTCACAAGAAGTCAGTAATAGAAGATAAATCACCTAATACTAGTGCCCTGGATTTCTCAACATGGTATCAGAGATAAGGTGTTGAAGTCAAAGGAAGGGCATCTAGTCAAAGATACATTCAAGGATCGAGTTTCAAGAAAGGCATCAAAGCAAGTAGAAGGTTATCAAAGCAAAATATCAAGACCTACATTGAAGAATCAAACCCTAGATAGAAGAAGTAGCCTACAAAAACAAAAGTTTTGGATCTTGTAGTCATCATCAAAAGACCCCAAATACCCTCATCAACTTATCTACAAAGCAAGGTAGCTTGAAGGACTTTAAAGACGAATATCACATCATCTTGGAGAAAGTTGCAACCCTAGAAGTTATTTTGATCTACACTCATTCACTACTAAAGTAGTTGAAGTATCTTGAAAGCAAGAAGGCATTATCATCATCCTCAAAACTATGAGGCAAATTCCCTCTCATTGAAGCAAGGATCTCTTCTTGTCCTTGAATAACATCATCCAAGAGGAAGCACTAATACATCTTATTCAACCATCATCAAAGTAATCAAGTTGAATATTTCATCTTCACTTGTCAAGTAAGTATATTTCATTGTTTAATCAAATTTGGTAGAATTACTTCGTATTTGCTAGGAGATCTATAAGTTGGTTGGGTCATGAAAATTCCTTGCATGAAAAAGGAGGATAGACATAGTCCTCGAAGAAAGTGAAGTCATTGAACACATAAATGAAAAAGGTCTCCTCTGAATTTATGAAGAGGAATTCTTATGAAAGGTCCCCTCATATAGCAATATTGGAGACATCAAAGATATGTATATGATAAGCTCATAAAAATATTCTCTGAATATGTGATAAAGAAGCTCACATGATTTAGATCTTATCTACACAAAATTGAAGGTATCAAATAATGAAGGGATATCTTCATAAGATCTCAACTGTGAGATCTAGGAGAGATGATAAGAATATAATCATCATTGTTCTAAATGCACTAACTATTGAACAAGGTAACAAATATCCATGGGGATAAGAAAGTTACCTCATTCAAAAACTTATGGTTTCTATGCAAGATAGAAGAATACAAGCTGAGGGAAAAGTGTTGAAGGTTAAAAAGACGCAAACGTTTGTAGGAAAGAAAGAAAAACATAACTAAGATTCAATGCTATGGAAGTAAAGACTATGGACTTTATAGGAAATATTGTCCTAAAGGGACAATATCCAAATAAGAAAAGAAACCCATATCACCGAAGAGTTGGAGGAACCTGAAAAGAAGAATTCCAAGAAAAGAGGAAGTAAGAGATCTCTACTATATCTCAGATAGTCTCCCTTGCAAAGGGTCTTGACATAGCTTCTAAATATGATAGGATATGTTTATAATAAATAATAAGATGCATTGTGGCATCATGGAAGCATTATAAACAAAATCTCGTGACATCATCATATGAAACATGAAGAATGTCAGATAGTCAAATTTGAAGGATATATCTCTTGGTGACCTCATTGAAAGATCAAAATAAGAGGTCATCTAGGACAAATCTCATCATACATTAGTTTAAAAGGGAAACATCTATTGAATAAAGATATGTGAGATGGAATCCTCATTGGAGGATTCACCGATATAAATAGGAAGCAAGTGTTTCATCAGTAACTCCAACTTGTGGATTTAATGGGATAATGGTACGATGACATGAGAGATGAAGCAGATCAAGGGGTTGAAGATATTTTCAATCAAGGAAGTTGTTTAAAGAAGCCTAGATGACTGTTTGGTCAATTTAGTGAAGTCTAAATTGTAACTTTTAAATGTCAACCCGGGGCTCGTAAGCTGATGAAGTGAGGTGTACTATATGTACTTAGGTAACTATTTTCTTAATATTTTGTCGTTTTTAGTTTTTTTAAGATTGTTTTCAAATGTATCTTTCCTACTGTGATGTGATGGAAATGGAATAAAGCAAGTGAAATGTGGATGATTGTGGTGATCTCTAAATGATTTCTTCAAAACTTGAAAAGTATTCTACAAGAAAGCTTGAACAACAACTGCAATAAAATCAAAGCTTAAAATCAAATAAAGGACTAATGGCATCAGCCCAGTATCTCTGCTGCTGATGAAAATGAAAATGAAATTTATATTAACTCAATTAAAAGCAAGAACAACTACTTTACACTATTTTAACTCTTCAACTCAATCTTCTCTATGAAAAGATATCATGAAATGTTAATCAATGTGAAATTGAAGTGAAACTACATAAAAGAGACTAGTCACAAATACTTTAACTTCCTCTTAACTTCTTGCCTTTCAGCTGAATTTATCATGTGAGAAACAGTTAGGAATAAGTCAAGTAATGTGAGTTCCAAAGCAACTAAATCAAGCTATGCTAAGTGATATTTTGGCTCCCAATAAAGATATTTGATTATGAAAAAGGAACCATCAATAGATGAACAACTTGATATCTAAGAGCAGAAAGTAAATATGCAAACTAAAGGAATGACAATAAGGAAAATCAAAGATGCAAAACAATGAATGTCAGCAACATAGACAAGACGATCACGCATGCCACTAGTTATGAAAAGAAAAGAAAGAAAATTGTCCCGGGCTTGCCTAAGAAACCTGCATAACACACTGATCAGTCATGAACAAAAGTGTAGAAATGTAAATCAGCAGAATTCAAAGTTTATGTACAGCTAATATACATGTTGAAAAGAAATAAAAACGCAGCAATTAAAAGACATGTGTACAGCTATTATACATGAAACAAAAAGAGAAATGTAGGAAATTAAAGATTACTATACAGGGCTTCAGCAAACAGGGGCCCTCTGCCTACTTTAGCCGGTTCAAGGAGCAGTTATACGCTTAAGTGTAAAACAGTCTTCTCATGTATTGACAGCAAATGTAAAAGTACAGTGGGGAGCTCAAAATTACAAAGTGATTACAACAACGACTAACTATCCAGCGTTCAAAGACTCTTTATTTATAACAGAGGAAAGCAAACTAATTTAACGAAAACTAAGCTATTCAAGCAGCTGTGTAAAAACATGTAATCTTGCTGCGTCCTCAGATTTAGGCAACGGTCGTTGTGGGCATTCAATCTGCTGTTGGATTCATGTTTCCCACTATCTTCGTGGTTGAGGAAGATGCCACCTGTTCTTCACGTGCTCCAAAACAGAACACACAGAGCCGTGCCACCGCCAATGACTTCTGTTGACCGTATTTGCCTCCTCATTGACCACGGGTTTTTATGACCGGTTTGGGTGAGCTGGAAGGACACACACCATGTCCTTGGTTCCACGAACTTGCCCATGTGGCTCTTCTTCCTGGAGGACACCTGGAACATATCATTTAATAAAACAGCTGCGGAATCCGGGGTTGGCTGCGGAAACCGGGATCAGCTGCGAAAACCTTGTGTGAGCTGCGGAAACGCAGCACTTTGAACCAAAATTCTAAACCAACAACAGTCATTAGCATAATTAGAAAACCATGTAAAAAGTCTTAAAATGCAATGATTTGAGCAATTTGATGGAGGGAATGAGTGGCAAAAGAAGGAAATGAATAGGAAAAGGAGGCTGAGAGGATGTGTAAAGAAGTGCAGGTTTGAGGCTCAACATACCCCCACTGTGAAGGTGTTGCATGTCCTCATGCAACCAAAACTTTGTCATTGTTTTTCAATCCATGTGCTCAGATGCTTCTGCCAAAACATCTAGCCTTCTTCTCTTTCTCCTTGCTGCTAAAATTGTCCTTGGTTTTCTGACTAAACACCTGAATTTCAAATTGATCAATGCTCTGCTCAGCTTCTTACATTTTCTCTTCAATTTTCTGTTCTTCTTCTGCCAGAGTCCTAAGTGAAGCATGGTATTGTCATGGACAATTTTTTCCACCTTGCTTTGTTCTTTTAATGCTTCATTTTCTTGTTTAATGTGCCTGTTTAGGACTTCTAGCTCAAACACTTCCTGTTTTAAAGATTGCACTTGTGCATCAAGTGGCAAGGTAGTGCTTGGTCCTGCAACTGATCGTTCCAAGGACTCTAAGTAGTTATATGCTTCTTGCTGGGTGGAGTCTACCTCAGGTGTTTGTCTCGGCCTGAACTCAAATTCTTGAAAAGGAGGACTGTTTTCTCTTTCCAGCTGAAAAGGACTTTCCTCACGTGGAGGACTTGCCTCAATGTCTTGCTGAGCTGGACCTTTTTCAGGTGTTCCTTCACCTAAATCAATAAAGAGTGATTATTTTTCTTGGGTCACTTTCTTTCCTTTGAGCCTACTGCTCCTCCTCACATGTGGACTAGTGCTCTCTTTCTGGGCACTCTGTTTTTCTTTTCGTTTCTTTGCTGAGGCAGCAGTTTGGAGATGGGCTAACCTTTCTGCCAAAGTTTGAGACTCTTCTTCTACTAATGGTTCAGGGGATGGATATGTCTCTTGAACAGTTTCTTTACCTTTGTCCTTTTTCTGCTTTTTATTTCTAGTTCCCTCTTCTTCTTCCTCATGAACAGTTTCCTGAGTGTCTACTGTAGGAAGGTCTTGGGCTGTAACATTTCTTTTTCTCCTCCTACTTCTTTTTGGGATTTTTGGGGAACTATTGGTAGAGGTTTCAGTCACCTCTTGGAAGTGATTTCTGATCAAAAACTTTTCCCAAGTATCGTTACTATTTTTCAATTGATCCTCAATGAGAATTCTAATGAGCCCGTGATGATAAAGGTGGGATTCAATATGGCCTACATGTTTCTGAACAGCAGAGCTCATTTTCTTTAGACTTGCTAGCAGAAAGTAAGGTAAATTAAGGGCATGGCCTTCCATAAAATTCATCATAATCCTTGCATGATACATATACATGGTGCCAAAGCGACCTTCGCATGTAATAAACTTCTGAACAAGTAACAACAGCGCAGACCATTCCTCTTTAATTACATGCACAAGAATCCCTTTAGTGAATATTGAAGTGTCCATACCTGGGTTCTTAAGCATGTCTTTCCATCCCTGATCTTCCAGCCCTCTGTTCTTAAACCATCTTTCTCCCTCCTGAGGTAGACTGGTTGCTGTTGCTATGGTGTTCTCTGTTATTGTGAATTTCAGGTCCCCTACTTCCACGGTGTGTCCATTGAAGGATCGAGCAAATGCTTTCGTTACCTCCTTATTATACCCTCTAATTTTTTGAATAAACTTCAACCACTTTGCTTTCTTTAATGCTTCCTTCGTCTGTGGATACCCTTCTAAATACTTCGGACCCTCAGGTTCAGCTCTAAGCAGCTTCCCCATCTTCGGCTCTCAACTTCGGCTGAAGCTTTGACTGTGTGTGGATGCTCAAGGAGGATGCTCACGGGAAAAAACAGGTGGATTACGGCTGTAAGTGGAGTAGATGTAATGTAATGCAAGGCGTATTGCAGAACTGTAATTGGGGTTTGAAACAGAGCTATGGAGTTTGCAGTGGAAATGAGAGTAGAAATGGTGTGAGTACGAGGGAGTAGAAGACAAACACGAGAAATGAGTTCAATGCATGCGGAAATGGAGTGATAAGTGGACGGAATAACGGCCGAATCCTTTAGAGTCGGGTGGCTTACGTACATGTCTCAGCGTTGGCTGCGGAAATGGTGGTAAGGAGAGCCGTGGTACATTGGGTTACGTCACAGAGGTACGGCCAGTAATGAAGGAGCAACCCCGTTTCAAGTTTTGAATTAATGATGATTAGGGGACCGTTAGAAAGGTATGATGTGGATGAAGCATTATCGTGGAGGAGGAGTGGGATGATCTTGCCAAATCATTGCATTTAGTGGCTCTTTCCATGATTTAATAACTATGCATAAAATGACGTTAAATTGTTGTTTGGAAAAGATTTTGATCATACCTTCATAAGTTTGCCATTTGTTGATTAAGGTTGCTGACCCATTATTGCTTTCTGATCTTGCAGATGCCTCATATCTTTGCTGCCTTTGGTGATGATGATGCTGACCTTTGACTGTAATTTTTTTGAAAACAGAGTGTTGCTGGCTGTAGAGACAGAGTGATGCTGGTTGCGGAAACTGGTGCGAGCTGCGGAAACTGAGACAACACCCCTTTAACTGCACAAATTTAGTTAGAAAAAGGACTAACTGAATGAAATAGTCCTAAGAAGGATTTTTATTAATGGAATGGAATGAAATGGAAATGGAATGGAGTGAAGTGGAATGGAGATGAAGATGAGATGGAGGTGAAGATGGAAATGACAGGTGAGGTGAAGTGAAGATGGAAAGGAAAGAGATATATATATTTTTTTTTGGAAAATATAGAGTGTCAGGTGTCCCTGATTTTCACTCCATATTTTCTGTATAAGACCGCCAATCTGGGATTGGTTTTCAGGCTTATACACATTTTTTTTTTCTTTTTTTTTCAACTGAAAGAAACAAAGACTAGGCTGATGGAGGAGAAGAATTCTTCTCCACCAGCCTTATTGCAGAATTTTCTTGAAACATTTTGACAAAGTCCTCTTTTGAGAGTGGCTTATGATAAATTTTCAATCGGTGGCCATTCACAATGAGAGGAGTTTGAAACTCATCAATAGTCTTGATTCGAACTGCTCCATTGCTAAAGACTTCATCAATCTCATATGGCCCAAGCCAATGAGTTTGAAATTTTCCTTTGAAGTCTTTAAACTTTGAATCAAACAGTAACGCCCAATCTCCCTTTTGAAACTTCTTCTCTTTGATATATCTGTCATGCCATTTAGTTCTTTGGTGCTGAACTAGATCGGTCCTTAAAATTGCATCTTGTCTTATTTCATCTAGCTCATTCAGCTTCTCCATTCTGTGCTTTTGGGCTTCTGATAGACTCATCCCCAACTGAACTGCCATCTTGAAGGTCTTGACTTGGAACTCAATGGGGAGCAAGACTTCTTTCCCATAAACAAGTTCATAGGGAGAATGTCCTGTTGTGTTCCTCCATGTAGTTCTATAGGCCCATAAGGCTTCAGGAAGCCTTTCTGCCCAATCTCTTCTGTGGAGATGAATAGTCTTGGTGATGATGCTCTCAAGAACTTTGTTTGTGGATTCCACTTGACCATTTTCTTGCGGATGGTATGGAGTAGATTTTCTGTTCTTGATTTTGTATTCTTCCATCAGCTTCTCCATCAAGTTAGATGTAAATCGACTTCCCTGATCTGTCACAATTTCTCTTGGGACACCAAAATGAGTAAAAATATCCTCAAAAAGAAATTGAACAACTGAATTTTCAGTGGCAGAAGGCAATGCCTTGGCTTCTACCCATTTAGTAACATAATCAGTGCAAACCAATATATACTTCTTTTGTTTAGATGGTGGATTAATAGGTCCAATGAAATCTAAAGCCCATTTTTCAAAGGGTTCGATGAGTACTTGTGGCTGTAATGGCATTTCATTTGAAAGAGTTGGTCTCCCAACTCTTTGGCAGCTGTCACACCTTCTAACATATTGTTTTGCATCTTTGAAGAGAGAAGGCCAATAATATCCTAAAGAAAGGATTTTATAGGCCGTCCTCTTGTCAGCAAAGTGTCCACCGCACAGTTCATCATGACATGCCTTAAGGATGTCAGGCATTTCATCTTCTCGAACACATCTTCTGATCACACAATCTAGCCCTGTTTTGAACAATTCATTAGAAATCCATGAATACTTTGAACTCTCCTGAATTATTTTCCTTTTCTCATTAGGAAATAAGTGTGGAGGTAGCTTCCCTGTAACCAAATAGTTAGCAATATCTGCATACCAAGGAGTTTTAGTAGTTACTGCAAACAGATATTCATCTGGAAACTTATCCTCTACGGGAGAATCTTCGTTAGTATTTTGGATTCTATACAAGAAATCAGCTACTGTATTTTTTTTTCCTGGTCTATCTAACACAGTAATATTGAATTCTTGTAAAAGTAAAAGCCATCTTGTAACTCTGCCATTAGTAGCAAGTTTGTTCATGAGATATCTAATTGCAGAATGATCGGTATGGACAAAAGTTTCATAGCCAGTTATGTAATGTCTAAACTTATTAATTGCATGCACAACAGCTAAGAACTCTTTTTCAGTCACAGTATAATTTAACTTAGTGGGAGTCAAATTTTTACTGGTGTAGTAAATGGCATAAGGAACTAAATCTTTTTGACCCAACACAGCTCCTAGAGTTGTATCTGAAGCATCTGTAGAAATATGGAAAGAAAGTTTCCAATTTGGCCCTCTGAAAATGGGTGCTTCAGATATTCTTGTTTTTAGAGTTTCAAATGCAGATTGACAGTCAGGATCCCACTTGAATTCACAGTCTTTTGTAAGTAATTTGAAGAGTGGAGATGCTATCTTGGTGAAGTTTTCAATAAATCTTCTATAATATCCAGTAAATCCAAGAAAACTTCTAACATCTTTTTGACAATTTGGAATAGGTAACTTGGAGATGACTTCAACTTTTGATCTATCAACTTTAATTCCATCTCCTGAAATATGATGTCCTAAAACAATCCCTTCAGTAAACATCATAAAACATTTTTCATGACTTAATGAAATATTTGTTTCTTTACATCTTATAAGGACTTTTTCCAAATTTTCTAATGCCTCTTCAAATGAATTACCATAGACTTTAAAATCATCCATATAGACCTCTACACAATCATGAATTAGATCAGAAAAGATTCCTAGTACTGCCTTTTGAAATGTTGCGGGTGCATTACATAATCCAAAAGGAAGTACTCGGTAAGCAAAAGTTCCCCATGGACAGGTAAATGTGGTCTTGTCCTGGTCTTCAGGTGCTACCTGAATCTGATTGTAACCACTAAAACCATCCAAGAATGAGAAATATGTTTTGCCTGCTAAAGTATCTAATACTTGATCAATAAAGGGCAAAGGAAAGTGATCCTTCAAAGTTGCCTTGTTCAATTCCTTGTAATCAATGCAAACCCTCCATTTACCATTCTTTTTAGGTACTATAACCAAAGGGGAAACCCACCGGCTATCTGAAATGGGGTAAATGAAGTTTACATTAAGTAACTTTTGGAGCTCTTCTTTCACTATCTCCCTAAGGTTTGGATTCATCCTTCTTTGAGGTTGTCTGATTGACCTACTGTTTTCCTCAATGTAGATGTGATGAATGCAAGTCTTAGGGTCAATACCTTTCATATCAATATACTCCCATGCAAATGTAGTAGAATGTTTTTGTAAGATTTTGGTTAGCTCCCCCTGTTGTGATTTTTCCAAGTTTCTGTTGATATTCAATGTTTTTCCTGGAAAAATCTCAATGGCAGAACTACCAAACTCTTCCATAGAGAAAAGAGACATTTGTCTAGATGATAGACACTCAATATCAGAATCCAAATGAAATTGTGTGTGGTCATATTCTGAAGATGGTTCAAAGTTTTCTAATGTGTTCAGAATTTGACTATCTTCACTAATCTCAGAAATGGTAAAGACAGGTTGTATAGTATCTTCATCATCAACCCACTCATTATCTCCTACTTCTGTAATTACTTTTGCTGGAGGATACAGATTGAACTTCTTTGTCGAATTACCATCAGAAATATACATATCCCCAGACCTACAACTTATGAAAGCATCAGCTGTGGCTAGCCAAGGTCTTCCTAAAATAAGAGGATGTCCTCCTAGACTACTCTTAGGAGTTAAAATCATGAAATCCATTGGATATTCCCAAGAGTCTAGGGAGACTGGAATGTCTTCTAATACACCATCTGGTTTAATAATTGATCGATCTGCAAGTTGCAATAAAGTAGGTGTAAAAAGAAGATTAGGAAGTTTTAGTTGTTCCATAGTCTGTCTACTCATGATGTTGATAGCAGCCCCTAAATCAATCAAAGTATTTGGTATTTCTACCCCATTGATATGTGTTTTGACAATTGGACTACCAGGGTCTACATACTTCTGTATAGTAATTTTTCCCATCATGATATCTGCAATTTTCCCTACCAGGTGGATCCTTCTGGTATCTCTTGGTTTCCTTCCTGGTCTTTTAAGGCTCAACTCCTTTATTGTTTTTGCTAGAATAGGAATTTCCTTAATGGCTTGTAAGAAGGCTTGATACAGACATTCTTCAATTCATCTAGAAAATTATAGTCAGGCAACCAAATTTGTTTTTCCACTCCTTTGTCAATTTGTAATCTTTCAGGAAAAGGAGGTGTGGATAAAGATGCAGGTTGCTCAACTATGGGAGTTGTGGGGGTTAATTCTTTTTCTTTTTCTTTTTGAGTGTTTGGGTTTTGAAGAGATGATTCAGAACCCTTATTGGCTTCAAGAGATTCTTCCTCAAAAATGCTTTGCTTTTAAGCATTTATAGAAGGCTTATCTAAGACTCTACCTGATCTGAGTTGTACTTCATTGAGAGGAACAATCATATAGGTAGGAAATTGTTGACCTTCCATCATGTAAGCATTTTGAGGGTTTTTATTATTGGGGTTTGGCAATGGCTGAGAAGGAAGTTGATTTGACCTCTGTTGGAATGGAAGCAAGAGTTGAGAGTTTGGATTCTGTTGAGAAGGTTGTTGTTGTTGTGGAAATGGCAATGATAGTTGTGGATTTTGATTTGGAAGTTGTGGAGCTTGTTGGTTTTGAAAAGATGGAGGATATTGGTAAAATTGAGCAAATCTCCCATAAGGATTTTGCATACCTTGTACCCATGATTGAAAAGGATTTTGAGGTTGGGACCAAGTTTGTTGCCAAGGATTCCAATTTGGTGGGGGTTGAAAATTCATAGAGTTTTTAAACCCTTGATTTTGTTGCCCCTGCCAAGGTCTCCTTGCGACAACAGAGAGATTCGAGTGTATTTGGATCTTCTTGAAAGACAACTTTGAGCCCAGGGATTGAAGGACAATCCTTGGTCTCATGATTCTCTGACAAATTACACATGTTTCTACAACTTTTTCATCCAAGGGACATTCCCTTAGAGCATGTTTCTTCCTACACTTTGGGCAAAAGATGGCCAACGCCTCAGCTTCTGCTTTCTGCTTATTGTGAATCTTAAGAGTGTCTAGTTGCTCGCTAAGACTCCCTAAGATGTCAATTTTAAATTCATCAAGCATATTGCCAATCTCAGCCCTACTTACTGATCCAGTTGCAGATTTGTTTGCTCTGATGAGAGAAGGATCTCTAGGCCCTTTTTGAGTTTTAGATTTCCCCCTTGAGAGATGGACACATAGTTCTGCTATATCATTGAGTGAAAGTTGAGATATATCTCCCTTCCCCATCATGTTCAAAATATCTATCCATTCATCTCTAATGGCTTTCAATAGAAGGGCTTTTAAGGTATCCTCATCTAAGTTGTTCATTTTTGCTCTTTTCAAGTTGTATTGAAATCTTTCAAGCAGATCCTCTAAATTTTCATCTTCTTTTTGCATCATTTTGAATACCTCATCCTTGTGATTGGTGGGCATACAATAGTCCAGGTACCTATCCAAAAATGTTTGTTTCATATCATTCCAAGACCTAATGGATTGAGTGAGTAATCCCATGAACCACTTCAAGGCTGCTCCTTTCAATGTTGAAGGGAACAGTTTGAGTTTTTGAGAGTCTTCCAGATAATCATAAGTTCGACAAACGACTTCAAACTCAAATAGAAATGTTTCAGGGTCCTCATTCCTCATCCCATGGAAGTTTGGGAGGACAGATGGTGAGATGTTTTTCATTGTGGCTCGGGAGTCCTCATCAACTATAGGAAACCCGAATGAGTTATCCCCATCCCTATTTCCTCCAATGTTACCTCTACCTCCTCCATTGTTTCCTCCTCCTCCTCCTCTACCTCTACCTCTACCAAATCCAGTTGCTCCTTCCTCTGTCATAGTAGCTTCCCTAGAGACTTCAGAGTCTTATGGTTCTTCTAAAAAGGGTGAACGAGAAGGAATTTCTCCCTCTTCTTCAGATGATTCTACTTCTTCCATTACAATTTGTCTTTCTGTAGAAGGAAGGAAAGGATCTCTTTCTAGTTTAGATTCGATGGAAGGTGTGGGAGATTCGACTCCTGCCTCTTGAATTTTAGGAATCCTAGGGCTTGGAGTGTAAGTTGGAGATGATGGAGGTGTCTCTTGTCTATTCCTTGAAGTAGATGGACTTGTAAAAATCGAACTCTTAGCTCTAGCTAAAAACCTTCCCCTAGAATCTCTTGCTCTATGCATGTCATTTTTATTTTCCTTCAAATCGGGGTAATAATTCTCTTTTTGATCTTCCAGGTCACTCTAGGTGCAAGAAGAGAGCATACTCAAGAAACTATTAAACCAATAAATTTCTCTTTTCTGATCCTCCAGATCACTCTAGGTGCAAGAGGAGAGCATACTTTGAGAGGTTATTAATTTTCCTTCCTTGAAATTTTCTTGTTTTTTTTTTTTTTTAAGAATTGGCTACCTAATTTCAGTACCCCAGCAACGACGCCAAAAATTTTTGGTCAATTTAGTGAAGTCTAAATTGCAACTTTTAAATGTCAACCCGGGGCTTGTAAGCTGATGAAGTGAGGTGTACTATATGTACTTAGGTAACTGTTTTCTTAATCTTTTGTCGTTTTTAGTTTTTTTAAGTTTGTTTTCAAATGTATCTTTCCTACTGTGATGTGATGGAAATGGAATAAAGCAAGTGAAATGTGGATGGTTGTGGTGATCTCTAAATGATTTCTTCAAAACTTGAAAAGTATTCTACAAGAAAGCTTGAACAACAACTGCAATAAAATCAAAGCTTAAAATCAAATAAAGGACTAATGGCATCGGCCCAGTATCTCTGCTGTTGATGAAAATGAAAATGGAATTTATATTAACTCAATTAAAAGCAAGAACAACTACTTTACACTATTTTAACTCTTCAACTCAATCTTCTCTATGAAAAAATATCATGAAATGTTAATCAATGTGAAATTGAAGTGAAACTACATAAAAGAGACTAGTCACAAATACTTTAACTTCCTCTTAACTTCTTGCCTTTCAGCTGAATTTATCATGTGAGAAATAGTTAGGAATAAGTCAAGTAATGTGAGTTCCAAAGCAACTAAATCAAGCTATGTTAAGTGATATTTTGGCTCCCAATAAAGATATTTGATTATGAAAAAGGAACCATCAATAGATGAACAACTTGATATCTAAGAGCAGAAAGTAAATATGCAAATTAAAGGAATGACAATAAGGAAAATCAAAGCTGCAAAACAATGAATGTCAGCAACATAGACAAGACGATCACGCATGCCACTAGTTATGAAAAGAAAAGAAAGAAAATTGTCCCGGGCTTGCCTAAGAAACCGGCATAACACACTGATCAGTCATGAACAAAAGTGCAGAAATGTAAATCAGCAGAATTCAAAGTTTATGTACAGCTAATATACATGTTGAAAAGAAATAAAAACGCAGCAATTAAAAGACATATGTACAACTATTATACATGAAACAAGAAAGAGAAATGCAGGAAATTAAAGATTACTATACAGGGCTTCAGCAAACAGGGGCCCTCTGCCTACTTCAGCCGGTTAAAGGAGAAGTTATACGCTTAAGTGTAAAACAACCTTCTCATGTATTGACAGCAAATGTAAAAGTATAGTGGGGAGCTCAAAATTACAAAGCGATTACAACAACGACTAACTATCCAGCGTTCAAAGACGCTTTATTTATAACATAGGAAATCAAACTAACTTAACAAAAACTAAGCTATTCAAGCAGCTGTGTAAAAACACGTAATCTTGCTGCGTCCTCGGATTTAGGCAACGGTCGTTGTGGGCATTCAATCTGCTGTTGGATTCATGTTTCCCACTGTCTTCGTGGCTGAGGAAGATGCCACCTGTTCTTCACGTGCTCCAAAACAGAACACGCAGAGCCGTGCCACCGCCAATGACTTCTGTTGACCGTATTTGCCTCCTCGTTGACCACGGGTTTTTATGACCGGTTTGGGTGAGCTGGAAGGACACACACCATGTCCTTGGTTCCACGAACTTGCCCATGTGGCTCTTCTTCCCGGAGGACACCTGGAACATATCATTTAATAAAATAGCTGCGGAATTCGGGGTTGGCTACGGAAACCAGGATCAGCTGCGGAAACCCTGTGTGAGCTGCGGAAACGCAGCACTTTGAACCAAAATTCTAAACCAACAACAGTCATTAGCATAATTAGCAAACCATGTAAAAAGTCTTAAAATACAATGATTTGAGCAATTTGATGGATGGAATGAGTGGCAAAAGAAGGAAATGAATAGGAAAAGGAGGCTGAGAGGATGTGTAAAGAAGTGCAGGTTTGAGGCTCAACAATGACCTAAAGTTAAGTGAGGTATGTATGGTTGTATTTAATATTATAATGTCATGACGTATGGTTGTAGGTAACATGGATCATTACTTCTATATTGAGAAGCATGATTAAGGTAAAGGGATCTCCTCCTATGAAAAGATGCGGAAAGCATAAATCACACTAGATGAAATAAACACAATAAGTCTTCATATGAATTATAAGGTGGTTGTCTTCAATTGGGGAAATTTGATTGGAAGTTCCTGGGAAAGAAATGTGTGGAGAAAGGAAGAAAGAGATCATGAGATGTGCAACCATGGTAAAGTAAATCAACATCCAGAAGACCAAGAATATTTGACTGGGTAATCTCCCAGAAAGATGTGAAGACTTTAATGGAAGTAAGAAAAAGGTAAAGACCCTTGACAATAGATATTAGAGGGAGATGATATTATACAATAATTTTTCGTACTCCCTGTCTCATACCTTGAGCTGTCGAACTTTGCCCAAAATGTCACAAAGTGAAAAAAGCTATCAATTAATCCACCGTGAAAAACATTCATCAGAGCATCCCTAAAGAAAAGAAGAAGAAATGCCTTGAAGTAATTCTAGAAGAGCTTTTAAAAAAACCCTATTTGTAAGCCTCGGTACTTTTAGCAGGAATACCTGTGCTGGTAACCTTTGGTCTAACTAGTGACTAGCGCTGGTAGCGTGACTTTGGATAGGAAAATATATGTTGATCCTCTTCAGGAAGTTTCTCCAAAAATGGAGCAGAAGCTTCTCTTACTAGAAGCCTCGAGAACGATGAGCTAGTTATTTTTTAATAAGGATATGGTCGAGTTCTCCCATTTTGAGTTCTTGATCCTACCTTTAGGGATATTCCCCTTAATGTGTGGAACTTCTTCCCCCTTTTTTAGATCCCTAACTCCCTCCCCTTCCCTATAAATTCATTCCTTTACACCCTAAAATGGTTGGTCATACTAGATTGGTCATGCTATTGTTAAACTATGCCTAATTGATACCAATTTGTGAAGAAGAAAGGAGTGCTTAAAGGTCTTAGTTTGGACTTGGAAATCCATCCCGAAGGAGGCTTCCAACATCAAGGTAGTGGTTGTATGCTTCCCTCTTGTGTTTATTATTAATAAAATGCATGTTTACTTTCCATAAGCATGTAAATGACTACTTTCTTAGTATGATGCTCCTTAATCTATCATAGGTTTACATTAGAATGCATATTCTATGTTTTTCCTTTGTTGTCTTTGTTTTATCTCTCTTGCAGGTATTCGTTCATAATATAATAGTGAGGATCGAGCTTGGAAGTGAGGAGATCGAGATCGACATCGAAAAGAGATCTTATAGGAGTGAGGTAGGCCATCTTTCCTCTCTCATGTCATTCTGATTTAAACGAGGAGCGTTTTGCATGTATTTGTTTCTGTTGTTACTAGATCGACTCATTGGAATAGAGGGATCACTTCTATCCATATAAGGTATTGCCTAGGTAAAAAATTGGCGACTCCATTGGGGAGCCTATGGCCCTTTCAACCCTCCTTTTGAATTTGGCCTTTTTGATTAATTTTTCCAACCTTACAATGATCCTTGGTTTTGATTGCCTTTGAGTCTGTACTCTGAGTAGTCGGTCATTTAGGGTATCATGTCTAGGGTTTTTCTCAATACTTGTTTTTCCTAAAATTTCCTCGCTTAACGTGTTTTTTATTAGTTGCAATCACACTGACAATGCTGATTTTTCCCATTACAATCACGATGGAAACCCTGTCTTCCGCTATCTGCCCACACTGGTCTAGTTTCTTGTCCAATACAAATTTTTCTATGTAAAGTAGTGCTTCCATCACATATTTTGCTATGTAAAGTAGTGTTGATGACCCTGTCTGCACAAGTTTTTCTATGTAAAGTAGTGCTAGTCCTTAAAATTGAGTATTTTTAGGGTTTCTACTAAAAATCCTAGTGTGTCCTGATTTCTGAGGTCATCCTCCTACTCAGTGTGCATTGAATTTTCTTTGATTTGTGTTAGTTGGTGTGAAAAATTCCCTCCCATTGTTTGAAGTGGTGTACGTAAATTTTGGCTGAGTCTTTGATTCTTTGAGTCAATTAAAATTATTTTTGTTGCTTGTATGTTTGTCATAATATTTATTTATTGTTGTTTGAGCATTATCGATTCTTTTGAGACCATAAAAGAAAATGATTTTGTGTTTATTTAGCTTTCATCTCAAATTTTACTTTTCGTCAAGTGCATTAGATCACATTGCATTGAAAAGTCATTTTTGGGATCATCATTGAACATAGATTACATTGTTTAGTGATTGAAAGCTAAAAAAGTGCATCAAGTGAATTCTCCTTCATTGAAAGAAAATTGAAATCATTTCTCTTTTGGTGGTTGTATTTGGAAAATGAAAGTGAAATATCTAGTTAGGAAAGCTTTGTTTGTTGCATTCTTCATTGCAGCATCATTGTTTGAATCTCTTCCCTTACTAGGTTATCTTTCGTCGAAATGGAAATAATCCTTTTCTCACGATAGTTGCATCATAGGTGTTTAGGTGACATCATTTTGAGCCTTAAAACTGAAACTTAATCCAAGATAAAACTTAAAATTTACCTCACTTAACCTAAGGAGAATTTGGAACATTAACAAAAACATTTAGAGGTATAGGAAAGAGATCTGTTCTGACGTCGTTAAAGTCGTTATTTTCCAACGTTGTATCTTGGGGGTGAAATCTTTTTCCACGTACGAAATTATATAGGGTCGTTCTCTAGTACTTTTTGGTATATCAGAGGCGCTCCATGCATGGTAAGTATATGGGAACGCTCTCATCGAATGGTTATGCATTAGAAAACACTACTACGGATTGCACTCCCACGTATCGTTGCATATATTTTGGGAGTCCCTAATAGGTTTCTATCCATCCATAGGTAACCGTGTCTGTCACCTTGTATACCATGATACACCAAACACAACATACAGGGAGATTGGCTACAATATGTTAAGTCCTTGGTTTGCCAAGGCGGATATTGTAGTTCACGGTTGTTTGGTAAATGTTTATGCCTAGTTACTCCTTTTTAATTTTATTTTTTAAGTTCTCAAATCAATTAATTGACAGCAAAAAACATCTTTCTTGTGGAAATAGTCCTTACCAGATCTTAGGGTGAGACTAGTGGAAACAGTTCTCAAGTTCACCAACCAACGAAACCTCTTTGATGGGAATCCTATTCCTTTTCCTTCATTTGGAAATGTTGGTGCTCCCTATATGGCAATGTTGTCCTTTCTTGGGTTTACCATTGGTTTCCCATTTTGGTTATTTTCGACCCCTATGGTTCTAAATGTCCAAACTGCTCCTCAATTGAGCTCTCCTCCACCTAAACAGTATCAACCTTTGGTTAAGCCTAAATTTGACTCTTTATCTTTTTCATCTGTTCGATCTTCTTCCTCTTCTTCCTCTTCGTCTGGTGAAAGCCTAGAAGCTAGTAACCAGGTGTATAAGAAGAATAAGAAAAGGAAGATGATGAAGAAGAAAAATAAGCAAAGGGCCAACTAAGCGACCATTGCTATAGATGCAACTAATGTTGAAAAATATGCCAATCAACCCCATAAAGTGAAATTCCCTTTCAAGCTTTGTAAGGGTGACCACCTTCTTAGATAATGTCCTGGTATTCCCCAGATATTAGAAGTGTGGTCCACAGGTTCAAATCAACCTTTGTCATCGGCCTCTAGAGGTCATGCTGGTGATAAACCTTCAACTAGTGATAGTAAAGCCCATGGGAAAAAGGGAAAAGTCCAATTTCGTTGTAGGTTATGTTAAGGTAATCATCCTATTCACCTTTTTCCTGATATGGATGAAGTATCTAACATTTTGGATGACCTTACCACTTCTCAAACTTGTCTTATGACTGGTTATCTGAAAATTTCCCTTGATCCTCCACTAGTTGATAAAGTGATTGATCAGAAGCCATCTCCAATCAATCCCACTCTCTCTAAATGTGAATTCCATGAGTCCAATTCCGACCAACCATTAGTCAAAAAAATGGTTGACCCAATTCCGCTTTTAGTTGATCGTATATATCCTGTAGATAGTGAAGTTCGTACTGCTCAAGCTCTTCTGGTTCTTCAAAGTCTAAAGAATTAGGGGGAAATCCTCCTGTTCCCACGGTGTGATCATCCTATTCCCATGGTGCAGGGGGGGATCCTCCTATTCCGGTAACACAAGAGGGTAGTCCTCCCATTTCGATGGCACCCTCTCCAAGTAGTTTAGTCACTTTCTTTGAATGGAGTTGACTGGCAGGATATCGTCTTCCTTCCTATGTGCCCTTTTAGATCATAGTATAGGCTTATAATAGACCTGTACCTGGCATAATCATAGATGAGGGTGCATCTGTTAGTATTCTATCCTCAACTACTTGGCAAGATTTAGGTTCTCCGCAGCTTGTGCCCGTTACCCATAATTTGTTGGCTTTTAACAGAGGAACTAATCAACCGTTAGGGATCCTTCCTATGTTTCCTATTACTTTGGGAGGAAAAATCGTCTATCTTGACGTGATGGTTGTTCAAGTCCCTTTAGATTTTAATTTACTCCTCGGGCATGACTATCTTTATGTAATGGGAGCTCTTGTCTCTTCTCTCTTGCATGTCATATGTTTCCTGCATGAAGGAAGAAATGTGGCCATTGATAAACTTTTGTTCGTTGGTGCTAATTTGACTCCTGATCAACCATCTTCCCTAAATGGTCCTTATATGCAAGTGGTATCACCCTCACCACAGTTTAATTTTGTGTCCACATCTTCCATGCTAGCATCTACTGATGATATAGTGAGTGATATAATGTGTCATGTACTGGGGGCATTGGAACCTGATCTTTCCATTAGATCCTTTGACATGTATCCCTTCCAGAGAATTGTTCTCCCATTTGATGAGAACCTCTTGAAATCTATGACCTCTTGTAGGTCGTGATCTAGGTGTCACGAGGATAGTTCTTTTATTATGTCAACCTTGTTAAAAATGAAGTAGGTCCCCATGAGGATAGTTCTTTTACTATGTCAACCTCGTTAAAAAATGAAATAGGTCCCCATGAGATATTTCTTTTACTATTTCAACCTCATTAAAAAATGAAATAGGTCCCCATGAGGATAGTTCTTTTACTATGTCAACCTCATTAAAATGAAACAAGGTGTTGGAGTAGAGTTCCTTGTCTTGTGTCAAACTCGTTGAAAAAAGAATCAAGGTGTTATAGAAAAGTTCCTTTTCTTGTGTCAGTTTCCTTAAAAAATGAATCAAGGTTCCCAGAGCAAAGTTAATTTACTTGTGTCAAGCTCGTTAAACAATGAAACAAGGTGTCACCAACATATTTCTTTTCCTGTGTCAAACTCATTAAAAAATGAAACAAACCCCCTTCCAATTCGAGTCTTTGATTAGATCTTGTAAAATCCCAGCCTAGTCTTTCACTTGATCTCATAAATGAACCTTCATTCCATCCCCCTAGTAACCAATAGTCTTCTTAGGTGAATGAAATGAAGCTTGGGGGGCATGTACCTCGAATTGAGTCATTATGTTGGGGGCATGCAAACTCATCTCAAGAATAGTTTATCTTTTTTTAAGATTGTGTAAAAATGAAACCAAATCCAAGCATAGTTTTTTCTCATGTTTCAATCTTGTGAAAAAATGAAACCATTTTTGAGTATCCTCAAGCATAGTTTCCCATGTTTCAATCTTGTGTAAAAATGAAACCATTTCCCTTTTTACCTCTCGTGATTGTCGTTTTATCAGCTTGTTTTTGCTAGACGAGCCTGGGTTTTTTCCTTTCCATCGTCACCATCTCTTTGGCCAATCATACGTTTTCACTTGGTTGTTTTACCCTTGCCTAAGGAACATCTACGATGACTGGTATTATTAGACAAACCCTTGAACTTTACATGTTTTGAGTAGTTCCATCATGATCAGAACAATTACTATCCTTTTATACCACTCGTTCCTCTAGGTGGAGTCGTCTTTCAGCGCTTTTCAGAATCCAAAAATATGAAAGATTGTCAAGCACTTGTCTTTTCAAACTCGTAAAAGTAAATTAAAATATTTTTACTCAGTATAAGTTTAACCCTTTTCCGGACTGAGATAGAATAGCTACGAAAAAGGAATACCTTAGTCGAACATGGCTAAGAGGTTCTCTTGAATATTGTTTTATACCTTTTCGGATTCAAGAGACTAGCTACAAAAAGGGACCTTTGGTGTTTTCTTTTCTGCCTCTTTTTCAAACTCTTTAAATATGAAAAAGATGTCGAATTACCCCTCCATCAAACTCATAAAACTTAAACAAGACAGGACTTGTTACCATGACGAGACTGAGGTACTCCTTCTTAGGGCTCGTTAAACTTACTAGGATGGATACATACGAACTTATACGAAAAGAATATGGTATCCTCTTCAACATTGTGATTAAAAATAAATAGGTACTCATTAGAAATAGTGAGTGAAAAATGGAATTAAATGTGTCTTTTATTTTGTATGAAAGGCAGCGTATCAATCTTGAACATGACACTCATCTGCATTTCGTATCAGGTTTGGGATATCCTCACTTAGTCACTTTCTTTCCTGGATTTTGGAAATCCATTTACCTCTCATTTGATCATTACCTATCATCATCATGAGCATTGATTCCATTTTGATTCAAATGTTTCCAAACTCCAGAGTCGTGTTGAATATATGTTCAAGAGAGGTTCCGTTTGCAAATTCAAACCTCTTATATCCCATTTTACCTTCTCTACTAAAACTATGAATCACTCTCACCAGATTGACTAAGTCCTTTTTTCGTGTCGATGATGTGGGGAACATTATGGCCCTCCTTCAATGGATCACTTCCTGTCAACTTCAACTCATTATCCAGGAAGATGGTCTAGAAAATCTCATTCAATACCTTGGATCTTGCATGCCTCATTGGCAGGTTCTTCACATTCAAAGATAGGTTCACATCATTGGCCTTTGATCAAATGATTCTGCGAGTGTTCGACTTCAGCTTCCTTGTTCACACTCATGGATTGTGTTGTTGTGCCTTGAGAGCCATTGTCATTATTGGTGGTTTTGCTCATGCCTGTTAATGATTCACATCATTGACCGGTAATCAGGTGGTTTTCTACCAAGTTTCACTCTGACACGTTGATTCACAGGGTTAGATTTTTACTTTGGTTGGATCGGGACATAGAGGAAGACCCTGGATTTTATCTAATAATATATGTTTTAGTATTCATGATTGTATACATGATCCTTTCTAGTCGAATGGCTGCATCCATGCCATGGATCCATACATATGATCCTTTCTAGTCGGATGGTTGCATCAATGTCGTGGATTCATACACATAATCCTTTCTAGTCAGATGGTTGCATCCATGCCATGGATCCATACATATGATCCTTTCTAGTCGGATGGTTGCATCCATGCCATGTATTCATACACATGATCCTTTATAGTCAAATGGTTGCGCCCATGCCGTGGATTCGTATATTGTTAAATGCCTACTTGGAAATGTCATATACATTATATTATATTTTATTTACATGTCTCCTGATGGTAGTTCTCCAAAGTCCTTTTCTTGAGTTGTAAATTGCTTCAGCCATAACTTCCTGTTGTGACTTCATGCTTTAGGGGGCATTTGTTATACAATAATTTTTCACACTCCCTGTCTCATACCCTGAGCTATTGAAGTATGCCCAGAATGTTACAAAGTGAAAAAATATGTCAATGAATTCAGAATGGAAAACATTGATGAGAGAAACCTTGAAGAAAAGAAGAAGAAATTCCTTGAAGTAATTCTGGAAGAGATTGTCAAAAAACCCTATTTTCAATCCCAATGTTGCTTTTAGTAGGAAAACTTGCGCTGGGACCCTTTGGTCTAACTAGTGACCAGCACTGGTAGTGCGAATTCGGATAGGAAAATTTGTATTGATCCTCTTCACGTAGTTTCTCCAAAAATGGAGCAGAAGCTTCTCTTACTAGAAGCCTCGAGAATGGTGAGTCGGTTATTTTTGAATAAGGGTATGCTCGAGTTCTCCCATTTTGAGTCCTTGATCCTACATTTAGGATTCTTCCCCTTAATAAGTGGACCTTCTTCCCCTTTTTTGGATCCCTAACTCCCTCTCCTTCCCTATAAATACATTCCCTTACACCCTCAAATGGTTGGTCATACTAGATTGGTCATGTTTCTGCTAAATTGTGCCTAATTGATGCTAATTTGTGAAGGAGAAAGGAGTGCTTTAAGGTCTTGGCTTGGACTTGGAAACCCATCCTGAAGGAGGCTTCCAACATCAAGGCATTGGTTGTATTCTTCCCTCTTGTGTTTATTATTAATACAATGCATGTTTACTTTCCATAAGCGTGTAAATGACTACTTGCTTAGTATGATGCTCCTTGATATGTCATATGGTTTACATTAGAATGCATATGCTATTTTTTCCTTTGTTGTCTTTGTTTGATCTCTCTTGCAGGTATTTATTCGCAATAAAATAATGAGGATCAAGCTTGGAAGTGAGGAGATCGATATCGACATCAAAAAGCAATAATATAGGAGTGCAGTAGGCCATCTTTCCTCTTTCATGTCATTTTGATTTAAACAAGGAGATTTTTGCATGTATTTTTTTTGGTTGTTACTATATCCACTCATTGGACTAGACATATTGCTTCTATCTGTAAAAGTTATTGCCTAGATAACATATGTGTCAATCTACATGTAGGATGTTGATACCTACAGGAATATGCCATGGTGAAATATCATCACAAAGATAATTTTGATTTAAAGTGTTCATTTATTTTTGAACTAATATCTGGATGGGCTTATGTAGGACTGCCAGCAAAGGAAAATTTATTGGATGAATTCCAAGAAGACCATATACAAGGATGTAATGTCCTTCCGAAAAATATGGCATGAAAGTAGAATGACATGAAGCAAATCGAGATGGAAAATCTGATGGATCACTTTCTAATGAGTTAAGGACATGACTAACTCATGGATAAAAGTGATGGATGATCTATGCCCTATGTATAAATTCCTAAATATGAAGACTCCTTAATGAAGAATAAATTCATGAAATCGAAGGAAGGAGCTCTTCAATCAGCTGGTTGTTTCAGGATCTCTAATGAGGAGTTGCGATAGGTCCCTGGTTAAGAGGGAGGCTGAAAAGAAGTTTCTTACTCAGAAGAAAATTAGAAAATTCCTAAGCAGTGAGCTTAGGTACATTCCTTTGTGATAGGAATGAGTACATTCCTTTGATGGAATATGTCCTCCTAGTTTGAAAAGGAGAGGTAGACATGTCATTCTGGTCTTCACCTGGGAAGATGGAATGGAGGATTGTGTAATCATTTGGAATCTGATACTCTTTGGGGATGAGATAGGGAATCCCATGAAATAGTAGTCATGGAGGAACAATATTCTTTGAGGACTGGGGAGTCCAAGATAAGAATAGTGCTCATGGAGCATACCCTGAGAGAACCCAAGTGGGGTATGTTTTGAGAGAGATAATGATGAGTGTGTCTATAAATCATTAGTCTCGCCAGCATTGAGCTCAGATCTAGTGGAGAGATGGAGTTATTATTCAAGGCCTTTCTATGTAACAATGTGGGTTGATATGATGCTATACAAATGAGTTACAAATCTGAATACTTCTTATGAGAAATTCTTCAGGTTGAGAATGACCAAGTACCATTATGAATACCTCCCTAGTTTAGAGGGAGTTTTAGAAAATTATAACTAGGTTTAATCTTTATAATGACGTGTAACTGTGATTTTTGTAAATGATTGTTGGGTGTGGAGACTAACTATCTTCTTTATTCATAGGTATTGCTGCATTGGACCCAAGTGGCGGCAATGCCACCCGTAATATGTGTGCTACAAGGGAGGTCCAGGGGGGGTGGAAACGATCTTTAGGAACCCCCCCTTGTCAGTCTGGGCCGTTCATTAGCCAAAGATCTGATGGTAGAATTTATGTTTAATTTGGGGTTTTTTGCCCTAGAAGGCAACCCCTCACTATATATGAGGGAATTGTATTGCATCTATGTAGATCAATATTCTGAGTAAGAAATAGAGAGGAGATTGTGTGAGAGCGAAGAAGGAATTAAAATAGATTTGTTGTAGGTTGTATCTCTTCAATTTGTTGGATAATATAAAAGGAAGGATTGGTTGTTTCTCCGTGGATGTAGCCCAAATTGGGTAAACCACGTATATCTACGTCTCTCTTGTTTGATGTTTTTTCTATGTTTATATTTCTACAATATATTTTATGTGTTCCCTTGCTCTGTAATATATAATTTTCTAACAACTAGTATCAGAGCTGAAGGTCTATTTGGCTAAAAAACTCGTAGGAGAGAAGGGTTCCTGGTTCGAGTGGGAGTAATGGTAGAAGATGGTAGGTTTAGGGTTGAAAAATTTAACGGCAAAAAATACTAGCTATGGAAGATGCAGATGGAAGATTATCTGTATCAGAAATATATGTACCTACCATTGAGTGGAAAGATAAATAAGTCGACGAGTATGACAGACACAGAATGGGATATTCTCGACAGAGAGGCACTTGGAACAATACGACTGTTCCTAGCGGCGTCGGTAGCATTTAATATTTCAAAGGAAATGGCAACATAGGGTTTAATGTTGTCATTAGCCAGAGTATATGAAAAACCCTCCGCCTCAAATAAGGTATTTCTTATGAATCGTTTATTTAATATGAAGATGTCAAAAGGTGGATCTATTTCTGATCATTTAAATGAATTTAATACAGTTACCAGTCAATTAAGTTCTGTAGGGGTTACTTTTGATGATGAAGTTAGGGCTATATTATTTCTTTGCTCATTGCCAGAAAGTTGGAATGGTTTAGTTATGGCCATTAGTAACTCTGTCTCTAGATCTAGTACTTTAAAGATTGATGATGTTGTCGGTGCAATCCTCGACGAGTAAATGCGACGGAAAAGCTTCGGTGAGACATAAGGTAATGCTTTGACTGCAAAGAAAAGGGGAAGAAAAATGGAAAGAGGAAAGAGCCCATGATATCGTAGTAAGCAAAGGAAAGGCAAATCCAAATCTAGATCAGGGATAGTGTGTTGGAAATGCAGGAATAAAGGACACATGAAGAAATACTGCAATTTGCGGAAGGGAAACGAAGGAGATGCACATGAAGAAAACAATCATGAAGTGAATGTGACAAGTGATGTGTAGCGAGATGCTTTGATTCTTTCATTAGAAAATATTATTGATGCCTGGGTGGTAGATTTAGGGGCCTCATTCCATGCCACACCTGATAGGAAACATTTTCATGATTATGCTCAAGGAGATTTTGGAAAGGTTCGATTGGGTGATGATAAACCCTGTAAAATAATTGGAATGGGTATAGTTTTCATAAAACAGAAGAATGGAAATCAATGGTTGTTGAAGGAGGTAAGGCATGTTCCAGATCTGTAGAAAAATCTGATTTCAACAAGGCAGTTGGGAGGTGAAGGTTGTGTAACAACTTTTACAGATAAAACTTGGAAGGTCACTAAAGGAGCCGTGGTAATAGAAAAAGGATAAAATGTTGGTATATTGTATTTATGCAATGGTATTTCTAATTTTGTTAATGCTTTAACCTCTACAAGAGAAGATATGGTAGTGTAGCATCATAGGCTTGGACACATGAGTGAGAAGGGGATGCAGATTCTTCACTCAAGAAATTTGTTTCTAGGTTTGAAGCATGTTGATTTAAAATTCTGTGAGAATTGTGTTTATGGAAAATAGAAGGGAGTCAGATTGCTTAGAGTTGGGAAAGAAAAGAAGAGCGAAAAATTAGAGCTTGTGCATACAGATGTATGGGGACCTGCTCAGGTATCATCTCTTGGTGGTTCTCATTATTATGTTACTTTTATTGATGATGCAACCAGAAAAACTTGGATTTATTGTATTCGAAGTAAATCTGATGTATTTGATACTTTTAAGAAATGGAAAGCTTTGGTTGAAAATGAGACAGGGAAAAGGTTGAAGTGTCTCAGATTAGACAATGGAGGTGAATATTGCAATAAAGAGTTTGAAAGGTAATGTTCAAAGAATGAATTTGCAGAGAGAGGACAGTTCAAGGAACACCATAAGAAAATAGTGTGTCAGAAAGGATGAATAAGACAATCATGGAGCGTGCAAGGTGCATCAGATTGCATGCAGGTTTGCCTTTACAATTTTGGGAAGATGTTGTAGATACTGTTGTTTATCTAATAAACAGAGGGCCTTCAAGTTCCTTGGATGGTGGTATTCCAGAGGAGGCATGGACAGGTAAAAAGATAAACTACTCATTTTAAAAGACTTTTGTTTGTGAAGCCTTTGTCCACATTAATAAAGAAAATAGAACAAAGCTTGAGGCAAAATCAAAGAAATGTACCTTTATTGGATATGGTGTTAATGATTTTGGTTATCACTTTTATGATTATGAAAACCATAAAATCATTAGGAGCAGAGATGTCATACTCAATGAAAAGGTGTTTTATAAGGATCAGAGGCAAGAAAAGAAACAGGAAAAAGAAAACAGAGAATACACAGTTCTTGATGGCATCACAGAAAAAGTGAAGGTGCCTAAAAATCATAATGATCAATAGCCATAACAACAACAACAAACACAACAGAAACAAGCACCTCAAACACCTGAAAGTGGTGTTAGAAGATCTACCAGGATAAGTAGACCCCATGAACGATACTCTCCTTCATTATATTATGTATTGTTGACTGATTCTAGTGAACCAAAATGTTATGAAGAAGCAGTGTAGGTAGAAACTAGGAAGAAGTGGGAGCAAGCAATGAAAGAAGAGATGGAATCCTTAGCACATAGCCAAACTTGGGACTTAGTCAGGTTGCCTACAGGTAAAACAAAATTGCAAAATAAGTGGTTTTACAGGTTGAAGGAAGAAGATGGAGGTAGAAAAATGTATAAAGCTATACTTGTGGTGAAGGGGTTTGCATAGAAAAAGCGTATAGACTTTGATGAGATATTTTATCCTGTCGTTAAAATGACTTCAATCAGAACTATTTTAAGTCTAGTAGCAGCTGAATATTTACATCTTGAGCAGTTAGATGTAAAGACAACCTTTCTCCATGGGGATTTGGAGGAAGAGATATATATGTAGTAGCCATAAGGATATGAGGTAAAAGGGAAGGAGAAACTAGTGAGCAGGTTGAAGAAGATCTTGTATGGATTAAAATAGGATCCAAGTCAGTGGTATCTAAAATTTTACAGGTTTATGTCTAGACAAGGTTATACTAGATGTCACTCTGATCATTGTGTTTATCTCAAAAGGAAAAATGATGACAACTATATTATATTGTTATTGTATGTAGATGACATGCTTGTTTCGGGTTCTAACATGGAGCAAATAAATATTCTCAAAAGAAAATTGGTGAACTCATTTGCAATGAAGGATTGGGGTGTTGCAAAACAAATCCTTGGTATGAGAATAACTATAGACAGGAAGAATAAAAAATTAGCAATGTCTCATAGTGAGTATATAGAAAAGGTGTTGAAAATATTTAATATGCAGAATGCAAAACCAGTTAGTATACCTTTGGCTAGCCATTTCAAAATAAGTAAGGAGGTGTGTCCCAAGACTCAGGAAGAAATGGATTATATGTCTAAAGTTCCATATGCATCAATAGTTGGAAGCTTAATGCATGCAATATTCTGCACAAGGCCTGATATTGCACATGCAGTGGGAGTTGTAAGCAAGTACATGAACAATCCAGGAAAAGAACATTATATGGTGGTGAAGTGGATTCTTAGGTATTTCAGAGGTACAACAAATCAATCATTATGCTTTGGTAGTTCAAACATTGCTCTACAGGGATATGTTGATGTAGATATGACAGGTGATACAGATAAGAGGAGGAGCACAATGGGGTATGTGTTTACTGTAGGTGGAACAATTGTCAGTTAGGTTTCAAAACTGCAAAGTGTTGTTGCACTCTCAACAATGGAAGCAGAGTATGTTGTTGCTACAGAGGCTAGTAAAGAAATGATTTGGTTACAAATGTTTCTGGATGAATTGGGTAAGAAGCAGGAGTTGGGAAGGTTATACAGTGATAACCAGAGTGCCATACATCTTACAAAGAATTCTGCATTTCATTCCAAGACTAAACGTATACAACTCAAGTTCCATTTCATATGGTCAGTGTTAGAAGATGGACAGTTGAAGCTGGAAAACATACACACTAGCCAGAATCCTATAGATATGTTAACAAAAGTTGTAACCAGGAAGAAGTGGAGATTCTGCTCGATTTCAATTGGTCTTCAAGTACGATGATGAAGATGAGAAACAATGAGGTCCATAGTGGAGTCATTGTCCAGAAAATTAAGCAGTGGTGGAGTTTCTATAATCAGTATCTAAGTGGGAGATTGTTGGGTGTGGAGCCTGATTATCTTCTTTATTCAGAGGTATTGCCACATTAGGCCCGAGTTCGTAATGTGGTGACAATGCCGCCCGTAATATGTGCGCTGCAAGGGGGGTCCGAGGGGGAAGCAACGATCTTTAGGAGTGCCCCCCCCCCCAAGCAGGGGATTGGGCGCAGTGCCTCTGAAGCTAAAAATAGATGTAAAATTTCCTTGTAAAATGTTGTAATTTTGTAGTCAATCTGGGTCGTTCATTAGGCAAAGATCTAACAGTAGAAGTTATGTTTAATTTAGTTTTTTTTTTCCTTAGAAGGCAACCCCTCGCTATATATGAGGGAATTGTATTGTGTCTATGTAGATCGATATTCTGAGTAAGAAAGAGAGAGGAGATTGTGTGAGAGGGAAGAGGGAATTACAATAGATTTGTTGTAGGTTGTATCTCTTTAGTTTGTTGGATAATATAAAAGGAAGGACTAGTTGTTTCTCTGTGGACGTAGCCCAAATTGGGTGAACCACGTATATCCGTGTATCTCTTGTTTGATGTGTTTTCTTTGTTTATATTTCTGCAATATATTTTATGTGTTCCATTGCTTTGTAATATATAATTTCCTAACAATGATGTAAAGAAGAAAAATAAAATTATTATGCCTTGCTTCATGGGTTTCATGAGAAAGAGGTTTTATTTTTAGATAAGCTCCCATTGAGATATTTAGGATTTGTCATAAAATTCATATAGATTCAATGTCATGTATGAAGAATGTATATGAGTCAAAAGATTGTCAAATAGCCCTCCAACGACAAGCACAAGCCCTCCTCCTCCTTGTCAACTTCAATATGGAGTAACAAAGCTCATGTTGGGTCACTATTTGAAGACACAACCCTTCATAAAGACAGGTCGGCTTATGTATAGGACAACCACTATAAATAGGCACGTGGGCTCTTCACCTTTACATAGACAATTTCACAAATGTCTATGAATTTTTTGGATGGGTCAAAACAAAGATAATTTCAGATTTGTGACAAAGTGAGAAGACTTTAGATGGCTGAGATTTTCGAACGCAGTAATAAGTTCGTATGTATCACATAAAGGAACTTAGATGGAGAAGGGACAACAAAGTTCTCTCTATAATTAACCATTTTTAATGGAATTTAGATCATTCTTATGATCACAGTGACAACAAGGGAAAATGGTCTCTGTATAGACCATAGTTTGATTTCTTTGAGATAGTTACAGTTCTGTATAATGAAGAACCTATAGCTTGGTAGTATTCCACAGTGATTCAGTATACATTACAACAAATAAGTATTCAATGCCTCTCAGAAAGAAGATAACTAGTATATGACTAGCCCTTAGTATTGAAGAAGGCCTCGGTATTATCTCAGACATAAGGATTTGGTTCTATTGTTGAAGGAAGAAGAGAATTACTATGATCTCAGTTTGATATAACTACAGTGATCTCATATGATGCAATATCTAAAGAAGACGAAACCAAGAAATAGTAATCGATAAGATGGAAGAGGACTTATGGCTTGGTCTTGGAGTGACTAATAGGTCAGGGGTCTTGGTCTTGGTATTCGTCAATTGGAATCTCTATAAGAAGAATTTTGTGCGGGTTTTCCTCTGAAAGAGTGAGAGGTTTTGGCCCTGGATTATAGCCTACATGTTTTGTCTATTGTCTATTTATGTTCATGCATTGGTTACTATTTGATGAAGAAGAACACTGATATTCTATCATTAAGAAGATCCTAATCTAAACAAGTAAAAAGAATTCACAAGTAGTCACTAATAGAAGTGAAATCACCTAATATTAATGCCCTATATTTCTCAACAATACTTAAATTCCATCATCACCAAGCACCCGCAGTAGACAACGTGATGGAGTAAGAGCCACTTCACCATCCATATCACGAATTCCATCTTTTGTAGGTAGAAGAAAACTTCTTGAGGTTCAAAGATCGTAGATTTTACCTAGAGAAGAACTAGCTTCATATAAAAAAAGTAGTTGTAGAATAACCTACATCTTTAGCCGAGGGAGTCATGTTCCTTTCTTCAATAGGAGAAAAACTTATTACGAAATAATTAGAAGTGCCTAGTGAAGAAGAAGAGGAATATGAAGGAGAAAAAAGTTTTCTTGAAGAACCATTAGTATTATATCCAAAGGAATATAATCCACTTGAGGAACCTTACATAAGCTCTGCAGAATCAATAATGGCATAAGAAGAAGGAGAAATATTGCATGATTCATACCCATTGGTAGGAGGAGAGGAAATACCACCATTTGGAGGTTGCATAGAAAGAAGAAGGCATCCTACTGGAGGTGGCATAAGTGGAAGAGATGGAAGAGGAAATGATGGAGAAGATAATAAGAATAAGATCCCTTTGGATTTCCTCTCCAAGATATGGACACTACTATTACTATGAAAGCCATCTCTCCATCTGTGCTTCCTAACTTCCATGGTATGCATATAAAGGATTTGGAAGCTTTTCTCTTTAAATTTGAAGTATTATGTAGATCTTATGATTATTTACTTGATACTCAAAAGTTGAAATTTTTTGTAGCCACATTGAATGATAGGTCTCTCAAATGGTTTATTGGTTTAGGAAATAATCCTATAAGGTCATGGGATGACATGAAATATTATTTTTAGAAAAATACAAGGATTTTCACATACATCATGATCTTAGGGAAGATTTTTTTAAATGAATAAAAAAGAAGATGAGGGTCTTAACGATTTAGTAGAAAGATTTTCATATAGTATTAATAGAACAAATTGCATAATTTAGGACTTGATACATTAAAAGCACTCTTACTTAGATCTATAAGGGATGAGTGGACTGATCTCCTTAACCTCATGGGTAAAGGAGGTGTGTCTCAACTATCATTTGAAGAGATATATGAATATTGGAAACATCTATCAAGAGGAAAGACAAAATATGGCAGGAATCCTAGAGATCCAGGTATGACAAGAGTACGTAAATCTGCATCAAGAACGATAATTTGAGTTGAACTCAATAAAATTGCTTGATAATTTTAAAAATGATATTCTTGGTAATCTTAGTGAAAAACATAATGTTATAAGAATGTAAAACAAGAAAAAAGATAAGAATGTTTCTTTGTCTATATTATGTCCTAGACATAGAAAAAACATGCATTACGAGAATGTCATCTTGATGATATTGAAATTTGTGTTAATTGTGCAAAGACACATGCTACCAAATATTGTCCTTCAATACCAATATTAAAGGTTGTTTACCAAGAAGAAGTTGGAGCAAGTCAAACACCAGAAAAACTTTTCTCTATTGCTCCTAGAAGGCCTTGGTAGCCTCGTCAACCAAGTATGACATGAGATATTAATGCACAATTTCAATCTTATGCACAACCTCAGAATAATTGGAACACACCCCTACCTTAGAAAACTTGCCCACCCCAACGTCAAAATTCATCTTGGTGTTGGCCTACCAACAAACCCCCTACTTTTGGACTAAGAAATAGGCCCCCCACACTTACATATCTTGAAATTCTCACTTCCAACTACAGTTGATTGGTTATTGGTTTATCCTATTATATTTTTCACTTCTTTACCCCCCATTTTTTAGCATGGTGTTTTGATCACAATCTTTTGTTTCGATCTTTAGGGTTCTTGCTTCTTTTTTTTGGTTTTGACCATGCTACTTTTTTCACCTCTCCATGGACCTTTTTAGATCACATAAAGCTAGCTTGAATTTGGATGATCTCTTATTTATTGAGCTTCTTTGATGATTCTCCAATGAATGGAAATTTGGTGCACTCCATTGGAAATTTCAAAGTTTGACTCTGTTCACTATTTTTGTGCTTTAGTTCAACGAGTTCTTTTGATTCATTCTAGCATTTTCATGTAAACACATATGCATGTCCATAAAAGAACTTTATGCATGATTGCATTATATATCTATTACATCATACCCTAGATAAATTATACATAGAATTAGTTTACATATGATTATTTGTATGTACATAATATACTTTATTTTTAAAATATATAAAATCTATATCATGTAACTTTATTGTGTGTGTGTATATATATATATATATATATATATATATACTCAGCAAACTACTTCAAAAGATCTGAAATATATAAATATCCATAATAGGAAAGTAATATATTATATAATAATATTTGAATACAAATAAGATGATTGCAAATGAGGGTGAGAGCCTACTTATAACCTAGGAAGGTACCTCTTCACAAATGGTCATGTCCTCAGAGACATGTCTTTTCAACAGTAATTACTAGCTAATTATTATTATTATTATTATTATTTTATATATATTTTATTCGTAATATTACCTTCCTCTTCGGAAAGATTTGTCTTCAAAGTTTTATCGCCGACAAGACATATCATTTGCTTTTTGTCTTCGTAATCTATTCACATCTTTTGGAATTTTTCGATCTGTCATCTTTTTTAATACAAGATGATAAGATCCTCTAAATGATAAACAAAATAGTCGAACTCAGAAGGGATCTGACCATCCTAAATCAATCTTCTGTGGAATATTTCGATTACTAGAAACTTGTGATGAATTGTTATCACTGGACTGAATTTTGCAAACTTCAATATTCTTTGAAACATAAGTTTGTTGTTTCTGTTTTGAGCGAAATACATTCGTAGATTCATTGAGGTGTCTATTCTTATGAGTCATATGTAGATAAGGAGTTCTTCTTGTTTGATCTTCCTTTAACATGTTTGTGGTAATATCTTGATTTACTTTAGGTATTGATGTAGTTAAGTTGGTTATAGAATCTTCACTTGAAATCTCTGACATTTGAACTACAACTTTTAAGTATATCTTCACTTCAGTTTGTTTATCGTCTTCTTGAGTTGTGATATTGATTGGATTGGTATTCGTTCCCTTATCTTCAACTTGGATTGTTACAACTAAAGACTTCGGTTCTTCTTGGGTAAGTTGTTCTAACTTGTCTTTTAGCAACTTCTTGTCACTTTTAAGTGTTCTTATTTGCATAAGAAGGTTTTGATTATGATTCCTTAAATGTGAAAGTTCGTCATTTTTTGAATACTTGAATTTGTCCTTAGTATCCTTCTCTTTATCTTTTAAACTTTTTTTTCCAATAAAATTTTATTAAAGTTCTTTAAATGTAAATTTTCCTCTTTTTCTTTATAGGTGCTTCTTGGGTTTCATCTTTGTGATCTTAGTGTTCTTCACTTGTGCAAGTAATTTCTCAACGTGGTCCTTAAAGCGAGAAATTTCTTCGTCCTTTTCCATTATTTCCTTGTAATGCATATCCACAAGGTTTTTATATTCTTGTTGTGACACTTTCTTGTTTTGCTGAAGTTTGTTTATTTTGTCTTTCTCTTGATCTTCTAGTTGTAATTGCTCGGTACACTAGATTACATCATTTTGTAAGGGTGATGATAGGCATTCAACTTGCAATTTGGATTATGTTTTCATCATTTCCTTATTAAAATCTACATGTTGTCGCCTAAATATTGTCATTAATTGTTCTCTATCTCTTGCTAATAATTGCTTATGCATCACCTAGATATGCGACTAAAGTAAAAGTTTTGTAACATTTTTTTAGATGACATTATGATTTTTAAATGACTCTTGATAATTAGAATATCCTTCTAAACAAAAAAGACATTTTGAACCGAAACCATGGTTCTTTGAAACATGCTTTTTTTCTCACTACTTTTAACTCCTTTAATTATTTACTTAAATATATATTATTAACAGATCCTTATAATTTTGTCTCAATCCTTTCTCTTTTAAAATAACGTTTAATTATTTTTTCAATTTTTTTTAATAATACTTCTCTCTAATATTTTTATTATTATTAATTTTTTTTCAATACTATAAAATACTTTAGTGTTTTTCTCTTTCCATAATAATAACTTCTTCTTTCCACTCTTAAATTAACGTATTCTCTTTTCAACTTAAGTACGTTGGTGGATTTCTACTTTATTAATATAATGATGTATTAGCCCTCAAAATTTGGCTAATTATAGTATTTTATTGGAAATCTTGTTTCATATAAATATTTTTGCTTTTGTGTAAGGTCATGACCTTGAGGTTAAGTCTCCTCACAATAATAATGGTTGCGGCTAGAGATTCGTTTAAGTAGAAATTGACTCACAGTTTGAAATTTTCCAGAGTTGCACATTTATAGAATGCAATTTCCAAATCCAGATATGAATCAATTGCAAATATGAGTGGTGGTTAGAGGGAAGCGATCAGCTGAACAGAATGACTGGTGAAGGCAACAACAGCAGATAACAATGGCAGTGAGAGGAAGTCAATGGGAATTGTGTAGATTAATGTTAATGTTGGCTGGATAAAATTTGACACAACTAAGACTTTGCTAACTGCGAGATAGTCTGGATTGGATGGCCGACAACGTAGTAATTGTTGGTGGCCATCTCTATGGCAATTGTGTACGAGGGAGGACGTGCGCCAAGCTCCACTGTCACTGGGTACGTTAGCTTCAACTATGGCTGGGCTGCATGGATGGCGGCAACCACTTACAACTGTGTGTTATGACTATGATATGGGGATTAGGAGCAGAGGGTCAGCAGTCGTGTGTAGGACGGTTGGTCCACACCCCGTTGACGTTGCAAACATTTTTGGTTTGTGCTTTTTTATTTTTTATATATTTTTCGAAAAATTTTGTATGTATGATTTTTTTTTTAAACTGTCAAATTTTATATTTATTTTATGATTTTTTTTTAACCTTTCAAATTTTATATTTATTTTTTTATATAATTTTTTTAACTTTTGATTTTATTTTTTTTATTTTTCTTTTTCTAATAATAATTTTTTTTAAATATATTTTTAATTTTTAATATTAAAAATATATATATATATATAATTCTTTTTTAATATTATATTATATTTTCTTTTTTTTCAAATAATGATAAATTTTTTTATTTTTTATTATTTTTAAATAAACTTTTTTTTTGTTTTTTGTTTTCAAATATTTGGCCAAATAGAAACTTGTGTAGAAAAATGTTCAAATTGCAGAGCAATGAAGTTGATGAAGAGTCAATGGCCAAAGACTAAATGAGACTGGCTCTGTGTAGCAGTTGAGTGGCCAAAAGATCGAACAACTCGGATACCCATGTCATGAACAAAGTTCATATGCGTATCAACAATACTTCAGAAGATATGAATATATAAATATCCATGAAAGGAAAATAATATATTATATAAGAATATTTGAACACAAACGAGATGATTGCAAATGAGAATAAAGGCCTACTTATATACGTAAAAGGATACCTTTTTACAAATGGTGACATCCTTAAACACGTACCTTTTCAAAATTAATTAGTAATTAATTAATCATTATTACAATTATCATTATTATTTATATTTGTATTATTTTATATATATTTCGAAAATGTAAATAACATATGTAATAAAAATGAAATATAAATAACCCTATAATATAATGTATATAATATATTGCATATTTTCTATGTATATCATTACTCATATACTATGCATTGTTTGTTTGTATTATTTTTCCATAAGAAAGCTCATGCAATTATGCAACTCACCTATCTCTTAACTTTGAACTTTGAATGTGTAAACAAGAGGATCGTGAATATGTTAATGCACAAATGCACAATAGTTGTTAATCATACATGTTAGCTCCCTATATCTGGTTCTCACGGAAACCGTCTCACAGGATTCCTTTTCTTGTTGGGAGCTCCCGGAGTGGTCCATTACTCCTTATGCAGTTTTCTACCACATTCTGTGGAACACTTGACACGTGGCCACAACAAGCTTGATGGAAGCTTGGCTATAAAGACTGTTGTTTGGTTTGCAAGCTCACTGGCTCAATCCCCTTCGGCCTTACACCATCAGATCAGAGCGAGCAGAGTTTGGAAGTATCAAACGGGTGAAAGTAACAGTGACAAATCTTTCCGATTTATGTTCTTGTTGTAGATCTTTCCATGCCGTTTTCTACAGGATCAACCTTTGAAACTCTGTTGCTTCAGCATCGGGAAGGTCTCCGGTTCAAGTCCAGGCGGCTCTATTTCATTTCCTTCAGTTTGAAACTCTGTTGCTTCAGCATTGGGAACGATCTTCTTCTGTAATTGTTGTTTTCATTCGGAGTTGAAGCTAAGAATAAACAGTCTCAGAGTGTGAGCAAGTATCAATGGCCGGAGGTATGATTTCTTGGGTATTCAAGTTTATGATTCTTTTAAGTGTTTATTCCGCATTACAGAATTGTTATTCAGCTAACAGTTGGTATCAGAGCATTTTTATCTCTACCTTGGTGTTTATGAACGACGTTTTGTCTCTGTTTGTCTCCGAGTTATTATGCTCTGTTTCATTAAGTTTTGAATTAGAAATCATGTAGAAACTGTTTTCGGAGGTTTTATGCATGCGGCCCAACCCTCTTTCTTTCCCTTGCATTTTCCTATTGGTAATGTTGAGAAAGAGAGAAAATTGATGGTTTTCTGTGTGTAGTTGATGCACTGCTATAGAAAACCAAAGCCATTAGAGAAATCAGAAGAGGAAAGTGCTATAAAACCTCCAGAGACTTCCAATAATCCAAAGCAAGTGCTGACTGAATTCTAAGAAATAACACCAGCCTGTAAAAACAATGATGAAAGTATTTATTAACTATGCTCATATTTAATTTGCATGAATTGATTATTTCTACTCTAATTAAATACATGCTATTTTGGATGAGTATACGAGACCCATCATTGAATGTTATGCATGAATATTATGGTTTTATTTATGCAATGTATAATTATTCTCATATCAAGTTAATTTTTATTTTTTTTATGAGAGAAATAATGTCTAGTGATCCATATAATTTTTATTTGACTAGAGAATAGCCACAACATCTCTAATTAAATAATATTATATATTATGATTGATTAGGATCACATAAAGAATATTTAGACATTAATTGTAATTAATTAGGATAAAATATCAAATTATTCATAACTTACCCACAAGAATTATGAATTAATAGTTTTATCATAAAATTCAAATCTAAGATAGAATTTATATCAAATTATAATCATAATACACCCTTTAGAATTATGAATTAAGTGAATAATTTGATAAATTTTATCATAAAGAATAATTGAATCTGCTTGAATTGAAAATTTAGTCCACAAACAATTTTTATGTCATTAGATTCAATTTTAAGCATGATTGACATTGGTAAAGCATGAAATTTTATTTAGGTCTCAAATTTAACATAAGCATGTGATCTTTAATTTACGCAGTTGTACAACTTGCAAATTTCTCTGAAATTCGTTGTGATATCCCTGAACTTAAGGGAGATAACTATAAGGTTTGAAAGGAGAGAGTTCTCTTTCATTTAGGGTGGATGGACATAGACTATGCTATTAGGAAATATGAACCACTGGGACTCACTGATACCAACATTGCAGCATACATCACACTTTATGAAAAGGTTCCGTTGATCAGCATGAAAAGGTTCGAGACTTGCTGAAAGCAATTGATGATCAATTCGTCACTTCAGACAAGGCACTAGCAAGCACCCTAATCATGAAGTTCTTATCCCTAAGGCTCACCAGTGTGAAAGGTGTACGCGAGCACATCATGCAAATGAGAGACACTGTGGCTCAATTGAAAAAACTCAAGGTTGAAATATCAGAGTCTTTCTTAGTGCACTACATCCTGAACACCCTTCCGCACCAATATGGACCCTTCAAAATCTCATACAACACACATAAGGATAAATGGTCAATTAATGAACTCATGACCATGTGTGTTCAAGAGGAAGGGAGACTGGTGATGGATTTGGGAGAAAGTGTAATGCTGGCAACACGTGGAAAGGGCAAATCTCAAGTCAATCAAAAAGGGAAAGGTAAAGTACCTCCCCAAGCCGATATCAAGAAGGATTTCAAGTGTTTCTTCTGTAAAAAGAAGGGACACATGATGAATGAATGCGCCAAATTTCATAAATGGCTTGCGGACAAAGGTAATCCAATCTCATTTGTTTGTTATGAATCTAATATGGTTAATGTCAATATTAAAACTTGGTGGATTGATTCTGGATCAACAATTCACATTTCGAATTCCTTGCAGGGTTTGCAAAACCTAAGGAAGCCAGTGGGAAGTGAGCAAAGCATCTCATCAAGAAACAAGATGGGCTCACATGTGGAAGCTATAGGAACATGCTATTTAACTTTAAGTAGTGGCTTTGTTTTAGAATTAGAAAAGACCTTTTATGTTCCAAGTTTTTCTAGAAACTTGATTTCCGTTTCAAGGCTTGTACATTTTGGATATTCCTTTAACTTTTCAGAAACATCTTTTAGTTTGTTTTATAAATCTGATTGTGTTGGGAATGGTACTTTGTCTAATGGTCTTTACTGCATTAATTTACAAAACAATGTCACTTATGATTCAATGCATGTTCACACTGGCACTAAAAGATGTGTTATTAATGAGGATTCCTCTAAATTATGGCACCGAAGATTATGTCATAACTCCATAGAAAGAATTAAAAGATTAGTAAATGAAGGGGTACTTAATACTCTGGGTTTTACTGATTTTGAGACTTGTGTGGACTGCATAAAGGGAAAGCAGACCAACAAGTCAAAGAAAGGTGCAAATAGGAGTTCAGACATATTAGAGATCATACATACTGATATATGTAGTCTAGACATGGACTCACATGGTCAGAGATAGTTCATCTCTTTTATAGATAATTACTCACGATATATGTATCTCTACATGCTTCATAAAAAGAACGAAGCATTAGATGCCTTTTAAAATCTTTAAGGCTGAAGTAGAGAAATAATGCGACAATCAAATTAAGATCGTGAGATCAGATAGAGGTGGAGAATATTATGGTAGATACACAAAAGATGGATAAGCACCTGGGCCATTCGCAAAATTTCTTCAAGAGCATGGGATTGTTGCCCAATACACCATGCCTGGTTCACCCAACCAGAATGGTGTAGCAGAAAGAAGAAAGCACACATTATTGGACATGGTGCAGAGTATGCTTAGCAGCTCTAGTCTTCCTAAATCCTTGTGGACTGAAGCACTTAAGATGGCAGTGTATATATTAAACCGAGTTCCAACCAAGGTTGTTCCTAAAATGCCATTTGAATTATATGGGAAGGTTGGAAACTGAGTTTGCGACATATGCGTGTTTGGAGATGCCTGTCTGAAGTGAGAATATATAAACCACAAGAGAAGAAGCTGGATTCAATGACCATTAGTGGGTATTTCCTAAGATATGCTGAAAGGTCTAAAGGTTACAGATTTTATTGTCCATCTCACAGCACTAGGATTGTGGAATCAAGAAATGTAAAGTTTCTTGAAAATGCCGATCAAACTAGGAACATAGTTTCTGAGAAGGATCATTCAGAATCTCAACATTCCACCTCAAGTGATAGATTGGTTATTGTTTATAGCACCCCTCAAGTACAAACTGGTGTTGAACAACCAATTGTTGAAGTTCCACAAGCTACTGACAACATTCCAGTAGATTAGGTAGTTCAAGAGTTTCCAAGAACTTTTGAACAACGAGTTGAATCACATACTTCTCGGGAAGATGATGGTACAACATTAAGAAGATCTATTAGACCAAAGAGATCAACAATTCCTGATGATTATGTTGTGTATCTGCAAGAATCTGACTACAACATTGGAGCCGAAAATGATCCCGAGTCCTTTTCACAAGCCATAAGTTGCAAAGAATCAGAATTATGGTACGATGCCATGAAGGAAGAGATGAATTCTATAAAGATTAACGGAGTTTGGGATCTCGTTGAGTTTCCTAATGGTGCAAAAGCCATTGGATGTAAATGGGTCTTTAAGACAAAGAAATACCCATTGGGCAACATTGAGAGATACAAGGCAAGACTCGTTGCTAAGGGATTCACTCAAAAAGAAGGAACCGATTACACAGAGACTTTCTCTCTTGTATCTGAGAAATATTCCTTGCGCGTTATTTCGGAATTAGTAGCCCATTTTGACTTGGAGTTGCAACAAATTGATGTGAAAACGACATTTCTCAATGGAGATCTAGAGGAGGAGGTTTACATGAAACAACCTGAAGAATTCCCCTCTAGTGATGGTGAATAATTGGTTTGCAAGCTCAAGAAATCCTTATACGGTTTAAAGCAAGCATCCCGCCAATGGTATTTGAAATTCCATAATGTAATTTCTTCATTCGGTTTTGTTGAAAACATTATGGATCAATGTATATACCTGAAATTCAGTGGGAGTAAAATCTATTTTCTTGTTTTATATGTGGATGACATTTTGCTAGCAACCAATGATAAGGGTTTGCTGCATCAGGTGAAACAATTCCTCTCTAAAAATTTCAATATGAAGGATATGGGTGAGGCATCTTATGTCATTGGCATTAAGATCCATAGAGACAGATTCCGAGGCATCTTGGGTCTGTCTTAGGAAACCTATATTAATAAAATTTTAGAGAGATTTCGGATGAAGGATTGTTCACCAAGTGTAGCTCCCATTGTGAAGGGTGATAGGTTCAATTTGAACCAATGCCTGAAGAACGACTTTGAAAGGGAACAAATGAAGAACATTCCATATTCTTCTGCTGTGGGAAGCCTGATGTATGCTCAAGTCTGCACAATACCTGACATTGCATTTGTTGTGGGAATGTTGGGACGATATCAGAGTAATCCAGGTTTAGACCATTGGAGAGCTGCAAAGAAAGTAATGAGGTACCTTCAAGGAACCAAAGGCTACATGCTTATGTATATACGGACGGACAATTTGGAAGTAATTGGCTACTCAGATTCTGACTTTGTTGGATGTGTTGATTCACACAAATCAACATCAGGATACATTTTTATGATGGCCGGTGGAGCTGTATCATGGAGCAGTGCCAAGAGACCTTGACTGCCACTTCCACTATGGAAGCCGAGTTTGTCTCCTGTTTTGAGGCTACTTTACATGGTGTATGGCTTAAGAGTTTCATTTATGGGCTTAGAATTATGGATTCTATCTCTAAGCCGTTGAGAATGTTTTGCGACAATTCAGTTGTTGTTTTTATGGCTAAAAACAACAAAAGTGGGAGTCGAAGTAAACACATCGACATTAAGTATTTAGCTATAAGGGAACGTGTTAAAGAAAAGAAAGTGGTCATTAAGCATGCCAGCACTGAGTTGATGATCGCTGATCCTTTAACTAAGGGCATTCCACCGTTAAAATTCAAGGATCATGTAATGAATATGGGACTTGGTTCCATTATGTAGTTTCTCATTGTATGGACAATGTTATTTTTATGAAATTATTAATTATTGTGATGTTTTCATCATATTTATGTGCACCTTAATTTGATTTGAGAGAATTCATCTATGTAGGACCAAGAATAAACATAAGGTTTATTCATTAAGAAATTGTTGCCACATAAATTATAATAGAAATAAATACATAGTAATACATGGAAGAAAATACTCGTCATTAGAGGACTTATCGCCAAGATTCATATATCTATTACTTAATACAAATTATCAATTGGTTTTAAGATGAGACGTTAGATTAGAAGTATGGACCAAGTGGGAGAATGTTAGCTCCTTATATCCGGTTCTCATGGAAACTGTCTCGCAGGATTCCTTTTCTTGTTGGGAGCTCCCGAAGTGGTCCATTACTCCTTCTGTAGTTCTCTACCACATTTTGTGGAACACTTGACACGTGGCCACAAAAATATTGATGGAATCTTGGCTATAAAGATTGTTGTTTGGTCCCCAATCTCACTGGCTCAATCCCCTTCAGCCTTACACCATTAGATCAAAGCGAGAGGAGTTTGAAAGTGCCAAATGGGTGAAAGTAACAGTGACAGATCTTTCTGATTTATGTTCTTGTTGCAGATCTTTCCGTGCTGTTTTCTGCAGGATCGAACTTTGAAACTCTGTTGCTTTAGCATCGGGAAGGTCTCCAGTTCAATTCCAGGTGGCTCTATTTCATTTCCTTCAGTGTGAAACTCTGTTGCTTCAGCATTGGGAACGATCTTCTTCTATATTTTTTGTTTTCATTCGGAGTTGAAGCTAAGAATAAACAGTGTCAGAGTGTGAGCAAGTATCAATGGCCAGAGGTATGATTTCTTGGGTATTCAAGTTTACGATTCTTTTGAGTGTTCATTCCGTATTACAAAATTGTTATTCAACTAACAATACATGGATTGGTTTAATATACACCATTGTTACTAGGATATATTGTTTTAATATAATGTGGGTTGTATATTGTATCCATATGTGATTTTATCAAAATTACCGAGACATCGAAGTTTTGAAAAACTTACGCATTCAATGAGGACATGATATATGAACATCTCTTGTGTTTTCATGTGTAATTAAGAGCAATCTTCATACCGAGTCTCCAGCACCATATCCATCCATCTCATGTGAAATGAAGAAAGGAAAACCCAACCTACATATTGAAATCCCAACTTATCTTGAAATCCCTTTCATTGGTAGTTACGATATTTTCATAAGCAAATCAACGAATTCACTCCAGCTTTTTGATTCTCACATCTACCGTGTCAATGAAAGCAAACTATCTTTATGAATGGCCACAATTATTTTCTTGAGATTGCAAACTTAATCTTTAATCGAATTAGATAGGATAGTTGCCATCTGGAATTTTTTTGTGTGGTTATTAATAAATACTCAATGTTTGTTTTGTAGGATCTTTTAGCATCACATGATATTGAAAGATTACTTCACAAAGAATAGAACAAAGTTCACCACCAAGGAATTATCCCAACTTGTCAACTTGAACAAAGAAAATTAAGATTCTATTTTTAAAAGATTGATCTGTTGTCGCAGGTGTGGTTTTTTTACAGCCAAACTTCGATCGAACTGAATAGACATGAGGAGAAAGTAATATAAGCCAGAAAAGGTCTGATGGCATCTCCATTTTGAACGCGATTTTATCTAAGTTTGGTAGAGTGTTGGATGATGTAATATCTATTCACCCAAGTCTATCTATTTTCCTTTTTTAGAAAAAAATTCATACAACTCAAATGTTTGATTTGATGGGATAAACTCTGCCTTTCATTTTGAGGAACGGTCCTTTTAATTTAGAAACCCTCATTTGTAAAAGGATAATGCCATGATAATTATAAAGGGAGTTCTGGAAATTTGTAAAAGGGATTGATATTGGTAGTATAGAGGGATCAAGATTTGTAGATAGGTAATGCACATACCAGGGGTCATAGTGCTGTTGAGGAGGAAAGTATAGGAAATGAGATGTTGTTTAATATTGTAGTGAATGTAGATTTTGAAATTTTTTATGTAAGTGTTGTTAGTTTGATTTGATTCATTTTTTTGCATTTATATTGTTCTTCTATTTCATGGTCACAATTATTTATCAATCTTCTTAATGTTTTGTGATTTGATTTGTGAAGATAACAAATTGTAGTTCTGTGATTTGACTCCATGAATTAATAGTAACAATATTTGCATTTTTTTCATCTTGTTAGTTCAATTTCAATTGTTTATAATCGATTATATCTCCCTTAAGTGATTTGTATACTAAGGGTGATACTTATCTAGATATTATTTCAATCCAAGTTCTTGTGATTTGATTTCTGGAATTTTGATTGCAAAGGATGTTACTTTTAGATGAGTTGAATTAACATGTTATAGTTGTTTCTAATGTGTGCTCATATTTCATTATGTATTTATTGATTTGATTCGTTAATAGATAATAGAAACATTATTCAATCTTTTGAAATCATTATAGTAATCTTTCCATTTTATCTTCTGCCCAAAACTATAGATTAAGTAGCATTATTTGGTTAACTATTTAGTATTGCATTTAATGGTAATTCTTGATGTTCAATCAACTAAAACAGGTCTCGTTTGATCTGTCTTTGTTTTGAAAGATTTGAAGACTTACATTTTCATAGTTTTCATCTTTTTATTTTATGTCATCAAGAGCTATCAACATCTAGATTAATAATTTTTCAATTTACAGTTAGTACATAGTTTGTATTTGAACTTTTAGCATAATATACATTCATCTTTTATCTCTACTTACAGCTCTTCTTGTATTATATTTCTATATTTTTTGTATTATAGGTTTGACATACTTCACTAATTTGTAACATATTTTATTGATCATTTAATTAGTAGAATAAGTAGATTAAGATAAATAATAATTGTAGATTAGACGTAGGATAGTGATAGGATAAACCCCCTATTTTTTTCTTCAAAAGAGAAAGAGGAGAAAGGCTAATGGAGCCTTAAAACCTATCGAGAGTGACCATCCCAAACAACTTGGGCTATTTAAAGAGCTCCAATCTAGGCCACTTCTCCTTTGTTGACAAAGGTCATAAAACCCGCATCAACACTTGGTCACAAGGATGGCAAGGTTCCTTCCTATGGTATAAATGCACAATACCCTCAATATTTCCCATAATATTTTCAATATTAGACTCAATATTATTCTCCACCACAACCTCCACAATCTCAATTCCATCCTTAGTTGACCACAAGTCAACCCCTTCCATTACCATCTACTTCATTTCCTCAAAGACCAAACTAGCTACCTACACAACCACTTCCCAACCCCAATATAAAGCACCTCACTAACCCACTTATAGTGCCAAAGTCCAAAATTTTCAAACTTACATAATAGTTCCTCTAGATTTAACTGATATTCATCTTAGATATGGGAGAGTTTATAAAAGAAAAAACCTCTTATTGTCATTAACGAATATATATAGGATGAAACTCTTGAAAATATGGAGAATCCTCAAAAGGAATAAATACCTAATCAAATAGATGAAAAAAAAATAAGACCAAATCCTACTACTCCTCCAGTTGAGCAATCCTCTATATCCTTACAAAATCCCCCTTTTTGGAAAGATTACAAATTGATAAAGGTGTAGAGAAGAAAATTATTTTACTAGATTATGATATGTTAGATGAGTTGAAAAATGTTTGCATTAAAATCCCTTTGCTTCAACAAATATAGAAAATTCCTATTTTTGAAAAATAATAAAGGAGTTGTGCATTAGAAAACCTGGAAGAAAAAAAAATAAATACAAAAAAATTGGAAAATTTGCAAAAATTATGATGGGAAAGTTTATAATTGAAAAACAGTTAAATCCATTAAGTCCCGTTATAAAGATTCACATCAATAATGTTGATATCCCAAATACATTAATTGACTTGGGTGCAGTTATAAAAACCATGACAAAAGGTATTAGGGATGAATTAAGATTAACTAATCTTCAATATACTCCAACTATATTGTAATTAGTAGATAGGCACGTTATTAAACCAGAGGGTCTATTAGAATATGTACTATGATCCCTGGATTCATGGGAGTATCCATATGATTTCATGATATTAACTCCAAAGACTAATCTAGGAGGTCATCCATTAATACTTGGCAATACATGGTTAGCCACGACCAATGCATTTATTAGTTGTAGGTCAAGTGACATGTTTATTTCTAATGGTAATTCAACCAAAATTTTTACATTATATCCACCAACAACGGCAATAACTGAATTAGAGAATGAAGAATGGATTGAAGACGGTGATGAAGATTATGATAAAAATGGTTCATACTGTGGATTCTCCAGTAACTAAGTCAAAAGATACAAACCACAGATCTCTTAAATCCAGGATTATGAAAATATTCAATCATTTCTAACTATCTCACAAAATGATGAGGAAAATCAATTAATGAATCTTATGAATAATCATGATTTTTCTCAATATTGTCAACAAAATTATTGTGTGCATATGTTAGATCAAAGTTTTCAAGAAAAGTGTAGTATTGAATACTTTTCATGTCAACAATCCAAATTATCACTAAACTCAATGGAAAATTTTGGCAATACTCTTATAGAAATTAACTCAGGAAAAACATTAAATATCAATAATAACCTGGAAGAATTTCAAAAAGAACAATTGATTAAGATGTTGCAAAAACATTCCTCTGCATTTGCATGGGAATATACATACATGAAAGGAATCAATCCAAATACTTGCATGCATCATATATATATATATATATATATATATATATATATATATATATATATATATATATATATATATATATATATATATATATATATATATATATACAAGAGAATGTCAAACTTGTAAGGCAACCCCACAGAAGTATGAATCCTAATATAAGGGAGATTGTTAAAGAAGAGTTACAAAAATTACTCAAAGAAAACTTTATTTATCCAATTTCCGATAGCCAATGGGTTTCACCCTTGGTTATTGTGCCAAAGAAAAATGGAAAGTGGAGAGTTTACATAGATTATATATAATTGAATAAAGCAACTTTAAAATATCATTTCCCATTACCTTTCATTGATAAATTTCTAGATACACTGACAGGAAACACATGTTTCTCTTTTCTTGATGGTTTTAGTAGGTATAACCAAATTTAGATTGCACCTGAAGATCAAAATAAAAAAAATTATACATGTACATGTGATATGTATGCTTATAAATTGATTCCTTTCAATTTATATGTACTAGCAATATTGGATTATTTTCTGACTTGATCCATGATGGTGTAGAAGCATATATGGATGAATTTACTATTTATGGCAATACTTTGAAGAATATTTAGAAAACTTGGAAAAAAAAGTTCTTTGTTAGATGTAAAGAAACTAATATTTTATTAAGTAATGAAGAATGCTTTGTGAGGCTTAATGAAGGAATTGTTTTGGGACATCATGTTTTAGGTATTGGAATTAACATGGATTCATCAAAAGTTGAAATTATCTCCAAAATTTCAGTACCTAAATTCCAAAAGGATGTAAGTTTTCTTGGATTCATAGGTTACTATAGAAGGTCTATAGAAAACTTCACAAATCTTGCTTCACCACTTTTCAAATTACTCACCAAAGATTGTGAATTTCATTGGGATTTTGATTGTCAAAAAGCTTTTGAATTGTTGAAATAGAAAGTTTCTAAGACAACCATTTTAAGAGAGCCAAATTGGTCCCTTCCATTCCATATCTCCACTAATGCCTCAGAGACAACTTTAGGGGCTGTATTAGGACAAAAATACTTAACCCCTTATGTTATATACTATACAAGCAAAAGTTTAGCTCCTGCAAAGTTAAATTATATAATCACAAAAATGAGTTTTTGGAAGTCATTCATCTTATCAATAAGTTTAGACACTACATTACTAGATATGAGACTTTTATTCACACTGATTGTTCTACTATTATATATCTTATGTATAAACAAATAACTAATGGCAGGATTACTCGATGGATTTTACTATTACATGAATTTAATATTACCATTTTAGAAAGGCTAGGAAAGGAGAACACAATTAATGATTTCCTTTCTAGGATGAAAAATGATAGCAATATAACCCTTGTAGTAAATAATTTTCCCGATGAGTATCTTTTTGCAATATCTATTAAAACTCCTTGGTTTGGAAATATCGCTAATTATTTGGCTACAGAAAAATTTCCTCCTCAACTATTAGCAAAAGAAATATAAAGAGTCATCAAATCTAGTGCACCTTATTATTGGATAGAAGGAGAACTATGCAAAAAAAGACTGAATTTGATCATTAGAAGATGTGTTCGAGAATATGAGATCCCTGAAATAATTAAAGCATGTCATAATGAGCATTGTGGAGGACATTTTTCCTACAGACAAATTGTATACAAAGTACTTCTTTTAGGATATTGTTCTTTCCTTTTCAAGGATGCCAAAAAATATGTCCAGAGATGTGATAGTTGTCAAAGGATAGGGAAATCCACTTATAGTGCCGAAGTCCAAAATTTTCAAACTTACATAATAGGTCCTCTAGATTTAAATGATATTCATCTTAGATATGGGAGAGTTTCCAAAACAAAAAACCTCTTGTTCTAATTAAAGGATATAAATGGGATGAAACTCCTGAAAATATGGAGACTCCTCAAAAGGAATAAATACCTAATCAAATAGATGACAACGGAATAAGACCAAATCCTATTACTCATCTAGTTGAGAAACCCTTTATATCCTTACAAAATCCGCCTTTTTGGAGTTTTGCATTAAAATCCCTTTGCTTCAAAAAATATAGAAAATTCCTATTTTTGCAAAAATAATAAAGGAGTTTTGTATTGGAAAACTTGGAAGAAAAATAAAATAAGTACAAAAAATGCAACTAATTGGAAAATTTACAAAAATTATGATGGGAAAGTTTATAATTGAAAAATATTTAAATACATTTATTAATAGATCCTTTTGAGAAATGTGTGGATAGTTCTCCATAGCATCCATGGGCAAGCACAGGTATTATGTAATATTTGTTGACGATTTTTCTCGTAAGTGTTGGATTTTCTTCATGCAAAAGAAAGATCATACGTCCGCTAACTTCTATGAATTTAAAGCACTTTTCAAGAAATATACTAGCAGGAAAGTTAAAGCTCTCTGAAGTGATAACAGTGTAGAATATGTGTCAAATGAATACAAAAAAATTTGTGCATTAGAAGGAATTCGATGAGAGTTGATAGCACCTCATAACCCACAGCATAATGGGGTGGTTGAAAGAAAGAAAAGAAGTATTGTGGGAGCGACACGAGTGATGTTACATAATCAGGGCCTGTTGTTGCACTTATGGGCTGAAGCATGCAAGACAATTGTTTATTTGTAGAACAAAATCCCTCATTGAATTCTCGGGATGAGTACACCAGAAGAATATTTTTTAGGTAAGAAACAAGATGTGGTACACTTTTGGATATTTTATTCATAAGTCTACTGTCATGTTATCAAGGATGCATGAAAAAATCTAGAGCCAACAATTGAGTTGGGCATATTTGTTGGGTACACTAATACACCTCATAACTACTAGGTGTACCTGCCATCCAATAGGATGACAGTGGTTCGTAGAGATGTGAAGTTCAATGAAGATAATTCCATGAGATGTTCCCTTGAGAGGGAGTTTTAGTTACATGCAGATGAGAAGCTTTTAGCTCCAAATGAGGAACCTCAAGATGATGTAGAGAAGCAGAGAGTGGAAACACCCACTCATGCAGAGACTTATAGAGATGGAATAAAGCACACCAGAGAGGCTGACAGATTGATGCATGATGTAAGAGAGAATGTGGGACCACCCACATTACAGCGTAGGTAGAAGAGGTCACCAGATTAGTACATTGGCTACATGGCTTTGATGAGCGAGAGTGTAGATATTGAGCCATCCTCATTCGAAGAAGCAATATAGAAACCAATATGGGTTGATGCCATGTGTGGGGAGTATAACTCCATTATTAGAAACAGTTCCTGGGAGGTGATCCCAAGACCAACAAACAAGTCAGTGGTGAGTTCCAGATGGCTTTACAAGGTAAAGAAAGCAGCCTATGGGAATGTGGAGAAACACAAGGCTAGATTTGTGGCCAGTGGGTTCTCTTAGGTGGGGGGAATTGATTATGATGAGACCTTTTCTCCTGTAGCAAGGTATTCATCAATCAAATCTATTCTATAACTTTCAGCACATGTGGGATGGAAGATACATAAGATGGATGTAAATACAACATTCTTTAATGGCATGATTGAGGAAGAGGTGTATATTGAGCAGCCGAAAGGTTTTGATACCTTCAACAGAAAGTCACATGTGTGCAGACTTAAGCGAGCATTGTATGGATTGAAACAAGCACCCTATGCTTGGTACACCAGGATTGACAGTTATTTCACTGGGTTGGGCCTCACCAAAATTGAAATAGATGTGAACCTTTACCATATTGTGGTTGAAGGTAAATTGTTGATTATAGTATCATATGTTGATGATTTGACTCTGACAGGTGATGAGAAGTTGGTCACATCTTGCAATGAGGTTATTTCAAGAGAGTTTGAGATGAAGGACCTGGGGCTCATGCATTACTTTCATGGTATGGAAGTATGGAAAGGAGATGAGAAACTATTTATCTCTCAGTAAAAGTATGCTAACGAGATACTGAAGAAGTTCCACATGGAGAGAAACAAACCCATGGAGACTCCTCTAGCAGGTAACTGGAGGAATGAGGATGCTACTTCAGGTGAAGTAGTGGAGGCTACTATATATAAATAGCTTGTGGGTTCACTTATGTATTTGGTGAACACACGACCAAACATGTGTTTTGCAGTTAACCAATTTAGTCAATCCATGGTTAAACCAACCAAACTGTATTGGAAGGAAGCTAAACATGTGTTGAGATACCTCAGATGCACCACTTAGTTTGGTATTTGGTACAGACAGACAAAGGGAGTGAAGCTTCAAGGTTTCATAGATACAGATTGGACAGGGAGTCCATTCGACGGGAAGAGCACATCAGGGGGAATATTTAGTATTGGGTTAGCAATGGTTTCTTGGTACAACGGGAAGAAAAGATTAGTTGCACTCAGTTTAGCAAAAGCAGTGTACATGACCGTTAATCAAGAAGCTTGTGAGGCTGTCTGGATGAGGAAGATCCTTGATGGGTTGTTTGGCCAGTAGATGGATCCTACAGTGATTTAGTTTGGCAATCATAGTTGTATTAAACTCTCTGAGAATCCAGTTTTTCATGATCGGTCCAAGCATATTGACATCCGGTATCACCATCTATGAGATTGTACATAGAGGAGAATCATGTTGCTAGAGTACATTCCTATAAAGGAGTAGGATGCAAATATTTTGACAAAGGCATTGTCAAGATGAAAATTCGAGTTTCATAGAGGCAGGATCAGGGTAGCAGATAATTCCTTTCTTGTTGGGAGGGAGTGTTAAAAATAGCAACAAGAAAATCCTAATTTAATTTTTCCTTGAATTAAATTAGGAATTAAATTGTAATTATATTCTCATAGCAACTTGTAACATTTAACTAAGTTAAGTTGACTTAGTTGGCTCAGTAAATTTGAGTTGGGAGTCTATCTAGAGTCATGTAGAGTGATCATGTAACAACATTGGTGAAAATTTCATGTAATAAAAGTTAATAAAGACAAAAAAAGACCGCGGTTAAGGGACAATTATTCCAAGATGAATGTTGGGCAAAGATATCCTAATGGGCATCACTGGATGTGTGTTTTGGCTAAGAAAAATTGGTAAAGGCTAAGTCAAAGGCATTAAAAGGAAAAAAAAGGAAATTTTGGCACATTTATTTATGAAAATAAATGAAATTAGGAGAAAAGGAAGGAAAAATATCACAGGTTGCATGTGAGGAGGAAATTGAAGGAAAATAATGGAAAATGAAGAAATTAGAGGTTTCATTAATAAAAATGTTTTTGAGGATCGGTGGGCAAGCTTTTTCTAACATTTTTTCAGTTCAAGTTTGGAGCTCTCTCATTATTCTCTCTCTCTCTCTCACTCACTCTTGGTCACTTAGAGTTTTCTTGGAGCACTCTAGCTTTGGATCAAGGAAGGGAAAGCAAGCAAAGGGAAAGGAAGGAAAGTAAGGATCAAGAAAAGGAAAGCATGATGTGTTAAACACACATGGATAGGAAAACAATAGGAAAGATAAATCATTCAGTTCCTTTTTTATTAACATAAGATACATATTTATAGTACAATAGGTGGCTCTTGGGATTCAGATCCCAAGGTCTCTTGGACTACTTTGTCCATTCAACTTCCACGCTAACCCTTTAGGATTAGGTGTCCAACATTCCCCCCCTTAATCCGAAGGGTTATGTATGAGTCCAAGAAGAGAGCTGTAATACAACATGTGCAAAAAATGCATGGCAGCACTAGGCTGAATGTGCTCTATGAAATGTTGGTAAAAAAAGGCGGTGGTTTAAGGATGACCACCAACACTGGAACGCTTAGTGCAATTCCCGGAACTCTTCCAAAACTGGCAAGAAACTGAAGTTTTCTGCTAGAGGAAGTGATCCTATTGTTTCAAAGAGGGAAACCTTCAACCATAAAAGGGAGGTCTCACCCTGCATAAAAGGTAAAACTTCAACCTGAAAAGGGAAGTCTCAACCTGTGATGGTTTAAGGATAACCAACAACTCTGGAATGCTTAATGCAATTCCTGGAACTCTTCCAAAGCTGGCAAGAAGCTGGTGTCTTCTGCTAGAGGAAGTGTTCTCAATCTGTGATGGTTTAAGGATGACCAACAACTCTGGAACTCTTCCAAAACTGGCAAGAAGCTGGAGTCTTCTGCTAGAGGAAGTGTTCTCAATCTGTGTTCACGGGCATCTTTGTCTCTGGCTGCAACTCTGAAACTGGTGTGGCAGGTTGTGGCTCAAGCTCACTTGATGTGACTTTGAAGCTTGTAGATGACCATCATTTCCCCCCCTGTCATGTACAAGGTGAGAAGATGGAGAAAACTCAACTGCAAGACTGTTCAATACTCTAGAACAAGTTCTAACATGCGTTTGGAATATCTTCTTGGCTGTTGATGCCCATTGCCAAGAAGCGATCCATCCAAGATGAATCTTTGTTCTTGCAGGACGTTTATTTCTGAAGCATCTGTGTGAAGAATGGCTGGTTTTATGACAGTGCTCACATGGATGAAGATCAAAACAGTGATCTTTCAGATGGCCAACTCGATCACAGTGTTGGCATTTCACGATCTGTTGTTTTTGTTGTTGTGGAAGAGGGGCAGAATCTGGAACAGCTGGAGGTGAGCTGTCATGAGGAGCAGGTGAACTGTCATAAATGAAACCAGCACTCTGAAACTGAATGGGCTTGGCATAGTCTGGAATATGAAAGGACAAGTCCTTGTCATATCCAAGACCAGTTCTGTGCTTGTTGTGGACAAGCTGTTCCCAAGGTCTGATGATGGGCTTGGGAAGTGCAGACTGAACTTCTGCATCTGCATGTAACTTTGCTGCTTTATCTGAATGAACTGTAACATTATTGACTTGTTGTTTATGGGAGTCTGCTTCATTGTTCTGAACAGAAACAGGTCCAGAATGATGACTCCACTGGTGTAATTCTTCCTGCTGTAGCTTTGTTTCAAGCTGCAAAAACTCAATATTCTCATGTGCAGTTTTCAGAGAGGTTTGGATGTCAAAGAGAGTTTCTTTGTTAACTTTGACCATCTCATCAACAGTGGAATGAATTAGGATATTCAATAACTTTAATGCATCTTCAAGTCTCGCCATTTTTCTTCAATGTCACTTAAAAAACACAACTGAGGCAACAGCAACAGAAAAATAATATTGTACTCTTACTACGAGATATTGTAAGGGCTTATCAAGTGGCAACAATGTCGCGAAAATGGTTGATGGAGCAGGACCTGAGTAAGCTGGATGTTACCAAGTTAAACTAAATAAACATTGGTACAATTGGGCACATGGTAAATCAACAGTCCACAGTTCGTTTCAAGAATGAACTGGAGCATAACATCACCAATGCAAAAAAATATATAAATGTGAAGATGAGCGCTGTCCTCAACTTCAGACTTCAGAGCATCTAGCTGCTATGGAAATCATGCAAAATCTCTACAAGAAACTGCTCCAAAATCTCTACAAGAAACGTCTTCTGCACTTCAGGAATCTGAGTGGTTGAGAATCAATTTGAAAAAATGGTTGGATGATGAGTACTGCCGTGAGATTTCCAGTGAAGAGATCAGCAAGCGCTGTGAAAAAGTCTATTACTACTGATTAATGGAAAAGCAAGCAGACCTTGGTGAGATTTTGATGCATAAACTTAAAAACATTGTCTTTCAAAGAAAGTTTTCACAGAGCGTTTTCAGCATCTAATGCTGCTGTCCACCTCATAACAACGCGGATCCAGGCCATAGATGAAACTCAAAAGAGAGAGCACTGACAACATACAAGTATTTGACTCATCTTGGTCACCCGAAAGGATTCCTTAGAAGGAAGGATCTGCAACCCTTATACAAAAGCATTTGCTGATATTTCCGCTCCACAGTAAGGCTACATCGTTGTCGATCAGATTAATAAATCTGACGCTTCATACAGAGTTGTCGTTGTTAAGAACAACTGGCGGGTTGCAAGTGGACTGATCGGAGGACAGATGGTGCAAGTTTACGAACCTTCCTCGAAGAGATGGAATATCGCGGGATACATTCCTGACGATTTTATAATGTACGAAGGATCATTCTACTTCACTGTCGTTCGATACCAATAGAAATAGACATATCACGGTTTACCGGGTGATAAGACGGATTTTGCACGATCAGATATGACAGGCTTCATGCAAACATCTTTTTTCTTTGGCTACATGTCTTGCATATGCTATGGTTTCTTTCTCATGCTCGGAACAGTTGGTTTCCGTTGTTCTTTACTATTTGTCCGCCATATATACCGCTCAATAAAGTGCGAGTAGCTCTATATACGTGGATGAACACGATCAACTTTTTGTTTCATATTCCCTGTAATGTAATGTAGACAGTGATTCCCGTGCTCATTGACTTTGCTCGAAGATCCCATGTTGGACTGTAATTACGCTTGGAAAGAGAACTTTGAAAGAAGCATCATGGTGAGAATCGATGAATATCTTTATAATTTTTTTTTTTTTTTTCTAGAATCGAAACACTAATTTAGGTAGAAGTGACGACCACTTTAGACTTGGTTCATTTTGACCTTGTTAGATGCCCATTAGACTTGAGAGGAATCAAACCTGATCTGGTTTCTCGGACTTGATTCAACTTTTTCAGTTCTGTGCTTTCGAGTTCTACGAGGTCCGGGTTTCGATCCCCACTGCATCAGTTTCCAAATGTTGAAGCCGTTTTAAACGAGAGAAAGAACCGGCTCTATCATTGTAGCAACGCACCAACCATCATATAGGATATGACTATAAGAAACCTTCAACACATAAGATATTCACGATACACGCAGTCTCACACCATCGTATATATAACGCAGAATCGATGCACATATGTAATACAAATGCCTCAAATAACGCACCGAACATCACATGCATACCACGTGTTTTTCAGAAGGGAGTTATACAACTTTCAAAGGCCGGTGTTTAAAACATTCAATGTACAGAATTGATGCCATACATATGGCAATCAATGTATTAACGCATTAATATAGAACGCAACACCATATGTGTCAAAATAAAGCATATGCACCACTCTTCAAGCATTCAACGAACAAACCTTCAACGCATACAATTTGTAGGAGCAACCAATTCAACGCAGCATGGCGGAACAGGTTTGAAACCCTCAACAAGTGAAAAAGATTACGAAGCTCTTCCGACTGTTAAACGAAGTTGAAGATGCACATTCAAAATCGAATGAAGCTGCACTGAATTAGGATGATGCAACTTGAGTGAACAAGACGACGGGATGGCTCACGGGATCGCCGGGAGATTTGGTAGCACCGCTATGGCCTACAGTGCCGACGGAACAAGACTGTTCTCCTGTGGAACTAGCAAGGAGATTTGGTAGCCGACGGAGATGGGTCGAAGGGTCATAACATCAAGTGCCGAACTGAGCATGTCAAGACATCGTGAGAAATCTTGGATGAATGCGGTTAACCTCAATGAAAGCAGTCCCGTTAATTCACCGGTGGTTAAACAAAAGAAAATCAGATACAATCAGAAAACAAAGAAGGAATAAGGGTCGTATCCTTATCGACAGAGGCGTGAACCCAGTTCTCCAGCAAGGTAAATTTCAGTGAAACAATCGAACCTCGAGTGAAATGAAAGGCCAAACAGTCACTTGAAGAAGTCGAACCACTGAGATATCTCCAGCAAGGAAAGTTTTGCGTCTTTTTTCCTTATAACAGCAGTGTACCAGCTCTATAAAACTCCATGCAGCTCAAAAAATGAGAAGTTAAGGGACTGACAATAATATATTTCTTTGCTCAGTAGGTATATGCTCAGCCAGCCATGAAAATGAATGCAGACCCCGCAATGTTATTCAAGAGAATACTGAGCTTTAAAGGGCGTTTAATACAGAGGGCCCCGGGGTAAATTTAATCTTCATAACCAGATGATATCGCGTGCAGGAAACGATTCAACGGTAGAATAAAATGCACAGAAAATGATGGCAAAGATGCGCAGATGATGAAACGTTCAGGTATGGATAGACAACAGTTCTGGCACGTAATCAATGTTCTCAGGCAAGAATTCAGAGAAAACGCACAACGCCAACGAGAATATGGGGTGCTCTTTCAAACGGATGCGCAGAGACCTACTGACATGCAGGACAGAGGTAGAAACAGGCCAGAGGGCGCAGATATGGACAGAGGCAGCGCTCAGGATACTGCAGACGTTCAGGCAGAAATTATGACATCGCATCTCTGGGCATGTCAGTCCGTTGACAGAGGCAGAGCAGCGCTGAAATGCACCTAACAGGCCACAGAAAAGCAAGTGGCTCTGATACCATGTTAAACACACATGGATAGGAAAACAATAGGAAAGATAAATCATTCAGTTCCTTTTTTATTAACATAAGATACATATTTATAGTACAATAGGTGGCTCTTGGGATTCAGATCCCAAGGTCTCTTGGACTGCTTTGTCCATTCAACTTCCACGCTAACCCTTTAGGATTAGGTGTCCAACATGATGAAACATCTTCAGTAGGAATACTTACAGGTAACCTTTTGCATGTGTGATTTCCTAGATGGCTTGGACATGCATGGCTTTTCATGTTGGTGTATGGTTCTCTTGATGTCGGTGGCATGGTTTTATCGGGTTATAACAGTGGCTTTCATCCTAGCCTTGCCTTTTTTTGGATGCCATGGTGTGTTAGGATGTTTATCTCAGTTTTGAGCTTTGGTGTGCTGGATGTATTTCGGAATCCGGGGCAGAGGTTGTCTCAAGTTTCATTCCAAAAGGTCTAGGAATCCCTTGATCAATTTTTGCGGGATACACGGTAAAGCCTGAGGGAGAAGTCTCGGTTTAGGGCCTAGTGATCTGGGTTTGGGATATGGTAAATCTTGAGATACTAGTCTCAGTTTAGGGCCTAGTGATCTGGGTTAGGATTGTGGTAAAGCCTAAGAGACAAGGAGATGGAAAATTCCTTAAGGATAGTGATGGATTTCGAATGGCATTCCAAGTTCGGTTGGGTTGTGATCGGAGCATCAGTTTTGGTGTGATCACAGTTTGGTGAGGGTGGAGGTGGTTTAAAATTTAGATTCCCTTGGTTGTTCTTGGATTGGTTGTTCTATGAGATCCCACATTCATGCTTGGAATATGGAATAGGGGTGACTCACTAAAAGAGAGATTTAGTCTATCCATGTCTATGGTTGGGTGGTACGTGGAAGTCTCGAACCTGGTCGGATTTTCCTACGATTAATAAAAGCTAAGTTCTCTTAATTTTTCACTAGTTTAGATGTGGATTTAATGCTTTTCATATATCTCATATTTATATGGTTGTATTCTAGTTATAAGCATGGTTAAATGACTGGTTCATGTCATGGTTATTTCATGTATTTACTTTTAATTGTTAAATGGATGGATGCAAGACCTAATTGATGATATAATAGCTTAATGGAGAATGAGGTGATCCTTCTGTTTCTATTTCATAAGTTCTTTTAGTCATTTATCCTCTAATTTGTATCCTAAACCTGTAGGTTGCATTGATGGCAAGTGTTTGAAAAAATGTCAGTCCTAGATGGGAATGCTTAGCCCTAGTACTAAGGTTGATTTTTGATTTATCAACATTATTTTCATGTCTTTAATGGATTCTGAAGGTTGTAGCAAGTTCTATGCAAAGGTCAGGATTCTGGACTAGAAAAGTGGCTCAAATCTTGGGTTCACTAGCATAGGTTTGCTGATAAGAGTCCATAGTTGCTGGTGCATAGGCATATGAGAGTGAATTTGGGTTGTTGGTCATTGTCTTACTTATAACATGAGAGTGAATTTGAGTTAAAAGGCTTAAAAAATCAGTGGGACCTAGGGGAAGGATGTTTGAGTGACTAACATGTCTCTTAGGGGTATTGTTGTTGATGTGGATGGGTTTGTTTGATGTGTTCTGTCGATTCCATTTCCTTAAGGTTATCAAGGAGATTGAATCCCTTATAGTGACCTCTCTCATAACATGTTTCCCCTGGTTGGTTGGTGGCTTGGGTGGACCTGGGAACAGGGGGTGTTACAGATTGGTATCAAAGTGGATTGTGCTCTATTTGGGTCACATATGATACCACAGATTAGTATCAGAGCGTGGTTGCGCTCTCCCTGGGTGAAGGTTCTTGGTCATGCATGCATGTCAATTGTATGTGTGTCTCTTACACTTGTGTTCCATGTGCTTGTTGCGTTGAATCACGTTGATCATGGTTGTAGAAAGGTTGTCATGAGGAAATTGATGTGATTTTGTTGGATGCACATTCAGAAGTATATGACTGGTTGCATATGGTTAGGTGTTGCTTACATGTTGATTATATGTTGCTTGACTACATCCTTGTAGTTCAGGTGCATTCTTGAATATTTTAATTACATATATCAGTCTTGTAGGTTGATTACAAGAATTAATCGCTTATGCTCGACTACATGCGTTCATACATATGTGTAGTTCATTAAGCATTGCTTATTCATGTTGTTAGTTGCATGTGAAAATGTGTGCAATGGAGTAATGGTTGGTGTCATGCATGAGGTCATAGCATGCATTGCGGATATGGCCTTGCATTTATGACTAGACCCTAGCTAGAATGATGTTTATGTGTTCATACACTTATTCAATATATGTATATATGTCATTATAATTATGTTATACATGTAACACACTGATTTCATGATTTTGCAGAGAAGGTATCCTCCCTGAATTATGCTAAGGTACGTTGGTTTATTGTGATTTGGTTTAGCTAACATAGTATGCCTTGTAGGAAATAGATCAAATGGCTAGCAAGGTGATAGACTACATAGAATCTCCCTATGCATTAGATGGGCAACGTGGTGTGGGGCATTCTTTTGACTTGGGAGACACATTGAGAAGCCTAAAGAAAAAAGTAAGGAGTTGCAAATAAGACAATGACAAAATCATATAGGCACATGAGAAACAAGCAAATGTGAACGTGATACTACTTTAGAGTTTGTCAGATTTGCATTGACAGGGGCCACTTCAGATCAACCATGGACATGAGGACAGAACTACTGGGGAATATTGTAGTAGGCCTCCTAGTAGATGTTACATGTCAATTTGTCGCCATGACACGTGATCAGTTTATGGCTATTTTTACCATCCGTGAACATGTTTGAACCAACTCCCTCAGAATTCAAACAACCCAAAATATCTTGAAGTAAATGAGAAATTTGGGGAAAATAGTTGTCACACCTTGTTAAGTTCCACCTGTGTTGATTTTCGAGAGTTTTTCGTGCATTCGTTGGAGTTAACTCTGAGAATAGCACATAGTTGTGCTCTGTCTTCCACTCTAAACCCACACAAGTGAATTCATGAAAGTAAAAATAAAAAGCACATTATAGAAACATAGTTGGTCGAATATATCCCAACTAAAATCTTCCATGTGATGCCTATTCAACTATAACCCTCAGATGATGCATCTTAATCCCTTTTCTCATGGTAACCTAATCCCTGAATGAAGGAGTCTCATCCTCCTCTTTTGGATCTGAAACTTCTTCCTCTTGGCCTGTTAAATGACTAGAGGGCAGATGGATTGATGGGGTTAGAACTTAGAGAAGACAAACTTATGTTGTTAGTTTGAGATTGGAAAGTTTGTCATCTAAGGAGGAGATTAAAGGCATTTGGGAGGGACCTCACAACATCAAGGTGAAGGTTGTAAAGCTCCTCTTAGTATTTGATTAATACAAATGAACACTTTCTCCCATTGATTTGTCTTATTGGAATAATGAATGGTTTACAATTATTTATAATGTTTATTAAGGAAAATTCAATTCATAATATCCTTCATCATTAGGTTAAGTTGTTTGGATTATTATATCGCATGTGCTTTTGATCCTTTTATGGTCGATGTTTGTAGGTCTTATCAAGCATTGAAGAGATGCATCAAATCACAACAAGGGATCTTCATCGAGCATTTCGTGAAATAGGTAAGAGGCTCATCCATTAGCTTTACTTCTTATAATTCAAACAAGTTCAACTTAGGGAAAGGGTCAGTTAAATTGTCTTGCTTGTTTCTAGTTTTCATCAAGGATCTGGGGAGATCGCTCTTGCCTGCAAGAGGGATTTGTCCGGTTTAACAAATTGGATACTATGCTGGGGAACGTCTCTATCCTCATCTTTTTGCTTATTTTTTCTTTCTAATTCTTTTGATTTATCCAAACTTGATTCTTTATAAATTAATGAAGTTTTATATCTATGTGGTTGATTTTTCTATTTTTTTGTTTTCTTAAGTTTTTTACCCATGCATTGTTTATGTTTTCTAACAGAGCGCAGTTTTGCGCCGTTTTTTCCTTAGAAATAGAGTGCATGCGCTCTGTTTGCCACTATTTACATGCAGACCTTGAGAATTTTTGAAAATGTAGCTTTTTCTTCAACCCAAAACTAAGGTTTGTTTGTTTGTTTTTGTTGTTGTTGTTGTTGTTTTTTTTTTTTTTTTTTTTTTTTTATGGAAGTGTCATTATCTTTTTTTAGGTTGTATTGTGTCTCTTCTAAACTCAATTGAGTGCTTTGTTAATGATTTTTGAGAACTAGGTCTTTTTGAATAAATTACTTAGGGTTTAGCCTAGTTGATTTACTGATTGATAAAAACAAGATAGGTTGTCCTTTGGTTTATGATATTATTATTTTGTTCTGTCAAATACATCAATTAAGCCTTGGTTGTTGCTTATTTGTAGTCAAAATCATTTTGAGTTCCAAATTAGGGTTTCTTTAGACCCTAGTGCTTTTGTGAAGGAATTAAGGTCATTTTTGCTTGATAAAGGAAATTGTTGCTTTCATCTTGGAAATTTCTCACAATTACACTGTTATTCTCATTAAATCAAAGCAATCATAGGGGAAAATGTGTTTTCTCCAGCTCTCTTGATTGATTTCTGTGTGCTTGAAATTTTTGAGTCATTATAGATAAAGAGTATTTTAGATTATTTGATATTTGGAGAAATCTGGAATTTGGCTTGTTGACTGCATTTCCATTACATTATAGTGAATTTGGTTTCTTTAGAAAAAATGGAAAGGTTGCGATTTTTTTCATTTCAGTTCGAAAAGTTAAAGAAACTATTTCTTTTCTCTAAATATGATTTCATGTTATTTGAAAGTTTCTATTGCATTTTTGAGTGCATTAAGATTTCAAGTCGTATTATAACATCATAAGTTTCACCTTCATCACCTATTGAGTAAAGAACATCTTAATAATACAATGTTAATTAAAATTCATCTAGAATTTTACATTTGTTTAGGGCTCTTGTCACCTACAGTAGCTTAAGTGTAGGGCTTTGGAATAGGGAAGGAATTAAACTTTCCAAAGCTACAAACAAACAATAGAACCTTGAGTTAGGGAGAGAAAATCCAATTATTTCCTTTTTTCTCTGGGAAGCTCTTCTTGTACATGAGTTAAGCACAAGATCGTGTCGAATCTGGTGAAGTGATCATACCCACTTCATCGACCTAGATATAGTGATTTTCGCGCATTACAACGATACCGAAAGGTACTTGGGGTCACTTGAAATTAAACCTCCAATTAATCATGTGGAGGAGCCTTCAAGGGGATTGAGCTTGTTACTCTACCCTTGTGTGTACGTCCGATCTGCGACTGTCCCCCCAGGTAAAATTGTTGTAATTTATAAAATTAGTGATTATAATCCTAGGACTCTACCTAAGGTGACGACAGAGCTTGAAGGTCTTGTTGTTCTTGGAACATACGTTGACTAGACTCACTTGGAATTTTTAGAGGGTAATCTTTGCTCAAGATGGTTTATAGTAGAGTTACTTGCACCAGACTATTTCATTAAGAAGTTTGTCAGGGTAAATGGTTCCAAATGCTCACTTTTATAAATATTTTCACCTTGATCACTATGACATTGGATTTCATCACCACCTAGTAATTATTGATCTCTGTGAAGAGTCAGTTTGTATGGTTTGAACTCCTATATTTTTAGCACGTGTTACTTTCTGTGTTGTTTTTTTACCTTCTAGAGACTTTAGGTGTAATTTAGATATTGTGTAATTGATCAATTGAAATTTTTTCATTGTGGCGGAATTACCAAGACAATCATGTAGAATACTCAGGGAACCCCCTGAGTATACACTGAGTCAGTTAGAAAAGATAAAAGCTGAAAAATCTAAATCATTAGGATCTGGAACTACAGCAGAAACTAAAACTTCTACTATTATAGACTTTGATGTAAAAGGAATTGAAGTTAATCAACTGATAACATCTACTATTTTAGGCCTTGAAGTGATAGAAACTGAATTTGATCAAACTCAAAAATTAACATCACACTCAGAGGGAACTGATTTACAAATTACTGAACTCATTCAAACTGAATTAGATATTGGAGACTTTTCAGATACAAACCCCATTTTTGAACTAGATATTGACGAACCTGAGTTTGATATTTCTGAGCTTGAGACTTATACACCTGCTACAATGCATATTCCAGATCCTCCACATTGACCGCATGTGCAACTTATTATAACTGATAGTCTCCCTCTTGGTCCCATTGCCATTGAAGAACTTGTTTCATAATAAGAGGAAGAACCAATAGTTTCTACCAGTGAACCTATAGATATCTCAAACCTTTTGTTTAGATCTTGTCACCGTGACCCTTGGTATTTCACGCCCTTGAACTTTTAGGACAAGGGATTACGCGATACACGAGTCCTTATTCTACCATACCAGGTTTTTAATTGTCTTTGATGGCTTATAGAAGTACCTCATTAGACACATCTATGTTTTCTACTTCTCTGGAGTCAACATTGTATGGTGGTTTTCTACCACCTGAATGTCACTCTCTTGCGGGAGCTGTCAGGAGCTTCTTCCTCGAAGTCATCTTCAAACATGTCAACTTGTGTAATTAATCCTAACAATGAAGGTTTGACTTATGTACAATTTATTAATATGATTTTCGGTAATGTCGGTAATCCATAAATCAACCCAACAGGTGGTTATTACCCGCTTGGGGGTAAACCATCATATCCTCCATTTGGAGGACAAACTTTTGGTGGATCTTATCCTATCACTAGGGGGAAACCCCCTTCCTGGAATTATCTTAATTATGTTCAAATGCATCAAATCAGTTTTGGTCATCCTATTATGCCTCAACCCGCCGTTGGAATGCCTTACCTTGGAATGAATACAATTTGGAACCCTTTGTTAAATCAACAGTCAATTCCAGTTGCTTCTCAAGTGCCTATGTATCAACCTGTTCAACCTATTAGACAACCTATACAACAATTACCTTTTCAAGGTATGTCTTTTCAAGTCTAGCCAACTGTCTAGGCTAATCCATCGACACATACCCAACAACCACTTCAGCATCCTCTCCCGAGTGCTCCTCAAACATTGGTACAATCTATTATACCAACAACTATTTAGAACCCAGGTTCAGCTTCGCCTCAAACTCCCATTCCAGGAATATCATAGGTAACTGTCCCACTTATATCGCAAGTAATGGTGCAACCCCTTGTTCAGTCTTTACCTCAGGTAACTGATGTTCAATCTATTCCAACAATTCCGTCAATGCCCCAAATACCTGTTGTACAACCTAACATCCCATATATGTAAGTGTCGTTTCAAGGGAAACCTTTCCAAGGTTTAGCCCAGAGTCAGTTTGTTCAATGTCCACCTTTTCAAGCTCAATTTCTCCAAGGTCAAACTTTGCAAAATCATCCCTTTCAAGGAGAATTCGTTTAAGGTCAAATGGGTCAGGGTCTCCCTTTTCAGAATCAACCATACCTAGTCATATGTTTCAACAACCATAATATGGTATGGATCATCTTGGATATCTAGGAGGTATGCAGATTCCAACTGCTCAGTCTATTCCAAGATATCCTGAGTATCTTCCTCCCGGTACGGGACTCATGCCTTAGGGTTATCAGTATCCATCTCAGGATCCTAATCGCTAGTTTCCCTTCATCGCAGTTTTGGATTTTCCTGACCTCTCTCAGTTAACTAATGATCCACTTCTTTATTTACCATTTTTGCTAGCCATTCCTACTAATTTTCCCAATGATATTCCTAAGTTTGAAGGTAAGTTAGGCAAAGATCCATCCAACCATGTTATGACCTATCATCTTTGGTGTGCGCCCAACTCATTAATTAATGATTCTATTATATTGCGACTTTTTCAATGAACCTTAACTAGTTCGGAAACCAAACATTATGTAGAATTTCCATGCACTTCCTTCATCACATTAAATGCCCTTGCTACAACCTTTTTGACCCATTTTCAGTTGCCCATTCGATATGATAATGGAACTGAAATTTTAACTTCTTTAAAGAAGTCAACATCAACCCATATCTCAAATCACATTCATGAATGGAGATGAAGATATCGCTTGGTTAAAGTTTACATTCCAAACCAGATTTTGGCTGAATGGTTCATAAAATATCTTTTACTGGTAATAACTAAAGATGTGTCCATAGGGGGTGTTGTAACTGAGGAGAAAGTAATTGCTCGTGCTCAATACCTTGATCTTGTTTATAATTAGTCCAAAATTTGTATGAAAATATCCCAAATTTACCCCAACCTGGTCAAACTAATCCAGCCCTTACAGGATCACATGCCACAAATGGCATGATTGGTTCTATAAGCCAAAAATCTAAGAACAAAAATAAAAATTCTAAGAAAACTCAGATTTTGGCTTTATCTGATTCACCTGAAGAAGATCCTTCTCCTAAAATTACTTTAGAAATTAATGTCATATAGTCATCTACTGGCAAGGGTAAGCAATCCAGAAATAAGAAAAAGGGAAAAGGAAAAGCTAAACAAGACACTCGTTCTAAAGATAAATCAAACAAGAATGAACCGTTTGATGAAAAAAATAAACCTCGGTATCCTTGACTAATTTGTGATGAATATCATTACACCAAGGAGTGCCCACATCATGCCAAAGTTTCCAAATTTATCAAACATTACTCTCGCTGTTTTAAAGGATCTCTTTGCTCCCCAAGACAATAAAATGGTTTCTCATGACCAATCCTCCTCATCTGCATCAGCAGATATCATGATGATGTCTTCCAAAGTTATGGTAGCAACGAGATCCAAAGATTAGACATCAAAGAGTTTTGTTGAAGATGGAGATGACTCCAGTCGATCTGGTCAAACTTCCACATCTACTCCTCCTTCTTCTGAACTGTTGCATATTGAAAAAACAAAACCTGATATGATAATTCATCTGCCTCCTAAGGGTATGCTTCGAAAGTCAACCTTTAGTCCTCATGCTAAGCCTGCTTAGAACTATAACATCATCAAAGATTTGGCTATGTCACCTTCGAAAATGTCGGCTCTTGAAGTGTTGCAGACTTTTCCAGCACAAACGAAGTTATTATTATCAGCCACAGGAGCAGTATATCATCATGAATCCAATTTGATTGTTTTTTATCTCAAAAATCATGTCCCATGTCTCCCGCACCAACTGGCTTTTTAGATACCAGTTCATGTCAAAACTCAACGAGTTTTTCGAACAGTGATTGACAAAGGAGAATCGACATGTATTATTTCCATTGCTTGTTGGAAAGCTTTGGTTTCTCCAACAATCAATCAATATCCCACAACTTTGAAAGCCTTCGATGGAAGAGGTTTTTGTCCATATGGAATTTTAAATGATTTTCCTATCGAATTAGAGGGAAAAACAGCTGCAATAGATGTTGAGGTTGTTGATGCTCAACTTGACTATAAACTTTTGCTTGGTCGGAGATGGACTTATGCCATGGTGGAAGTAGTCTTGTCATATTTTAGGATGATCATGTTTCTTCACAAAGGAAGAATTGTGAAGGTAGACCAATTATCCTACTATACCTCAGACCCTAATTCCACTGCTAGTGTGCCTTTTGTTGGAAAATCAACGAATCCATATGAAGAAGTTGGAGTTGGTCTTCTCAAAGACTCATATTTTCTGGGAACTTTTGCATTACCGCCACTGAATTTCCCTCGTAATGATGCCCATATTAACATGATTACATCAAGTACTTTCGAATTGAGAGATCTGTGGAAAGTACCTTTAGAATCAGAAATGATCTTATATGGAAATAAACTGCATCATAGCCCTTTTGAGTTAGCCTATGAGGAAATTTAGTTCTCTTCCAACTCATCAACATCTGAAGACAATCAAATGAATACGATTCTTGATGAATATTCTCATTTGTCACACTTGGAACCAATCTTTATGCTTGATCCTTTTAACAAAGATTTTTTAACTGATTAAGGGATTATGGAAGTTATGACCTTGGAAGAAATTCCATGGAGCGATACTCATCATTGTTCAGCCTTCTTGCCATCCTTTGAAAAAATTGAGAATAATTTGTCATCTATGTTTTGATCTGAGACCCTTAGTGATCCTCAATGTCCAATAACTACCCTTTCTTCCAGTTCTAGACATAATTTATGGAAAATATCGACAATGATACCCATAGATATCTTAGTGAAAATATTCATATAGGAGCTTCTTGTTCTTTAGAAGAGATTCAAATTTACAAAGCCCTATTTTAGGAATTTTGCGACATCTTTGCTTGGTAATATGAAGAAATGCTAGGAATCAACCCTAGCATAGTTATACATGAAATAAAAACTTATCAGATGCTAAGCTCGTTGGGCAACGATTACGTCCTATACATCCACAAAAATCTACCGCTATCAAGGCTGAGGTTGAAAAATTGTTGAAAGTAGGATTCATCTACCCCGTTCCTTTGACTGATTGGATATCAAATAGTGTGCCTGTTAATAGAAAACAAGGAACTATTCGAGTATGTGTTTATTACCGAGATATTAATAAAGCTTGTCCGAAGGACAATTATCCAACTCTGCATATCGACCAACTTGTTGACGACTGTGCCAGGAATGAAATTGTTTCATTCATGGATGAATTTTCTGGCTATAATCAGATAAACATACTCCTCGCCGATCAATAAAAAACTTCATTTATATGCCCATGGGGAACTTTTGCTTATCGTAAACTCCCATGTGGCCTGAAAAATGCTGGTGCAACTTTTCAGCGAGAAATGTCTTATGCATTCCACGATATCAAGCATATTGTTCAGCCTTATTTAGATGACCTTCCGACTCATTCAATGAAAAGGCAGGATCACCCATTGCACTTAAAAGCAAATTTTCATTAGGTGCAAGCACTACAATATTCACTTGAATCCGCACAAATGTATTTTTGTGTGTAATCAGGACGACTTCTAGGTTTCATCGTTTCAAAATAAGGCATTCGTGTCGACCCCCTCAAAGTAGAGATGCTTATGAATTTGCTTTCTCCTTCTAGCCTTACTCAACTCCAAATTTTGCAGGGGAAAGAAATTTTTTTGCGTACATTCATCCATAATTATGCAGAACTAACCCAAGGTTTTACTCGACTATTGGAAAAGGGAATTCCATTTTTATGGGATGAGCTTGCTGATAAAGCTTTTGATGCATTAAAACATGCACTGACCAATGTGCCATTATTGTATCTACCTAATTATCATCGAGATTACTTTATGTACTAGCTACATCTGATGCCACCATTGGAATGGTGTTAGTCTAAGAGGATGATTCTAGCATCGAACATGTGATTTACTATTGAGTAGAAGTCTCACTAAAACCGAGATTAAATACACACATGTAGAGAAGCTAGCCTTGGCAGCTGTACAAGTTGTACAATGATTCTGTCACTATATACTTCTCTGAAAAACAATTGTTATTTCATATTGCAACCCTATGATGTATATTATCACTAAACAATTGCTAGGGGCAAATAATCCAAGTGGATAGTTATCTTACAAGAGTTCGATTTGGATTTTGAAATATCCAAATTGAAGAAATCTTTGATTTTTGTCAAACTATTGTGTGACTTTCCTCATACTGATATAGAAACTGTAGTAGAAGATTCTTTTACTAACAAATCTCTCTTTCTTATTAGTACGTTGGATCTGTGGTATGGAGATATAATTATATATCTCCAAACACAAACTTTTAGGCCTAAGTTATCTAAAACTGATCGTCGTTGAATCCAATACCAATCCCACAAATACAATATTATTGGTGACACTCTTTACTGTTGCGTTATCGATTCTATATTCCAACATTGTTTGACTCTCCAAGAGGCTGAAAAAACATTAAATGTCTACCACTTTGGAGCGTGCGACAATCATATGTCTAGGTATGCAACTGCCCAAAAGATATTACATGTTAGTTATGTTTGGTCGTCAATGTTTAAAGATTGCATTACTACAGTCCGCAAATGCCATAATTGCCAAATCTATGATCGCAAAATGTGAGCACCTCTAGCTCCTCTTCACCCTATCATAGATGTCATTCCCTTTTCCAAATTGGGCATTAACTTCGTCACCTGTAACCCTCACTCAGCTAGGGGGCATGGGTATATTATCCTTGCAGTCGATTACTTTACGAAATGGGCTGAGGCGATGCCTACATATAGAGACGATGGCGAAACGACAACAGTTTTCATTTTCAATCATGTGATTTCTCGGTTTGGTGTCCCAAAAGCTATTGTTACAAACCATGATAGTCATTTTCGTAACTTTATGATGGTCGAACTATCTACACAACTTAGCCTATGCCATGATATCTCTACTCTGTATTATCCACAAGCTAATGGTCAAGTCAAAGTTGTTAATAAAGTTTTAACCAATATGATTAAACGGTTAGTTTAATCAACCTGGATTGATGAAACTAGATCCAAGGTCTTGATCTCCATCTCTTGATCTACAGTACAGATCTAACCATGCATGTGAATGTTTGGAAGTTGAATATGGAAGAAACTACTTGATCACCAGTCAATGATGTGAACCGTTAACAAGTGTGAGAGAAATCACCAAGAATGAAAATGGTTCTCAAGGTACTTCTAGTACAATCTATGAAGTGTGAATAGGTGATCTGAAGTCGAACGCTCACAGAATCGTTCGATCAAAGGCCAATGATGAGAACCTATCGTCGAAAGCGAGAAACCTTCCATTAAGGCATGTAGGCTTCAAGGTACTGAAGGTTTCTAGATCAAGTTCCTAGATAATGAGCTGAAGTCGATAGGAAGCGATCCATCGTAGGAAAGCCTACAACATGAAACATAATGTCAAGTTTTGAAATAGTTTGCAAGGACTAACTCAAGGATGACTGGCGTGATTAAAGGCTAGAATTTGCAAAGCGGTTTTGAACAAAGGTTGAACTTATTTTGAACACATAATGACACAACAATTGACTTGGCAACATTTTACTTAACGATAATACCAAAAACCATGAAGAACTTCAAATGAGGCTCGATTAATTGTACGACAAATGGATTTCTCAACTCAGACATGAGTGTGACGGAGTGTCGTGTTCAAGAGCGACTTGCTACCTTTTAACAATGATAATGTAAAATGGACACCTTTTACCAATTTCCCACCACCATTACTGGCAAGTACCTCTTTATTTTTTACAAGCTTGAGGAGCATAACATATGCATGGACTGTAAGCTCATCCTTTGGATGAGTCCATCAAATTATTTTTAACGAACCATAAGAAGGAATGGTTCATCTTGCTATGCTTAACGAGTCCTATATTGTTTGGTTTTTTATGAGTCCAGTAAAGGAGTAACTTGATGTTGTTTTCTTTTAAGAGTTTTAAAAATATGCAAAAAGGAAACTCATTCAGTTCTATTACCGTAAAATTTTAACGAGCCCAGAGAAATTAAAGCTCGATGTTTTTTAGTTTAGAGAGTCAGAAGAAAAATATAAGTAGACTCCATCAAGTTTTTTCCGTAAGTTTTAGTCTCTCAGGTTTGAAAAGGATAAAATAATACAAGAGAGAACTCTATTGACCATGTTCGGTCAACGTATACCTTTTTCGTAAATAGTCCTAACTCAATCCGTAAAAGGGGTAAACTTATACTTAGTGGAAAATTGTTCATTTACTTTTACGAGTTCGAACAAGAAAGTACTCGAAAATATTTTCGTTTTGAAAGAGTCTGAAAAGGGCTTAAAAGAGGACTCCATGATTTTCGCTTTTAGTAATTTTTTAAGAGCATGAAAATTGATAAAATTCTACCAAATAGTCAAAATGATTCATCCTTGCTCTATAACATATCCTGCACATTTAATCTCAATAAATTGTCATAATTTCTCAAAAATGTCATTTTCCCTCTTAAAAGGTTTTAAATATGAAAACTGATATTTTTTAGCTTCAACAAATCCTATAAAAGTGGGAATGGTAAATTATTTTCACCATTTTCATTTTTACCATTTGAGAGCAGAGAGAGGATTTTTTACCACCAGACTTCCACGACTGATTCTGAGCTAACTGGTGGACGAAATCGTGCACCGCTTCTTCCAGGTAGAATATCTCTCTTTAACTTAGCTTTTCTTCTATTTAGAATTTCATTTTAAGCTTCCATTTATTTTTTTGGGGAAAAAATATGTTTAAAAATGTGCCCTCGGCTCTGCGTTGTTTCTTTTCGGCCAGGCCTGTGTAGGCCGAATAAAATTTTCCATATGGAAAATCACACTAGACCCGCAGCCTGTGGTATTACACTTAAACGATGTCTATACAGTAAGGATTCCAACAATGTTAAGAGTATTTTTGCGAGTTCGTCTTTTGGAAAGACAATTTGATTATATCAAATATCAACAAATTCTGAGATATTTAAACACATTGACAGATTCATTGGTGAATCTTGTGTTAAATAGAAATTTGCAACATCTCTAAATTAAAAAAAATATTCATTCATACATTGATCAAGATAAACAATAGGCAAAAGTTGTAATTTTTCATTAAAATAGAGTTTGTATAGAAGTGTGTGTCTACAAAATATGTCATCTGAGGATATAAGGCCTCGTGGCCTTTTATTTTCCGAATATGCTGACACCAAAAATCAAAATGTGGTCCTAGAAACTAGAACATATAAGCATGATGATGCTCATGATAACAAATGATATCACAAGAAACTCGATGCAGAAAACGTCTAAGGGGCCCTAGAACCCCAACTACATGTCTCTGATATGGAATATTTGTCCCAGTCTTCGAGATATTTAAAGTAAACCTCTCAAGGTTGTGTTCCAAATATGTCAATATATCCTCTGCTTCTGGGTTAGATGTCGTAGTTGCTATAGGTTGCTCACCTCGTCTATAAAATTGTCTCAGCCATGCTGGTTGGGTTGGGCCCATGTCTGCACATGCATTTCAGATAATTAGCCTTTGAAGACAAAAAACACATAAAAATTTAAAAATTTGGAAATATGTCAAAATGCAAAATTCTCACCTAGATCAACCCATTGAGTTCCAGCTGGAAGTGGGATATCAGGATCCTCTCTATAATCCATCCTAACATATGAAAAGTACTCAATCAGAGCAATCTGATGGCCTAACCAGTGAAAAAAATATATAGTATACCTCACTACTAGCCCATCACCTCCATGGTGTGCCATCAATGCAACCCACCTCATAATGCATGGATCCCTAAGACCCCCCTCATCTGATAGAATCTATTGTGGACGGAGAATAGAAATCCTCTCTAGGGAAAAAGCAACAAGAATGACACCATAACCGAAATTCTTCAATTTTCCATTCTTGCATATAGTCAACTGGCCCTTCATGTTCACCACCACTACTTCGCACTAGTTGTACACCGTGGATTCCCAACATTCCATGACCACCTACATCTATGTCCGTGTGGCTAAATGAAGGGCAGCGCTACTACATAGTTTGCAAACAATGAAAGTAATGGTCCTCAAGGGTAAGAGCTCAATGGTCTGAATATCAATTCTCCCATCCTTGGGTGGTGTACCCTTACAAAAGCATTGTAGATACCCCTTAGTAGTATCTCCTCCCGCCCTTTCTCTGAATAATGAAATGTCATCTCCTCGATGAGACATCCTGATCAAGAAATAGATGCCATCAGTGTCAATGATAACACGAAGATAGATGATCACAAAACATTGATCCTGTACATTCCAGGTTCTTACTAGCCCTGTAATCAAATCTACCTGAGATTTCATCCCAGGAATTAGCCAATATTTCAGGAGGTCATAAGTCCTGAGAGACTGCATGGTGGCCAGATCTACTAAAGCTGCCAAATCATTGACCTCATGCTCTCTTTCCCCCCACTCCATTTTGAGCAATCAAATGACCTGAATTGGCCAATTTAAAAGGATTAGAATCATTTTGGAAACCCATATCATGTTTTTTTTGGCCCAAAACTTGTTTAAAGATAAACCCTCAGCACCTGTGCGACTTCCATTTTACGGACAGGGCGCAGCTACGTGGATTTTCCAGTAAAATTTCGCATAGGTCATGATTTTCCATATGGAAAATTTTATCGGCCTACATGGGCCTGACTGAAAAGAAACAATGCAGAGCCGAGGGCGAATTTTTAAACATATTTTTGCCCCAAAAAAATAATGGAAGCTTAAAATGAAATTTTAAACAGATGAAAAGCTAAGTTAAAGAGAGATCTTCTACCTGGAAGAAGCGGTGCATGATTTTGTCCACCAGTTAGCTCAGAATTAGTCGTGGAATTCTGGTGGTAAAAGCTCCTCTCTCTGCTCTCAAATGGTAAAAATGCAAATGGTGAAAATAATTTACCATTCCCACTTTTATAGGGTTTTTTGAAGCTAAAAAATATTATTTTTTATATTTAAAACCTGTTAAGAGGGAAAATGACATTTTTGAGAAATTATGACAATTTATTGAGTTTAAATGTGCAGGATATGTTATGGAGTGAGGATGAATCATTTTGACTATTTAGTAGACTTTTATCAATTTTCATGCTCTTAAAAAATTACGAAAAGCAAAAATCATGGAGTCCTCTTTTAAACCCTTTTCAGACTCTTTCAAAACGAAAATATTGTCGAGTACTTTCTTATTCGAACTCGTAAAAGTAAATGAATAATTTTCCACTTAGTAAAAGTTTACCCCTTTTACAGATTGAGTTAGGACTATTTACGAAAAAGACATACATTGACCGAACATGGTCAATAGAGTTCTCTCTTGTATTATTTTATCCTTTTTCAGACCTGATAGACTAAAACTTACGAAAAAAACCTAATGGAGTCTACTTATATTTTTCTTCTGACTCTCTAAAATTGAAAAAAATCGAGCTTTAATTTCTCCGGGCTCGTTAAAGTTTTACTGTAATAGAACTGAATGAGTTTCCTTTTTGCGTATTTTTCAAACTCTTAAAAGAAAACAACATCGAGTTACTCCTTTACTGGACTCGTAAAAAACCAAACAAAATAGGACTCACTAAGCATAGCAGGACGAACCATTCCTTCTTAGGGTTTGTTAAAAATAATTCGATGCACTAATCCAAAGGATTAGCTTACATTCCAAGCATATATTTTCCTCCTCAAGCTTCTAAAAAATAAAGAGGTACTTGCCAGTAAAGGTGGTGGGAAATTGGGAAAAGGTTTCCATTTTACATTATCGTTGTTAAAAGGTAGAAAGTCGCTCTTGAACACGACACTCTGTCACACTCATGTCTGGGTTGGGAAATGTTAGGATATTTCGACACATAGGAAATAGTTAAGTACAACTTGGTCTAGTTTAGAGTTAGGTATAGAGTTAGGTAAAGTGTGTTTCTTTACCGTTGTACATATTGTAACTTACAATCCGACGGTCACGATATGTAGTGATCCGACGGCTCATTCTCTCCTCGGTATTACCGACACTTGATCCGTGGCTTGACACCCGATTGGTCCATGAGTTCTATTTAAAGCGCATGGAGGGTCATTGTTCGGGTAATCCGTGCATGAGAGAAGCTTATGTAAATTTTCATTCTTTGATTAATAAATTGCCTGTAGTAGCCACGTTGGCGCAGCCCGTGGACTGTTTCCCTCTTTGAGGGTTTTAACCACGTCAAAAATACTGGTGTATTGATCTGTGATCTGGTTGTGAGCGGTGTCCTTTTGGTGTTCTTTCTGAGGAACTTACCCTGTAAATTCCTTCCTTCAACTTCAACTTCTGGAATGGCACTTTCTGCATGTCGTTGTCAATCATCTCAGTCTGGTTATGCATTAAATGTATCTTCTTCCTCTCCTTCTCATGAGTGGCTCATTGATTCTGGAGCCTCTTATCACATGGCCAAAAACCGAGCCATGTTTTCTTCTTTAAATGATTGTAACACCAAAAATATATATGTTGGTGATGATAGATCTCTTAATGATGTCGGGACTGGAACTGTTCATCTAGACAATGGTCAGTTTAATGATGTATTATGTGTTCCAACCTTATCCTGCAACCTTCTATCTGTATATCAGATAACTCATTCAGGTGAAGGTAAAATTGTTGAATTTTCACCTCATGATGTTGTAATCAAGGATCTAAGAGATCCTAAACAGATTCTAGCTACTGGTATTGCTGATGATTCCACAAGGTTGTATAAGTTTCACAACTTTGGGTCATCAAATCTTCCCTCAGTATTTGTTACTCATAATGATGAAGTGAGAAAACTTTGGCATGAGCGATTTGGTCACTTAAACTATCGCTCCCTTCAGCATCTATGTAAATAAAATATGGTGACAAGTCTTCCTATGGTATCTTACAGAGATGGTGTTTGTTCCGGATGTGTACTCGGAAAACATCATCGGGACAGTTTTGACAAACGTGCCTCTTGGCACGCCTCAACCCCTTTACAGCTTGTGCACAGTGATTTATGTGGTCCTCTTCCTGTTGCTTCATTCTCTAGCTGCAAGTATTTCTTAACTTTCATTGATGATTTCTCCAGACGCACTTGGGTATACTTCTTAAAACTCAAGAGCGAAGTATTTAACACATTTTTGGCCTTCAAAGCCTTTGTTGAAAAACAATCTGGACATCAAATTCTTAAGCTAAGAACTGATAATGGTGGAGAATATGCTAAAAACACATTCATCAACTTTTGCACCGAAAATGGAATTCAAATGCAACATACTGTTCCATACACTCCACAAAAAAATGGTGTAGCTGAAAGAAAAAATCGCACCTTAAAGGAAATGGCCAATTGTATGCTGCAATCTAAAGGACTCAGTCTTATTTTTTGGGCCGAAGCAATTAATTGTGAAAATTATATAATCAATCGCACTGCTACTAAGGTTCTAGAGAATATCACTCCAGAAGAAGCTTGGAGTTCCATTAAACCAGATGTAAGTCACTTTCGTGTTTTTGGAAGTGAAGCATGGGCCCATATTCCAGATGAAAAGCATAAAGCTTTAGAACCTAAGAGTGAGAAATGTACTTTTGTTGGATATTCTGAAGATGTAAAAGGTTATAGACTTATTCCATTTAAATCCAAAAATGTTATCATTAGAAGAGATGTAAAATTTGATGAAAATAAATCGGCCTGCGAGCCTAGTCCGGCGGATGTGCCACCTCTTCCTATCTCTTCTACTTTTGAAAACATTTCTTCTTCAGATGATGAAAGTGAGGATGATAATCCTCCCCCACCTTCTCAGGATCCTCAACTTCCAAGATGGGTCCGTGCTACTCGGGATGCAGCAGGTGATCTTGCCGGTGATCCTACATATCAGCGACGTACACGTTCTCAGTTTGAAAGAGCCTCTTCTTTACTGGCTCAAGCTCTAGTAAATCATGATCCTGACACTTTTGCAGAAGCTTCAGGCCATCCACATTGGGAAGCAGCTATGAATGAAGAATATCATTCATTGTTGGCAAATGATACATGGGATCTTGTTCCTCTACCAAAGGGACGCAAACTTGTTAGATGTAAATGGGTTTACAGAACCAAGTATGGACCAGATGGGAAAGTTGATAAACATAAAGCTCGTCTTGTTGCTAAGGGCTTTTCACAGGTTGAATGCATTGACTACACTGAAACCTTCTCCCCTGTTGCCAAAATGAACTCTATCCGCCTTGTTCTTTCCCTTGCTGCCTCTTTAAAATGGGAAGTCCATCAGATGGATGTTAAATATGCCTTCTTGCATGGGGACTTGCAGGAAGAAATCTATATGGAACAACCCATTGGCTTCATACAAACAGACTCCAGCCTTGTTTGTCGACTTAAGAAATCCCTTTATGGTCTCAAGCAAGCTCCTCGGGCTTGGTATGCCAAAATGGATAGCTTTCTTTTAGAATCTGGCTTTTCTAGGTGTTATTCTGACAATACTGTCTACACCAAGAAAGTGGGCAACTCCCTTATCATCCTTGTTCTTTATGTTGATGATCTTATTCTTACTGGTAGTGATCCCAACCTTATAAACCATGTGAAGTCTAGCCTTAAAAAGAAATTTGAAATGACAGACTTAGGACACTTACACTATTTTCTCGGTCTTCAAGTCTTGCAATCCAAGGAGGGTATTTTCCTTTCCCAGTCCAAGTATGCTTGTGATATTCTTCGTCATTTTCACATGGAAGACTGTAAGCCAGCCCCTTCTCCCTTTCATTCTGGAGTCAAACTTTCAGTCTCTTGTACTTCTCCTGAAGTTGATGCTACCTTATACCGTCAACTTGTAGGAAAACTCTTGTATTTAACCCATACTCGTCCTGACCTTTCCTTTGTTGTTGGCCTTGTTGCTTGTTTTATGCAAAACCCCCGTGAAAGTCATTGGAAAGCAGCTAAAAGAATACTTCGTTATGTTCGAGGTACAGTACAGTTTGGGATTCATTACAGTGCCAAAGAAGCTCCTCTATTAGTCGGTTTCACTGATTCTGATTGGGCTGGTGACCCTAATGATCGAAAGTCTACTGCCGGTTATGTCTTCACTCTTGGTTCAGGACCTATTACATGGGCTTGTAAGAAACAGGCTACCATTTCTCTTTCGTCAGCAGAAGCAGAGTATCGTGGTGCTGTGGAAGCTAGTAAGGAAGCCTTGTGGCTTCGTCAGATCCTATCAGAGTTTGGCTTTGAGCAACAGCATCCAACCACACTTTGGTGCGATAATCAAAGTGCCATTCAGCTATGCAAAGATCCAGTCCAGCATCAGCACAACAAACACATTGAACTCCACATTCACTTCATCAGAAAGCTCATTCATGACCATGTTCTTGAAGTGCAATATTGTTCAACAGATGATCAGGTTGCAGACATCTTCACAAAGGCTCTCACAGAGGCGAAGTTCACTAAACTTCGATATATGCTTGGAGTTCAGGAAGTTGTCACTAAGGGGGGATAGGCTCTAGTGCCTCCTTCCTTCTCCTATTGTGTCATATTTGTAAATCCTTCAATCCTATCCCAAGTTGTTCTTAAGGGGGGATGTTAGGATATTCCGACACATAGGAAATAGTTAAGTACAACTTGGTCTAGTTTAGAGTTAGGTATAGAGTTAGGTAAAGTGTGTTTCTTTACCGTTGTACATATTGTAACTTACAATCCGACGGTCACGATATGTAGTGATCCGACGGTTCATTCTCTCCTCGGTATTACCGACACTTGATCCGTGGCTTGACACCCGATTGGTCCATGAGTTCTATTTAAAGCGCATGGAGGGTCATTGTTCGGGTAATCCGTGCATGAGAGAAGCTTATGTAAATTTTCATTCTTTGATTAATAAATTGCCTGTAGTAGCCACGTTGGCGCAGGCCGTGGATTGTTTCCCTCTTTGAGGGTTTTAACCACGTCAAAAATACTGGTGTATTGATCTGTGATCTGGTTGTGAGCGGTGTCCTTTTGGTGTTCTTTCTGAGGAACTTACCCTGTAAATTCCTTCAGGAAATCCATTTGTCATACAATTAGTCAAGCCTCATTTGAAAGTCTTCATGGTTTTTGGTATTATCATTAAGTCAAATGCTACCAAGTCAATTGTTGTGTTGTTATGTGTTCAAAAGAAGTTCAACCTTTGTTCAAAACCCCTTTGCAAATTCTAGCCTTAAATCGCACCGGTCATCGTTGAGTTAGTCCTTGCAAACTATTTTCAAAACTTGACATTATGTTTCATGTCGTAGGGTTTCCTACAATGGGTCACTTCCTATCGACTTCAGCGCATTATCTAGGAACTTGATCTAGAAACCTTCAGTACCTTGAAGCCTGCATGCCTTAATGGTAGGTTTCTTGCTTTCGACAACAGATTCTCATCATCGGCCTTTGATCGAAATATTCTATAAGCGTTCAACTTTAGATCACCTATTCACACTTCATAGATTGCACTGGAAGTACCTTGAGAACCATTCTCATTATTGGTGGTTTCTCTCACGCTTGTTAACGGTTCAAATCATTGACCAGTAATCAAGTGTTTTCTGCCATATTCTACTTTGAAACATTTACATGCACGGTTAGATTCGTACTATGGATCGCGAAATGGAGATCAAGACCTTGGATCTAGTTTCATCAATCCAAGTTGTGAGGAAACTTTATATTCATGACTATGTAGACTGGTGGTTGTGTCCATGTTGTGTCTACCATCTATATGTTTTTTGTTTTTCCATGCTTGTTCATTGAGTTCACTTTACTCTAAGTATGGGAATGCGTACCTCAAACATGATTTTTGATATATATTTGCATTGTAATCCTTCAAAGTTCCTTGCAGGTTTCCGACCATTACCTCTGATCCGATCCTTGGAATGATAAACCACTTCAATCTTTTAAACTTATTTTACAGACTTCGCACTTTAGGGGGGAATATGTTACATGTCAATTTTTGGCCATGACACTTGATCAATTTATGGGTTTTTTACCATCCGTGAACATGTTTGAACCAACTCCATCAAAAGTCAAGAAATCCAAAATATCTTGAAGTAGATGAGAAATTTTGGGAAAATAGTTGTCACACCTTGTTAAGTTTCACCTTCGCTAATTTTTCTAAAGTTTCCCACGCATTTGTTGGAGTTAACTTTAAGAAAAACGCATATTTGTTCTCTGTCTACCACTCTAAGCCGACGCAGGTGAATTCGAGAAAGTAAAAATAAAAAGTACATTCTAGAAACATAGTTAGTTGAATATTTCCCAACTAAAAGCTTCCAAGTGATGACTATTCGAACTATAACCCTCAGATGATACATCTTAATCCCTTTTCTCATGGTAACCTAATCCCTCAATGAAGTAGTCTCATCCTGATCTTTTGGATCTGAAACTTCTTCCTGTTGGCCTATAAAATGACTAGAGGGTAGAGGGATTCAGGAGGTACGAACTCGGGGAGGACAAACTTATGTTTTTGGTTTGAGATTGGAAATCTTGTCATCTAAGGAGGAGATTTAAGGGATTTAAGAGGAACCTCATGGCATCAAGGCGAAGGTTGTAAGGCTACTCTTGATCTTTGATTAATGAAAATGAACACTTTCTCCCATTGATTTGTCTTATTTGAATAATGAATGGTTTACAATTGTTTATAATGTTTATTAAGGAAAATTTAATTCCTAATATCCTTGATAATTAGGTTAATTTGTTTAAATTATTATATTGCAGGTGCTTTTGATCCTTTTATGGTTGATTTTTGTAGGTCTTATCAAGCATTGAAGAGTTGCATCGAATCACAACAAGGGATCTTAATTGAGCATTTCGTGAAATAGGTAAGAGGCTCATCCATTAGCTTTAATTCTTATAATTCAAACAAGTTCAACTTAGGGAAAGGGTTAGTTCAATTATCTTGCTTGTTTCTAGTTTTTGTCAAGGATCTAGGGAGATCACTCTTGCTCGCAAGAGGGATTTTTCTGATGTAACATAGACACAGGTTGGATAGATCTAACATGATCAAATATGGTAGGTTTTTAGACACTCTAGATAGGAGAGGTGATAGACACTGGTACTATTCTAGTTGTAGTTCTAATAGGCATCATGATCGTCATTGTTATCATCCTTAGAGGAGGAGTGATAGGGGATACTTTCCAGATGAGTTTAAGAAGGCAAAGCCACCTACCTTTGATGGAGAGATGAATAAATCGCAAGATGCAAAATCATGGTTGTTGGGAATGAAGAAATTATCCTGATTGTATGATTATTCTGAAAACATGAAAGCAAAGATAGCCACTTTCAATCTCAAAGGTAAACCGAATATTTGGTGGGAAGACATGAAGAATGTCAAAAGAATACACGAGGATGATTTGACTGGGAATGCATTTGAAAGGATCTTCAAGAATAAGTACTTGTCTGAGAGGTACTATGGTGACATATCTAAGGATTTTTATGAGTTACATATGGGCTCTATGAGAGATGATGAGTATACTAGCAGTTTTTTGGAGCTATTGAGATATGTGCCTTACCTCAGGGAGGAGAAGGCCAAGGTTCATATAATTTCCAGTTGCATACAGAGACCAGATTGAGTTCGATGATCCTAGATCGTTGGAGTAACCATCAAAAAGTTTAAGCATTGTTATCAGTAGTTGAAGTGGAAAGTTGAGCCTAAGCATGATGATGAGCCTCAATATTGCAACAAGAATGCTGCAACTCCCAAGGCTACCAAATTTAATTATCAACCCAGGGTTCGTACAAACTTAAGAGGCATCAGCACTATATGTGCAGCATAAAATGTGTCCTTCCTTTGTTGTCATGATGTAATGGAGTATATGTACTAAAGCCAAATCCTAAACTAATTGTAGAAAATGAATGTTCGAAATGGAACCTTATCCTATTGCAAGAAAGAAAGTACAAGGAAAGAGACTGAAATCAAATGCTAAAACACACCATTTTATAACTAACTGCTAAGAGGATTTGCTTCAAAAGAATTCTAAGTTAACATGTATGCAATCCTACTATCCTAAGCATGCAGATTCAAACCATCAAACCTTCTACTGCTGTGCATGTAAAGGACTAAAATAAATCTATTTTTTTCTTTTTATTCTTTTTATGGAAAAACAAGTGTGAAAGCTAATCTCTTTTGGTGATGTGGAAGGTGGCTTAGGGATGCTGGAGGATGTTTGGAAGGTTTGGGATACCCTTAGGTGACCTTCTGTTGCTTCTTGGAGGTTTTCCCTCAATTCGGCCTCAAAACAGGCCACTATAGGAAAACCTACACTATGTACTAAAAACCTACAGGATCATTGAAAACCTACAAGATATAGTTGAGAGAAAAATGATGGATGTTGAAGGTGATGGAAAGCTTAGGGAAGGTGTTTGGTGGATGGAATTAGGCAAGGGAGTGCCTAGGACCACTTCAGAACTCAAAACCAAAGTTGGGAGATGGATGGATTTGCTCAAAAAGCTTGGAGAAGTTTCCTTATGAAATGATGAAGTTGGTGAGGGTTTAATGACCAATCAAATCAAATACAAATTGGATGGGACATTTTTTTTTATTAACTAGGATGTCTTAGGTCCATATTCCAAGTGGAATCACTCAAAAATACCTCTATTAACCCATGCAAAAAAAAAAAAAAAACATTACTAGTCGAAAATCTAGAAATTCGAGAACTAGTGAGCTAGTAGATCTAAAAAATTTGGTAAACACACATGGAAACCAAGAGAAATATGAATGATAAATCATGAGAGTACAATTTTTATTAACAAGAGATATACATTTATAGTACATTATGTGACCGTTGGGTTCCACATCCCAAGGTCTCTTGGACTACTTTGTCTATTCGACTTCCACACTAACCCATTGAGGATTAGGTGTCCAACATTCCCCCCCTTAATCTGAAGGGTTATGTATGAGTCCAAGAAGAAAGCTACAATACAAAATGTACAAAAATGCATGGCAGCACTAGGCTGAATGTGCTCTCTGAAATGTTGGTATAAAGCGCGGTGGTTTAAGGATGACCACCAACACTGGAACGCTTAGTGCAGTTCCTGGAACTCTTCCAAAACTGGCAAGGAACTGAAGTTGTCTGCTAGAGGAAGTGATCCTATTGTTTTGAAGAGGGAAACTGTCAACCATGAAAGGGAGGTATCACCTTGCATAAAAGGGAGAACTTCAACCTAAAAATGGAAGTCTCAACCTGTGATGGTTTAAGGATGACCAACAACTCTGGAATCCTTAATGCAATTCCCGGAACTCTTCCAAAACTGGCAAGAAGCTGGAGTCTTCTGCTAGAGGAAGTGTCCTCAATTTTGTTCCTGGAATTCTTCCGAAACTGGCAAGAAGCTGAAGTCTTCTGCTAGAGTAAGTGTCCCAAATTAGCAACTGAAGGCATGCTCATGGGCATCTTTGTCTCTGGCTACAGCTTTGAAATTGGTGTGGCAGGTTGTGGCTCAGGCTCGCTTGATGTGACTTTGAAGCTTGTAGATGACCATCATTTCCCCCCCTGTCAAATAAAAGGTGAGATGATGGAGAAAACTCAACTGCAAGACTGTTCAATACTCTAGAACAAGTTCTGACATGTGTTTGGAATATCTTCTTGGCTGTTGATGCCCATTTCCAAGAAGCGATCCATCCAATATGAATCTTTGTTCTTGCAGGATGTTTGTTTTTGAAGCATCTGTGTGAAGAATGGCTAGTTTTATGACAATGCTTACATGGATGAAGATCAAAATAGTGATCTTTCAAATGGCCAACTTGGTCACAGTGTTGGAATTTCACGATCTATTGTTGTTGTTGTTGCTGTGGAAGAGGGGCAAAATCTGGAACAGCTAGATTTGAATTGTCATGAGGAGCAGCTGAACTATCATGAATGAATCCAGCACTCTGAAACTGAATGGGCTTGGCGTAGTCTGGAATATGAAAGGACAAGTCCTTGTCATATCCAAGACCAGTTCTGTGCTTGTTAGGGACAAGATGTTCCCAAGGTCTGATGATGGGCTTGGGAGGTGCAGACCGAGTTTTTGCATCTGCATGTACAACTGCTGCTTTATTGGGCACTGGATCTGAATGAACTTGAACAATATTGACTTGCTGTTTATGGGAGTCTGTTTCAATATTTTGAACAGAAACAAGTTCAGAATGATGACTCCACTGTTGTAATTCTTCCTGCTGTAGCTTTGTCTCAAGCTGCAAAAACTCAATATTCTCATGTGCATTTTGGAGACAAATTTTAATATTGGAAAGAGAGGTTTTGTTGATCTTAACCATCTCATCAACAGTGGAAAGTATTAAATTATTTAGTAGTTTTAATACATCATCTATTCTATCCATTTCAGACCAATATAATCAGAGAAGTGATGTTGTCTTCAGCTACAAATTGGTCTATAGAATGATAAATAATTGCAACTATTAGATGAGCAGCAGCATACCAATATTACCAAGTCGTTGTAGCAGATAGCACAGTACCAATTTCAATGTAGCAAATGACTAGTGTGCAACCAGCAAGCACCAAAATAAGAGTTTACTCATGACCAGCATTATGTTCTGACAATACACCCGACAAAACTTTTCTCCATAAAAGATTACAATCAGCCCACCAAACTCTTTATGCAACAGTCAAAGCAAGGAATTAATGCACTATAATGAGTTTTAAATATAGTGCCACACTAGGGCAGCAACAATTGCAAACTTGCTTGAATCCTTCAAATACTCCTTCACTTTCTCGGTCAGTGGAAAAGAATATTCAAGTTCAATAGCGACTGTAACCATTCATGATAACATGTGGAACAACTACTATTGTGGGATTACAGATTCCCAAAGAAAGAATTGTACATAATCTCATAATCTTATGTGGAACAATGCACATATATAAACCAAGTCAACATTGCAATTTACAAGGGTTTCATAGTATAAATTCACCAAATGCTGATATGACTACCAACTAAAGACACTTGACTCACTACTCAACGCACATACTAGAAAATAAATTCGTCTTGTGGCAATGATATTAAAAGTTCTCAGTCGCTTTGCCTTCAGTATAAGATGAGAAAAGCCACTAAAAGTTAACACACTCACTGCCCTTAGTCGAGGTGTGGAAATGAGGCCCCTAACAACCTCAAATAGAATATGACAACCTCAAACAGAATATGACAACGAGCCATTGATGTTGTTGGAAGAAGAACTCACAGGGAAAATAGCGTGCCCAATCACTAGCCAAACGAAGGATCCTATAAACAGGTTTTGACGACATTTTCTGGAGGTGTCAGCAAATGGTTCCTTGGTTGGAGAAAAAATCAAAACTTAGACGTAGAGAGTTTGTCAGCTATGGAGGAACGATTCGACCGGCTTCAGTGCATACACCAAACAACAGGGATTTTGTTTATGCTGTGGATTGTTGCAGTGGGAGTCGCCCAGATATTGAAAACGAAATTGTAATTGAAGCCATGTTTCTTTTTTTTTGTTTCCGAGAGAGATGCCGATAATTGTAGGGCCTTTGATATATTTTTGAGAATGTTCTGCACTTCTATTTTTTTTGTAAATCAAGAGAATGAGGTTCAATAAATTGTTGCTGTTAAGTGGAAAAAGAACTCAGCTTTCGAATTCCTGAACTGAGTATTATATCCAGTTAGTAGTTTACACCATTTACTAAGTAAAATGACGTTCACACCACTAACACTGACAACCTTTTACCCGGACCACGCTTTATTTAGAAATCGAGAGATATCCTTACGCTTCCCAAAAAGCAAAATGATAAACACGAATCCAATCTTCTTTGCAGCTTGGTATCCACTTCTTTGGAGGTTAACAACTCCAAATTTAGGTCGGCAATCGAGATTTTTTTTCATTCATGTCACATTTCATCGAATCTCTTTTGCAAATCTGGTCCACATTTAGACATTGAAAGGCAATTTGAAGGCTGTGAGAAATCTGCGAGCCAGAGAGCAACTGAGCCACCTCAAGATGCAAATAAGCATCAACACAACACAGAAAATGTTAAGATTTGGACGACAACCATGCGGAGCTGCCTGAGACCCGTCAAAGCAAGCCCCACAGAGTTTGAGGTATTTTCTGCAGCGTCTAAATGCATAAAAGACCATATAGGCATAATACTGTGATCATTACATAAAAGGAGCAACATCTAAATTCATTTCATAGCGTCTATGATACAGAGCAGCGTCTATGATACCACAACGTCAGCGTCTATGATACAAAGCAGCGTCTATAAAAAGACCATATATAATACTGTGATGATTACATAAAAAGGAGCAGTGTCTATGATACCAAGCAGATACGAAAGCACCAGCGGATATGGCGACATTCAAATAGTGCAGCAGTATTGGACTGTGTATTCAAACGTTTGTGTCTCTGAATAATTTTGAACGAAGTCGGTTTGCCTTCCCATAATCGATCTCCCCTCACCATTTATTCTCATTCATCTCTCACAACCCAGACTACAGGCACATTATCCTTCCTCGAAATATTGTTCTAAGCCATCCGATTACCAGACTTTTGGAAGAGCCGTTAGAACAGCTTGGACAACACTGGCAGTGTCAGGCAGAGGAACGTTTCATCGTTCAAGTGAATATGGCAGATAGGGTGCAGGTCTGTATAAAAGGAATATGGCAGACAGGGGTTAGAGATGTCAGTCAGCAGCGGATTTCAGGCAGAAAATTCTCAGGAGGTAGCGCATGCAGTGTCAGGAGCAGCTAATTATATGGAGGAGAAACGCAGGCAGTGTCAAGAGTATGGAGGTGCTTCTATATGGAAAGAAAACACCAGCAACGGTATTAACAGGTTGCAACTAAAATTTAGCTGAAGAAATATTCATGAGAAAATATTCGTGAAGTTCATGGCAGAAATAAACTGAACAAAAAGGCCATAAAACAAATGGCTCAAATTAATTATGCAGGGCAGGAATACACCTGCTCTAATACCATGTTAAACACACATGGACATCAAGAGAAATATGAATGATAAATCATGAGAGTACAATTTTTATTAACAAGAGATATATGTTTATAGTACATTATGTTACCATTGGGTTCCACATCCCAAGGTCTCTTGGACTACTTTGTCTATTCGACTTCCACACTAACCCATTGAGGATTAGGTGTCTAACAAAATTCCTAACCAAATCAAGTGAAAATGCAATGGGGTAATTTTTGTTATGAACTAGAATGTTTTTGTGATCTAATGCAAGTGGAACCAACTCGATTGAATCTTGTTAGTATGCTATAAAAAATAGCAGAAATTTATTGTTATTTGCTAAAAAGGAGGTCCAACAATCTAGATTTGGGAATAAGAAGACTAATCCAAGTAGCTCAATGATTACTATGAACTTCCAAAGATTTTCCAAGGATGAAATATTGCTTGTGATGCTACAAAAGGAATTACATCAACCATTTAACTCAATCCTACAACAAGAAATCATTAATACTAAATGTAGAAATAGAAAGAAATAAAAACTAGAGATGCATGTGAATAAGAAGCGAAAAGAAGGAAATAAAATGATACAAAAGGACTTTGAGGTTCCTGGGATGGTCAAGCCCAAGGAAATTCAGAGACCTATGGATGAGAACAATATTTAGAAGTTGAACATGACACCAATCTTCATTATTTTCATTAATAGAATTACATCCCTCCAAGAAAATATAATGGAGCTGCAAAAATACGAGTTCTCTCCACAATAACACTAATGAAAATCTATCTCTAGAGGCAAATTCGACTTGGTACTTATACACAATGATTAGGAATCATTCCTCATGAATCGAGGAAGCTTTCCCCACCAAAATGCCTTGATTAGTGGATATGGTCCCTTGATTAGTGGATCTGGTCCCTTGATTAGTGGAACACATTCCTAGATTTTCTCAATCATTGGAGTTCCATAATTTGTGCCATAATTCCATAATATCTTGTTGATTTATTATTTATTATTGATCCTCCTGTAGTAGGGAACAATTACCTAAATTATCTCCTCCTCAAAATCTTCATAATATGCCCAACACTCTCATAATATTCCACTAAAATAAATAATATTAGGCACAAATATCCAATTACTCATAAACCTTCCTAATGAATATGTTAAAGTTAAAAATAAAATATCTAATGTAGAAATAGAGGCTTAATGTGCTGAAGGATGGTCATTGGCCTTAATTTATGTTTTAATTTAGAGGCACAGGCCTTAATTTATGTCTAATATAAAGGCCCATCACATGACTCGAAAAGAAATGGGAAAGCTAAAGGAAAATGGCCACCAAAGAGAGGAAGACCTCAAGATGCAAGTGAGTAAGAAAATGAAATTCCTTACAAGAGATTCAATACAAATGAGAAAGGATGTGGAGAGCAGCAAGCTAGAGGTGGTGGTAAGGAACCATTGCAATGTTGGATATGCGGTAAGGATCATCGTAAGAGGGATTGTCTGCAGTATCATAGTGGTCGTAGACCCCAGATCTAGATTTCTCAGGAGGTGCATATAGTTGGTGATGTTGGTCATAGCATTCCTCAGATCTATGCAGTTGTGAACATTAGGAAAGCGGACCATAAGACATCGATCATTGAGATAGACGGTAATGTTTGTTATCATGTTATTTCAATTTTGATTGATCCTAGATCTAACTATAATTATATTAATCTTGACCTGGTGGATAAGTGTGGTTTGAGAAAATAAGTTCATGAAGAATCTTGGTTGGTACAGTTGACTGTAGGTACAAAGAAGTGAGTTCACCATTGGGTAAGAGCTTGTGCATTTGATTTAAATGGCATGCCTATAGCAGAACATCTGAATGTACTACCATTGGGTTCATATAGTATGCTTTTGGGTATGGATCAGCTATACCTTCATAGAACCAAAGTGGATTGCTTCGATAAGTGGGGGAAAGAGGACCTTATAGGGGAAGAAGAAGCCTACATCAGTGAGGATGCTTACCACTATGCAGGCTAAGTGTAGTTGCAGAAAGGGTTGTGTGATGTTTGCAGTACACATTTCTAGTGACAAGGGAAAGGAGGTTGAGGATGCAGATGTTTTTATTAGGTACCCAGTTTTGCAATAGTTTTAGGATGTATTTTGTTATGTACCTAGGGGGGATAATATGGGGTACCAAGGGAGGTACCCAAGGTAATAATGTAATAATGGGATGGGCCATAGTAATAAATAAGGTGGTTAACCCATGTCATGTAAGGGACCACAAGTAGTTAATAATAATGTAATGGGCCCATGGTATTAGTTGATGGTATGAGGAAACCATGGTAATATGCATGGTTTCCTCATACCATCAACTAATACCATGGGCCCATTACATTATTATTAACTACTTGTGGTCCCTTACATGACATGGGTTAACCACCTTATTTATTACTATGGCCCATCCCATTATTACATTATTACCTTGGGTACCTCCCTTGGTACCCCATATTATCCCCCTAGGTACATAACACCCCGAACAGCCAGTCCTTCCTTTCTATTATCCAACAAAATGAAGAGACACAACCTACAACAGATCCATTGTAATATCCTCTGTTTTCTCTCATAGTCTCACCTCTCGGCTTCTTGCTTGAAGAATACACATCTATTACATAGACTCAATACAATGCCCTCATACAAAGAGAGGGGTTGCCTTCTAGGGAAGAAAAACCCTAAATTGAACATAAGTTCTATCGTCAGATCATCTACCTAATGAACGGCCCAGATTGACTAGAAATTACTATACTTTTACAAAGCAATTTTACATCTGTTTTTAGCTTTGGGGGCGCTGCCCCCAAAACCCCCCACTAGGGGGGGATTCCCCAAAGGTCGCATCTGCCCCCCCGGACCCCCCTTGCAGCCAATATTTTACGGGCAACATTGCTGCCCCATTTCGAACTAGGGTCCAATGTGGAGATACCTTTGAATAAAAAAGATAATCAGGCTCCACACCCAACAAAGTGGTAGCTAGATCTATATGCATATTTTCCACTTGTTTCAAGGATCTAAACACATAAATCATGGTTGCATTGGATTTGGTGGTTGCCAATTCATCCACTATGTCATACCAACAAAAGGATAATGTTGTTGGGGTTATTTTTAGGTTTGAACAACATTAGGAAATTCTTGTCCAGGAGTAGAAACAACAAAATTCTACATGTTGAAAGTGTTCTCCAGAGTTCCATTAGTAGTTATATTATGGTTAGTGTTATTTTATGTTAGTTGTATTCTATTTCTGTTGTTATAATCTTGGCCTCTAGTGGTCACACACATGGATTCTTCCTCTTCAACCTAATTTAAGGATACACGAGTTTCAACAAGTATTTTAATAAGTATATGTTATGTGGGAGATGTTAATTGTGACATAATGTGGGCTCATCAAGATGAAAAGAAAAAAGTATTTTTTTTACAGGAATTATGAAGATAAATCAATCCCACTGATTATCTATTCTCTGTAGTGGTTTATTAAGTAGAAATCTAAAGATTTGGAGTTTAATGAATATCTTTCAACCTTTATTAATTTGAATTAATCCTTCTTGTGTGTTGTAAAATACACAAGTTCCCCCAAAACAAGGATGCCTCAAGTTCAATCATAGGAGAAACTTCAGTACATTTTTCCAATCTAGTCTTCCTCTTCGTGAGAAGGAGTTATGCCTCACACCAATGATGATATATGAAACAATTTGCAAGATACAAGAAAAAGTGTGGTTGGTTTGGTTAGGGGTTTATTTTGGAGGAAAAAATACAATGGAAGAAAAGTCTGAGGATATAAAATAGTGAAGATAATGCATGTATATCCTTTTACTTTTATCAAAAAATGTTGTAGTGTTGAATTTTTTCTAAATGGTAATTGGCTAAATTATGAACAAATGCATGGTATGAATTTTTTGTGGTCGTAAACTACATTTATGCCAAAGCTCCTAGCAATTTTGGTGTATGTGCCTATGATGGGAGTTGTTTCCAAATTCACTATAAATATCGCAAACCAAATCCAAAGCTAATCCAAAACTTGTATCCACCACTTGTCATATTAGTAATTTCATCCATGATGATAACTAACACATAAATTATGGACATTTTTTCCATTATGACTTCTATGATTGAATAATTAACACAAAATTTATATAGACTTTTTTTTCATTATGATTGTGAAATCTCATTGTGAAGAATATTACAATACCCTACACTTATTAAATAAACAAACTACAAAACTAATACCAAAAATAAGGCTCCCAAAAATTCACAAATCGATATTGAGGAGTCAAACAACCATCTTGACATTGGTTATCACATTTAGACAAATAGACTTGTCAAATTGTCTACACCACCTTAAAATTATAGATTTGTGTGTGCGTGCACGCAACAAGAAAATATAGATTTATGTGTGTATATCACAACTACATGGGTGGGTGTATATAAAAATTACAAGGGTGGACTAATGTATTGAATAGGGATGTGGGAGTCATGGGTGTTGCCTCTAATTCACAATCCTATTGAAGCCCATCCCTTGACTATTGCTCGCTCAATTTTGAAAGATCAAGGTGTTTGTTTTGAGGCAATGCCCTAATATCTCATACACAAGTTTGTGATGCTTACTCTAATATCACTCTAGCCTGTCAACATCAAAGGTTTGAAGTCTAAATAGGAGTATAAAAGCATATATACATTTATGTTCTATGTATATATATGTTGGAAATACCAAACCACAACATTGATTAAATAAATATGACTTTTGAAGTAGAATCACACCAGTATAAGAGATCAACATTTGGGGTCTGAATAAGCCCCAATCAAAATGACATTATCTCATATCAGAAGTAAGGAGAAAGCTACAGGTGTCCCTCTTAAAATAGTAAAAGAAGATCCTTGTGCAGCAGTAAGAAGAGCTTGTAATATTACCTCCTTGAAAGCATCCACTACAGTCAATGATAGAAGAAGCATTAAGTATCTTGCACCAACATGTGAATAATTGTTTTTGAGATCCTATAGCAGTCATTAAAAGGAATCCTTGGAGGAAGCAATACTTATCTGACTATAATAATGAAGGAAGGAGGCTATCTAAGAACCTATAACAACTTATATATCCTTCCCTAACCTATAGTAAAGCAGAACAAGTGGTATCATCTCTCATATAGTATCATTGTTTAAAGCATCTAATATCATGAGACTTGCTTGAAGCAAGACTTGAGGACCTTAGCGGTATGTTATACAAAAATATTGTGAAACTAGAAATCCCTAACTAGAGGGAAAAATACCTAACAATCATAGAACATTGTAGAGTGATGAAAGGTTATCTTGTAGATCACCTTTCAAAACATGTTGGCTTGATGATTGCATCTTGAAAAGATCACGAGGATGCAATACCTTTAAAGGAAGTTTGTGCCCTTCGCATCTTTGGACTTTTCACTTTTGAAAGACATAAGAATACCATGACATCAGTGGAAGAAGAAATAACTTGAATTTTGAAGAAGGCCTCATAAAAGACATCAGTTGTGATGTTTTTAGAAACAGTGGAAAGACTATAGTATCTATGGAATTTATATAAGGCAGGCTTTCAACAATCATGGTTGACTAAAGTGTGTATTCATAAGATATTTCCATTTGCATAGTTGAAAGGCTTGTTTTTTTAATTGTGTTGGGTTTTTTCAATGGATGTTTTGATCATAATGTTTGTAGACTTCATCTTTGGAATCTAGGGATTACAAAAACCCGGATGATGTTTATTAAAGTATAAAACCCTAACCCTAATTTTATATAAAACCTAGCTCTTGACTTCTAAGGGTTTGTAGTCTTCATAAACGTCATTAATTTTTGTAAAAAAATACTTGGTGATACTTAGAAACCCTAACTGTAATATATTTTTTCCCTCATAAGAAACCCTAATTTTTGGTTTTTAGGGTTTGTAGGTAGACTAGGATAAATGGAAAATCCTAGAAAGAGTGGAATTGGATTTGAGGCTCAAACCATAGGATTTATGTTTCAAAAGGAAATATCATGAAATTTAGGGTTTAAATATGAAACCCTAGAATTCTCCCTCTCTAAGATTTATTGAAAACCCTAGAGTGACAACCATGTTGTCATGAACTTGTACTTGCATACTTGGCTTGGTTGTATTTTATATTAAAGAATTGCATGTAAGAGAAATATGAGAAGGAATAGGAAGCAAGAAACTATTGTACTTAATTATGCCTCCTTGGAAATAATGAGCATGGTGAATGGAGGGAATGATAAATTTGTAATCAAGTTGGATACTTGAGCACTCCAATAAAAGTAGACTCATATAAAGATGAGCCATGAATATGTTAATACTGTCATGGTGAGAGGGAGACCTATCAAACAATGTAGAAAAAACAACTCAAGGTATCTTTGAGGTTATAAAGTTTATAACAGGTCTCCATCATATGAGAAAGTACGTAATTGTCAAAGTCGTAAAGAGTTAAACATACTTCATATGAAATAATGATGAACATATTGAGCATGATAGAAAGAGGGAGTTGTGATAATCTTGGTAAAATTAAAATATACATTTTTTATGACCTTGTTTCCAAGTAAGGATAAAATTAATGATGTTTTGGAAGGTCAAAATTCTTCGATGATGTGATGATGCAAAAGAAAGAGCATGTGTATCTTAGTTGATGAATTTTTCCCCTAGTAAAGAAGAAGCTTGGATAAAGAAAGTGTATATATCTCCAGTTCATAGGGAGGACATGTTGTGACAACTATAATAGAGACTATGAAGAAAGAATGAAGATCAAAGAAAGGCTAGAGCACTACAGATGGTTATTCGTAAGTTGTATTCGTGATTGATGAAGTTGTGAATTGGATGTTTTGTAAAGTGCTTTGGCTAAGTTTGGTGCTTCCAAAGAAATTGAAGAAGGAAGCTTCCATAGAAATGTATTTGGATATTGTGATAACCTAAAGAAACATCAAAATAGTTGAAGACCTTGAAGATTATGCTAGCATACAAGAACACGTACATTGGAAGTTGAATGATGGTTGGGGTCATGAAGCTACAATACATTCCAATAGATGAACAAGTAGCTAACATAATATATTCCACAAGAAGTTAGTTTTAGGAGCATGCTCATATTGGTGGATGTGTTGATCTCTTCCTGGAAAGTTGATCTTTGATTTGGTTTAGAGGGAGAGATGAAGTTCCATGAAAATTCCGGTGATGGTACTTGGGAGGAAATCTTGGCTGGCTCGTTGATGATGTCTGGATCTCGGTGAGGTGTCATATAATATTTTGTCACACTCTCAGTCTCGTATCCTAAAGTGTCGCATTTCATGTTGTCAATGCCACAAGTGTCACAAAGTGATGAAAGCTACCACAAACAATGTATTCACCATGAAACATGTTTAGAACACACCTGAATAAAAGGAAGAAAACTTGACTTCAAAGAATTCTGAAGAGCTTGTCAAAAACATTGTTTTGCAAGACCAACGCTACTTTTACCAAGAAAATTCATGTTGCAACCTCTGGTATAATATATGAATAGTGCTTCCGGTACTACTTTTATCAGGAAAATCTGTTCTGGTCCTCTTAAATAAATTTTTTAAAAAATGGAGGAGAAGCTTCCCTTACTGGAAGTATCGAGAACGAAGAGATGGTTAGAGGTGAATGAATATTGGAACGGGACCTCCCATTCCTGGTCCTTGATCCTACTTTCATGGATATTTTCCTTGAGATGTGGAACTTCTCCCTCCTTTCATGGATCCTCAACTCCCTTTGCTTCCCTATAAATGAGATCCCTACCATCCACTAATGGTTGGCTAATGATTGATTTCCTTCCTAGTGATGAACTATGCCCAATTGCTGCCCATTTTTCTAAGGAGAAAGGAGTGCTTGAATGTTGAGGCTAGGACTTCGAAACTCACCTAAAGGAGGCTTCCAACATCAATTTTTACGTGGTTGTAATGCTCCTTTTACCATATATTTATAATACATTATGTTTTCTTTCCATAAATGTGTCGATGATTGCTCATTTAGTGTAATGCTCCTTGATCTGTTACATGGTTTATATTGGAATGAATTTTTCTATGTATGCATTTGTTGTCTCCACGTGACCTTCCTTGAAAGTATTCATCCATAACAATGAAGAGGAGATTGAACTTGGAAATGAAAGAATCAAGGATGACACCAATAGATGTTAGCATTAGAGTGAGATAGGTCATCTATCCTCCTTTATGTTTTTTGGTGTAAACTAGGAAAGTTTACATATATTTGTCTTTGTTTGTTTGTAGACCCTCCCATAGGTCTAAAGGGATCATTTCTATCCACAGAAATGATTGACTGCACAAAAAAATGGCGACCATAATAGGGAGTACATAACCATTAAAACCTCCTTTTGTCTTTGGTCTCTTTTGATAGGTTTGGCTACCCCCTTAGTGATCCATAACTTTGATTGATTGTGGACCCACATTCTGAGTGGTGTGTGGTTTAGAGTTTCAAATCTAGGTCTTTGTTCAACTTTGTTTATTTTTTCCTAAGTTTTTCTCTTCCAACACACTTTTTTATGCAAAACAGAGCATTGATAGAGCAAATGTTTCTCATTACAGTCATGTTGAAGACCCTATCAGAGCGGATTTTGACCTTTAAAGTAGTTATGGTCCAAAAAATGAGTTTTTTTAGGGGTTTTGACAAAAGATATAGAATTTCATAATCTCTAAAGTCTTTCTCCTGCTCTGTGTGCACAGAATTTTGACTTATTGTTAGATTCTTTGTGGTTTGCAAAAGTTTGTCCCATGTTTAAGTAGTGAAAATGAACTTTGGTTCAACCTTTAGTTATTTGGGTAATCAAATTTACTATTTTTCTATTTGATAAGCATATTTAGCTATTTTGGAAACCATAAATAAATTTCATTTGCATTTGTTAAGCTTTCATCTCAAAATTGATCATTACTTTTGGAAATTGCATTAGATTATATTGCATTGGAAAGTTGTTTTTGAGATTGTCATTGAGCATAGATACATTGCTTGGTTTTGAAAGATGATAAGTATATCCTCATTCATTTAAAAAAAAAATCATGTAGGTGAACTTTAGTGAATTAAAACTCATTTACTTTTTTATCATTGCATTGAAATTGTGGAATTTAAAGATCAAGTTAGGAAGTTATTATTGGTTTCATATTTGATTGTTGCATCAATGTTTGCACTTCTTCCTTACACTAGATATATTTCATCGAAAATGAAAAGAATCATCTTTTCATATTAGTTACATCGTAGGTGTGTTCAGGTGACATCTAGTTTTGAGCCTTGAAACCAAAACATAGTTCAAGATCAACTTTAAAATTCAACTCAATTAACCTAAGGATCATTTGGAACATTAACACAAACATCTATAGATCTAGGCTAGAGACGTGTTCCAACATCGTTAAACGTAGGAGCTGTCATTTTTTTCCAATGTTGTATCCCATGGGTGAAATCCTATTCCACGTACATAATTTTATAGGATCGTTATCCACGTACCTTCAGGTATATTGGATGACACTCCACGCATGAAAAGTATAAAGGAATACTCTCAACGAATGCTTACACATTAGACAACACTACTATGAACTGCACTCCCATGTACTGTCAAGTATATTTTGGGAGTTCCCTATAGGTTGCTATCCATCCATAGGTAATAGATTCTACTACCTTATATACCATGATACACCGAAGACAAAATTTGGGGAGATTGGCTATTATATGTTAAGTCCTTGGTTCACCAAGGTGTATATTGCAGTTCACAATTGCTTGGTAAACCCTTTTTTCTAGTTAACCCTTTCTATTGTTTCTATCTTTAATTTCTAAAATCAATTAATTGACCACAAAACAAAATCCTTCTTGTGGAAATACACCTTAGTAGTTCTTAGGTTGAGACTAATGGCAATAGTTCCCGAGTCAACCAATTGAGGAAACCCCTCCGACAGGAATCTTGGTCCTTTTCCTGCTTTTGGAAATATTGATGCTCCCTATATGGAAACATTGTCCCTTCTTGGATTTACCATTGGTTTTCCAGTTTGGTTATTTTCGACCCCTATGGTCCTGAATGTCCAAATTGCTTCTCAACTGAGTTCTCCTCCACCTAAACAACATCAACCTCATGTTGATCCTAAAATTAACCCCTTTCCTTATTCACTTGTTGTTCCTTCACCCCTTTCTCCCTCTTTGCCTAGTGAAAGTATTGATTCTAGTAACTAGGGAGCTAAGAAGAAAAAGAAGAGGATGAAGAAGAAGAAGAAAAATAAGAAAGATGCCAACCAAGCATCCATTTATACTGATGCAATTGAGGTTGAAAACCTTCTAATAAGCTCGGCAAAGTCAAATTCCCTTGCAAGCTATGTAAGGGTGATCACCTTCTTAGAGATTGTCCTGGTATTCCCAAGGTATTATAAGTGTTATCTACAGGCTCACATCGGCCTTTGTCCTCAGCATATGGATATCATGTTGGTGACAAACCCTCAACTAGTGATAGTAAGGTCCATGGGAAAAAGGGTAAAATCAAATTTCCTTATAGGTTATGTGAAGGGAATCATCCTATTCACCTTTGTCCTTATATGGATGAAGCCTGCAAAGTGTTGGACAACCTTACAACTTCTCTACCTAGTCTTCTGACTCGTTATTGAAAGATTTCCCCTGATCCTCCACTACTTGATCAAGTGATTAATCATGATTCATCTCTAGTCAATACCACTCTCTCTGAATGTGAATCCCATGAGCCCGTTCTCGACCAACCATTGGTTGAGAAAATGGTTGACTCAATTCCACCTTCAGTTGATCGTACCTTTCCCATAAAGAGTGAACTTCATACTGCTCAATTTCTTCTTGTTTCTTCAGATCCCAATGAATTGGGGGGCAATCCTCCCATTCCCACAGTATAGAGAGGTGATCCTCCCATTCTCATTGCGGAAGGGGGAAGTTCTCCCATTCACATGGTACCCTCTCCAAGTAGTATGGTCATTTCCTTTGATTAAAGTTGACTTACAGGGTATTGTCTTCCTCCTTATGTGCCCTTCCAGATCGTAGTACAAGCTGATAATATACCCGTACCTATAACAATCATAGATGAAGGTTTGTTTGTTAGTATTTTGTCCTCAACTACTTGGCAAGCTTTAGATTCTCCGCAACTTGTGCCCATTTCCTATAATCTATTATCTTTTAATAGAGGAACCAATCAATTTTTAGGGATCCTTCCTAAGTTGGCTATTACTTTGGGAGGAAAAATCATCTATATTGATGTGATGGTTGTCCAAGGCCCTTTGGATTTTAATTTACTCCTTGGTCGTGACTATGTTTATGTCATGGGAGCTCTTGTCTCTTTTCTCTTTCATGTCATATGTTTCCTGCATGAAGGAAGAATCATGACCATTGATCAACTTTCTTTCATTGGTCCTAATTTGAATCACAATCAACCATATTCCCTAAATTGTCCTTGTATGCAAGTGGTATCACCCCCACCATAGGTTAATTATGTTGCCACCTATTTCATGCCCACATCTATTGATGATCTAGTCAGTGATATAGTGCATCATGTACTGGGGGCATTGGAGCCTGATATTTCCATTAGATCCCTTGACATGAATACCTTCCAGAGTGTTGTTCTCCCATCTGATGAGAACCTCTTGGGATCCATGGCCTCTTATGGTCCATAATCAAGGTTCACAGAGTAGAGTTTTTTAGTCTTGTGTCAAGCTCCTTAAAAAAATGAAACAAGGCATTGGAGTAGAGTTCCTTGTCTTGTGTCAAGCTCCTTAAAAAACAAATCAAGGTTCTCGAAGAAGAGTTCTTTTTCTTGTCTCAAGCTCCTTAAAAAATGAATCAAGGTTCTTGGAGCAGAGTTCCTTTACTTGTGTCAATCTAGTTAAAAAATGAAACAAAGTGTCATGAGCATGGTTCTTTTCCTGTGTCAAACTTGCTAAAAAATGAAATAAATCCCCTTCCAATTCATGTCTTTGATTAGATCTCATAAATCCCTAGTCAAGTCTTTCACTTGATCTCATAAATGAACCTTCATTCCATTCAACTGTTAGTACCCAATAGTATTCTTAGGTGAATGAAATGAAGCTTGGGGGTCATGTACCTCGAATTGAGTCATTATGTTGAGGGCATGCAAATGTTGGGTTGTGTTATATTCTTTCCACGACTAGCCCACATAGTTAACTAGGAGGTTAGAAGGGGGCAGAGCCCCACCTTCATTGCGCTGATTGAGTGGCAGGGGGTTTGACAGGTGCATGTAACCTGACTCTATGGGGTCCGGGGCAACACCTCAGAAAATTTTGGTTTTGGACCCTATGTTAGGTTAGGTGAACCTACCTATGGTTTTGTGCATGATTTTCGCACATGGTTTTAGACATGATGGTTTTCAGTCCACGGTTTTGGACGTGATGGTTTTCAGTCCATGGTTTTGGACACGATGGTTTTCGGTCCATGGTATTGGATGCTTCAACATGTATAAATATGTATTGTAACATTGACAGGAACATAATGAAAAATCAAGCTGGTAGTCCCAGTTTTTGGATCCAAGGGAAAATCTATATGTATATGTGTTTTATGTGTTATTCTCTCATATTGTTTATTTTCTTTGTTTTAGAATTTGTAAGCAGGTAATTTCTGTACGGGGTTAAAACCTACATTTGGTATCAAATTTGTTTTGGCTTCAAGGGGATGCCTTTGTTGCTGAGGGTTTTCTCTCAGGCCTATGGTAGGCCCTATTCAGTGGGAGATTTATGAGATCAATTCTGGTGGTGAAAGAAGATGGCGAGTAGTGGAAAGATAGAGATCAAGAAATTTAATGGTCATAGTTTTGAGTTGTGGAAACTCAAGATGGAGGATTTTTTGGTGGATAAAGATTAGTGGATCACGGTAAATCTGGGTACTAAACCAACGGGAGTGTCTGATGAAGAATGGAAGAAGTTGGATCAGAAGGCAAAGAGCACAATACGATTATGTGTCTCAGATTCAGTATTGCTGAATATATCAGGGGAAGCTACAACGAAGGCTTTGTGGGAAAAGTTAGGGACTTTGTACCCATCTAAGTCTCTGGTGAATAAATTATTCATACAGAAAAATTTGTATAACCTGAGGATGAAAGATGGAGACTCGGTGATAGAGCATCTGAATGCATTTAATACTGTGGTAAGTCAGTTAGCATCTGTTGATATTAAAATTTCATATGAAGATAAGTGCATCAATTTGTTGTGTTCTCTACCAAATTCGTGGGATAGTCTGGTTATTGCAATAGGTAGCAATGCAACTGCCTTTCAATTTGATGAAATAGTCTCATCCTTGCTGACGGGGGAGATGAGATGGAAAATTATGGAGAGCCAGAATGGTGATGTCTTTTCTGTACGAGGACGGTCCCAGAACAGAAACAAAAATAAGTCATCGAGTGGGAGATCTAAATCTAGAGGGAGATCTAAATCTCTAGGAAAACCTGTAAAAGTGGTGTGCTGGAAATGTGGAAAGGAAGGGCACTACAAAAGGGACTGTAAATCTAAAGCTCCTGATAAAGGAAAGGGATTTGATGATGCTCCTTCTGCAGAGGCAAAAACCACCTCAGATGAAGGTGGGGTTGTGTACTTGGCTTCTTCAAGTACACATGTAGATCATGAGGCATGGTTGATTGACTTATGTGCATTCTTTCACTTCACTCCCCATAGAGAGTGGTTCTGTGAGTATGAGAAATATGATGGTGGTGATGTCTTCTTGGGGGATGACAGGAAGGCTAGAATCATTGGTCCTGGAAAAGTAAAGTTAAAGTTGCAAGGTGGAAGGGTTAGAACACTTCCGAGTGTTCTGCATATTCCTGCACTAGCCAAAAATCTGATTTCTGTAAGCAAGCTGGATGATGCAGGTGTAAAAACAATGTTCGAGAAGGATACCTAAAAAATGGTTTGGGGAACACTGGTATTGATGCGGGGAGTTTGGATTGGAACTCTATACAAGCTGCAAGGTAGAACTGTTATTGATGGGTGCAGTAGTTCTGTGGTTCTTGAAAGTGGAGTAGAAAATCTAGTGGTCTGTGGAGAGAAGACCATGTTGTGGCATCAAAGGCTTGGACATATTGGAAAAAAGGGCCTTTGAATACTTCATGGTAAATTTTTGGTAGAAGGTATGAGCAATAGCTCTCTGGATTTTGATTTCTATGAAAATTGTGTATATGGGAAGCAGAATCAGGTGAGTTCCCCCTTTGGTGGTAAGAGGGCAAAACAAATATTAGAGCTTATGCACAGTGATGTGTTTGGACCTGTGAAGGTTCCATCATTGGGTAAGTCTGTGTACTATGTATCATTTATAGATGACTTCCCAAGGAATACATGGATATATTTCCTTAAGAAGAAATCTAAAGTCTTTGATAGGTTTAAAGAATTTAAGGCTCTGGTAGAAAACTAGATAGACAAGAAGATAAAGGTGTTGAGGACAGACAATGGTAGAGAGTTTTTCAGTAAGGAATTTGAAGAATTTTGTAAAAGTGTGGGATAGCACGACAGAAGACTACTCCATATACACCTCAGCAAAATGGAGTTGTAGAAAGAATGAACAAGACGTTGATGGAAAGGGAAAGAAGCATTCTCAGTGGTGTCGGGTTAGGACAGGAATTTTGGGTAGAGGCGGTGGAGACAGCATGTTACCTGGTCAACAGATCACCTTCATCAATGTTGGAGGATAAGACTCCACAAGAGGTATGGACTGGTAAGAAACCCTCTCTTTCACATCTCAGGGTATTTGGATGTAATGCATATGTACATGTTCCAAAGGAGAAACGAACCAAGTTGGATAGTAAATCTGAAAAGTGCATCTTTATTGGGTATAAGGATGGTTTAAAGGGTTATAAGCTTTAGAACCCAGTAACAAGGAGGGTTGTGTACAGTCGAGATGTGGTGTTCAGAGAGGTGAAAGATTTTATTAAACATGAATTCCAACCAAAGGAACCTGATAAGATAGAGTTTGAGTTAAAGGAGGAAGAATCAGACTCTACAACAGAGGAGGAATCAGAGGATGAAAAGCCACAAACTCTGGGTGTGAGAAGATCAGTTTGAGAAAGAAGGCAGTCAAAAAGGTATAGTCCATCTACTTTCTATTCAAATTTTTCTTTATATATTACTGATGATGATCCAAGAACTGTGAAGCAGTAGATTTAGAGGATGGAAAACTCTGGAAATAGGCCATGGTTGATGAAATGGCATATTTGCACAAAAATGAGGCTTGGGATCTGGTGGAGTTGCTGGCTGGAAGGAAACCCATTGGCAGCAAATGGGTGTTCAAGAAGAAGACAAATGCAGAAGGTAGCTTCTATTAAATTACTGTTATATGTTGCTTATGCTTTTGATTATGAGGTAGAACAGATGGATGTGAAGACAACATTTCTTCATAGGGATCTGGAAGAGGAGATCTACATGAAGCAACCTGAATTTTTTGCGGTGAAGGGTAAAAAAGAACTTGTATGCAAGTTAAAGAAGTCTCTGTATGGGTTAAAATAGTCACCAAGGATGTGGTATCAGAAATTTGATACATTGATACGGGGACTTAGCTTCACCATAAGCAAAGCTGATCATTGTATGTATTTTATATTACTTGGTGACCGTGTTATTTATTTGGTCTTGTATGTGGATGATATGTTGTTAGTTGGAAATGACAAAGAAATTATCCAAAGATTTGAAGACCCAATTGTCCTCCAAATTTGACATGAAAGATATTGGTGCTGCAAACTATATTTTGGGCATGGAAATTAGAAGAGATCGGGAAAAGAGGAAGCTCTAGTTAAACTAGAGGAAGTATGTCGAGACAATATTGTAGAGATGTAATATGCAGTATAGCAAACCGGTGAAGGTTCCTATTCCTATAGGTGTAAATTTATCTGTTGAACAGTGTCCCAAGGCTCAAGAAGAGGAAGAGGACATGTCCCATGTTTCATATGCAAGTGCAGTCGGTAGCTTGGTGTATGCGATGGTCTATACTGGACTAGACATTGCACATGCAGTGGGATTACTGAGCAAGTTTATGTCAAAACTAGGGAAGGAGCACTGGACAGTAGTGAAGCGGGTTTTCATATATTTGCATGGCACTAGTGATTATGGTTTATGTTACCAAGGAAGACTAGGATTGGACAGAGTGTTTGATATTTGTGGCTTTGTTGATGCAGACTAGGCTGGAGATTTGGATCAAAGAAGATCTACAAGTGGGTATGTGTTTAACCTATTTGGAGGTGTAGTTAGTTGGATGAGTAAGAAACAAGCTATAGTGGCACTATCAACTATAGAGGCAGAATACATGGCAGCCACTCATGCAAGCAAGGAAGTAGTTTGGTTGCAGAGATTGTGTTCAAGTATGGGGTTAGTCTAGGGAGCTATAAGGATAGACTGTGACAACAAAAGTGAAATTTTCTTGGCAAGGAACCCCGCATATCATTCAAAGACAAAGCACATTGATGTTCAGTATCACTTTGTGAGGGATATGATAGAAGACAAAAAGGTGTTTTTGGTAAAGGTGGACACTTTGAAGAAAAATACAGATGCATTGACAAAATTTGCGAGCTCTGAGAAGTTCTCTTCATGTAGAGAAACAATGGCATTGCAGGGCTGGATAAATGACTAAGCTCTCTTATGGCCCCCTGTGGAAAGAAAACAACAAGTGGGAGTATGTTGGGTTGTGTTATATTCTTTCCATGACTAGCCCACGTAGTTAACCGGGAGGTTAGAAGGGGGGCAAAGCCCCCCCTTCGTTGTGCCTATTACGTAGCGGGGGGGGTCACAGGGGGTTTGAGGGGTGCAGGTAACTTCACTCTATGGGGTTCGGGGTAGTACCCCAGAAAATTTTGGTTTGGGACCCTATGTTAGGTTGGGCGGACCTACCTATGGTTTTGTGCATTATTTTCGATCCATGGTTTTGGACGTGATGGTTTTCGGTCCATGGTTTTGGACGTGATGGTTTTCAGTCCATGTTATTGGATGCTTCGACATGTATAAATATGTATTGTAATATTGAAAGGAACATAATGAAAAATCAAGCTGGTAGTCCTGGTTTTGGGATCCAGGGGAAAATCTCTGTGTATATGTGTTTTATGTGTTATGCTCTCGCATTGTTTATTTTCTATGTTATAGAATTTCTATGTAGGTAATTTATGTACAGGGTTAAAACCTACAGTAAACTTATATCAATCATAGTTTTTCTTTGTTTCAAGCTTGTGTAAAAATGAAACCAATCTCAAGCATAGTTTTTGTTTGTTTTAAGCTTGTGTAAAAATGAAACTAACCACAAGCATAGTTTGTCTCCATTTGTTAGGGTCCCACCCTAACCCCCTTATTTATGTAATGGGATCGAGTCATAGTCAAGAGTCAATAAAGTCCATATTAATAATTGTAAGTGGTTAACCCGCAATTAATGACGGGACCACAGTTAGTTGCAAATGGGCCGTAGTATTAGATAGATGGTATTAATAAAACCCATGGTATTGATCCTTGGTATTGCATGTATGAGTCATATATAAAGGATAGAGACTCCCTACGTGGAGCATTGTGTCTTATTTTTGTATCGAGCTCTGCTCTATTTGAGGTTGCCCCATCGAAGAGGCCAGTGAACATTGCTTTCTGAATAATAAAATATTTGTTGTTGTCTCTCACTATTCTATGTTCTGGGTATCTTTCTTCGCATATTCTATATTTGGGTACCTTTTGCAGGTTAAGAGAATAACAAGTGGTATCACAGCACTTTCCAGGGCCAGTGGGATCTCCATTTCTTAGCAAATTATTTTTTTGGCTAGAGACATGTTCCGGCGTCTTTAAACCACGGGATCTGTCGTTGAGCGCATAAACCTGCGGATTTGGGGAGGCATGCACGCAGGAAATACAAGAGGTGGTCATGCTTGTTGGAATCCCTTGTAACCCCTGTGGGTACCCCTTCGAGTAGTAGCGCATTAGACAGAATCGCGTACGGACCATCTTCCAAGTACCTTCTACGTATATCGGAAGCCCCTTAGCTCCTCTACAACCTCGCCATAGATAAACCGTCGGTTGTCTTGCTGCTACAGTACACCGAGAACAACACTCGGAGAGATTACTTGCCTATACAATAAGGTAGTCGGGTTGTACGGCTAAGGGTACGGTCGATCCTCCTTAGTTAGAGCCATGAAACATTGGGCCGAGTACTACTGTCAGACCCTTATGTATATTGCGATCTGTAGCACCTGACACTCCTCGAGACCATAGTTCCATTTTCTATCTGGGGATCACGCATCATCTCTTCTAGATCAGCGCACAAAGAGGTGCAGCAGCAGCAGACATCAGTCCCAAAGTTCCGAGTTAGCAGGCCAGCCTTCCGATCTATTAGATCCATCAGATCTGCAGCAACAGTCTGTTCTGCCACCTAGAGCTATCCAATCCACCATTCAGATCTCTCAGATCCACCAGATCTGAGTAGTTGTGTGGGGTTCCTATCCCAGGGCATAATTTTCTTAAGACTTTTGGCCGCATTGACATTTTGAGGATTTGGAGATCTCCCAGGGCGCTAATTGGTGATCTAGCCCATTAGAATCAGGACGACGAGCTGAGCACGGTGGTACCATTAAATTCTTAGTGATTTTTTTTAGGCGGTCCCAATTTTCAAGAACGTCAGGTCGGTGCATGGTAGAAACTAGAGCTCAAGCTATGGCCAATGAAAGGATGGACAAACTTGAAGAATCCTTTCAATCCCTCCACATTCAGCTTGACCGAATAAATAGCATGATCCCGAGCATAATCCCGAAGGGCAAGGAGGAAGCCCATGAGGAGGCGTATATTGACAATGGACACAGTGAGGGTGAGTCTAGCCACTCTCTTCACCTCGGGGGCCCCCACCAACAATCTCGTCCGCGACCTCCCAAGTTGGATATGCATAAATTTGATGGTTCTCACCCGGCAGCATGGATAGCACAAATGGAGTAGTATTTCAATCTGAATAACATCTTAGATAATGAGACTGAGCTTATGGTGGGGAGCATGTACTTGGACAATGAAAGGTGGAAATGGTGGGAATGGCATCAACGTTGCAATGGATCTTTTAGGACTTGGAACTCCTTTAAAAAAGATCTTACAAAATGCTTTGACCAGGAATCTTCTTTTTTGGGTCATCTTACTAAGCTCCGACAGACTGGCACAGTGGATGAATATATTACAACCTTTGAAGCCTTAGCCTTCCACACTAGTGATCTCTTAGATGTGTTCTACACGGAATGTTTTATTAGCGGTCTTAAAGAAGCCATAAAAGCCCATGTCTTACTGCACCACCCTCCCACATGGATGGAGGCTTGTAAGGTAGCTCGTAACGTGGAACGTGCATTAGCAGCCTAGTACAATCGCCAAAATATCACCGCTAAGGGTCGCCCCCCATAGGCACACAGCATGACTCAAACACTTAAGGTTCAAAAGGTGTCACCTGCAGAAATGGCTGAAAGAAGAAAGCAAGGATTATGTTACTACTGTGATGAAAAATACTCCCCAGGTCATAAATGCAAGGAGCCCAAATTTTTTCAAATTGATGCCACTGATTACAGCTCATCAGAGGAAGATCCACCACTGGAGGAACATGAGGCGGTGGAAGAGGACAACCAAAAGGACAATGTCCCTGACGAACCAGTTATGTCGCTACATGATTTGGCAGGGATTTCTTCACCTCAAACTCTCAAAATCAGAGGTTTTATTAAACATTGCCCAGTAGTAGTCTTGATTGATAGTGGAAGTACATATAATTTCATCCATCAAAAAGTCGCGAAAGCAGTGCATTGTTTTGCACGAGCAGTTTCTAACTTCCAAGTCCAAATTGCGGATGGGGGCACAATGAAATGTGAAGGCCGCTGTGAAAATGTCAAACTTCAAATGGGGATTATCAGTTGAAGACCCACATGTTTGCCATACACATGGGAGGGTGCGACATTGTCCTCGGTGTTGAATGGCTTCCCACTCTTGGGCCAATCATAATGGATTTCCAGGAGTTATATATGAGTTTTAAGCAGAACAACTCCACACATACCCTCCGTGGACTCCAGGCGGGAGCTACCTCTATCATCAGCTCGCATAGGATGGACAAATTGCTAAAAAAGGACCATCATGGAGTTATAGCTCAATTTAATGCCATCCAGGCAGTCGAAACCAAGTCTCTGTCGATTCATCCTGAGATGCAATAGATTTTAAATAACCATCTGCTGGTCTTTGACTAGCCTCATGAGCTTCCACCCTCGAGAGGGGAACATGATCATAGCATCACCTTGGTTCCAGGGGCCCAACCCCCAAATGTGTGCCCATACAGATATCCATTCACCCAAAAGAATGAAATAGAAAAAATAGTCAAGGAACTTTTGGAAGCAGGTGTCATTTGTCCCAACATTAGTCCTTATTCATCACCGGTGGTCATGGTGCTCAAGAAAGATGGGGAGTGGTGGATGTGTCCAAACTTCAGGGCCCTCAATAAGTTGACAGTCAAAGATAAATTTCCCATCCCAGTGGTTGACGATTTGCCGGATGAACTCAATGGGGCTCAATTCTTCACTAAGCTGGATCTTTGCTCGGGCTACCACCAAATTCGCATGAAGGAAGTCGACATTCCAAAGACTACTTTCAGAACTCATGAAGGCCATTATGAGTTCCTGGTCATGCCATTCGGTCTTTGTAATGCCCCCTCTACTTTTCAGAGCCTTATGAACCACATTCTCAAACCATATCTCAGGAAATTTTTCCTTGTCTTCTTTGATGACATCCTCATCTATAGTTGCACTTGGGCCACACATCTTCAACATGTAGATCTACTCTTGCAACTGCTCCGCAAGCATAAATTATTTGTCAAGATGTCCAAGTGTTCGTTTCGCATGGAAGAAGTTGAGTATTTGGGCCACATTGTGGGGCGTGAAGGTGTCAAGGTGGACCCCAAAAAGATCCAGGCAATGCAGGATTGGCCTCAACCTAAGACCTTGAAGAGCTTGAGAGGATTTTTGGGTCTAACAGGCTATTATCATAAATTTGTTCGCAACTATGGTTGCATAGCGAAGCCCCTCACTCAACTCCTGAAAAAAAATTCATTCTTCTGGAATGAGGACGCACAACAGGCATTTACAGCTCTCAAAAATGCCATGTGTTCCACTCCAGTCTTAGCACTACCTGAATTGTCCAAATATTTTGTCATTGAATGTGATGCTTTGGGTACAGGTATTGGGGCGGTCTTAATGCAGGAAGGTAAACCTTTGGCCTTCACAAGCCAACAAATAAGTGGGAAGAATTTGGGCCAATCTACCTACGAGAAGGAAATGATGGCCATCTTACATGCAGTAGAGACCTGGCGACCTTACTTATTGGGGGGACGTTTCCAAATCCGCACAGACCATCAGAGTCTTAAATATTTTTTAGAGCAACGCCTATCCTCCCCACAACAAAATAAATGGCTCACCAAAATGTTGGGATATGATTATGAGATCACTTACAAGAAAGGGCAAGAAAATAGTGTAGCAGATGCATTATTTCGCCAATTTGAGGAGGAAAGTACTCAGCTAGCAATTTCCCTCCCCATTCCAGAATGGATTGAAGAGGTTCACAGGGAATGGTTTTCACATCCCAGGCTCTCCAAACTCATTTCTCAATTGTAGGTAGATCCAAATTCCACCAAGGGCTACTCGTGGTAGGATGAGATTCTTCGCTACAGGGATAGAGTCGTAATATCACCAAAATCCACCCTCAAAAGTCGCATTTTGGAAGAATTGCACTCATACCCCATTGCAAGAAATTCAACCTTTCAGAAGACGTATGCTCGCACCAAAAGATCATTTTTTTGGACAGGCATGAAAAAGGATATCCTTACTTTCGTAGCAGAATGCAGTGTCTGTCAACGCCACAAAGGGGAGACCGTCAACACACTAGGCACATTACAATCGTTGCCCATCCCAACATCAATTTGGATGGAGGTTTCTAGGGATTTCATTACAGGTCTTCCAAAGTTAGGAAAGAAGGCAGTCATCATGGTGGTTTTGGACAGACTTTCGAACTATGCTCATTTCTGTGCCCTACCCCACCCGTTTACACTAACTTTGGTCGCTCAATCTTTCATGGATAAGATATTCAAACTGCATGGCATGCCCACTTCTATTGTGTCCAATCGCGACCTGATATTCACCAGTAATTTTTGGCAGGAACTATTCAAGGTACAAGGCACTCAACTAAAACTCAGTACTTCCTATCATCTGCAAACGGATGGTCAAACTGAAGCCATCAACAAATGTCTGGAAACCTACCTTAGGTGTTTCACTTCATAAAGCAACATCTTTGGGTACAATGGTTACCTCTGGCTGAATGGTGGTATAACACCAACTATCATGCCACCACCAAAATGACTCCCTATGAAGCAGTATATGATCAACTCCCTCCTTCCCCTACTTCTTATATCAAGGGGTGCTCAAAGGTACAAGTAGTGGATCAACTCCTACAACACCGCGCAACCATGCTCGCCCATCTTAGAGAGAATCTTCATCAAGCTCAAAACCACATGAAGCAACAAGTAGACCAGCATCGCTCAGAGTGCCAATTTCAAGAAGGGGATCAGGTCTTTTTGAGGCTACAACCATATAAGCAAACATCACTCAAAGACAAGGGTCGTCAGAAACTATCTCCAAAATTCTACGGACCATATCAAGTACTTCAACGCATTGGAGAAGTGGCTTACAAGTTGGCTTTGCCACCTACTGCAAAAATCCATCCAGTTTTCCATGTCTCATGCCTCAAGAAAGTGATTGGGAACAATTGCAAAATTCAAACCAGTCTACCTGAATTGGAAGAAGAAGGGTCAATCTGGCTCCAACCTAAATAGGTCCTAGACACACGAGACAAGCACCTATGGGGCCGCATGATTAGGGAAGTCCTCGTCAAGTGGAAAGACACCTCTCCGAAAGATGCAACCTGGGAACCAACCACTATTCTTTAGCAGTTTCCACAGCTTCAGCCTTGAGCACAAGGCTAGTCTTAAGGGCGAGGGCATGTTAGGGTCCCACCCTAACCCCCTTATTTATGTAATGGGATCGACTCATAGTCAAGAGTCAATAAAGCCCATATTAATAATTGTAAGTGGTTAACCCGCAATTAATGACGGGACCACAGTTAGTTGCAAATGGGCCGTAGTATTAGATAGATGGTATTAATAAAACCCATGATATTGATCCTTGGTATTACATGTATGAGTCATATATAAAGGATAGAGACTCCCTGCGAGGAGCATTGTGTCTTATTTTTGTATCGAGCTCTGCTCTATTGGAGGTTTCCCCCTCGAAGAGGCCAGTGAAAATTGCTTTCTGAATAATAAAATATTTGCTGTTGTCTCTCACTATTCTATGTTCTGGGTATCTTTCTTTGCATATTCTATATTTGGGTATCTTTTTGCAGGTTAAGAGCATAACACCATTTCAAGCTTGTGTAAAAATGAAACCAAATCCAAGCATAGTTTTTTCTCATGTTTCAAGCTTGTAAAAAAATGAAACTGTCTTCAAGTATCCTCAAGCATAGTTTCCCATGTTCCAAGCTTTTGTAAAAATGAAACCATTCCCACTTTACCTCTTGTGATTTCCATTTTTATCATCCTATTTTTTCTAGATGTACCTTGGTTTTTTTCGTTCCATCGTCACCATCTCTTTGGCCGATCACACACTTTCACTTGGTTGCTTTACCCTTGCCTGAGGAACATCTACGATGAGTGGTCTTATTAGCCAACCTCTTGACCTTTACATTTTTTGAGCAATTCCATCGTCACCAGAACCAATTTCTATCCTTTTATACCACTCATTCCTCCAGGTGGAGTCATCTTCTAGAACTTTTTTAACTCTCAAAACATGAAAATATTTCCGAGCACTTGTCTATTCAAACTCGTAAAATGAAATGAAAAGACATCTACTCAGTATAAGTTTAACCATTTTCTAGACTGAAATAGACTAGTTACGAAAAAGGAATATCATAGTCAAACATGGCTAAGAGGTTCTCTTGAATATTGTTTTCTACCTTTTCGAATTCAAGAAACTATCTAATAAAAGGGACATCTAGAGTTTTCTTTTCGCATCTTTTTAAAACTCTATAAACATGAAAAACATGTCTAGTTACCCCTCTGTCAGACTCATAAACTAAAACAACAAAGGACTTGTGACCATGACGAGACTGAGCTACTCCTTCCTAGGGATCATTAAAAATACTAGGATAGATCCATTCAAAGGATGAACTTATATGACAAGCATATGGACTCCTATTCAAGCTTGAGATTAAAAATAAAGGGGTACTTGCTAGAAATAGTGGGGGAAAATGGAAAGAAACATATATCCTATATTTTGTATGAAAAGTAGTATGTCACTCTTGAGCATGTCACTTATTTGTATCCCATGTCGGGTTTTGGACATCCTCACTTTGTCACTTGTCTTACTGGGTTTGGGAAATCCATTTTCCTCTCATTTGATTATATATTGTCACCATGAGCTCTAATCCTATTTTGAGTCAAATTATACCAAATTTCAGAGTCTTGTCATCAATATGTTCAAGAGAAGTCCCACCTACAAATTCAAACCACTTATACCCTGTTTGATTTTCTCTACATCAATCTTAAATCACTCTTTCCAACTCTGCAAAATCCTATGTTTCGTGTCGATGATGTGGGAAAAATTTAGGTCCTCCTTCGATAGATCACTTCCTGTCGACTCTAACTCATTATCTGGGAAGATGATTTAAGAACTCCCTTTGAGTACCTTAGAGATTACATGCCTCAATGGCAGGTTCTTCGAATTTGATGATAGGTTCACATCACTGGTGTTCGATCAAATGATTTTGTGTGTGTTCAACTTCTTCTTCATTGTTCACACTCGTGGATTCTATTGTTGTACCTTGAGAGCCATTGCCATCATTGGTGGTTTCTCTTGTGCCTATTAACGATTTACATCATTGACTAGTCATTAGGTGGTTTCTACCATGTCTGACTATAGCCCATTTATTCGCATGCTGAGATTTGTACTTTTGTTAGATTGAGATAGAGATGGTGACCTTGGGTTTCGTTTGATAAATCCAGGCTGCGTGGAGTTATTAAATATTCATGATTGTAAACATGATCCTTTCTATACAGATGGGTGCGTCCATGTTGTGGATCCATGTATTGTTAGATGCTTACACTTTAAGCATACTTACACCAGATATGTCATATATATTGTGTTATGTGTGATTTGTAGGTCTCCTGATGGTGGTTCTCTAAGTCCTTGCCTTCTCTTATAAAGCACTTCAGCCATCACTTTTGTTAGGTCCCTATAATACTAGTGATGTCCCCATTACTATTGTAGTTGTATCCCTTATTAATATTGTTGTGCCCCTATTGTACCCATATTGTTATTACTGTGGCCCATAGAATCCCTCTATTGTTATTTTTGTGCCTTTATATTATTATTGTTAGGTCGGCTTGGTTATATTGTGACCCCTTAGACTCCTATATATAGAAATGAGGTTTTGTCATTTGAATCATCCAAGAATTGTTCATTTGTGTAATGTAAAGGAGGTTGCACCCTCGAAGAGGCTGAATTCTAAGGCGTTCAACTATCTTTTCTATCTTTTCGTGAGTTGGTTTCATAGCGTTTGGTATCAGAGCTTTGAATTATAGGGTTTCGCTGCTCCAAATAGGTCATTGTGGAAGTTGCGTTATAATGTTTTCTTTTCTGATGTTTCAGACACTAAAAAAAACCCATTTGGTCCAAAATCATTATGAACCTCGGGTCCAAATTTCAGATCTTTTTGCACTATATTTGCCGAGATATGATTTGAGGAAGTTAGCTTTTTGTAGACTCCTGAATTTCATTCCAAACAGGTGACCTGGGGAAAATCATCATAACTTTTGTTTTGAGCATTAGATTGAAATTTCGTAAGAAGTTATAGAACGAGGACAGATTTTAGTTTCCTGTGTATATTTTTCAGATACTAAGGTAAAAAAAATGACACATGGAACTTCATACACGTTCGCTCTTTTGGAAAGTTCTATAATCGGGTCATATTGGGATATTGTGCATAACTCTTCCTTGGAGAATCTAAATTTGATCAGACTAGTGGCATTTGAAAGAGGACACGGAGGGCTACTGTAGATCAAAATTTTAGAATTGGATGATCCAAAATTATAGAGATACATCAGATTCAATATCAAGCTCCTACAAAGTGAAAAAAGGTGTGTAGTTTTTTTTTTTTAAATTTTGCATAAGCTTGGTTTGAAAAATTAGTTTGAAGGAATTCAAAGGGCATAGTAAAGCATTATTATCGATAATTTATGCCCCGAGGAAAGAAAGTGCAAACACCTAGTAAGCACCCTGAAAGCTCTAGCATGACTCATGAAGAAGAGGAAGAAATGCAACATAATATTTCAAAATTACGAGACCAAGTGCAACAAATGTCACTCACACAAAAAGTAACAGAATCTAAGATGGATGGTTTAAAGAAAGGTGTAGAAGCTAAGATGAATGACGTGGAAGTTAAGATGGATGGCATGGAAGATAAGATGAATGGCATGGGCACTAAGATGGATGGCATGGATGATAAGATGGAAGAATTGAAGATAAATTTGAATAAGTTGCTACAAGAAATGGTCACTAATGGTGAAAGGGTAGTAAAGGAAACTCATGATGAGAAGAAAATAAATGTTAATCATGATTTCATAGACTCTAATGTTGGATTGAAGACCCACCATATTCCAAAAATCGATATGAGGAATTTTGATGGCAAGGATCCTGCAATATGGGTACTACAGATGGAGCAATTTTTCGATCTCCATAATGTGCAAAACACACTAAAGGTACGTATTGCAACTTTATATCTGGAACCAAATAAGTTTGTATAGTATCGATGGATTTGCTCTTGTAAAAAAATTGTCACTTGGGAAATTTTTATGGAAGAAATGATAGCACATTAAGAGGTTACAAAAAGAAACACCTTTTTTAGCCAATTGATAAGTCTCAAACAAAAGGGTTCAATGATGGAGCACATTGAGGAGTTCAAAAAATTGAACATAAGGGTAAAAGATATTCCAGAGGAGCATAGGATTGATGTGTTCATAGGGACTTTAAAGGATAATATCCAACATGAGGTTCGCCTTTAGGAACCTGATTCATTGGAGAAGGCATTCAGGTTAGAAAGAAAAATGGAAAGCAAAATTATGGCAACCAGGAAGCATACCACTCACAACTATAAATATGGAAGTGTTGTTGCCCCTAGCCTTCCACAACCTATAAGGTTGATACCACAACAATTGGAAGAAAAAATAGCAAAAGGACTTTGTTACAGTTGTGATAGAAAATACACTGAAGGCCATAAGTGTGCTGAGAAGAAATTATTATACATAGATTGTAAAGAGGAAGAAGAAAAGGAACAAGAATGGTCAAAAGAAGAGGATATACTCCAGGAATAAAGCCTAGATAAAGAAGAAATGAATCCGACCATATATTGTAATGCATTGGCTGGAAATACCACTCCTCAAACCATCAAGATAGAAGGACATATCAAGAAGAAAAAGGTAATAGTGTTGATTGATTCAGGAAGTACCCACAATTTTATTCATTGTAAGATAGCAAAAGAATTGAATTGCTTCCTATATCCAGCACCAGAGTGTCAAGTGATGGTTGCAAGTGGAGGAATGATAAATTGCTCTAGAAAGTCCCATAATATCAAGCTATCCATGGGAGAATATGTATTGAATAGTCCAATGCTTTCCATTCCAATGGAAGGTGCTGATGTTGTACTAAGAGTCCAATGGCTATAATCCTTGGGTACAATAGCTTTTAACTTTCAAGAAATTTTCATGAAATTTTCTGTGGAAGGAAAGGAAGTTGAATTAAGGGGTATTGCAGGGAAACTGGGAAAGATAATCAACTCTAACAGTATGACAAAGCTTCTAAAAAAAGAACAACAAGGTATAATTGCACAATTATGTTCGCTAGATGTTTCCACATCGAAATCATCTATTTCTCCAGATCTCCAAAACGTCTTGGAAAATCATTCCAAGGTATTTGAAACTCACAAAGGTCTCCCACCTATTCTTGATTATGATCATGCTATTCATTTGGTTCCAGGAAGTGTTCCTCCAAACATCAGGCCGTATAGATATCCCTATGCCCAAAAGAGTGAAATTGAATGTATGGTTGCAGAAATGCTAGAGGTTGGTATAATTCAACCTAGTCAAAGTTCTTTCTTTGCTCCAGTAGTATTGGTGCACAAGAAGGATGGATCATGGCGCATGTGTTCGGATTATAGGGAACTCAACAAGCTCACTATTAAATATAAGTTTCCCATTCCTTTAATTGATGAATTATTGGATAAATTGCATGGATCAATTTACTTCACCAAGTTGGATCTTCATTCAGGATATCATCAAATCAGAATGAAGAATGAAGACATTCTAAAAATAGCATTTAGAACTCATGAGGGTCACTATGAATTTCTGGTCATGCCTTTTGGCCTTACCAATGCACCTTCTACATTTCAAAGTTTGATGAAATTCCATTTTCAAACCCTTCCTTAGAAAATTTGTGTTAGTATTTTTTGATGATATACTAATCTACAACAAGTCTTGGAAGGATCATGTTGAACATGTTGACAAGGTGCTACAACTATTGGAGGAGAAATAATTATATGAAAAAAAGATTCAAATGTTTCTTTGGAGTACAAGAGGTGGAATATATGGGTCATATTGTATCTCATGAAGGAGTTAAGGTAGACCCTAGCAAAATTAAATCCATTAAGGAATGCAAAATCCCCACATCCATAAAGCATCTGCGAGGATTTCTCAGGTTGACAGGGTATTATCGCAAGTTTGTTAAGAATTATGGGAAAATAGCAGCACCTCTAACAACATTATTGAAGAAAGATGCATTTTCATGGACTCCAGAAGCAACAAAGGCCTTTGAACATCTTAAAGAGGCAATGTGCCAAGGACAGGTCTTAGCTACACTGGACTTCACAAAAGCCTTTATTATGGAATGTGATGCTTCAGGAAATGGAATTGGTGTTGTTTTAATGCAATATGAAAGACCCATTGCTTTTGAAAGTCGTCCAATCAAGGGAAAGTATTTACACAATGCTATTTATGAGAAGAAAATGTTGGCAATACTACATGCACTTAAGAAATGGCGACCCTACCTAATGGAAAGACACTTCAAGGTAAAAACGGATCATGATAGCCTTAAATACTTTTTAGAACAAATATTATCCTTTGAAGAACAACAAAAATGGGTCACAAAGATGTTGGGTTATGACTTTGAACTCATCTACAAAAACGGGAAGCAAAATGTTGTGGCAGATGAACTCTCAAGAAAGGATGAGGATGTGGAAGCATTGTTGTGCGCCATTTCTATTATCCAACCAGATTGGATAAACGAAGCAAGGGAGGAATGGAATAATGAAGAAGAAGTGTGGGCACTTATTCAAAAGATACAACAAGATTCCAGTACATCTGATACATTTAGCTGGAAAAATGATTCGTTATGGTATAAAGATCGCTTATACCTCTGTGAGAATTCCCAACTCAAACAGAAGATTCTTATGGAATTGCACGCTTCTCCCTTAGGAGGGCACTCAGGATTTTTAAAAAATTATTAGAGGGTTAAGAAGGAATTTTTTTGGGATGGTCTTAAATAGGATATTCAAAAGTTTATGGTGTAATGTTTGGTTTGCCAACAAAATAAAGTTGAAATAATTAAGACACTAGGTCTATTACAACCTTTATCCATTCCAAGCCAATGTTGGGAGGAGGTTTCAATGGATTTTATCACAGGTTTACCCAAGTCTGAGGGAAAGAGTGTCATCATGGTGGTAGTTGACAAACTTACCAAGTATGCACACTTTTGTGCATTATCACATCCATTTAAAGCCAATACAATTTCTACTGCATTTATGGAAACAATTCAAAAGCTACAAGGAAACCCAAATATTATTGTAAGTGACAGAGATCCCATTTTTACTGGAAATTTTTGGACAAAATTATTTTCTTGTCTTGGTACTCAGTTAGCTCATAGCTCATCTTATCATCCTCAATCTGATGGGAAAACTGAGATAGTAAATGAATGTTTGGAAGGATATCTTCGTTGCTTTGTATTTGATAAATAGACGCAATGGGTCAAATGGTTGCCTCTGGCTAAATGGTGGTATAACACTTCCTTCCATACTACAACAAAAATTACCCCATTTATGGCACTTTATGGATATCAGCCACCATCCATCACATCATATTTAAGAGAAAATATTAAGGTTCAAGCAGTGGAACATCACATCAAGCATCAACAACAAGTTCTCCAACTCTTAAAGGATAACCTCGTGTTGGCACAGAATAGAATGAAACAACAGGTAGATCAACATCCCAACGAAAGAATTTTTGATGTAGGTGACTGGGTATTCCTACGGCTACAACCATATAAACAAATGTCCCTCAAGCAAGCTAAGAAGGATGATAAATTATCACCAAAGTATTATGGTCCATACAAGGTGTTGCAAAAGATTGGTACTATGGCATACAAATTAGAGCTTCTTGCAGCTTCTCGAGTGCACCCAGTTTTCCGTGTTTCATGTCTAAAGAATGTTATAGGCGACAAGCTCCCAGTTCAAACATTATTTCCAGAACTTGACGAGGAAGGAAAAATTATATTGGAACAAAAAGCAGCCACAGAAACAAGAACTCGATAGCTACGAATTCGATCCATTTCGGAGTATCTCATTAAGTGGAAGAACTTATCCGCTAAAGATTCCACATGGGAGGATGAGAATTTTATACAGAAGCATCCAAAACTACTCAAGAATTGAGGACAACACTTTTTGAAGGAGAGGGGCATGTTAGGTCCCTATAATACTAGTGATGCCCCCATTACTATTGTAATTGTATCCCTTATTAATATTGTTGTGCCCCTATTGTCCCCATATTGTTATTACTGTGCCCCATAGAATCCCTTTATTGTTATGTTTGTGCCTTTATATTATTATTGTTAGGTCGGCTTGGTGATATTGTGACCCCTTAGACTCCTATATATAGAAAGGAGGTTCTTTCATTTGAATCATCCAAGAATTGTTCATTTGTGTAATGTAAAGAAGGTTGCGCCCTCGAAGAGGCTGAATTCTAAGGCGTTCAACTATCTTTTCTATCTTTTTGTGAGTTGGTTTCATAACAACTTCCCTTTCTAACTTCATGCTTTAAGGGGCATTTTTTATACAATATTTTGTCACACTCCCAGTCTCGAATCCTGAAGTGTCGCACTCTGTGTCATCATTGCCACAAGTGACGCAAAGTGATGAAATACATAAAAAAAAATGTATTCACCATGAAACATGTTTAGAATACCCCTAAAGAAAAGGAAGAAAAATTGTCTTGAAATAATTCCGAAGAGCATGTTATCACTATAAAACTTCCTTAAAAAATTTGGACAACTTACATGGTTTCTCAATTCTTGTATCAGTCATGGTCAAGTCATGGTGAAGTCATTTTTATGTTTTAGAGTCTAAGTCATAGGGTTAGAGTCTCATGTCCATCTTCAAATAAAGTTTGATAGCTTCATTCCATGTCCTAGAAGCCTCACCATGTGTTTAGAAGTCATATCTCACATCATTTTGGAGAAATTTTAAAACTAGCTATAAATCCACGTTTTCGTAGCGCGCTACGAAACCCCTGTAGCAGCCTGTTTTAGCAGAAAAACTGTTTTTACTAGTTAACTTTCAAAAGCTTTCCTAAGCAGCTGAGAAATTAATTTTGCAAAATGAAAGAGGCTTTTCTTTCTAACATGCTGAAATAAAAAAACCTCTTTCAGTTTCTTCAAATTCGTTCTGAGGTGGGAGGAATTTATGGTTAAACTTGCGCTATGAAACTGCTGAAAGTCAAGCTTTGTCTTCTGGTTTTAGCAGTCTTTTTCAAGATCAGTTTTTGGTTACAGGAAGATGTATTTTGGAATTCTGAGAGACATTTCTCTTCATAAACTCTCCAGATACAATAACCTATCCCACTTTATTCATAAGTGTTTTCCGTTGGGAGATACTAAGCTTTCATTGAGACCCTACTTTCAGAAAACGGATTTTTCCTGTTTGCCATGTGTTTTTCAAGGACAGTTTCTGGACAGCTGGAGAAATTTTTTAAAAAACAAGGAGAGGTTTTTGTTCTGGACAACATGAGCTACAAAAACCTCCTTCAGTTTCGTAAAATGTGTCATGGATGAAGAGATAAAGGCTCTGTCCCACGTGCCAATTTTCAAGGATCTAAACCTAAAAACAGGGAAACATGTTCTCTAATTTCTAGGGTTTGTCATCAGCAGTTGGGTGACCACGTGAGAGGCTTCATCAAATTAGACTTCATGAGGTTGTAGCTATCAAAGGATGCTTTAAATGCTTAGATAAGGTTGTTGTAATCATAATAATGAGTTACACTCCTAGTTGTATTAGGTCACTAGCACTCCTAGTTAACAGCTAGTTCTAATTAATGGTTTGTTTTATGGTTAGAATAGGTGTCACTGATGGAAAATTCGAATTCTCTTGATGAGGGATGATGGAATCCTAATTGTAAATGCTTTATATAGAGCAAGAGGTTGAATTAGCAGAGGTTTGGAAAATGTTAGAGAAAAATACTACTTTTATAAATGATATGCAGTGATTGATATATACAGAAGCAGTTGGACTTTTCTGAAGCTGAGATTCTTAGTGTACTTCAGTGAGCTTCATATTTTATCTTTGAAATGCTTTACTTCCATAGTCTTAATGCTTACTTCTCAGGATTCATGAAGGATTTTTTATGTTCAGAATATGTGATGTTGTCCTTTCCTTAATTCTTACAGTGGTATGGATGTATAATCACTCAGAATTCACTGAATGTGCTCTGACTTCCTGTATACATTCATAAACTGTGTGGTCCCATATGAGTTTATGTTCTGAATGTTTAAATGCTGAATGCCCTGACTTCCATGTAGGTATTAAACTCTGATCTATCACTTTAAATTCTTTCCTTTTGAATACCTTGATGTATCATTACTCAGAATTCATGCCCACATGCTATGACTCCTATGAACTTCAAGTTATTGAGACTTTCTTGAATGTGTCACTCTTTCATTGAAGTATATACAAGCCTCAGTTTTATAAGAAGAACTATTTGTTATCCTTATCTCTGTCACTGACTCCATAGCCCAATGGTAGCAAGTCTCCATCTTCCAATCTACAAACATATAAAATCACAAACCATAGAGTTAGCCATCTATCCATATCTTTAATCAATATCATTAACCCTTTGAGAGAGCCCTCTCAGGCTAAGGAGGCTAAGACTTAGCTAAAATATTGGTTTGAAATAGTTACTTAGAGTCAACCTGACCAGCAGCCTATCAGGGCCTGATTTTGAGATAACATTTTGGTGCGTTTGCCGGGAGCCTGAAGTCTATTCATTCCCGAAATTAAGAGGTTGAACTTCTGAAGGTAGCAGGAGCTCAGACATTTATTTGAGGCTCCAAAACTACCTTGGCGACTCCACACATCAAATAAGAAATTGGAAGGTGACTCCACTACTAGAATATCAGTAGCTTGATGAAGTTTCAAGATGAATTCCATTGCAAGAATGAATGCCAGGTATGCTCCTATGAATCGGTCTCATATCCCTGGTTTTCCAAATCCTATGCCAAAGGTTGATTGGTTAGAGGATCTTCCGATATTCAAAGATGAAAAGAAAGACAATGCTGCTCTTCATTTGGTTAGGTTTCATATGCATGTACGCAATCTTAAGGTTCACTTTCTTGAGGATTGTCTCATGAGGATGTTTATGACCACTTTAGAAGGAAAAGCATGGTCTTGGTATAAAAGTTTGGAAAATGGTTCATTATATTCTCTTGCTGATTTCCATGATGTGTTCTATGACATGTATAAACAGTGTCATCCCTCCTTATTGTTGGTCAAAGATTGTTGTAAAAATTCTACGAGTTTTATTCAGTACTTGGAGGATTGTTATGATGATGATGAATTTATGGATGAAGAAATTTTAGAGGCACTTCATAACAATGCATTTCAACACCAAGAAGAAAGTATAACATCTCATGAAATGTAGCATGAAGATCAGCAGGGGTTTACTTATGAAAATCATATTACATCCTCTGAGATTGATATAGAGATGCAGCAGATTTGTCAGGCTTCAGATCATTATGAGTATGAAATTGATTGCAAACAACAAGAAGAAGTACTGGAAAATAGCTTTTATAGCCCTCAGGCAAAGGAAAAGGTTGTTCAATTTTGTAATTCCTTGCAGCAGCTTACTTCAAATAATGATCACAATAGTGAGGAAAATTACATTGTCTATGAGAATCATGCAAAAAGGCAGTTGGATAGCACATCAAAGGAATTTTCTGTGGCTGAGGATCAGTTGTCTGAAGAGATAGAATGTTATGATGATTATCAAAATAACCATGTTTTCTTTGACCCTATAAATGAATACATGGCAAAGTTTTGCACATCAGTATTTCAATTTCATTTGCATTATGAAGATCATATACATTATAAGTTGATTTGGTCATCTCACTATCATGGTTATTTTGAGGTTGAATGCAATCAAGAGCCTCCAATATCAGAAAGGACAATTGATTGGCTTTATTGGAAGTTTCATGTTCCTTGAGTTACAAGTGGAGATTGCAGCTGATAGGGTAGGTAGGAATGTGCAAATAAGCTCAGGGTAGGTTGACTGAGCATCTATTTCAGTAGGTACAGTTTGAATTCTTCTTACAAAAAATCATTCAAGGCTTGAGGAGCAAATTGGGCAGAAGTTCAAAGTTTTCTTCTAGAGGATGGATAGCGGCACTGGAGCTACAGGTTCTTAATGTACCACAAGGGCACACTATCCCTAGTGGAGCCACTGTTATCACTGTAAAACTTCCTTAAAAAATTTGGACAACTTACATGGTTTCTCAATTCTTGTATCATTCATGGTCAAGTCATGGTGAAGTCATTTTTATGTTTTAGAGTCTAAGTCATAGGGTTAGAGTCTCATGTCCATCTTCAAATAAAGTTTGATAGCTTCATTCCATGTCCTAGAAGCCTCACCATGTGTTTAGAAGTCATATCTCACATCATTTTGGAGAAATTTTAAAACTAGCTATAAATCCACGTTTTCGTAGCGCGCTACGAAACCCCTGTAGCAGCCTGTTTTAGCAGAAAAATTATTTTTAATAGTTAACTTTCAAACGATTTCCTGAGCAGCCGAGAACTTAATTTTGCAAACTGAAAGAGGCTTTTCTTCCTAACATGATTAAATAAAAAAACCTCTTTCAGTTTCTTCAAATTCGTTCTGAGGTGGGAGGAATATATGGTTAAACTTGCGCTACGAAACTGCTGAAAGTCAAGCTTTGTCTTCTGGTTTTAGCAGTCTTTTTCAAGATCAGTTTTTGGTTACAGGAAGACATATTCTGGAATTATGAGGGAGGTTTCTCTTCATAAACTCTCCATATATAATAACCTATCTCACTTTATTCATAAGTGTTTTCAGTTGGGAGATACTAAGCTTTCATTGAGACCCTACTTTCAGAAAACGGATTTTTCCTGTTTGCCACGTGTTTTTCAAGGACAGTTTCTGGACAGCTGGAGAAATGTTTTAAAACACCAGGAGAGGTTTTTGTTCTGGAAAACATGGGCTACAAAAACCTCCTTCAGTTTTGTAAAATGTGTCATGGATGAAAAGATAAAGGCTCTGTCCCACGTGCCAATTTTCAAGGATCTAAACCTAAAAACAGGGAAACATGTTCCCTAATTTCTAGGGTTTGTCATCAGCAGTTGGGTGACCACATGAGAGGCTTCATAAAATTAGACTTCATGAGGTTGCAGCTGTCAAAGAATGCTTTAAATGGTTAGATAAGGTTGTTGTAATCATAATAATGAGTTACACTCCTAGTTGTATTAGGTCACTAGCACTCCTAGTTAACAGCTAGTTCTAATTAATGGTTTGTTTTATGGTTAGAATAGGTGTCGCTGATGGAAAATTCGAATTCTCTTGATGAGGGATGATGGAATCCTAATTGTAAATGTTTTATATAGAGCAAGAGGTCGAATTAGCAGAGGGTTGGAAAATGTTATAGAAAAAGACTACTTTTGTAAATGATATGCAGGGATTGATATATACAGAAGCAGTTGGACTTTTCTGAAGCTGAGATTCTTAGTGTACTTCAGTGAGCTTCATATTTTATCTTTGAAACGCTTTACTTCCATAGTCTTAATGCTTACTTCTCAGGATTCATGAAGGATTTTTTATGTTCAGAATATGTGATGTTGTCCTTTCCTTAATTCTTACAGTGGTATGGATGTATAATCACTCAGAATTCACTGAATGTGCTCTGAATTCCTGTATACATTCATAAACTGTGTGGTCCCATATGAGTTTATGTTCTGAATGTTTAAATGCTGAATGCCCTGACTTCCATGTAGGTGTTTAAACTCTGATCTATCACTTTAAATTCTTTCCTTTTGAATACCTTGATGTATCATTACTCAGAATTCATGCCCACATGCTCTGACTCCTATGAACTTCAAGTTATTGAGACTTTCTTGAATGTGTCACTCTTTCATTGAAGTATATACAAGCCTCAGTATTATAAGAAGAGCTATTTGTTATCCTTATCTCTGTCACTGACTCCATAGCCCAATGGTAGCAAGTCTCCATCTTCCAATCTACAAACATATAAAATCACAAACCATAGAGTTAGCCATCTATCCATATCTTTAATCAATATCATTAACCCTTTGAGAGAGCCCTCTCAGGCTAAGGAGGCTAAGCCTTAGCTAAATATTGGTTTGAAATAGTTACTTAGAGTCAACCTGACCAGCAGCCTATCAGGGTCTGATTTTGAGATAACAGAGCAGGTCAAAACCTTGTTTTGCAAGCCCAACGCTTCTTTTGCCAAGAAAATCCATGCTAGTAACCTCTGGTATAACACATGACTAGCATTGCCGGCACTATGTTTATCAGGAAAATTTGTGTTGATCCTCTTTAGGAATTTTTTCCCAAAATGGAGGAGAAGCTTCCCTTACTAGAAGTCTTGAGAACGGTGAGTTGGTTACACATGAATGAATATTGGAACGAGACCTCCCATTCCTAGTACTTGATCTTACTTTCATGGATCTTTCCCTTGAGATGTGGAACTTGTCCATCCTTTCATGGATCCTCAACTTCCTCTCCTTCCCTATAAATGAGATCCCTACCATCCAATAATGGTTGTCTAATGATTGGTTTCCTTCCCAGTGCTGAACTATGCCCAATTGATACCCATTTTGCTAAGGAGAAAGGAGTGCTTGAAGGTTAAGGCTAGGACTCTGAAACTCACCTAAAGGAGGTTTCCAACATCTAGGCTTAAGTGATTGTAATGCTCATTTTACCATCTATTAATAATACATTATGTGTTTGATTTCCATAAATTTGTCAATTATTTCTCATTTAGTGTAATACTTCTTGATTTGTTACATGGTTTATATTGGAATGAATTTTTCTCTGTATGCATTTGTTGTCTCCATGTGATATTACTTGTAGGTACTCATCCATAACGTGAAGAGGTGATCGAGATTGGAAGAAAAAGAATCAAAGACGACACCAACGGATGTTAGCATTAGAGTGAGGTAGGTCATCTATACTCCTTTGTTTTTTTGGTATAAAGTAGGAACTTTTACATATATTTTTCTTCATTTGCTTCTAGACCCTCCCATAAGACTAGAGGAATTGTTTCTGTCTGCATAAAGGATTTCCTTCACAACATGAGGGAGGGTATCATTGGTCTTGTGGAAATTATACCTTGGATATGATACCTAGATATTTATGGTTTGGTGTTAGGGCTACAGCCTGATGGTACATATAGTAGCAAATTCCTAGATAATGCCTTAGTCTCGATAGTGTCTTACATCCTTGAAGAGTATATGGCACTGGAATCCCTTAGTTGGATTCTTTTTATTAGTGTCATTGACACTTGGACCATTGATGTGAGGATACCTTGGCAATTAGGGTATCCCTAACATTGTGTATGTTTATTCTCTTCTTATAATAACTTTTTAAATGGAGTACTATACTTGTACCAATTGGATAATTATGAATACCTCACTAGTTAAGAGGGAGTGTCGGAAATTGTAATTATTTTTGGTCTTCATAATTATTTTTTGTGTCATGATGTAATTATGTATTATCAAAAGAAAAAAAAAAAAATTATTGTAAAATATTGACTTATTAAAGCATGGGTTTCATGCATGGGAAAATAGTCAGTAGGTCTTTCACCCATTATGTTCTCTAGGGATTTCATTTGGAGTCAAAGTCAAAGTCAAGATGTCATGGACCCTTTGGGGGTCTTGTAAAATGAAAGAGATTTATTTCGTCTAAAAAGTGTCTTAGATTCCATCAACTAATCAGGTAGGCCAACCCTTCAAGTCAGCCTTGAAGTGACACGTTGAGCCCATAAGAAGACTATAAATATGATGAAATTTGACCTCAATTGGTGAGAAATTGAACCCCATATTTTTTTATTTGTTCTGAAGCAAGGAAGGAATGCAAAGAGGCTTAAAAAGAGGAAGGAAGTCTAGTGAGAAATTAAAAGGATGTCACTCTCCTTTAAAGTGTGCATGATCTAGGGTCTCCATAGTTCTAAAGGAGAAATAGATAAAAATTGACTTTGATGAAGCAAATCTCTTGTTTGGCTGGTTGATCTAATAATGGTGTGTTGGTCTTTGGGTTTATGGTCTAGGAAGTCTCATTTGAAGTTGATAAGAAGAGAAACATTTTGCGGGTTTTACCATTTAGGAGGGGTTTTAACATGCCATGATGCCTACATCCTATGTTCTTGTGATCTCTGTTTGTTTTGAATTTATTTGATGATGAAAGTACACACACATAATAATAATATAAACACAAATAACTGTCAAGAATGGAAAAATTTATGCCCTAACCAATTTTCCAACAGAGAGGTGGCAGAAAAATGACATGGCAGATGATACCAAAGTATAACATGGAAGATGATGTGGATTATCTCAGAATTTGTGCTAGGAAGTTGGTTTGGAAAGGATTAACAATGTTAATGAATTTTTTTTGGGTTTTGTATTGATGTTAATCACCTATATGATAGATATATTGTCTCCTAAAATACCCATTTTCTATTTACTACTCTATGTTTGGGGGTTTGAGGATTTAGATTAATTTATCCTCTACTTAAACTAGATTCACAACGTAGAAATAAAAAATTGCTTGAAATCAAATGCAATGAAAAACTAAATCACTCACCCGGTAGCCAAGTGCTTCATGGGATAAAGTTGAGCAATAATTGGATGAGACTTTTTCACGTATATGACTCCATCCCTAGTTAATATTTCAAATCCAGATATGTGAATTTAAGTACTTGCAAAACAAAGGAAGGAGGAGAAGTTAGATGAGATAAATGATAATAAAATATAAGAAAATCATACTAGTTCCTTATGCTTAATTAATAGAGTATGAGTTTCTCCTACTACCTTGCATGAAAAATGAGAGTTTGTGGTCTTTCACTCAAATACAAATGCAATGGTCAAAGAAAGACAAATACTACATGATTTTTTTCATGGAAAAGTTTATTAGTTCTTATAACCCCTTATGTAACTCCCACTCAGACAAGACATACAACACAAATATCAAACAAATTTTTTTGTCTCACCTAAACACTTAACATTTTGAGCTATTTTCTTTAGATAATTATTCCATTTCAACACCCGAATTGATACTAGTTGTCCTACACATAGTCATGAGACCAATGCAAAAAACTTAGATTAAATTTGACCAAATATTAAATTTAATTGCATGAATAAATAATAATTAAAATAACTTTAGTGCATGAATGCCAAAATGAGCTCCTCTTGGTTTTGAGAATAAATTGTTGGAGTAGTTTAATATTGGAGCAAACTTCCCTCCACTTGACGAAGCAACAACGAAAGCAACCTTGACTTTGCTTTTTCTCTATTGTATCGAGGGTGTTTTGCTCCAAGATTATCCAAATCCTAATTTATTCTCTACTGAACAGGGCCAACCATGTGAAGGTGGAATCTCTCATGGCCCCTCCCCCCCTCACATCACTCTAAATTCCCCGGTACCCAATCTATCTACTCTTTTAAGAAATAGTTGAACGAAAGACATTAAGATACATAAAAAAGAAGGTAACATTCATTAATTCATTCGTAAATCCACAAAATAATTTATCTCAATAAATTTTACCATAAAAAATATGTTTACATAATATGAAACAAGGTCATGTACATAAAGAAACATATAACAATTATTCATCAACATATATCATTCATTCATTAATCATATGCACAAAATAATTCATCTCAATAAATTTTATCATAAAAAAATAGGTTTTCATAATATGGTATGTGATGTTTCTAATGATATAACTAGTACAATAATTTTATTTTTTTACGGTCTAGTCGTGTATTCATGACATTGTAGAGGATTCTACAAGAGGGGTGGATCATCAGCTGTAATAAGAAAGAAATGTTAAATTGATATTATTTGTTATTATTGATTAATAAAAATAACATTAGAGTTTTCTTTACCTCGTGTACTAGTCGAAACTATTGGAATGGTTTCCCTATGCTCTTGTTCTAGTACATGATCCTCATGTATGACACTCTTTTCCATTGAAATCTATCTCGTGGTGTTTGTATGTTGTGGTGTGAACTCTGCCAAAAAATCCTATATAAGAAAGATTTTTTTTTTTTGATTAGAAAATGTAAAAGTTAAAAAACAAACATTCATAATTGAACTTATGACATAAAAAAATCACTTTAAAATATGATTATTACTTGATATCTCTGAAGATGTTGGTTGAACATGTTAATCCTATCTTTAATCTCATGACTTTTATTTCTAATGTGAATCAAATGAGAAAGTTCTTTGTTTGTTCTAACCACTAGTTTTTTTACTATTACGATTGGGTCAGGAGACATGAGCAACTCATCATCATCAAAACAATCAAGATCACTAAGAACTTCCTCAAGAGAATTTGTGTACTGTTATGAGCCTGGTGCCTTCCCCTTATCACCCTATTTATCAAATAAGTGTAGTTTGTAATTTATTCCACCATCCTCATCTATAAACATTCAAAGATTTAATTTTGATGAAACATTTTAGATCAATACAAAATTCCATTTTTTTACATAAGAGGGAATTTTATTGAGTTAAATATTTTCTTGTAAATATTTTTATATCTCGAAAATTTATTATAACACATTAAAAAAAACATCAAGTAATTCATCCACAATTAATCATCATTATATTAATAAGAAAACTTCTATTGACATATGTCTAACTTTATGTAGAAACTTCACGTTATATCATGGCCAATATAAAAGGTTCTAAATTTAAGAAAACTTCATCATCTTGGAAGGCTCTTAGAATAGGAAACATGACAGGATCAGTATATATTCCATATTGTATAGAAACAATACTTTGAAAAGGATGAAGGAATGCATTTGCTCAAGTTGGTCATATGCATAGTGAATCTTTCATTTGGTTATATGATGCCTAAACATATTAATTTGACTCACTCTATAATGGATAAAATTCTACTCTAGAATAAATTTCATGGCTTTATTATTTTACGTACAACTACATTTATGTTTACCTACTGTGAGATTGGTTCCCTTTGACCTTGATCAACCTGTCATAATATTATAACCATGGCGTATTAAAATGTTTCCTTAACTTACACGCTACTTGAAAATACAGTTCAAATCACTATTAATGTTCCTCTCAATTATGAATTTTATTCCTTAAACTACGCACTCTTCTTCTCTTTCAAGAAATTTTAGCAACATAAGCTTCTATGAAAATGCCACTTGGATGAGAAAATTGGGTAGCATAACCTCCTATGAAAGGACAATATGAAGTAGAAGAATTAATAGCATATAAATAAGAGGGCTTAACAGACAAATTTATGTAATTGGTCACTTCAATACTTTAAATGTATAGCTTCACAAAGGAGGGCTTAAAATTGATCTTTGTACAAGTAGACACTTCAATCCTTGGAGAAATTTTGTAGCATAACACTAGAAAACTTGAGCTTGTGGAAATGGAGAAGGTAAAATTGGAGTTGAAATGGAGAGACTTTTCCCATGTGAATATATTAACTCTAGGAATGGAGGGAACTCTCCAATTTAATGAGTTATATCATTTTGAATAGGCATCATTTGGCTGAGAACCATCATGAGGTGACTAGAAAATGGGCTATAATATTTTTTTAATTGAATTGACTTGGATTAGTTGTAGATTAGGAGGCCTAGTTAGTAGTACTAAGTGAGTCAATGGTATATTTCAATGAGAATCTTGTCTTTCATGGATCATGATCTTTTCAAATGAATAGTTGAGTTAATTATCACATGAGTTGAAACCATTATGTAATTGAAAGGGGCACATGAAGATGAACAATTTAATCACTAAAACTTATAGGATTAAACCATTAACTATTCATTTGGAAGGTTGATTGAGGCATCACAACTAAGGGAGTAGTTTAGGGAGAAGAGAAGAAGGGTATTATTCAAGGAAAGGAAGGCATCGAATATTTTATTAACAAGAATGTAGAACTATTGTAATGCAATATTGTGGATGGAAAATCCTAAAGGTCGTGTTTATTGCACTATAATAATACATTAGTCAACAAACTTAGAATTGGAGCTACTCAAATCCTTCACTAGCGAAATGTTTATAAGTATCTCATCCCCAAGACTAAAATGGGTGGTTAATTTAACAAATGTTGGTTTGTTAGAAACAAGTTCAATGCATGGTAGTTATAATTATAAAGATTATGGAAACTAGTGTTATAACATATGAAAGCTTCCTTGGTTTTCCTAGTAGTCATAAGGGTTGTAAATATTTGAAAATGACTTGTATACCAAGATGTTTAAAATCCATAAATTTTATATGAGACAAGATATTAGAATGTGTCTTCTAGATTTTCCCCCTTATTAAATTTACATGGGTTTTGGTTGAGCCTCTATAAACAATTCCTTGCATTATAATTTAATCATAACCTCAAACCAGTGTTGGGTGAAGAAAGATAACAAATATACTTAAATGGTGCCATCATTCATTCATACATCCACAAAATATTTTATCTCAATAAATTTTATCACAAAAAATATGTTTACATAATATGAAACAAGGTCGTTCTAATTTTTTCCAATGGAAAAATCACAACTTTTTATTAAGATAGTCAAAAGTTACATGTGCACATGCCATGAGGCATTCAACCTCTCAGTAAAAAATGTGGTACTCAAAAAATCAGGCTCTAAATAAACAAGTGCAATCATTTTTTATCAGGTTTCTTTCTCTTTTTAAATATGTATTTAGCAAGGATTTCTTGATCTTGGTCCCCTTCAGTTGTTGTGGGCTTTGTATGTCTTGTTGCTGACTTAGTCCTACGACTATGTTGCTACAAGTGGGGTCGAGCATCAACTGCAATAAGAAAGAAATGTTAAATTCATATTTATAGTTATTATTATTACAAATGTTTTATTAATAAAAAGAGTAGTAGAGTGTTCTTTACCTACTTCGGTAGTGAAGGGAAGCATAATACTTTCAAATGTGGCCATATTTTCCTCCTCTTCTCTGGCCTCATATTATACATGCTCTGGTGTAGAAACAAGAAAGGTTATAATTAATACACCATTTTCATTTAAATTTTTTTAATTGTAATACATACCAATTATTATTTTTTAACACATGAAATACCTCCAGTACTGAGATGAACATCATTTTCAACAGGCACTCCACCGCCATTAGGATGATGTGTTGTATCTACATTTATTTCATGATTTTTACTATCAAGCACATTACTTTATGACCAAAAATAATAAACAATAGACTGTACAAGTAATCATTTATAAAAGCTATTCGCTTTTATTTTCCTGAGTGTTAGGTTGGGTGCTAGAAGAATTTGAAGATTGTTGAATTGAGGTGTGTGTGATCCATATCAAGTTTATGAGAAATTTTTTGGCATAAATCACATGATATTTCATTTATCGACGTGTTTTGAACCAACCAGTGTGGTTCATCATCAGGACAAGTTGAAGAATCAGATCTAGGTTGCATGTTAAATAGTCAGAGCAGAACATCCAACGACTATATTTGACTAGGAAACGACTATATTGAATAGGTAGGCTAGACCAGCTAATGGCTATATTTGAGATGCCAAGCTTGTCCTACGTTCAACCACGACTTGATATTTGTGCTTGAAAGAAAGCTCGAGGTATTCCTCCGTGGGAGCCTCTTTGAATTGTGACCCTTGCAATTTTGCATGAAAACATGAATTTTTCTTCTTCTGTGATATTAAATTAAAATTGTTAAGAACTGATAATTTGGATGCTAATTATTTTTTTATATACTTACAATTTTTGGGACCAAATTTAAATAACCATGCAGGCCAAGATGATGCTTCCCATGTTTAGCTATTCTAGCCATCATGGATTTGGATGTATTTGGGAGCCTATATTTAAAATATTGAAAAACTTAATTAGATTTTGCAATGATGATAAAGCATCATAATTACATTATTAAAAGTGCCTCATACCTTCCTAGTCCCCGTGGTGTCTTCCCCACTTTTTGAAGTGCCTTCTGATTTACATCTGGCACAAGTGCTTTCCACTCCATCTCTCAAATCGTTGGAGGGCATTCATGCAACTTGATCCTTTCCAAATGACTAGTCTCACAAATGTTTTAAATCAAAGCTTGTCTCCAAGATAACTCTAGTTTTTTTGAAGGTACCCTCGCCGAACAAGCAAACAATCATGTTCATAAGTTCATCCTTTAACTTGGAACTTTGGGATTTCCAATTTGTACAAATGGTGGGCCCAAATATTTCTAATGTTAGGTCATACAAACACTTATAGAATACATAATTTCCTGCAAAACAATATTATCATTAGTTTAAAATAATCACATACTATACATTAATTTCAATTAGATTGTACTTAATATTTAAAACACTTCTTAAATACCTAGAAGTTTCTCTAATTTCATGGGGAGATGGTCATCATCTACCAAAAACATAATCAGTAGTGTTCCCATGCTAGTAACATGGGAAGATCCAGGAAATCTCACTTCAAATTGTGCAATGGGATCATGCTTTGCATCCATAACATCATGTGTAGATCCTGGCATATGTTGTTCAGGGGGTGCAGATCTTGGCATGTGTGGTCAGCGAGTGTACTGGTCTCAATGACCAATGCATCACTCGTAGGTGGAACATCGACTCTGCTACAAATACTGGCCCTGATAGTTGCAACATGAGGATCATACTCCGTAAAAAACTCTTGTAAAATAAAAGGTTTTTAAAAAAAAGAATGAGATAATTAAAATCATAAAAAAATGGGATAATTAAATGCATTTCTCACCTCATACTAATGAATTTGGTGCATCAAGGTGTTGATTTTGCCTCTCATCTCTTATTTTTGTGGCTCAATCAGAACTAAAGAACCAAGTTTCTTGTTTACTTTCATTCAAATCTTAGTTATTGTTTGGATCAGATCGACAAACATTAAAATTGCTTCTTCAGTAAGCTCTTCCTTAGGAGCTGATCCAAATTGGATCCTGAAACACTCTCTAAGTTTTCATGAACTTTGTAAAATTCATGCCAAAGTTTAAAGTATTACAAGGATCAATCTTATCAGAAATATCCTTGAACAGTTGTATTTTGTGAGCAGCACGGAGCAATGAGGACCCTTAGTCAAGCACGCAAACCATTGGCCCATGGTAATGCACACTGTCATGAATTAGAAAAATGGGAGGTCTTTTCGAGAAACGGGGGTGGTTTTTGATATATCACCAAGCAAACCCCTCAAAGAAGGAAAAGCCCCAAGCGACCCAGACTTGAAATTCATAAAAATGTAATAGATATCACATCGATTCCATCGGAGTGGGATTCCACAAAACCGACAGGATATCGGAAGGGCTTCGAGGTGGTAAGTGGTTTCAACCAAGTCCCACCCGATGCCACATAGTGAGTGACATGTGTCCGGCGGAAGAGAGAGAAAACTACTCACATCAAACGGGTAAACGTCATGCTACTTACCTGCCCGATATGCACGACAACTGTAGGAATTGGGGGCCCCAGATCAACGACAAAGACGTGTCTCGATAAATGACCGTATTTGACAAGGTTATAGAGTAGGGTCACATGTTATTTGAAGTCCGACATGGATGATGAGTTGGCAGAATATTAATGTTTTGCGGGAAATCTTGGAGCAAACAGAAATAACAACCATTCTAACATTTCCAAGAGAACTGACACTCAGTTCATTACGAAATAGGTGGCCACCTCCCTATGAGGCATTACACAGTGATGATGACACCGAACAAAGGAATTCAAATGGACAGAGGCAGGGGAACCATAAATCCGGGAAGTGGAAACGAACAGTTAGAAAGCAGATTGGCTTTAAAGCCACGAATTGATAGAGATAGAGCAAGCAGTGAGAAAAGCGAGTTAAGAAAGCTAAGAGCAGAGAACAGAGAGAGGAAGTTGAGCTAACCTGTAGAAGCAAAGGCAGCATCGAGATAGAGCCAGAGAGGGTTAGAGAGTCTATGTACTCCAAAGAATGCTTGAGAGGTTTAAATGAACTCCTCTGTACATGCCTGTCATGTATGAGTCTCAAATTGGGCTCATACTATTGTGACCAGTAGAGGTCAAGATTCAGTAAGCAGAGTCTGTGTACTCCAGAGACTTGGGGAATCCAAGTACAGTCTTGTTGATTTATATCTATTGAGTGAGACTCAAATTGAGCTCACTATTTTAAAAAATCTGCTTTGAAAACATAATAAAGAGGCCACCACTGAAGGCTAGACCAGGAGACGTAGCCCAGGAGCGTTGGGTGAACTCATTATTAAACTTGTTGTGTTTACATGTTTGCCTATTATGTTTTCTCTAACTACTTCAGTGTCTGTGTATTTCACAATCTTATCGATCCGTTGCATAAAGTAACATAGGAACATCCATGCACATGAGTCTATAATACCTTAATTTGTTTTGTCTTGGATAAATTCCAGATCAAGTGGTATCAGAGCTCTAGTTTACTAAGTTTAGGAAAGCTTGTGTTGGTTTTTGTTTTTGAATGCTAACTAGATCAAAGCTTAAATTAGGAGAAGGAGAGTTGGTTGAAGCTAACCCAGAAATTGGAAGAGTCTATCCTAAGAGGAAAATGTCAGAAGAAAGTCCCTTGGAATCAGAATCCTAGTTCATGGATAGTTTTATGACCATGAAAGCCATGGTAGAAGAAATGTATAGAGAATTTAAGAGAGGTAGAGATGAAGATTCATCAAAATCCAAACAAGATAAAGGAGTAGAAGAATCTCTCCTCCATGACCACTCTAAAGGCAAGGGGAAAGAAGAAGACTTCCTACACCCCCTAATATCCCTGAAAATAAAAAGAAAACATCTTTGATTAAATTAGATGTTAAATTTATTTGCCAATATATGATGGAGAGTTGAATGCAGAGAAGCTGGATAATTGGATTAGACAGATTGATGTATATTGCAGAGTGCAGAGCATTGATTCAGAAAAGAGTAAGATTCAGCTGGCCAGCCTATGCCTAGGAGGCATTGCCTTGGTATGGTGGGAAGGCAGGACACAAACTGACATGAAGAAGCATGGTAAAATTCTTTCTGTCTGGAGTGAATTTGTTTCTGCAATTAAAAAGCAATTCTATTCACTAGCCTATATACAGCAAGCCATGATGAGCTGGCAAACTATTTGCCAATTAAAAGGGCAAAGTGTACAAGGCTACACTTAAGAATTTAGAAAAAGAGCTTCGATTCTAGGAATTTATTTAGACTCACCTGAAACTCTACTGAAGTATATAGGTGGTCTACACAACTATTTAAAGCACACCATTCTCATGTTTTATCCCACTAGCATAGATGAGGTATCTGTATGTGAACCCTGAAGTTGGGGGATCATCAAAACCCACAGCAATAAAGAATAAGGAAAAGAGAAAACAGAAATGGAAAGAGAGGAAGAAAAATACTATACAAAAGAACAAATCTTCATGCACCCACTGCGAGAAGGATGGGCATGATGATGAACACTGCTGGATTCTGCATCTGGAGGTGAAACCCAAGAAGTACAATGGCAAAAATAAGAAGACTAATGCATCTATTAAAAAATATTTGGGGTCAGACTCAGGGGATGAAACAATGATCACAGCCACAGGTATAAAAGGTAAAAATTCTGAGGCATCTACTAGTAATTCTACACAATCTATTGATAATGAAGAAAATGAGAGGAAAAGACATGAGCTTTTTCATATTCGAGTTATTTCCAAACATCAAAAGATTGATACTTTGTTTGATAGTAGCTCACAAGTAAATTTAATTTCTGAAGAAATTGTAAAGAAGTTGGGATTACTAACCACACCTCACAAGAAACCATATCCATTAGGTTGGTTATGTGATATAGCAAAGCTACAAGTGACTAGGAAATGTAAAATTAAGTTTTCTTTTAGGTCAGCATTTTTAGATGAGGTTGAGTTAGATATAGTTCCCTTGGATATATGTGGAATTGTTTTAGGAAGTCCTTACTTGTATGATAGGAAAGCCATTTTATATAGAGCTGAGAACAAGTATCAACTCGTTAAAGATGGAATCAAATATATTGTAAGAGCTCATAAACTCAAGAATATTTATACTCTCATAAACTCAGGGCAGATGAAAAGAATTGTAAATTCATGCAAATAATTTTCGCTGATGGTTGTAAAGGGAAAGAAACCTGATACAACCAATGTATTTGAGGGCTGTAATGCTAAACAACAAGCTGATTTAGAAAAAGTTGTTTTAGAATATGATATACTATTTCAAGAACCTAAAGGTCTGCCACCCAAAAAGGAAATAATAAATGATATTAATTTGCAATAGGATGCTCCATTGCCTAACATCGGAATGTACAGGTTGTCTGCTTTAGAGAATGCAGAAATCAAGAAGTAGGTACAGGAGTTGCTCGAGAAAGGGTTCATTAGACCTAGCACATCACCATGTGGGTCTCCAATTGTCTTGGTGAGAAAGAAAGATGGCTCATGGAGAATGTGCATTGATTACCGAGCACTGAATAAGATAACGATCAAAAATCGTTATCCCCTTCCTCGCATAGATGATCTATTAGATCAGTTGAAAGAAGCTGTTTATTTTTCCAAGTTGGACTTGCATAGTGGCTACCATCAGGTCAGAGTTGCAGAGCAAGATGCATGGAAGACTGCTTTCAAAACAAAGCAGGGATTGTATGAGTGGTTGGTTATGCCTTTTGGCTTAACTAATGCTCCTGCTACTTTCATGAGAGTAATGAATGATGTACTCAGACCTTTTATTGATGATTTTGTCATTGTATATTTAGATGACATTATTATATTTAGTAAAAGATGAGAAGAACATTTGAAGCATGTAAAGCAGACCCTAGATGTTTTGAAAAGATAAAATCTTTATGTTAAGCTCTCAAAATGTGAATTTGGCAAAACATATTTGAATTATTTGGGTCATATTGTAGGGGGTGGTGAATTGAAGATAGATCCCTCTAAGGCTGTAATCATTGTGAACTGGCCTAAACCCAAATTTGCTACCGAAGTTAGAAGCTTCCTAGGGGCAGCACAGTATTGGAGAAAGTTTATTTCTAACTTTTCTTTGATTGCAGCTCCCTTACATGATTTAACAGGATTGGAAAAGGTGTTTCATTGGGGAGGCAAACAGCAGAAAGCCTTCGACACCTTGAAAGAAAAGATTAGTATATCACCAGTACTAGCACTACCCGATCTTCAAAGACCATTTGAGAATGAAACAGATGCCAGTGACTATGCCATGGGAGTAGTGTTGATGCAGCACGGTAAACTCGTATGTTATCATTCTGAGACATTTAATTATGTAGTAGTTAATTGTCCCACATAGGATAAATAATTGTATGCATTAGTACAGAGTGTGAAAAGGTGGAAACATTATCTAATGGGAAAAGAGACAGTTGTACATACTGATCATCAACCACTTCAATATTTTCACTCACAAACTAAGTTGCAGCAATCAATACACTATATGTGGATGGATTTTCTACAACAGTTTCATCTTGTTATCAGATATAAAAAGGGCATACACAAGAAATTTGCAGATATGTTATCCAAACCAATCATAAATGCATCCACTATACTTAAGCATAATTCAGTATTGCAAGAAATCTACATTGAACAGTATGCTCAAGATATAGATTTTAAAAATTTATATGCAACTTTAAGTCATGGCAAACAAGTAGAGGAATTGGATTATCATGTTAAGGACCAATTCTTGTATCATTTTGGAAAGTTATGCATTCCAAAAACTAAAAGAGTAAAGATAATTCAAGAAGCACACACTTTTCTAATATCAGGTCACTTTGGTGTAAGTAAAATAGTTTCACAGCTGCAAAGATTTTTTTATTGGCCAAAAATGAATGAAACTGTTTCTAGATATGTAAGAGGGTGTACTATGTGTGCTAAAAGAAAGACCAGCAATGGAAAACTAGGCTTGTACACTCCACTACTAGTTCCTTCTCATCCTTGGGAAAGCGTTTCCATGGACTTCGTTGGGGGACTGCCTAAATCTAGAAAAGGTCATGACTATTTATATGTTGTTGTGGATAGGTTAAGAAAAATGTGTATTTTAATACCTTGTAACAAATAGGTTATAGCTGAACAAACTGCAAAGTTGTTCTTTCAACATGTATGGGTTCATTTTGGATTACCCACTTCCATTATATCTAATTGAGACTCCCAATTTTTTGGGAAATTTTGGTCAAGTCTGTGGGAATTTATGGAAACCAGACTAAAGAAGAGAACAACTTTTCACCCGCAAACAGATGGCCAACCTGAAGTGGTCAACAGGACAATTATCTAGTTTCTTAGAGGGTATTGCAGCAAGCATCTCAAGCTTTGGGATGAACATTTATGTTATGTGCAGCATGCTTAGAACTAAGCTAAACATTCTTCTACACAAAGATCTCCTTTTGAGACCTGTTTTGGTTTCACACCAAGGTCTCCCTTGGATTTTGTCTTTAGTAAAGACATAGCAGTTGATGGACACTGTGATGTGGACAAGGCAACCAAGTTCATTGAACAAATCCAAGAGATTCACCAGGGAGTACAGGAAAACTGGAAAAGAGCCAAGCCAAGTACAAGGCAAGGCATGATAAGCATCATATTGAGCATAGTTTCCAATTTGGTGATCAAGTTTGGTTTTATATCAGCAAAGAAAAAATGCAAGGTGAAGGTAAGAAACTGAAGCCAATAAGGTATGGACCTTTCAAGATACTTGAGAAAATTGGTGAGAATGATTTTGCCTTGATTTACCAGCTTACATGCACATCTACTCAGTTGTTAATGCAGACAACTTGAGACTATTTGAACCTTCATTAATTGAAGATCCCGAAGAGCAGAGTCAATTGCCTTCTATTGATGATCTATTTCTTAAATATCACAATGAGTTGCAAGAAGATATAGTTCTGGATAGGAAGGTGAGAACTACGCGTAGAGGGGATGTTGAGTACCTTAGGATTGGACTCAAAGGTTCAAAACCAAGTAGTGAAAAATGGATAGAAATTGATCAAGTGAGGAATCTATACCCTCACTTGATTGATGCTTAAAAACCAACTTTTGGTGGTCCAAAATCTTTTTCAGTGGGAAGGCTATGATCCGAATTGGATCCTGAAACACTCTCTAAGTTTTCATGAACTCTGTAAAATTCATGCTAAAGTTCAAAGTCTTACAAAGATTGAGCTTATCAGAAATATCCTTGAACAGTTGTAATTTGTGAGCAGTGTGGAGCAACGAGGACCCTCGATCAAGAATGCAGACCATTGGCCCATGGTAACACGCATTGTCACGAATTAGAAAAACGGGAGGTCTTTTCAAGAAACGGGGGTGGTTTCTGATATGCGATTAGTGACAAGTTGCTAATCGCATATTGTCAAGCAAACCCCTCATAGAAGGAAAAGCCCCAAGCGACCCGGACCCAAAAGTCATAAAAATGTAACGGATATCGCGTCGATTCTGTTGGAGCAGGATTCCACAAAACCGATAGGTTATTATAAGGGCTTCGTGGTGGTAATTGGTTTCAACCAAGTCCCACCCGATGCCACGGGTAAATGTCATGCTACTTAAAATTGTTAAGAATTTATAATTTGGATGCAAATTATTTTTTATCTACTTACAATTTTTGCGACCAAATTTAAATAACCACACGGGCCAAGATGATGCTTCCCATGTTTAGCTATTCTAGCCATCATGGATTTGGATGTATTTAGGAGCCTATATTTAAAATATTGAAAAACTTAATAGATTTTGCAATGATGATAAAGAATCATAATTACATTATTAAAAGTGCCTCATACCTTCCTGGTCCAGGTGGTGTCTTCCCCACTTTTTGAAGTGCCTTCTCATTTACATCTGGCTCAAGTGCTTTCCACTCCATCTCTCAAATCATTGGAGGGAATTCATGTGACATGGTCCTTTCCAAATGAGACCTATACTAGTCCCACAAATGTTTTAAATCTAAGCCTATCTCCAAGATAACTCCAGTTTTGTTGAAGAACCCTTGCCGAACAAGCAAACAATCCTTTTCATAAGCTCATCCTTTAACTTGGAACTTTGGGATTTCCAATTTTTACAAATGGTGGGCGCAAATATTTCTAATGTTAGGTCATACAAACACTTATAGAATACATAATTTCCTGCAAAACAAGATTATCATTAGTTTAAAATAATCACATACTATACAATAATTTCAATTAGATTGTACTCAATATTTAAAACACCTCTTAAATACCTAGAAGTTTCTCTAATTTCATAGGTAAATGGTCATCATCTACCAAAAACATAATCAGTAGTGTTCCCATGCTAGTAACATGGGAAGATCCAGGGAATCTCACTTCAAATTGTGCAATGGTATCATGATTTGCATCCATAACATCATGTGTAGTTCCTGGCATATGTTGTTAAGGGGGTGCAGATCTTGGCATGTGTGGTTAGCAGGTGTATTGGTTTCAATGACCAAAGCATCACTCGTAGGTGGAGCATTGACTCTACTACAAACACTGGCCCTGATAGTTGCAACATGAGGATCATACTCCGTAAAAAACTCTTGTAAAATAAAGGGGTCTTTTTATAAAGAATGAGATAATTAAAATCATAAAAAAATGGGATAATTAAATGCATTTCTCACCCCATACTAATGAATTTGGCGCATCAAGGTGTTGATTTGGCCTCTTATCTCTTATTTTTGTGTCTTAATCAGAACTAAAGAACCAAGTTTCTTGTTTGCCTTCATTCAAAGCTTAGTTATTGTTTGGATCAGATCGACGAACATAAAAATTGCTTCTTCAGTAAGCTCTTCCTTAGGAGCTGATCCGAATTGGATCCTGAAACACTATCTAAGTTTTCATGAACTCTTTAAAATTCATGCCAAAGTTCAAAGTCTTACAAAGATCGATCTTATCAGAAATATCCTCGAACAGTTGTAATTTGTGAGCAATGTGGAGTAATGAGGACCCTCGATCAAGTGCGCAAATCGTTGGCCCATGGTAACGCACGCTATCACGAATTAGAAAAACAGGAGGTATTTTCGAGAAATGGGGGTGATTTCTGATATATCATCGGGCAATCCCCTCAAAGAAGGAAAAGCCCCGAGCGACCCGAACCTAAAAGTCATAAAAATGTAATGGATATCGTATCGATTCTGTCGGAGCAGGATTCCACAAAATTGGCAGGATATCGGAAGGGCTTCGAGGTGGTAAGTGGTTTCAACCAAGTCCCACCCGATGCCACACAGTGATTGACATGCGTCCGGCGGAAGAGAGAGAAAACCGCTCACATCAGACAGGCAAACGTCATGCTACTTACCCCCCTGATATGCACGACAAGCGTAGGATTTGAGGGCCCCAAATCAACGGCTGAGATGTGTCTCGATAAATGACCAGATTTGACAAGGTTATAGAGTAGGATCACATGGGATTTGAAGTCCGACATGGATGATGAGTTGGCAGAAGGTTCATGTTTCACGGCCAATCTTGGAGCAAATAGAAATAACAGTCGTTCAAACATTTCCAAGAGAATTGAAACTCAGTTCGTTACGAAATAGGTGGCCACCTCCCTATGAGGCGTTACACAGTGATGATGACGCTGAACAAAGGAATTCAAACAGACAGAGGCAGGGGAACCAGAAAGCTAAGAATAAGAAAGGAACAGTTAGAAAGCAGATTGGCTTTAAAGCCACAAACTAACAAAGATAGAGCAAGCAGTGAGAAAAGCAAGTTAAGAAAGCTAAGAGCAGAGAACAGAGAGAGGAAGTCGAGCTGACCTGCAGAAGCAAAGGCAGCATCTAGATAGAGCCAAAGAGGGTTAGAGAGTCTGTGTACTCCAGAGATGGCTTGAGAGGTTTAAACAAACTCCTCTGTACATGCCTGTCAGGTATGAGTCTCATATTGGGCTCATACTACTGTGACCAGTAGAGGTCGAGATTCAGTAAGGAGAGTCTGTGTACTCCAGAGACTTGGGGAATCCAAGTACAGTCTTGCTAATTTATATTTGTTGAGTGAGACTCAAATTGAGCTCACTGTTGTAAAAAATCTACTTTGAAAACATAATAGAGAGGCCACCACTGAAGGCTGGACCATGAGACATAGCCCAGGAGTGTTGGGTGAACTCCTTATCAAACTTGTTGTGTTTACATGTTTGCCTATTATGTTTTCTCTAACTGATTCAGTGTCTATGTATTTCGCAATCATATCGATTCGTTGCATAAAGTAACATAGGCACATCCATGCACATGGTTCTGTAATACCTTAATTTGTTTTGTCTTGGATAAATTCCATATCAGGAGCATCTATGGACTTCTCTAAGGCTGGTGCCTTCCCCTTATCACCGTGTTTATCAAATAAGTGTAATTTTTAATTTTATTCCAACAACCTCAGCTATAAAAATTCAAATATTTGAATTTTATTATATCTCGAAAGTTCATTATGACACATTAAACATAAACAATCAAGCAATTCATCCACAATTAATCATCATTATATTAATAAGAAAACCAATATCGACATATATCTAAATTTATATAGAAACTTCACAATATATCATGGCCAATATAAAATTTTCTAAATTTATAAAAACTTCATCATCTTGGAAGGCTCTTGGAAGAGGCATTATGACTGGATCAATATGTATTCCAGATTGTATAGAAACAATACTTTGAAAAGGATGAAGGAATGCATTTTCTCAATTTGGTCATATGCATAGTGAATCTTTCATTTAGTTTTATGATGCTTAAAAATATGAATTTGACTTATCTATAATGGATAAAATGCTACTCAAGAATAAATCTCGTGGTTATATTATTTTACGTACAACTACATTGATGTTTATTGATCCAAGATCTTTTACTTACAGATGCATCGAAATTACATATAATAGAGTTAATTAATCATGGAACTTAAAAGAACGCAAACAATGCGGAAATAATCAGAAGAACACAAAAACCATGACATAATGATTTGATTATAGAGTTCGTCCAATTTGGACTATGTCTCTGGGCCCTGCTCAATAGTGGGGAGGCATTCATTCATTAAGTGGCAAAAAAAGAGATAAAATTATAAGAAACATTCTTTATAATCCTTATACTTCCAAGGTGGAAGATGGACAAAGAATGGAGAGCCCAGCTTCATAAATAGACAAAACCACTGAACTCCAAGTGAAAAATCCTGCAAAAATGCCTAGCCAAACACCCAATTTGGATAATCGGGCCTTCTGCAACTTCTCAATACATCCCTGCTGCTCAAGGCGAGGTCCTGACCTACTACCAAGGTTAGGGCTTGTTGTACAATACTTCTGAACTATTTTTTTGATCCTCCCTACCTTCTTGTGACACAAAAATGGCCTTTTATAAGCGTGGCAGCAATCCCTCAATACCTGGGCAGTTCAAACAATAAACCAAGTTAAGTGAGTGGGAATATTCCACAGAGGTTCTCAGGCCCCTAAATAGTATGAGGCAACAACCCTTACAAACATGGAAAAATTCTTTTAACTGTGTGTTTAAACCAGTGACAAGACTATCGATGTTTCCAACCATTTACGGATAGTCCCAGGCCCAAACAACAGGAACTCTGCAATACGGTGGACCCGCCAAGATTATAAAACATGATATACAACATATCACATCCAGGGGACTCCATCGCAATCACAATCAGCGAAATACCCATGCTCTGTGATGATCGTGAACTTGCCGGGATAATAGAATGCAGTTTATAAAATATCACATTTGGATCATCCCCACAAATCGCAATCAGCACATGTATATCGACATGGTACTTGTACGATATGTGATCATGATTATACCAAATCACAAATGGCTTCATTGGGGGCTGATTCTTAAGTACTCGTTCCTCCTCCAACTTGCGATATGCAATATCATAATCACAATGGGGATCCCGTTGGGGCCGATTCTCCTTAAGTTGCGACCTCTTTTTCTGTGATAAGAAAAATGCAGGACCAATGAAAGCCTACCACTTGGCACTTCCCCATTTGCTGAGAGTGTTTTCCACATCACTCCTCCTGCCACATAGATATGTCAAACATAAACTTTGAATTACTTTAACTTCTTCATATGAACTTGGATTTGAGTATCATTCACACCGTTGGAATCAAGATGACAAGCAATTCGATCTGATGCTAGGTTTATCTAGATTCTACCACTTTTAGTTTTGAGCCTTTTACCATGCCATTGGAACTTTTTGAAGATCCACCTGGATCAATACTCTAAGATACTCCTAGACCAACCCTCTTGGACCAATCGTCCAGGATCCTCCTGGAGCAATCCTCTAGGATCAATCCTCCCCACTAAGAGCTTTTGGACCTCCAAAAGACTTTTCAGTCAATTGGAAAGTGAGGAAATTTCTCCCTCAAATTTTCCTTCTCCATCCATCGATCTTTTCTTGGATGCATTCCTTTGAAGCCAATATGGATATACTCCACATTTCCCCATTGTGAAGTTTTGGCTTTTCGGTCAAGTATGATATCTTTAGGAAACTTATCTAGATACTCTGGTGCAAAATCATTCACTATAGGAATCTTTGCAACCTCCTTAGTATCCATAATCAATGGAGGTCCATAAAGCTTTAGATTTTCTACATTTACCACTTAGTACATATGCATATAAGTAGGCAAGTCAAGATCAAATGCATTGTCTCCAATCTTTGCCAATATGGTGAAGGGACCATATCGGATGGCTCTCAACTTCTTCCCTTCTCCCTTCTTTATATCCTTGCTGATATGGAGCCATACCTTATTCCCAACTTGAAACTGATGATCAACTCGGTTCTTATCATGTCAAGATTTATACCGAGCTTGAATCTTCTCCTACTTCTCCTATAGTTCCTGATGAATCACCTGTATTTGCTAAATGAACTTCTATACTTTGTCCCCATTATCTCATCCATCGCTATCCTCCTCATTCCCAAAAACCATGTTCAAGGGATCTCTAGGTAGATAGCCAAAACATGTCTCAAATGGTGAGCTCTGTGTAGATGAATATGCTTCTCAATTGTATGCATGATGCACATAAGGAAGTTTTTCATCCCACAATAGCCTCGCAACAAGTGTACCACGGTGCAGTTGAAAACCTCTATTTGTCCATCGGTCTGTGGATGAAATGCTTACTTATTTTCAGCTTAGTGTCCATCATTCTCCACAAGCTGGTCTAAAACTCCCCAAGAAAGCAAGAGTCTCGATCTGACACAATAGATGTGGGCAACACAAAACGGACCCAAACATTCTAAAAGAAAAGAAAAGCAGCCTACTCAGCAGTGACCTGCTTTTTAGAAGGAATTAAAATACACATTTTACTAAAACGACCCACAATGACATGAAAATAGTCGTGACCTTTCCTAGACAGGAAAACCTCCTACAAAGTCCATGGGCACACTTTTCCATAGTTGACTCGGAATAGGGAGTGGTATGTAGAGCCCAAATTTTCAATTAGAGGGCTTTGAAACAAAACACAACACACAACCCCTTACAAAGTGAGTCACAATGTTTTTCATATGAGGCCAAAAACAAAACCTTTGCAAATGATATAAATTTTTCTCAATTCCAAAATGACCAGACACCAGAGAGGTACGAGGCTCTCTGATTACATGAAACCTTTCATCACTAGGTATGCACAATTTTCCAAGGTGGTACAATAGATTTCCCTACAAGTAATAGTTGTCCACCTACGATCCATGAGTTAGTTTGGCATAGATTTCTTTAAAATAACTATTGTTAGCATATTGTTTAGCATAACATTTTAACGATAAAGAAACATTTTGGAAAACAACAGATGCAGAAATAGGAGGGTGAGAAAGCATATCTGCTACTTTGTTGCTTGTGCCCTTCTTGTATCTTATCACCAAATGAAACTGTTGGAGGAATCCCATCCATATGAAACGATGGGCTTGCTAAAGCTTGGTCTGTGACTGAATATACTACAAGGGTTGATGATCCGTATGGATGATGGTCTCCTCACCGATCAGATATTGTTTCCACTTCTTTACACCCTAGACCAAGGCATACAACTCCCTATCATACGTGGGATAATTCAAAACAAAATGGGATAAATTCTCTTAATGGTAACATACAGGATTTCTTTGCCACATCAATACAACGCCCATGTCATATCCTCTAGCATCTGTTTCAATTTCAAAAGGCTGTTGAAGTTCTGGTAAGGCTAGCACTGGTGTTGTGTTGATCTTCTCTTTCAGTGTGTCGAAGCATTTATGTTGTTTTCCTCCCCACTGAAAGGCCTGCTTCACACTATTCAAGGTGTGCAAGGGGATTGCGATAATGAAGAAGTTCACAATGAACCTTCTCCAATAATGTACCTCGCCCAAAAAACTTCGAACATCTGTAACATTCGTGGGCTCAAGCCAATTCATAATTGTCTCCACTTTAGAGGCATCTATCTTCAATTTTCCAGTGCCGACAATGTGTCCTAAATATCAAATAAGTCTTCTCAAACTCACACTTTGATAGTTTCAAATACAACTTTTAACTTTTCATAAAATCAAGCACTTTCTTTAGATGACACACATGTTCATCCCATGTCCTACTATACATAAGAATATCATCCAGATATACAAGAACAAAATGATCAATAAAAGGTCTATATAAATCATTCATTACCCTCATAAACATGGATGGAGCGTTGCATAGTCCGAATGGCATCACCATCTATTTGAACAACCCCTATTTGGTTTTGAACGCAGTCTTCCAAACATCCTTCTTTGAAATTATAACCTGGTGATAACCACTACACAAATCCAACTTTGTAAAATAAACAAAATTTTTCAACTGATCTAACACTTCATCAATGCAAGGGAGAGGGTATCGATTCTTCACCGTGATCTTGTTCAACGCCCTGTAATCTATGCACATTCTCCATGTGTCATCTTTCCTGGGCACCAATATGATTGATTAGCCACAAGGAGTAGAACTCGGTCTGATGAATCCCTAATTTAATAGGTCCTGCACCTATTTCTTGATCTACTCCATCTCGATAGAAGCCATCCTGCACATGCCAACATTCAGTAAAGGAGAATCTTGTTGGAAATGGATCTCATGTTGGATTTTTTGTTTAGGGGGAAATCCTCTCAGTTCCTGAAACAATCCATCATAATCAAAAACAATTTCAAATAATTATTTCTTATTATCAAGATTACAGCATTTGAAAGTGTCAACCATCTCCCTCTTTCACTCTCACTATCATGAGAATGAACCCTTTTTTGGAATTAACTAGTCGTTTAATTTGTCCTATGCTTACAAGGCTAGCATTAACTTTTGTATGATGAGCTCTGACTATATACTCTACCCCATCCTTTGTGAGGTGGTACGTTTTTTCTTGCTGAACGAAAACGACCTTTCTATCGTATGGATATGGGCTTCCCAAGATGATTCCATAGATGTCCAAAGGAACTACATCTAACTCTACCTCATCAAATAAATTAGAAGCAATAACAAATCTGGCCCTACACTACTTGGTGACCTGCAATTTGGCTTTATCGCTTACCCAACTAAGCGGGTATGGACTCAGATGAGGCTTAGTTTCAAGGCCTAACTTTTTCACTAAGGACTTTGAGATTAAGTTTGCTTGGGAACCTAAATCAAATAGAGTTTCCACCTTTGTATGTTTTATGAAAACTCTAATGTGGAATAACTCAATTCTCTTCCACTCATTACTTATAGGCACATTCAAATAACTGGTACTTGCAACCGAATCAGAACTATCATTAATAGAAAGAGTACCTCTTGCGCCCATGGTTGTGATCAATGTCTCATCACTGGAATCTGATCCAAGGTCCTGCATTGTTGCCACTGTCTTCTGCTTCCCCTTTCCACCGAATCTCTTCGGTCTCAACTTCGGATGCAAATTCCAACAATGTTCCTCTTCATGACCATCCTTCTTGCAATGACTGCAAGATGGCGTTTCTCCTTCCCCTTTCTTGGCTACAACAATTTTATTATCATTCCCTTTTCATTTTCCTGGAATTTTCCATGTTGAGGTTTGAAAGAAGTCTTCTTGGCTTGATCATCTCTTCCATTCTTTCTTTGTCTTTCAAGATGAATAGCCTTTATGTTGGCTGCATCAATTTTAGTAGGCTCAAATAGTAATAGTGAGTGTCTTATGTAACTATGTAGTGCACCAACATACTTAGTTAGAGTCTCGGGCGAATCTAATGAGATGCCCAGATTCAGTGCTTGTTTATGAAATTATTCAGTGAATTTTTTCACATTCTAGCCCTTACCTTGCCTTAGATATTGCCATTCCATAAGTGCCTTTTTTTATAATCCAAAGGGTAAAATTGGTCTTTCAATGCAGAAATAAAACTATACCGAGAGGATAGAAGGTTACTTGACTTTGTGCTACGTTTCCGCAACTTTCTCTCCCACTAAATGAGAGAAGTGTCACTCAACCAAAGAGATACTAACTAGACTTTCGCCTCATCTTCTTCGGTTTGCTGGATACAGAAATAAACCTCTATCTTTCTTATATAGTTATTAATTTTTTCTACACTACACTCTCCATTGTACATGGGCAGGTCAAAATTTACGTCTAACTTGAACAACAATTTCTTAGATGTCTACTTGGAATTTAGATGAGAGTGGTAAGAACCATCACTTGAAGGAGAAGGAGGAGGCTCTTCTCCACCATCTTCATGATTTGCTAACCCATGGTCATCAACATCCTTCTTCTCATGCCCAAGCGCCTTCTCATACTCTGCAAAATACTTGTCTACTTTCCCCGCCATATTGTAGAATACCTTGCAGAAATTCTGTTCCTCTTCCCAACAAGCTTCTTCCTTGGCAATTTTTCTTCTTCGATGTGCACGTCCTACTTTAGGATCAAAGGAATTAACTGTTCCTCCTCCTTTTCGCAGCTTGTTCCGGGTTAGCATAAACTCATGCAATTTGCATCTACAAAGACCTGCTCCGATACGAAACTTGATCCAACATATTTTACTTACAGATGCATCGAAATTACATATAACAAACTTAATTAATCATGGAACCTAAAAGCACCTAAACACTGAAGAAATAATCATAAGAGCACAAAAACCATGACACAGTGATTTTATTACGAAGTTCATCCAATTTGGACTATGTCTCTGGGCCTTGCTCAATAGTGGCGAGGGATTCATTCATTAAGTGGCATAGAAAGAGATAAAAGTATAAGCAACATTGTCTACAATCCTTATACCTCCAAGGTGGAAGATGGAAAAATAATGGAGAGCCCAACTTCAAAAATAGACAGAACCACTGAAGCGAAAAATCGTTCAAAAACACCTATTCAAACACCCAATTTGGATAATAGGGCCTTCTGCAACTTCTCGAAACCTCCCTACTACTCAAGGTTAGGTACCAGCCTACTGCTAGGGTCAGGGTTTGTTGTACTATACTTCTAAACTATTCTGTTGATCCTCCCTACCTTCTTCCAACACAAAAATGGACTTTTATAAGCATGGCAGCAATCCCTTAATACCTGGGCAATTCAAACAATAGACCAATTTAAGCAAGCGAGCGTATTCCACAGAGGTTCTTGGGACCTTGAATAGTATGTGGAAACAACCCTTACAAACATGGAAAATTTATTTTAACTGTGCATTTAAATTGGCAGTTCCAACCATCGACAAATAGTCCCAGGCCCAAACAATAAGCACTTTACGATATGGCGGACCCGTCGAGAATATATAACATGATATACAACATATTACATCCGAGGGACCCCATCGCAATCACAATTGGTGGGATACCGACACTCTATGATGATCATGGACCTGCCAAGATAATAAAATGCAGTTTATAAAATATCGCATCTGAATCCTCCCTGCAAATCGCAATCAGTAGAGTCAATCGGTAACATGTATATCGGCATGGTACTTATGCGATATGTGATCGAGATTATATTGCATCACAACCTGGCTTCACCAGGGGCTGATTCTTAAGTACTCGTTCCTCCTCCGAATTGCAATATGCATTATCACAATTGCAACTGGCATCCTACCAGGGTCGATTCTCCTTAAGCAGCGACCTCTTTTTTGTGATAAGTGAAATGCAGGACCAATGGAAATCTGCTAGTTGGAACTCTCCATTCGTTGAGAGTGTTTCCTACGTCACTCCTCATGCCTATTGGCATTATGATACAGGTATTGTCCTTGATGGCAACTCACTCAGATGAAAGATCACAGTACAACAGGTTAACAACAAAGAATTACATATCAGACTACAAAGAATGAAGAAAGAGAGGTATACGCAGGTTCACCTTGACCAAGGTGCATATACACACAGGTTCACTGAACAAAAGTAGCGTATACGTACACACGCACTTTTACAGAAGGAAAAGCGCGTATATCTTGGAAAACAATTTTTTGGTCCAAGGTATTTGGTCCATGGTATTTTGATCCATGGTATTGGTCCAAGGTATCTGGTTCGAGGTATTGATCCTAGGTATTTGGTCCAAGGTATTGGTCCTAAGTGGTTTTGGTCCATGGTATTGAGAAAGGCCTAAAACTATAAAAGGAGGAGAAGATCACTAGGCCAGGTGTGCAAGTATCGAATATTTGATGAATTGTGAGATCTAGTATGTAGGTTATTGGCTTATGGTGTTGTGCTTGATCTGAACCAGGGATGAACCTTAGTGGTTTATGGAGGATAATATCTAATGATGGATCGAGATCTTAAGGCTTGAAATGAATTATCTTTATATGGGTTGATCATGTTTATTCTAGATCTGAATACTGACGCATATGTTGTTCTGTAAATATTATGATTAGGGTATAACTGAAGTCTAGAATAGCTGCATAATTATGAATTAATATTTGCAGATGTATACACTGGTTGGCTTTGAGAAAAGCACACATACATGCAGGTTCGACACATGGAAGTAGCGTATACCTTATAAAGTATGTTTTAGTTGTTTATGTTTGCTGTTGTAGAGTCTTGGATTCTGGTTTGGGTTCTGGTTACTGTATTTTGAATGATTAGATTGATGGGTTGTCAAAGTGATTGATTGATTTGGTTGTGGTTGGTTCAGAAAGTGACTGGTTGATGCAGATGTATTTGATAATTGAATTATAGTTATGATGTTGTTGATGGATCTGGTCTAAAAATTTATGAAACGTGGTCCTTGGAGGAAGGAAGAAGGTCGTAGTCTTCTGTAGGTCGCAACCTATGTACTAGTAAACATATCGTCTAGTACAAGATTTAGGGGGTTGTAGCTACCTTCCAGTAGAAGCTGGAGAACAAGAGAAGGTTGTAACTTTCTGCAGGTAGAAGCCTCTGTACTGGTATAAGTCTGCACCAGTACAAAACTGTAAATAGATTTTCTTATTATTAAAAGAAGACAGAGACGACAAAAGCAGGTGGTTTTCACCCACATTGGGTTTCCACCTTATATCTTGGTGTTCATGTGTGTTTCTTATGTGTGATTATTTATTCTACTTTTATTGCACTATCTAATAAATCTCTAATATACTGGTTAAAGTTCAATGCATGATAAATTGGGTAAATTAAATGTTCTCTGCATATACGCTGGTTTCTTTAAGTACAGTCGCGTATACATGCTAGTTCACTTAGATGAAGTAGCATATAAAAATCTATTTGGACAATTAAATTATTGATCCGATAACACTGATTCACCCCCTCTCTCAGTATTATTTTGAACAATTTGTATCAGAGCAAGTCCTTTAGAAGAAGCTTGTTCGCTTGAAGGGAGATCCATCATCATGAGTAATCAAGAAAGCGTGGGATCCATCAACCAGACAATCTTTGATGGGAGGAACTTTGTTTATTGGGAGATAAGAACCACAACCTATCTACAATCACTTGGAACAGATGTCTGGGAAATCATAGAAGGAGGATATACATTTCCATCAGCAATTCCTACAAATACGGCAGGTAGAAAGCAATATGAAACCAATGCCAGGGTTGTCAATACATTATTGGGGAGTCTGTCACAATCAGAGTTTGTCAAAGTTATGCAACTCAAATCATCCAAATAAATATGGGACAAAATCGTTCTAAGCTATGAAGGAGACTCTAAGGGAAAACATGCTAAACTGCAAACTCTCAAAATTCAATATGAAACTCTTAAGATGCACAATGATGAAAGTATAGCTAGTTACTTATTACGTATAGATGAGGTTGTTAATTGCATGAAGAATCTGGGTGAAGAGATAATGGAAGTTACCTTAGTTGAGAAAGTTTTAATATCCTTGTCTGCTAAATTTGAATCAAAAGTATCTGCCATAGAAGAAAAACATGATCTACAGACTATCACTATGACACAACTTCATAGAATATTCACTGCCTTTGAGATGAGAAAAGGAGGCCCATCAGATATGAGAGAAGCCACATTGAAAGGTTCAGAAAAAGGAAAGGAAGAACTCAATGAATCAGGACATATTTCAAAAGAAGAATATGAAGTAAACTTTGTCAAGAAGCTTCAACGGGGTTCCGGAAGATTTAGAGGTAAACTTCCTTTCAAATTTTTTACTTGTGGTAGAGTCGGTCATTATGCTTCCAAATGTCCTCATAAATATAAATATGATAAAGGGAAGGAATCTACAAAATGGAATAGAAAACAAAGTGTAGTTAAAAATAGTTACTATACTCATGAAGATAGCGATGGTTTATCAAACAGTGATGAAGATGAAAATAGTAATGACCATAGAATTCTAATGGCTTATGAAGATGATAATTTTTGGGATGCTTTAGAAGAATGTGACCTTCATGAAGAAATATCTAAACTCAAAATCTGTTTAGAAGAAAAGAATGTGATTATAGATAACTTGACATACCAACTTGCTGAAAGAGAAAAACACAATGAAAAACTAGAATGTGAAATTGTGGGTCTAAGAAAGGATCTTGAGAAAACAAAATCTCTCAATATTAGATTTGCTAAAGGCTCAGAAACCTTAAATGAAATTATCAAAGTGCAACATTCTTCTCTAATAAAGACAATTCTTGGATATACTAAAGAAGCATCCCAATCATAGAAGCCGTCAACCTCCACTAAAAGTTATCTTGATGCAACGAAGAACAGTGAACAATATGACAATCATCAGCAAAGGCATAAAGAAGATCACCAGGTAAATCAGGCTCAAGTTGCTTCAAGGATGAAAAGAAGCCACAACCAACCTTAGGTAAATCATACTCAATTTTCTTCAAAGATGAATATCAATAGAAACTACAATCACCATTTCAATAGATTCGATAATTGCAGGAACTTCTTTAATGGTCAATGTTTCTCATGTCATAATTTTGGACATAAAGCTGCTCAATGTGTTGCTTACAAAACCATCATGACTAGAGAAGCATGAAATCAAAGGAATGTGATAGGTATCAAGAAAAGTTCCTATAATAACTTTTCTCTTCTTGAAAATGAAATAGAATTCTCAATCTGTACAACTTTGGACATGAAGAATCTGAATGCAGGAGTAAATTTCAGCAAATATCTCAAAAGGAGCAAACTCCATTAAATCCCAAAATATGGAGAAGGAAATAACCCCAAACAGAAAGATATGGTATAGACTTGTATGAAGAAGGACAAGAAAATCAGTGATACATCGACATTGGATGCTAAAAACACATGACAGGTGACAAAGAAAAACTTCACTCATATAATGCCTTAGAAAAAGAAAATAATGTCTCATTTGGAAACGACACTCCTGCTGTCATAAAAGGTAAAGGATCTATTTTCTTGAAAGAAAAGGTTAAAGCTGAGAATGTTATGTATGTAGATGGTCTAAAGCATAACCTGTTGAGTGTCAGTCGAATGTGTGATCAAGGAAATGAAGTGGTGTTTTGATCAAATGGATGTGTTGTTCGTGAGCTTGATATAGGAGAAACCATGATCAAAGGTACAAGAACTCCAAAAAAAATTTACATACTCAAGGGAGGACAACAACAGTGCTATCTAAGCAAAAATGATGAAAACTAGCTATGGCACAAAAGATTGGGACATCTAAGCTTTTCTCAAATAAGAAAATCATGCAGATTCCAGGCTGTTCGTGATCTTCCAGATATCAACATTCCTTAAAATACAATATGCAAACCATGTCAATTCGGTAAGAAAACTAGATCTCACTTCATTGAAAAAGAAAGGTCAGCTAGTAAGCCTCTTGAACTTGTTCATACTAATTTATGTGGATCATCAGGGAAAAAGTCACCTCATGGAGAAGAATACTTTATATTGTTCATTGATGATTTTTCCATAATGTGTTGGATAGGTATTCTAAAGCATAAAGATGAAGCATTTGAAAAGTTCAAAGCCTTCAAAGCTTTGGTTTAAAATGAATCAGATCGCAAAATCAAATGCCTCAGATCTGATTGAGGAGGGGAATTTATCTCAGATGAATTCTTTGACTTTTGTGAACAACATGGAATAAAAAGGTAGTTCTCCACCGCAAGGACTCAACAAAATGGAGTGGTGGAAAGAATGAATAGAATTGTTCAACAAATGGCTCGAGCTATGCTAGATGAATCTGGAACTCCTGCAACCTTCGGGGGTGAAGCTGCATTCGCCGCTGTAACTATTTTCAACCAAGCAAATGTTCAGGTAAACAACACTCAAACTTCACATGAACTTTGGTATGGTAAGACTCCTACAGTTATATACTTTAAAGTTTTTGGAAGCAAATGCTATATCAAAAGGATTGATGAAAAACTTGGTAAGTTTGAGCCCAGGGCAGATGAAGGTATTCTTCTTGGTTACTCTTCCCGAAGTAAAGGATATAAATGTTATAATAAAATACTTGGGAAAATTGTTGAAAGTATTGATGTTGTAGCTAATGAAGCATGCAAAAATCCAAAACAGATAAAAACCAAAGATTATGACAATTAAGAAGATGGGGATTATTTTCCCACATCAAATCACAATGATTCTGAAGAAGAAACTAGTGAAGCACCAGAAGAAGAGATAACATTAGAAGAAAAGACTTCGTCTAGGTATGTTCAGAAAAAATCATCCAGAAACTCAAATTTTAGGGGAAAAAGAGACAGGTGTATAGAAAAGAAGAACTATTACAGAAACCTCAAGCTATCTAGCATTACTATCCTCCACTGAACCTCAAAATGTAAATGAAGCATGCAAAGATGAATGTTGGGTCAAGGCCATGAATGAAGAACTTGAGAAAATTGAAAAGAATAATATTTAGGAATTAATTCCTAGACCTCAAGATAAGAATGTCATAGGAACTAAATGGATATTCAAAAACAAGCTGAATGAAAATGGAGAAGTTATTAGAAACAAGGCCAGACTTATTTGTAAAGGATATGCTCAACAAGAAGGTATAGATTTTGAAGAAATTTTTGCACCTGTTGCTAGACTTGAAGCCATAAGGATGTTTCTTGCTCTTCTAGTTTTCAGAAATCCAAATTATACCAAATGGATGTAAAATCTTCCTTCCTTAATGGAGACTTAGAATAAGAAGTCTATATTGAACAAACAGAAGGATTCATTTTTGTAAATGATGCAAAACTTGTATGCAAAATTAGAAAGGCTCTCTATGGTCTAGAACAGGCTCCAAGGGCCTAGTATTACCATCTTGACAATTAATATCTCCACCAACAGGGTTTTTCAAAGGTGTCAGCAGATAGAAATCTATATACAAATATTGGCACTGATAAATTGCTAATAATTGTTGTTTATGTTGATGATATCATTTTTGGTAGCAATGAAGAATCCATGAGTCAGAATTTTGCTTCAGTAATGCAGCAAGAATTTGAAATATCCTTGCTTGGTGAGCTTAGCTATTTCCTTGGTCTACAAGTTCAACAAAATAAAGATGGTATTTTTCTTTCACAAACCAAATATCTCAAACAGATCTTGAAAAAGTATGACATGGAAGATTCTAAACTAGTATGTACCCCAATGGTAATGGGATGCAGTCTCGGCTCAAATGATGAATCAACAGCAGTACATCAACCAACTTACAGATCCATGATTGGCAATCTGATTTATCTAATAGGTACCCAACCTGACATCATGCATGCAATAGGAATAGTTGGAAGATTCCAAGAAAATCCAAAGGAATCACACCTTCAGGCAGTCAAAATTATTTTCAAATATCTTCAAGGAACACAGAACTTTGGTTTATGGTATCCTAGAGATACAGATCTTACTCTTCATGCATATACAGATGCAGATTGGGCAGGAAGTCTTGATGAAAAAAAAGCACTAGTGGTGGTGCATTCTATATGGGTTCTATGTTAGTGTCTTGGTTCAGCAAGAAACAAAGTTCAATTGCATTATCTACAGCTGAAGTAGAATATGTGGCTGCTGCATCTTGCTGCACACAACTAATTTGGATGATGCAAACCTTGCAAGACATTTAGATCACATGTACTCCACCCATGTCCATTGTATGTGATAATAAAAGTGACATCAGTATTTCAAAGAATCCAGTCATGCACTCCAAGACCAAGCACATACCGATCAAATGTAATTTTCTACGTGAACAAGTGCTTGAACAAAAGGTCAAATTGGAGTGTGTTCCCTCCAAAGAACAGGTTTTTGATATATTCACTAAACCACTGCCCAGATAGACATTTGAATAGCTTAGACAAATGCTGGGAGTAGTTGCTACATCATCCCGCTGTTAAATCATATTTTTCAGAGAAAGGTTGTTATATGCGAGTTTCATGAAGCATAGTTGTGTACATATGTAGGTTTATGTGGGGATAGTCACGTATATGTTGGTTTGAGGAAAAGGAGTGGGCTAGACTCAGGAAAAAGGGGTCTAATATAGTTCTGTCAATTATCTGATCTATTTTATGATGGTTACAATCTGCTGATAACATGTGGAAATATTTTGATCCTCATAAGTTGTTGATAACCTGTTGTATATCTAATTGATGATGATGCCTTGATATTTCTTATTGATATATGCAATAATTAGATCTGACAGTGAACATATGGCACAGGATCAAGGGGAGCATATGCTTATAATAATGCATTGCTGGAATTATCTTAGAAGATCTTGGTACAAATCCAGATAATTGTTTTGATTCAGGTGACTCTTTTGATGATGGAAATATACAGACCGTTGATCCTGATGTTGCTAATGGTGCAGATCATATGTGGTATATGATAGTTTCTGATGACTATCATGGTCTTTTTTAGATCATTTGTCCCTATCATAAATGTCATGTATGTCATTTAATGTAAAGGTCATGAAAATACCTAATTTGTAACCCCAGTATGCATGGGATGGATGATGTAATATTTCTTGTTTTGTCATGTATAAACAATTGGTATACCCCTACTTGGTTGGGTGGATAAGTCAAATTTGGTATATCCCCAATTGGTTGGGAGATGGATGTATGAGTCATTGGTGATAGGAAGGTCATCCTCACATAGTTGATTTATAAAGTCATGTTATTCTTTTAGAAAATCTTCTTGCATACTTTGCTAGTGCTCAGGGGGAGCATGAACCTTTGCCCTTGATGTTAAAGGGGGAGAGTGACTTCGTGTTGTTGTTGCCATCAAGTCCAAAGGGGAAGATTGTTGGTATTATGATATAGGTGTTGTCCTTGATGGCGACTCACTTAGATGAAAGATCATAGTACAATAGGCTAATAGCAAAAAATTATGGATCTGACTACAAAGAATGAAGAAAGAGAGGTATACACAGGTTCACCTTGACCAAGGTGCATATACACGTAGGTTCACTGAACACAAGTAGCATATACGTACACATGCACTTTCACAGAAGGAAAAGCGTGTATATCTTGGAAAACTAAGTTTTTGGTCCAAGGTATTTGGTCCATGGTATTTTGATCCATGGTATTGGTCCAAGGTATCTGGTCCGAGGTATTGACCCTAGGTATTTGGTCCAAGGTATTGGTCCTAAGTGGTTTTGGTCCATGGTATTGAGAAAGGCCTAAAACTATAAAAGGAGGAGAAGATCATTAGGCCAGGTGTGCAAGTATCGAATATCTGATGAAGTGTGAGATCTAGTATGCAGGTTATTGGCTTATGGTGTTGTGCTTGATCTGAACCAGGGATGAACCTTAGCGGTTGATGGAGGATAAGATCTAATGATGGATTAGATCTTAAGGCTTGAAATGAATTATATTTATATGGTTTGATCATGTTTATTCTAGATCTGAATACTGACGCATGTGTTTTTCTGTAAATATTATGATCTGGGTATAATTGAAGTCTGGAATAGTTGCAGAATTATGAATTAATATTTGCAGATGTATACGCTGGTTGGATTTGAGAAAAGTGCGTATACACGTAGGTTCGACACATAGAAGTAGCGTATACCTTATAAAGTATGTTTCAGTTGTTTCTGTTTGTTGTTGCAGAGTTTTGGATTTTGGTTTGGGTTCTGTCTATTGTATTCTGGTGACAGTATTATGAATGATCATATTCATGGGTTGTTAAAGTGATTGATTGATTCAGTTGTGGTTGGTTTAGAAAGTGATTGGTTGATGCAGACGTATTTGATGATTGAATTATAGGTTATGATGTTGTGGATGGATCAAGTCTGAAAATTTATGAAACGTGGTCCTTGGAGGAAGGAATAAGGTCGTAGCCTTCTGTAGGTCGCAACCTATGTACTAGTAAACATATCAGCTAGTACAAGAGTTAGGGGGTTGTAGCTCCCTTCCAGTAGAAGCTGGAGAATGAGAGAAGGTTGTAACCTTTTGCATGTAGAAGCCTGCATACTAGTATAAGTCTACACCAGTAAAAAATTGTAAACATATTTTCTTATTATTAAAAGAAGACAGAGACGACAGCAACAGGTGGTTTTCACCCACATTGGGTTTCCACCTTATATCTTGGTGTTCATGTGTGTTGCTTATGTGTGATGATTTATTCTTCTTTTACTGCACTGTCTAATAAATCTCTGATATACTAGTTAAAGTTCAATGCATGATAAATTGGGTAAATCAAAAGTTCTCTGCATATACGCTAGTTGTTTTAAGTACAGTCGCGTATACACGCTAGTTCACTTAGCTAAAGTAGCATATAAAAATCTATTTGGAAAATTAAATTATTGATCTGATAATACTGATTCACCCCCCCTCTCAATATTATTTCCAACACTACCCCCTGGACAAGTCAAACATCAACTTTGACTTACTTTAACTTCTTCATATGAAGTCAAATTTGAGTTTCGTTCATACCGTTGGAATCAAGACGATGAGTGCTTCGATCCGATGCTAAGTTTATCCAGATTCTGCCAATTTTTGTTTTGAGGCTTTTACCATGCCATTGGCACTTTTTGAAGATCCACTTGGATCAATCCTCTAGGATCCTCCTGGATCATTTACCTACTATGAGGTTGGTTACCTTTGACCTTCATCAACCTACCACAATATTATATCCATGATGTATTAAAATGTTTCCTTAAATGACAAGATGCTTGACAATGTATTGTAGTAAATGACAATCATAGCATATAATAAACATTTCTTACAAGTTGGGTAAAATTGAATGCATACCACCCCCATAATAGTAATATTTGTATCTATTCGATTCAAGTTGTAATCAATGAGCAACTCTTCCCCTGCAGCTATTGATTTCATGACACATACAAATACACAGTTTCCTTCATAACCCTCGAATATGCAATTGGGTTTCTTATTTATGGTCACGGGCCATGTACTAATAAAACCTACAATATTCCCTGCTTCTTTTGGCCTTCCATAAATATACATAGTTGCACCTTTATTTTTATCATTGTCTTTTAGTTGTATATAACTTGCGGCCACTCCATATCTTCACATACTTTTCGTATATTAGACTAGTCATACCCATTCATTATAGTTATAACAAAGTTCAGCATACTCCATCAATTCAATTAACCCTCTGTAACATACCTTTATTCCATCCATGGAAAATAGCCCCAAACCATATAATGACGATGGGGAAATGCGATATATCCTTAAGTTTACAAAAAAATTAGTGTCTATTTCAGGAAGATCCTTGGGTGCCCATTGTTTCACTAGATGTTTGTACATCAAGGGCACCTTGATGTCATCTATGCTCTCATCATCATAAGAACATGACCCCAATTTAGCGAGAAACAAATCCATGCATCTATGGAATTTTATCCTAATATTTTCACCTCTCATTGATCTTCGCCTATTAGATGACGTAGCATATGTTTGGTCAATTTCTTCTATCATACCCAAACTTTTGTCACTTAACGAAGATAGATCTGACAAATACTTGTTTGGTTGAAAGTCCTATAACACTATGTTACTGTCTTATAAATATAATGATCAAGGTATGATTGTCTAGCTATTTATCCTGAGGGATGTTGTAACTTATTTTTTACTTTTAGATGTTTTTATCCTTCTAAAAAAGAAAAGAAAAAAAAATAGAAAAAGAAAAGGAAAAAGAAAAAAAAGAAAAGAAAAAGAAAAATAGAAAAATCATAAAAATAAAAAATAAAATAGAGAAAAAATAAAAAGGGGATAAAAGAAAAACATGTGAAAAAATGAATAAAAATAAAAAACTCCCCAAAGGGCATGCTAGTTAAAATGTCGCCTTAAGTTTTATATTATGGTTAATTTTAATTAGTTAGCAAAACATTTTGTTTAAATTTGTAAATAAAGAAGATGTGATGTTTTGTCCATTTCGATAAAACGCATGTATGATTGAATGGACGAGATGATCCCTGCTTGGATTAATGGTGGAGGATGATGTTCGCGCCCCCCCGTGAGCTTTTGGAAATTAATGGGGGGTCTTCGGAATATGGTTTTGTGGAAACCACCGAGACCCACGTCGAGACTTCACGGTGACTTTGGGGCCCTCCCCTCCTTTATCGCTTACCATTTGCACCCCCCCTCTCCCCATCAAAAAAAAAACCACTACCTGCTCCCGCTCCATTCAGGGAATGCCACTTGTCATCCACTCATCCACCCACATCACATTACCATTGTCGTTGAATCTTCACGCCAATATTCATATGGATTTTTCCATTAATGACTCCTACCAATTTTTATTTCTTTTAATGAAACACTCCAAAAATGGTAATGTTTCCATTATTTAGCCCCCTCTCACTTTAAAAAACCCTGCATCACCTTACATTAGTCCCTTTTTCCATTCGTTTGATCTATGCAGGTTTTTACCTGAAGATTTTCAAGTGCATGAGTGCCCTTTGCAGCAACATTCCCCTTTTGTAATTGATCAATTGCAGTATGGTAATACTATTTCCTTAGCCTCCATTACAGTCAAAGATGTTGTCTCATAAAGGAAAGGTGAAAATGGTTGTTGAAAGTCCTGTATTACCTCTTATTTATAACTTAGATGAATTTCCTTTGGTCGACACACAATATAAAATAGTGGAAACCCAATGTGAGTTCGACTTGTATGAGCTTCATAACTAGGAAAAAAAAAATTAGATAATAATGATGAGTTGAGTATCTCATAGTCATTCTTACCTCAATTCATTTTTCCCCAAACTCATGTCTTCCAAGAATTTGTTACATGGTGTCATCTCAGGTATCTCCCTAGCCAGAAGGTTGTAATTTCCTAAAATAATGAAATTTTATTCGCAATTACATTGCAAGCTATCTGTCAAGCTCTTCATATTAATCATCAAGCTCCCTTACATCCATTTTCCAGTAATTCACTCATGGAAATATACTATAAGCTTACTTTCTCTCAACAAGACCATATTTTTGAGTCTTTTCTACATGAAAATTTTGAGTTACGGAGAAATAATCCCCCATATTCTGCTTCTATTTTCCTTGAAATGTGAAGGCAAGTTATTTCTATGGTTACTTTCCTATTATGTTATCCCACATATCAATGGGTAGATGAAGTAGTGTTAGTATTTTTGTCAGTGTTCTCAATTGGTCAGAAGCCACCAATCATTTTCAACTATAGTCAATATCTATTAGATGTTATTCATGACCAGTTTCTGAAGTTTACTCTTGAAGGTGCATTCAAACACCAGTCATTCCTTGTACATTTGATGTTGTTCTATCAAGAAGATAGGTTCAAATTTCAGTTGCAGAAGGTGGATGTACAAGGAAGACTGCTATCAGTCATTCATTGGACTTCCTTGTGAGAAAGAATTAAGAGGAATATTCATTTAGTAATTTTGTAGATCAATTTTTACATGTATCCTTATGTCTTCTTAGCAACAATGTTATACAATGGATTTCACTAGAAATCAAAAGATTTTTACATCTTACAGAACAAGCCAAGATTGGACACTGGTATCTTTACCAGAATTATATAGAAATTCGAATCTATGGATGTGAAATCCATTCCTTAAGGTTTTCTGTTTTTGTACGAGTAAGAACCTTTGCCTTGGAATATATCAGGAAAATTTTGAATATGGGTGACCTGCATTTTGTGTCAAGAAAAAAGAAGGAACAATTTAAACTGAAGGCACATGTTGGTCCTTACATCGTCAACACCATAGCAACAACAAAGGAGGGAGATGATTTACTAAAGAAAATGAAATTCAAGCTGAGTTTTACATGGTCTTATGATCCATTAGGGATAATTTCAAAATTAAGAGTTGAGAAAACCGCACCTTATGCACATACACCTAGACCATAGATAGAGAAATATTTCAATCAAGAGGATTGGACAAAGAATAAACTACAATAAGCTGAAGAGAAAATTGTCAGTCAAGCATCTCTACAAACTCCTATTTCAAAGGACAAAGAAGCCAAGAGATCAAGTGGAAGTATGTCTCCTATAGATTCAAGGTCTCAAGCTATAGACTTTCATGTTTTCAAGAGAAGAAAGAAGACAAATCCAAAGGAAAATACTAAGACATATACTAAAAATGATACTCAAACAAATACTCAAGAGGAATGATCAGAAGAAAAGGGCTCATAGGAGCAAGCTATAGTTTTTTAATAGGTCTTCCCACCACTCACTTCTCACACATTGAAGAGACCACAGAGTCACCTATATCTTCTACATCCCAGATTGCAACACAACAAAACATTTTTACCAGATATAGAGAGATTAAGAAGAAGAATGAAGCATTGAAGGCTACAACATACTTAAAATTTTGGAAGTAGACTTCTACTACTCAGCACAGATTGTTGTCTGCACTTGACACAAAGAAGGGACAGTTCCAATTAGCCTTCTTAGAACCTACAGTTCCAGTCCCTAAAGGTGCAGAAGACTACAAAACCTCTATCTTTTCTTTTGATACTAATAATATCCATGCAATCGATCAGATTGACTTGCATAAATAGGTTGGTGAAATGGTATACTCAATATTAAAAAGTTCAGACATGGTAGCCTCCAAGTCATTGGCCTCTCTGAACAACATGCATTCACAGCTAAATATAGAGTGAATGTCATCCTTAACCAAAGACACCAGAACCAAAGCTCTTGAAGATTTGGTGATTAAACTAGGATACGGTCCTAGTGACATCAAAGCAGTTGAGGAGATGATTAAACACAAGAATGTTGATATTCAAGCTCTGAGAAAGTAGCTCAAGCTTCCAACCACAGAGAATCCATAGACTAAAGAAATCACTCAGCTAGAGGTAGAGAAAGAAAAGTTGTTCAAGTTGATAGTTGAACAAAACATTCAAATTCAAAAAATGGAGATAGACATGGAGGCACTTTTGAAAGAAAAATAATTGTCAGTAGCTACAAGTATATAAGCACAACAGATAGTACAACAAACAACAGCAACAACCTCAACAGAAAGGGAAGAAACATCCACTCCAGATTCTTATAAAAAGTTAGTGAAAGCTCTGGGAGATTTATCATTAACCAACCAAGAAAATGAAAGATTGTTAGCATCATTGAAACAAATGGAGGAAAATAATATCAAAGCTGACAATGCATATTTAACAAAAGTGCAGAAAAATTTCAAGCTTACTCAACAGATTGGAAAGTATGAAAATCAGTCATTAACAACACAAATGTTGGTAGAGGCCAAGCAAAGCATATGGCATAACATTAATGCAAATATCACAGAGTTGTAGACATCATTCCATATTATATTTGAGCAGGAGAAACTAGTACAAAATGTCAAAGCAAAAATAGAACAAACAAAAGTTGAAATTGAACACAGGCCTCGAGAAGCACACAAAATTATTAAGATACTAAAATCCAAGACTAAGGACGAGCTCAAAGAACTTTAAATTCAAGATAGAACAGACACAACCATGGAAGTGTTAAGAGTTCTAGCAAAGAAGAACCCGATGATACAACTTGAAAACAAGTGCAAAGAGTTATAACTACAAGTAAAGAGATTTAATAGAAAATTTAATTTGTTGTTGGAGAAAGGGCTTTTACCTATGAGATATTCTATTGGAAAATTGATTCCATTAGAGAACTACCAAGACCAGTTGTGTAATATAGCTCCAAATACATCCAAATTTTCCAAATTGTGAGCAATAATAAGTGGATAAGCTTTCATGGAAGGCTTACAATATGACCTCTTCATTCAACATGAAATCCATATTTTGTTTCTCAATAAACCAAATTTTGAAACATACACAGAAGTGGATGAAAGATTTCAAAATATGGTAAATTTCTCTATTCCTAGTGAAGAAATATGGAATAAACTATTGGAGCTCATTGAGTAAAATCAAATAGAAATCTTACAGGTTAGAAGTCAAACAAAAGAAGCAGAAATGTAGCTACAATCAACTAAAACACTCCTCAAAGTGTAAACAAAACATCCAAATTAGTCCAGGATTGCTCTCATTTAGTTCTATTTTTTAAATATCTACATCTTCTAGTAGATATTATTTTGTAATTAATTTTATTTGAAGTCCAAATTAGTTCAAGACAGTCTCTATAAATATTTTCTAAAGAGAATTAGAAAGGGTTGGACTATGTAAAAGGAGAAGATATTTCTTTAATTTTAACATATGGACTTTATTTTGAAGTAATCAATTCAAAAATATAGAGGAAATATTATTTTAGGATTCTTGTGTCAAATAAATGGTGATGTTTCCCTCTCTATCAATTCGTTTTTCCTTCTAAGTTATCACATGAATTTTTCTTTCTTGATTGTTACAAGAAGATTATGAGTTGAATTTACTTACAAGACTCTACTTCGGCTTATTTAAACAATATGAATGTTTTCCTTTTGATATTAAATAAAAAATTCATTTAAGTATGCTTTATATTTTATTGATCTTCAAACATATTCATCTCACCCACACCATATTAAAATATTGTAAGATCCAGGAGTTTGCCTACCTCGCCCTGTTTCAGCTACTCTGTGTATTTGTGATTGATTACTGAATATTTTCATGACTCCATGCCCAATGGACTTTTCCTTCATCTGGCAACCAAAACTTTGAAAAAATTATCTTTGATCTTTCATATCTAGCCTCAGATATAAACAACAAATCAAAATCATATAAAGAGAGCTCTCTCTGAAGTTGGAAGGGATAGATCCCAACTTTAAAAGTGGTTTGTGGTTACCTCTATAGTTTCCTTTTCATCCTAGGAAAGATACAGAGTACTAATTCACTCCATGAAATGAGAGAAATTGTTAGCAATTGTCATAAGGGATGTTGAGAAACATCTTAATGAAACCACAAGAAAATTATAATAGTACAAGTGAGTTACAAGTAAGTTATCTTTTTTTAGATGAAGCCCTTGATAAGTTTATAAATTAGAGTGAGGTGAAGCTTCATTATCACCAACCTAAGTGCAATTCATCACAAGTGGAGAGCATGTGAAGTAACCACAACCTAAAGGAGTCTTGTCAAGCAAAGTAGGAGGTAGTCACTGGCTATGTTTTGTCTCTATTCCAAATTTCTACCCCCAAGCTCGATATCTCTCTTTGGAAAGAGCTTCTATAGGATCAATGTAGACACATTGAAATACACTGTGTGGGCCTTTTCGATGCAATCATAGTAAAGAAAAATCATCACAAATAGCCTTTCCACTACCAGTAGGTGCTACAACTAAAATATTATCATCTGAATTATAAATCACTACAAATACCTCAGTTTGAATAGGATTGAAGTATCTAAATTGTTTATATAGTGCTTCACATGAAGGATTTATTAATTGAGACACAAGAAGTGGTTGTAAGTCTAGCAACTCAGTTGGAGGTGGGTATTTCCTTAAACTATACAAATTGTGCAATACCAAATCAATACCCCCAAATTATTAGAAGAAATGGAAGAGATATGAAATCCTTCCTTACCTATCATATCTCTAGGCCAAAAAAAAGTATCCCACATAATCACCAATTTGTCCCACTATAAAGGCAAAATTTCCCTATCTTTGCCTCTCCTTAACATAGCCCAAGAATAACAAAGAAAAGTGACACAGAGATATCAGCAATGATGTTGCCTTGATTGATATTTTCTGTCATATCACAACCCTATGGACCTCCTCCCTCTTGGTGCATCACAATACACATTTTCATGGGATGATTCACAAGAGGCATATCCTTGACTATATCAATAATGAGATGTCCATTATCCACAATTAGAACTAATCTAGGTGAATTATCCTCATTCATGTCCTTGGGATGAACTTCACCATTACACATACCCACCCCGTGATGTCAAGTAATGGAAAATCAAGAAAAATCCACCATTAAGTGGACAACTACATGACATCTAGAACAACAAATGACACATCCAGATAGTTAAGAATATGAGTATAGGAAATATTACCACTAAAAATTTGGATTGATTCATATAAACCCTACCTTGAATTTATATAAACTAGAATTTCGTCCATTAACCACAAGGTATTCTCTACATACCCATCATCACCTATAATATAGGATCTAATTGAATATCATATGGATTTAATACCTACATTATTCCAAAGTTCAAGTGGGGTATGGGGAAATTTTACCCAAATCAAAACATTATATGATTTATATGTATCCACACATCAAAAAAAGGGTGCCATAGTATAAGCCCAAGAAAACAATGATTCATAAACCACGTATGGGCCAATATCTTCCATGTTTCCTCCTCATACCAAAGGATAAAACCATTCCATCCCGTCAATATGAAATGACTAATGGCGCTATACATGAGAAAAGGAAGTTCAAATTATTGTATCCACAATGATAAATGACCTATACTAACACATTAATTGAAGAACTTACTGACTAATATTTTGTTGAAAAATTCCTCAACTTGATAAAGAGAAATGTCCTTTCCTACCACAAGAGAAATAATATTACCATGTGATTTGATGGGCCTTTTCCTATACCAATGAATATTGTGGCTTGGTTTTGGAACATTTAATGAACCTTTATGCTCCTCAATCCCTAATCCACTCAGATGGAAGGAAAGGATGAAGAATGCCAATCGTAGATTTCAACCCACCTTCCATTTGGATAGTGATACATGTCATGTTATGGACACCCATACACACAAAAACATTCACATTAAGTTCCACGTGATAAGTCTCAGGCCTATTATTAATCTCAAATGATGGTGGATGTAGATTGCCAAATCCATGAGTGGAAATGTTAGAAATTATTAGAGAATACTTACTCATCTCTATCATGTCACCATGATATAACCCTGTATCATTGTTAGAGTGATTTTTTGAGATTTGCAAGGACATATTTATGATAACTAGCTATAAGAAAATATGATCCTTGGAGAGACATTCATCTAAGTATCATATTAGATGAACAACCTATTCATCTAAAGAGGGAACCATGCTTGGATAAAGAACCTATTCCTTGAAAAGAGTAATGTTTTTCAATAAAAAGACCCTTCAAAACCCTTAAAGACAAAAAAATTCTCCACAAATTGTTCTTTTAGTACACATCAAAATTGACAAGGTGTATATGAGATTTAAGGGCTTCAAAATTTTAAAAATATGAAAAATTTCAAATTTGCATTACCACGTTTCATTAAAACCGTGTTACCCACATTCATGTATTCACTCTTAGGACAAAGAAAAGCACTTTTAGATAAATATTTGATCCATACATTGCCCAATGAAATATGTGACTTATATCATGGAATATAAGAGGCCTCAATAACCGTAGAAATTCCTTGTAGATTCAAACTTCTTATATGATTTTCTAAAACAAAAGACTTGAATCTACTCTACTCATTAGTAGAAACAATTAATCGATTGAGAAATCACAAAGCATACAAGAGAAAGAATTCAATCAACACATTACATAATGATTTCCTGGGGAAAGCCACAACTAAAAACCCATGCTATCTATATATTTCATTAGTCAGAAAATATGAGAAGATTCCAATGCTTTGCTCAAGCCTGAGAAATCTGCACTATCTCTATCTGTCTCACAGCTTCCTATACAAGCCTAGGCCAATATTTAACCAATTTTATGCTTGGACAAGTCCCTATTTCCTTGTGTTGTTTTCTTAGGAATTAGCCCCTATTAATTAGGGAAATTCCTCAATTGTAATTGCGCAATCCTCATATGCCTTCCTCTGATTGCATGCACCACCTATACAATTTGGATGATTATACAACTGATAGTACACTTCTCTTAAACTCCAATCTCAACTAGGTGACTCTCATATCTGACATGCATGAGTTATTTACAAGTGAATCACATGTTAACTGGTTGAACACATGAAGCAACACCCCACTGTGTGACCTCCTACTAGTTCCTCCATCAATTGGAACTAGTTTAACTGAATTAATTAATTATAGCTCAAAATAAACTCAACTAGGGCTCCTATAGAGTAGAAGACACTCTACATTTCTCAAGTTAGACCTTCAACTCTAATTAACTGAGCCAACTAGGTAAATTAACTTAGTTAACTTGTATGAGTTGTCTTGTGATGTGGAATTACAATTTTATTCCTAATTTAATTGAAGGGAAAATTAAATCAGGATTTTTCTTGTTGCATTTTCAACACTCCCTCTCAACAAAAAAGGAATTCACATCCATATAAATCTAGTACCTTTGGAATTTGTTGAATGTAACACTTATCACTCTTGTTGTTGTTATTGCAACATCTGCAACTAAAAAGCATCCAAAAAAAATTAAAAATAATCATTGAATCAATATGCAACTGTCTACTGGGAAAACTACATTGTTGCTGACTTTGCTACTGAGCCTCCTACTTTACTTTCAACACTACTCTCTACTCCTCATTATCTGACTGAAATTGATCCTCCTGCTATTGAATATTGTGGGCCCCCGTAGTAAGGTAATGATCTATGAGAGAAACACACCTCAATAGACCCTGCCCAATTTATGAAACTCTTGGATTAAGGTTTCATATTTCCCCACCTTACACATGGAGGTATGGCTACATGAGCTCCCTCTACCTATTTAGCTGGAAATCCCCCCTACTAGAGGTCTCTTCTTGAGTCAATGTTTCCACTCTATCTCCTCTCTGCTTCTCCAATTATGGCTACTCCATAACTTGTTGAGGTTACTTTTGAGGCTCCATTTTGAGAGATAAATTATGCTCCCTCTCAACCACCAAGTCTTTAACTTTTTCCTTTCTCCTCAAGGATTTGCATGCATATTCGACCTCAAGTGCATATAGGTTCTTGACTCGCACACCGATATGCTTCATCTTTCCCATGGCAATGTGTCTAAGGAAAAAAAATCCTTTTCTAAATATCATAATGTAGCCATGGTCTTCCAATACTATGGTGAAAACCAGATTGTTCTTTAAACCTGATACATACACCACATCCTTGAGTCTAAGAGGGGATCCAAACTCCCTTTGAAAAGTAATTGTACTGATACCGGTCGTGCTATGCCTTCCGTCATCTCCAAACTCAATGTTATGCTTGATGTCTTTCTCCTCTAAGTCATTGAAGAGATCTATATTCCCCATCATTTGGAGCGAGACACCACTGTTGAGATACCACATGATTCTGATTGTTGTGCTCGAAATGCATGCAATGAGAGTAAAGTCAAGCATGAATTGTGAAGCTAGAGCTTCCCCTACTGTTGCTATAGCAAGCTCTTTATTGATTTCCTTCTTCTGTGGCTATTTTGTGGCATAGTGCCCAAATTCATGACAGTGAAAGAACTTGATGTTGGAAAAGTATTTCTTCCCTCCTCACCTTGGGACTTCTTTCCCTTGGATTTCTTTCCTTTGCCAACTAATGAAAAATCCTCTTCAACTTATTTATATGAGGTCCCATCTCGGTTATCCCGCCTTATCTCTTCTTTCACCAAGTCAAACCACAGCTACTCCCACTTCGGTAGATGATCCCTCCCATTTACTGAATCTTTGTACATGTGCCAATTCTTGTGAAGGTGTAGAAGTGCTAGGTTGACTAGATCATCTTCAACAACTATATTACCAATGCTCGCAAGCTCATCTTGACATTGAGTGAACCTGCTCAAGTACTATGGTATTCTGTCACCCTTCTCCATCTTGATCTTCCAAAGCTTTTCCTTCAGTGCCAGCTTCCTATGGTCACTATTGTTCTAAAACAATTCTATCAAGGCTTACCACATTGCATATGGTGTATCCTTCCCATGGATATTCGAGACAATATGATCTCGAACTCCCTATAATATGATCCTCCTCACATTTGTAACACATTTATTCCACTCTGCCATATCTTGAGCATCTTTTGTTGGAGGCTTAGGGATATCATTGTCTATTAATTTATTCAGCCCATTGTCTTCTAACATTGCCTCCATCCTGTCCTTTTACAAAATATAATTTGAACAACCCTCAAGGGCATATTCGAATCTCAATCCATAGAATGACATGCTGCAAGCTCCGAAGAATGATCCTGGAAATTTGATTTCACCTACAAGAAAAACTCATATTCTTCTCTTCTAGTGTGATTTCTGCAATGATACCATGTAGAAAATCCTTGTAGATTCAAACTTCTTATGTGATTTTCTAAAAAAAAGACTTGAATCTACTTTAATCATCAGCAGAAACAATTAATCAATCGCGAAATCAAGAAGCAAACAAGAGAAATAATTCAATCAATGCATTACAGAATTGTTTCTTGGGGAAAACCACAACTAAAAACCCCTACTATATGTATATTGTATTAGACAAAAAATATGATAATATTACGATGCTTTACTTAAGCTCGAGAAACCTCTGTACTATCTCTATCTGTCTCATAGCTTCTTAGACAAGACTAGGCCAATACTTAACCAATTTTCTCCTTTCCCAAGTCCCTATTTCCTTGTGCTATTTCCTTGGGAATTATCCCCTATTAATTAGGGAAATTCCTTAACTGGAATTGCATAATCCTAATAGGCCTTCCTTTTACTGTATGCACCACTTGTAGAATTTGGATGATTATAAAACTGATAGTACATTGCCCTTGAACTCCAATATCAACTAGGTAACTCTCATATCTGACATGCATGAGTTATTTATGAGTGAATCATCAGTTAACTGGTTGAAAATTGTAAGCATCACCCCACTATCTGACCTCCTACTAGTTCCTCCATCAGTTGGAACTATTTTAACTGGCTTTAACTCAGTTAAACTGAATTAATTAATTACAACTCAAAATAAACTCAACCAGGGCTCCTATAAAGTAGGAGACACTTTACATGACTCAAGTTAGGCTCTCAACTTGAATTAACTGACCCAACCAGGTAAAATTAACTTAGTTAACCTGTACAAGTTGTCTTATGATGCGGAATCACAATTTTATTCCTAATTTAATTCAAGCGAAAATTAAATCAGGATTTTTCTTATTGCATTTTCAACACTAAAAAAGGAAAATGGTTCCTCTTAAGAAACAAAGTCATGACATAAAAACTAGACATCCTGCTATTACATAAACAAAATGTAGTGCTTGGCACATATAAAATATCATCATAGCATGTTGTCCAAGAAGTGACATAATACCAAAAATGTTGATGAAATGGTAGATGGAATAGCCATCCTCTAGAAAATTTCTAATATCATCCTCTTATATGTGACAATGGAGAATCACCTCATTTAAGAACCTACTAGGAAATTAGATCCAAAGAAATAGGCACAATAGCCAACTTTTATGGCCCATCAATGTCCCACCTTAAGGGAACCTTCATTGACTCTATACAACAAGTAGGGGGAAGAAATAAAAGAACTTAATGGATTCAATGAGGGGATTTCAACATTTTCAACTCTTTATTCGAGAAAATAGGGGGATTTCACAAACTATGGGAAAATGAAACCCATTTCAAGAAATTCAATAAGAACCTTAAGCTCATAAATATCCAAACCATAAATGGCCTTAATACTTGGAACAATATAAGAAGAAGACACCAAATGGAAGTAGTATATTTGAATGGCATTTAAAGTATTCAAAATACAAAGTATGCAACATGGGTACTCCTTGAATGAAAAATTAAGTTATGTATGCAACGAGTGCTCTCTCTCAAAATTTGAGTAAAATCATAGAGAGATAAGTTGAAAACACGAGTTGAAAAATAGTGTTTTTTTTAATCTTTTTACCTTTTTACTCCAAAATGGTGAATCATCCACCATGGTTGACATCATCATATTGAATCTTATTGGTTCTTATAAAGCTTATTTTTGTTTTATATATTTGTTTTGAGGCCCATTCAACTCCTATTTCATAGGGTTCTGCATCCAATGTATGCTCTCGCTCAAAATTTGAGTAAAAGCATAGGGAGTTAAGTTTAAAATGTGTTGAAGAAGTAGTTTTTTTCTTTTTTCCATCCAAAACATGATGATGTAATCTAATATTATTTTATTATTTCCACTATTGTTTTATAATATTCCTTAGGAGGCCCATTTTATACCTCAAAATTTCTCTAATGGGGATACAAAGTAGCAATATCATTTCTATTAAGAACTCTTTTTTAATATTGGTTTGTTTTTATATAATGGAACAATATTAGATCCCTGAGTCCAACCCCCTTTAGTTTGAAAATTTTTGGCTTAATCAACCATACTTCAAGGAAGACATGTGGATCTGGTGGCAATAATACATCAATATCATGGGCACCAAAATGTACATTTCCCAACAAATTCTCAAGAACATCAAGGCTCACCTTAAGGAATCAAACAAAGAAGAATTTGGTAACATCTTCTTGGACAAAATGTAGTTGGAAAAATAGGTAGTCTAAGCTCAATGGGAAATAATGAACACTAGAATAATGGACATATAAAATGAGGAAAATATGATTGGTGAAGAAATTATATCTCATAATATTCAAGAAGAATGTTTACGGAGGAAAAAATATAGACTCTAATGGTTGAGAGAAGGGCACAAAAATACTAAATTTTTTCATCAAACCATTATGCAAGGAAGAAACCACAACAAAATCATCTTCTTTCATGCACAAGGGGGAAGTTATAGGCATGTTAATACAAAAAAAATATAAACACATACTTTAGCACCTTCTTAATGGATCCATGTTAGAAATCACAAACAACATCTGCAAACTAGTTTGGGAAGAGAAAAATCCATTCTTATGTAAGAAGTTTCACATGAAGAAGTAATAGAGGTAGTTTGGGACATGGTAGTGGGAAAATATGTAGGGTTATATGGATTCACCATATACTTCTTTTAGGAATGTTGGGATTTAGTAAGATGGGATATACATGTAATAGTAGAGGCATTGAGGTGAATAAGGGCACTTTGAAAATATTTCAATGCCACCTTTCTAGAACTCATCATCAAAGACAAGGAAGCAACTTAAGTAGGAAAATTTCATCATATTTCCATATTCAATGTTAGTTACAAAATCATTGCTTCTCAACAATGTGCTCTCAAACAACATGATCATGGGAGGATTCTAGGAGTGTCTAATCAACAATGATAAATCTCATGTGAGGATGTTGTTAACAAAATGGAGCAAGAAATAGGTTGTTGGACCCTAAAATTCATATCCTTCGCAAGCAAAGTAACCCTTATCAAATTTGTCCCTTGTATCTCTTCTTGGTCCTTACAACTCCAAAAAAATCACTCTAGCCATCAAGAAACTACAAAGAGCCTTTCTATTTAGAGGCACTAAGATAAAGAAAATATGGATGCTAGTAGCCTAGAACTATTTCCTCCTACCCAAATTTCTTGGAGATCTATGAACTAGAGACATAAGAATTATGAACCAATCCCCCAAGGCGAGCGTAGGGGGGAAGGAATTTTGTTTTTCTATATAAAAATCAAAGAAATCATTTATGAAAGAATCAATAAAATTTGTGTGAAACTTCAGAACTCCAAATATCTGGTATGTATACAATTAGACTATTTATATATCAACAAATTTTCTAAAGGTATTATAAGTTCTGTTTTGAGTTTTTGCAAGGCATCAAAGGACTATCTATTAGCACATTCAATAACCCTTGAAAAGGAACCAAGTTTACTTCATTAGTGAGCATAAGTCTTCATTAAAAGCCACTGTCAAGGGTCCGAAATTTTTGTGGTGGTTCTATACATTAAAATCCCTAAAGGGAGAAGCACCAAAGGAGCCAAAATTATGAACCAAAAAGACCAAGATCCTCTCTCTATACATGTGCATAAAGGAGATACAAAAGGTTGTGAAGGTTTTGAGTATGCATATCGACAGTGACGAAATTGGCATATGTCAAGAATGAGGTAAGTGAGATAGCACAAATAAAACATATACAACACATTCTAACTTAGGTAGTATTCATATGCACCGACCGGGTCTTGGATCTTACGATTGCGCCGGGTGGGAATTAAAAAATTCTATTAATATTAATATGTATGCACAATTTGATTCTAATCAAAAGTGAGTGATTCTTTGTATCAAATTCTTGAAGTGGGCTCTCTAAGGGAATGTTACCCTAAACAATGTGAAGAATGTGAAAACCCTATATTTGCAGGTGTTCAAGATGAAGAATGTAGACTTACCATTGCATTGACTTACGAGTGAGTTCTGGACCTTGTTATTTAGAACCCTTAAACCTGCCTTCCATTTTCCTCAAGCATCCCTACCTCTGATGAATGATTGAATTCCCTAGCAATAACTAGCTACATAACCCTGATGCCCGAATCTATCAGCTATTATGGATTCTTGAAGGAGTCCACACGTGACCACTCTCCCCTCCCTGAACCCTTTACTGAGTCTTTTGCCTGATCCTTTATAATGAATCATCAAGATATTGTCAAACTACAGGAAGAACGAAGCCAAGATTAGGCCGTAGATGGATTGATCTTGTAGGGAAGGGAATTTCGAATCGAATGTAGGGAGGAGCCATTGAGAAACACCTAGGATTTGCAAGAATTGAATGTAGGGAGGAGAAACCAAGAAACAATCAGGGTCTATATATCTATATATCTTTGACATGCCATGCATTAATCCTTATAGTTATAAAACCATATATATATCAATATCATTTCATAAGAATCATAGAAGTTCCTAAGTAGTGGGAATTGAGATTAACTCAAGCTAGCTAGGAATTCTACGTTTTTGGGTAAATGGGCTTTGGGAGTGATAATTGAAGTAAATATTTGTAAGCTATGGGTGTGGGTAGGGGGAGTTTAAAATGTAAGGTAGTATGTGAACACTTCCTTGACTATATTTTGTTAAGAAAAATGGTTATTAGTACTTCCCATTCAATCACAAGGTTGGTTAGTGGACAATCTATCAAGCTTCTTGTGAATGTAGAAATCCTTTACAAGAGAAGTCACCTTTACAAATTATAAAATGGGAGAGTATCCTTTTCTTAAATTACTCATTATTTCTTCATGAAAATTTGTATACACATTGGCATAGTGTTGTAAATGTAGGATTATTTATTGGAATGAGTTATGGGGGAGATTTAACCTAAGGTATATATATATATATATATATATATATATATATATATATATATATATATATATATATATATATATATATATATATATATATATATATATATATATATATATATATATATATATAGATAGATAGATATAGATATTATTTCAGATTGTACTAAGATCCAATAGATTGATACAAGTTGTACTTCAAAACATTTGTCATTTTATGGAGTTGAGAAAATAAATAATTTATATTCGCATGAGTTATAGACATGCAATATCACAAGTCATGGCATGATATAATTAAGAATTTTATGCATTTGAAAAAACAATATTAAGAAAAGATCACAAAATCTTTCTTTTAGAAATAGTTTGATGCAACACATCACAAGCTATTCATTTCAAGGATAGTATGAATCCATTACAATGATATACTCATTAAGATCTCAACATGTCACTTGTAGGAATTGAACATAAGTGGGGATGATAACAATCATGCCTCCCAACCACCCAGGTAAATCCTATTAACAACTAGATTGTTTTAATTTATTGATTCTAAGTACCATTTTGATTATACTTATGTTCATAGTGTTAGCACCTAAATCTGCCCTAGGCTGACGGAAGGAAAAATTCAGGGTAACCACAAACTACGCTCAGTCTGGTAGCTAGCCCTACTAGAACAGGAGCGGGCTCTCACTGAGTCATGCTCAGTGAATGTATAAAAGAAACGGTCTGAGATTACTTACAGTGAAATATTTATCTTAGGCTAGTAAGTGAATATGGATACAAGAAACGATTTTTATGAATGACTGAACTTCTTGATGGTATGGGACCAACGGTCAGCAACGAACAGAGAATTTAATACAAAGGCACAGATTACTTCGTGAGGCAAGGTAGGCGGAAATTGTAGCAATTTAGTTTGAAATAAAGAGGAATGGAGAGATCGTTTAAGAGAGTGAAAAGGGCATAGGAACATGAACCCTTTTCAACAGAAGAAGAACACTGAACATGAAATTTTCCCACAGGCAGAGCAATAAAATTGAATTCTACCTTATCTAACTCAGAAAATTTCACTGGAAATGAACATGAATTGAATTACGAAACATAACGAAATACATATGAAAACATAAGAGACACATTTTCTACACTCACAACCACATGAATCTCATGAAACAAAGCCGTTGCCTTTCATTAATTCTCTGTCAAAAATATACAGTGAAGAAGCAGAGTTTATTTCCCACAATCTCCTAGAAGTTACAAGCCAACCAACCCTTTGCAAATGGTTTGAATAAAATACATAGAATGTGCCATGAAGAGATAGAATGCCCAAGGGTTTTGGAGTTACTCGAATCATTACAAAATGGAGATGAAGAGCCAACCATCAGCTACAGGTGCAGCGTTACAAACATGACAAATGGCTTGGGTGACCGTTTGCCTTCCTTTGCCACTTGGATAGAAGCCAATCTGGAGAGAAAATACTTTAAATGCCACTTTAGGTGCCAAAAACTGGAAATGTAGATGAGCGGGCTCACTTGGAGAAGTCACGAATTAAAATTTCGCGAAACGGAAGCAAATTTGGCAATTTTTCCTGTGTGTGCCGCGCCATTTTCTCTGTGCACCGTGCTACATTGGAGCCTGATTTGAGGCACTTACAGGTCTCCAAAATGTCTCCAAGTGTGCTTTTTGGAAAGCCTGTCCTGTCTAATTTCTAACCCAACTGAAATTTTTGAATTTGGTGCTCATTTTCCCCTCCAAATATTTATTCTCCCAAGCCCGCTTCCTATGTGTCAAAAAAGGGGCAGAGAGGCCATTTTTGGGTGTTTTTGACCTCCTCGAGACTCAGATATTGCCCAAATTTCTTGTCCAAGCACCAGTAGTCGTCATTTTCCATGTTGAATCCAAAAATGCAAACCATTCTTCATTTGGAGCTCCCAATTTTTAGCAGGGAGAAAAAAATGTGTTTTGCCCAAAAATTTGTCATGTGACCAAAATTTCCCCAAATTCCTTGAAATTTGGGCTGGAGGTTCTCTATGGGGTGTTATTCTATGCCAAAGAAGCCTCAGCCAAGATTCAAAGCCGATCTTGCTCTTTTGCCTCTTTTGCCTCTTTTGTTGCTTTGCTCAATTTTGCCTTCAAGCTCCTTATCCGGGGCTTTGCACTCATATTTCTTGTCCTGTAATGATAAGCCATGTCTCTCAGCAAGGCATGGTCCTTGTCGGCTTTGTATAGCAGCCTCTCCAAGTGCATGTTAATGCTCTCGAGATGGGCCTCCCAGTCCTCATTGATCTCTTGCTCCAATGATGTGAGCTCAACTCTTCTTCTTTGTGCAGCTTGGCGATGCTCTCGAATGTTTTGTAGCTCCATGATCGCCCGCTGATCCTCTAGCTGTTTGTTTCTCTACTCCAGGTACTTCATGTTCCACTTAGCCCTCTCCAAGTCAAGGGATAAGGCCTCAATCACTGATTGCTACTCCTGGATGATCTCTCTAAGCTCTGCATTTGTAGGTTCTGTATCTGTCTCATCATCATGAAGGAGAACGAATTTTGTCTCTCGTTCACCTGATGGCTCACCTGAAGGCCCCTCATCATGCATGGGCTCCTTACCTTTGTCCTGTTCCTATGTCATTAATGTAGGAAGTGAGGCCCCTTCCACCCTGGGTGGAGATAACACTCGCGTTGCCGCTGCAAACAAATGTGTACTGCCTCTCTGATAGGTGATGAATACTGGCATAGTAGCAGTCTCATGGTGCTCATACTGATGTGAAAGACCACCTATCTCATGTTCTGCCTCTGATAATTCCTGTGGAGCACTGAAGAAGTCACGGGAGATGAAGTCCTCCCAAGAAATGCCCTGCAATCCCAACTGATGATCCACCAAAATTCGGATAAGAGCAAAGTGATAAACACTGTTGAGGTGTTGCTGAGGGGTCTTATGCTGCATGAAATTTTTCATCCTCTCTATGTTCCTGCAAATGAAAAATGGGAGGTTCATCATCGACACCCTGGTAAAGTGCATGAGCAACCTGATGTGATAGGCATATAGGCGAGAGAACCTCCCCTCACAACTGAAGTACTTCATGATCAATTTCATGAGCAGAGCATACTCATCTTTCAAAAATATGAATGGGAAGACTCTTGTGAGATGCCTCAAACAACTGGCCTTACTGTAAGGCTCATAATGATGCCTATCCACCTTTTTCTTATGCCACTGTTCTCCAACATTTGGTATGCCTGTTGCCACTAAGATAGTTTAGAGTGTCAATGTGAAGGTGACCCCGGCCAAGATAGACTGACCTCCATGTAGGTGAAGCACAAACAGACGGGCCAACTCATGATGAACTCTGACATTTACCACCTTTTGACAAAATTCAAAACATGCTAGGTGTTGGAAACATGACATAGCAAGAGGGCATGCCTGCAATTCAGTGAGGGTGTTTGGCTTATCTCTAACATGTTTTCCACTCCTGTGATGTCTCCTAGGGGCCTGTTCTCCTAAAGCTGTTTCGTTGTGAGTTTCCACCTCATACTCTGATGAACCCTTAGATGCCATGATTGTTGTTTATAAACTATATTTAGGCTGCCCCTTTGATAATGGTAAAGCTGGGTGTTGTTTGTGATATCTGCCACCAAGGGGAACAATGAAACAAGGGAGTATTAGGAGGGGAGTAATGTAATGTGAATAGGGGTTATAAGGAGAATTTTTTTTAGGGATTTGTAGGGATTTTGGGTATTTTGATAGGTTAGGGTTTGGGGTTTTAATAAGGTAGGGTTTGGGGTTTTTATTGAGCAATAGGAGGAGGGCAAAGGGAATATGAGTTTGGTAGTGTTAGGGTAGTGATAATAGGAAAAATGGAATAGGGGAATAAGGAATAGGGGTAAGGTAGGGAAAATAAATCCTTGGCAGCAATAACACAGTTACACAACCCTAGCAAAAATGGCCCTTTGTGTTTTCTTGTGGTTGCTTTATGAGTTTTGTTGCATTTCAATCATAGGCATAAAACCACCATATCATCTATAAAATTTGAGGAGCAAGTGATGTTATAGAGCCACCTTGCAGTTTGATGGGCTTCAAAAAATATTTGAGGGAGTTTGGCACTGTTTCTGGGATCTTTGTCTCTGTGCGCCGCGCACAAAACCCAGTGCGCCGCGCTGTAGGTGTGCACTGCGCCAGTTATAAAAAAGCACTGCGGGCGGGATCTGTGTGTACTGTGCCCTGTGTGTGTGTCGTGCCCCTGCCTATGTGCACCGCGTTCTGAAACCTCTTCCAAACTGCTCCAAATTGCACGATTTCACACTCCACGACCTTGCAACGTTTTCCCTATGCCTTTGATTGCACAATGGGTTTGGTTTGTGATGGAAACTTGTGTATAAGACTTGGAGGTCATGATTTTAAATTTTGCTTTTTCAAAAAACCCACTTTTCTAATGTCATGTTTGACACTTTTTCACTGATTTTAAAACAACCCTGATTTTCACTTTTCCTTTGAAATTTTGGCTCAAATGATGAAATTTTCGACACTTTTTGCAGGGATTGCTTGACAGGACATTTGGCCACGGAAACCATGACTGCACTTGAAGAAATCAACTGAAGACCTTTTTGAAAATTTTGTCACCAATAACACTGTTTGACTTTTCTTCAAAACAGAGTTTTGAAGAACAGTCGAAGTTTATCAATATGACGATGAAACTCTGTGAATCATTACTTTGCAAGGGCATCACTCTAGCCTGCATGGCTTTATTAGACATATTAAAGACCAAATTGTTTATCCCTAGACCTAATGACCAAAAATGACTTTTTTCCATTAAAGGACCAGACCTTGACTGTCATGGACTTTGGTGATCATTGACAAAAGACCTAAGCCAGTAGGGGCCAGACATGAGGGGAAATGACTAGCATGACCTTCTCCATCAGATCATGGCATGCCCCTCCACTCACGGAGGGATGACCAGATTGACTCTAACATTGGCTCGAATGGGGGATGGTAGCTCCTTGGAGGTGCCAAGAACAACAAATCTCTGGAGGAGCCAGATAGTGCCTTTGTCCATTGGGCTAAGGAGTCATCATTTCGACAACAACACAGGACTCTGACTCATTTATGAAACTAAAATGACCAAAAAATTGACTCAAACTTGACATTGAAATGACTCAAAAACTAACTTGACAGACTGAAACCAAACTGAAATAAAAATGGTATTTACAATGACAGTGGAAGCAACATTAATAAACTCAGAAACGGTACCGCTTAAGCAGCCGACCATTGATCGGCCCTCCTGGACAATCTTCCCCGTTCATTTCCTTCAAAAGAAAGGCATTCTGACCCCTATATCCTGCAATCCTGAAAGGTCCTTTCCAAATATTCTCGAACTTTCCGTGCTTACCTTTCTCCTAATTCCTTGCATCCCACTTTATCACCACATCATCTAACTGAAATTTATCTGCCTTTTCTTTTCTGTCATAAATTTTCTTTATTTTCTCCTGCAATTTGGATTTGTTCTTGAAAACTTCTTCTCTTGTTTGCTGCAAGTGGACCATTTAATTCAACCTTATCTACATGGGATCTTCTTCACTGCTGGCCTCCTGAAGAAGTCTGACTACCGGGGCAGTGAGAGAGGTAGGAAATATTGTATCAACTCCATAAACAAGCTCAAACGGTGACATACCAATGGATTTTTTGTGACTGATCCGATCTGCCCAAAGCGCATGGACCAACCTCTTATTCCAACTATTTTTATTTATTTCCAGCAACTTCTTCATGATGTTGATCAATGATTTATTCGAAGACTCCGCCAATCCATTGCCTTGCGAATGGTAGGCAGTTGAGTGACCCAAAATGATGTGATATTTATGACAAAATTCTACCATCCTTTTTTATTTGAAAGCTGCTGCATTATTGGTGATTAACTTATTCGGACAACCAAAACGAGACAAGATGTTATTTTCAAGAAATGAAATGATTACCGTATATGTAGCTTGTCTGGTGGGAGTTGCCTCAATCCATTTTGTGAAGTAATCTATCGGTGTGAGGATCCATCTATGCTGACCAAAAGAAGCGGGATGAATTTCACCAATGAAATCCAACCCCCACTGCTGGAAAGGAGCGCTCACCTCAATAGGCTTAAGTGGAAAAGGCTGTAACTTCTATTTTCCTTCGAAAATCTGACATTTATGACAGCGCTTGACCATCTTATGTACATCAGCAAACAATGTTGGCCAATAATACCCTGCTCTCAAAATTTTATTTGCTGTTGACTTCCAAAAAAGGTGACCACCACACTCTCCTCCATGGAAATCCTCCATGACTTTCTTTGCCTCTTCTTCCACCAAACAATTTAACAAAATGCCACCGGGATCTTTCCAATACAGCGCAGAATTTAAAATGCAAAACTTGGCAGCCTTCAACTTGAGTGTTCTCGCTTTGTTTCTAGGCATGCCGGGTGGTGGTGAAAAATTTTTAAGCACATATATGATATCTGAATACCATGGAGAAAGAGAAAACATTTCAGATACCTGAATTGATGATGATTCTTCATTCTCTTCGGACATAGCAGCGATCAGGTTTATGTCCAAGGCATGCAAGTTTGATTTGGCCATTAGCTTTGCCAATCCCTGTCCTTTGACCAGCTTTGTGGGCTTTATTTCCACATCATATTCCAGCAAGGCTGCAATCCATTTTCCTCTTCTTCCTTCAGGATCGGTCTGCACTAAAACATCTTTTACAACAGCATTAGGCACATAGGCCAAAATATGAGAATGTAGAATATATACCCGGAAATATTTCAATGCCTTCACAAGTGTCAGGGCTTGTTTCTCAATGATGTTGTACTTTAAGGTTGTATCTCTTATGGCTCTGCTGAAGAATGTGATGGGTCTTTCATGAGCATCTCTTTTCTGCAATAACACTGCTACCATAGTGTGCTCCGAAGCAAATGAAAACAATATGAAATCCTGAGTGTAGTCTGGGCTGACTAGAACTGGGGCTGAAGAAAGAGCCAATTTAACCAAATTGAAATATTTTACAGCCTCCTATGTCCATTTCACTTGGTTGTCCTTCTTAAGCATGTTTGTCATTTCTCTTAAGTGTTCAGCAAGATTAGGCACAAAGCGACGTAGAAAATTCATCTTACCATTGAACGATTGTATCTCTTTTTTATTCTGGAGCAGATCGATTTTCTGAATTGCTTGCACATGTGCTGGGTCAATACGAATGCCATCCTTTGAGATAATGTGCCTGAGTAATTTTCCTTCTTCCATGGCGAACAAGCTCTTCTTCGGATTCAGCGATAAACCATATTTTCTGCACTTTTGAAAGACAGTTTTTAGATGATGCATGTGCTCTTCATCAGATTTGGAAAACACCGTCAAATCATCCAGGTACACCACCAAAAACACATCCTTCTCATTCGCAAAAGCCAAGTCCATTGCACGCTGAAATGTGGCACCTGCATTATTTAAACTGAAAGGCATTTTGGCGTAATGAAAGGTTCCCCATGGAGTGGTGAATGCTATTTTGTCCCGGTCATCTTCATGGACAAAAATTTGGTTATATCCGAAATAGCCATCAAGTAGTGACATTCGAGATGCCCCCACTACTCACTGAAGTATATGGTCCATTTTGGGCAGTGGATAGTTGTCCTTCAATGAAACTTTATTGAGATTTCTGAAATAAATGCATAAGCGGATCTCACCTGTCTTCTTTCATACGGGCACCAAGTTAGATATCCAATCTGAAAATCTGATGGGCACATGATCCTTGATTTGTACAACCTGTTTACCTCCTTTTCAATAGATGGCAGAAACTTTGGATTTATCCTTCTCAACTTTTGTCTGAATGGTTTTTGATTGGGCTTGATGGGTATAGTGTGCTGAATTATATTGGTATCATAGCTCTTTAAATTAGAATAGTCCCAAGCAAACACATCTGCAAATGAAGCCAGCAAAGTAATGTATTTGTCCTTGATCTTTGGCGGCAATGCTTTGGACAATTTTACCAACTTAGGATTCGCAACTGTTCCGATGTTGACCTCATCTACACCCTTCTCTGTTTGTTGCAATGTTGGCTTGCAGGCTACATCATCTTGATCAAAAATTTCTTCTAAAGGTATCACGCCTTTAGGAATAACGTTATTCTTCAACTGTAACACGTCCATTTCATTGATCTGCACTTCATCTGTACCATTACCATTACCATTGTCATTTTCTACATCTATTGAGGTTTCTTTGAACTTGCCTTTGTTTTGCAAAAAATCATTAATCTCCTCATCATCTTGAAACACTTGCCAATATCTCTTATTGTCTGGAATGGTTGGACAATGCTTGACATGTATTTCAAATTTATTGCTAGAATTCATTGGAATCTTCAAACTACTTACTACCTTGGCAAGAGCGTCAGAAATACTATTTTGTATACGAGGAATGCATGTCAAGGTGTATTCTGAAAATAATTTTAGGATGTCTAGAACTGCATTACTGTAGGCTTGCATCCTAGGATGCTTTGCTTGATACTCGCCTCTGACCTGCTTTATTACTAATTCAGAGTCTCCATATACAGAAATATTCTTATCATTCAACTTTCTTAGAATCTTCAGGCCAGTAATCAGAGCTTCATATTCAGCTTCATTGTTTGAACACTCAAAAGCCAACTTGTAAGAGCATACCCGCACATTACTAGGCACTTTGTTTGGGGTGGAGAAAGGACTGTGTACCTAAATTCCAATTCCAGCGCCATCATTTCCCACTGCTCCATCAAAAATCCATGGTCCAAAAACCTTCTTCCTCCTCTTGTAAGTGCTGGAAATCTGTTTGTTTTGGCTTGTCTACTTGTTGTCCATTACTTTTAGCCGATTGCCCAACATTGTTTTGTTGTTCTTGTCCTTCTTTCTTTAAAATTGCTCTGAAATTTTCTGTTATTTCCGGAATCTCATTTGCTTCTACTACCTGACTATCTATATCATTTAAACTATCTGAATACGAAACAAAAGACTCTAAATCTGTATGTACATAGTTAATTGGATGATTTATTGGTTTCTCCTTGCTTGTGATCATATATTTCATTTTTTGTTCCCAATACAATTTCCTCATTTGTCCAAACACCGGAATAGTTGCATAGGAGAAATCTAGTTGTAGTGTCCCTTTCAATTTCGCTACCCAAGACCTGGAAAGAAGCATGCCAAACCTTGGAGGAATATCTGCTACCACAACATCCATCAAAACATTTTTCATGGGAAGCTGATCCAAACTCACAACCAAGTCTTTGATGAGTCCTATACATCTCACTCTGCTGGAATCAAATGAATAGAGATCGTGGTATTGCCGGGTGATGTCCAGACCAAGTTTATCCATGATAGCCTTGGGCATGAGATTGTGAGAGGCTCCGGAATCGAACATGGCATTATGTAACACAAAATCATGCAATCTTAAACTGATGTAAAAGGGTGGCACATCACTATCAGGAGACTCACCATTCGATGCTGGCCCAAAAATCATTTCGAGCTGATCGTCTTCAACATTCACCATGTCAGACATTGGGTCCAAATTCAACATCTTAGATATTTGTCTTCTATAACTGCTGTTCTTCATTATTTCAGTCAAGGGGATGGACACTTTTAATTTGGAAATGTCATTCTCTAAATTAAAAGCGGGAAACTTTTCTACCTCTTTGACTGGGATTTCTTTCTTTTCCTTTTCTTTTGGTGCAGCTTGCTGATGTGATTGTTCTGTTGATGTTGATTTTCTGCTCTCCGGACCAACCGCCTCCTTTCCTTTCCTTTGTGAAACTGATGAATCATTCTTTGATGCTTCAACATCCTTCTTTTTCTAAATTGGTTTAGCCGGCACATCTCTATTTCTAAGTGAATATCGTTGTTGCTGTGTGGACAGAGCATTCATATACCCCCTTTGATACTCCTCTAATTCTTCTTGCAAAACAGTGTCACTTGCTAGAATGAAATCTGCATCTTTGTGTGCAGTTGAGCTCACCGAACACTCCTCTTCTTCGGTAATGTAAGTAGGCAGCCCATCTGGAGTAAATAGGTGGTTTTCTTCACCTATTACATTTCTGTCCTCATCTGACTCCGGTCCATGCACAAAATTTTGTTGCAAAGGTGTTTGTACTGGCTGTTGTGATGTTTGCTCTTGGGCACGCTGATCTCTTTGTCTTATTCTATATTGTGGCTGCTGCTGCTGGCCACGAAAGTTACGATTTCTAACATGTGGCTCAGGTTTGTTGCGCTTCACCCTTTCAAGCATCTACTCTACCTTTTTGAGTAATTGATCCATCGAAGAAGACTCTTCCTTAATCGCGACTTTCTTTTCTGCTTTCGCTCTAGCTCCCTTGGACAGCATATTCGCTTCAATGCTGACCGCGATTTTCTACATGTCTTCCATTGTGGCTGGTTCTCTCTCTCTTAATTGGTAGGTCATATCAGCGTCAAAACCATCCGGAAATTTCATCATAGCCAGTCCCACAGGTGGCTTTAGATGATCTGGAATTTCATTATAAACTGTATTGAATCTAACACAATAATCTTGGACCAACTCACCAGCGTTTCATTTAATTTGCTCATATTCAGCTAGAATTTGAAGAGGATTATTTTTCACTTCCCATCGATTTAAAAATTGTCTTTGTAGTTCAGCCAAGGTAGCAATACGTGCCGCTAGCAAACCTCTGAACCATTTCCTCACATCACCTGCAAATGTCTGTACAAAGAGTCTCATTGCCACATTCTCCGCATCGATTTCATGAAGTTCATAGAAGTCTGCCATTTTGTCCACATGTTGCTGAGCAGTAATGTTGTTAGGAGTGCCATCAAAAAATGAGATTTTGCTTTGATAATCTGTGGGCATATCATCTAGAACTTGAGGCAGAACCAGGGGTGCAAAACAGGCAGCCATCACTCTTGGTGGATTTGGCCTTGGAGGTGTTGGAGGGGTGTGTACAATTTGTAAGGGGCTAGAAATTGGAGTTTGAGGCTGTGCTGCAATATAATTATCAATTAACCGATTAGCTCTTTCATTTTCTAGATCTACAAGAAATTGCAGATTGGGGACAGTATAGTCAACAACCCTTTCGGATTTAGACTCAAACAATGATATTTCAAACCACTCATCAAACTCAAGCTCTTCAAGATAGTCAAAAATGTCAAGACATGAATGGGATTTGAACATGGGAGTTATGGTGCTCTCTTGATGAAGGAGTCTCAGAATAAAATTGTGGTTTTCGTAAATATGAGGAGGATCTAGGTCTGGATTGGATCTGGTATATCGTCTCGAAGCCAGCGTGCTATTGAGAAAAACCACAGGACATAACCAACTTACTCAGCCTATCCAATCCTAAACTTATCATCTGGAAGCTTAGAATTATTAAGAAATAAGGGGATTTGATTTCAGCTTCCCCAGTATGGTCGCCACTATGTTAGCACCTAAATCTGCCCTAGGCTGAAGGAAGGAAAAATTCAGGGTAACCACAAACCACGCTCAGTCTGGTAGCTAGCCCTACCAGAACAGGAGAGGGCTCTCTCCGAGTCACGCTTAGTGAATGTATAAACGAAACGGTCTGAGATGACTTACAGTGAAATATTTATCTTAGGCTAGTAGGTGAATATGGATACAAGAAATGATTTTTATGAATGACTGAGCTTCTGGGATGGTATGGGACCAACGGTCAACAAAGAACAGAGAATTTAATACAAAGGCATAGATTACTTCGTGAGGCAAGGTAGGTGGAAAGTGTAGCAATTTAGTTTGAAATAACGCGGAATGGAGAGATTGTTTAGGAGATTGAAAAGGGCATAGGAACATGAATCCTTTTCAACAGAAGAAGAACACTGAACATGAAATTTTCCCACAGGCAGAGCAATAAAATTGAATTCTACCTTATCTAACTCAGAAAATTTCACTGGAAATGAACATGAATTGAATTATGAAACATAACGAAATACATATGAAAACATAAGAGACACATTTGCTACACTCACAACCACATGAATCTCATGAAACAGAGCCACTGCCTTTCATTAATTCTCTGTCAAAAATATATAGTGAAGAAGCAGAGTTTCTTTCCCACAATCTCCCAGAAGTTACAAGCCAACCAACCCTTTGCAAATGGTTTGCATACAATATATAGAAGGTGCCATGAAGAGATAGAACTCCAAAGCGTTGGGGAGTTACACGAATCATTACAAAATGGAGATGAAGAGCTGACCATCAGCTCAGGTGCAGCGTTACAAACATGACAAATGGCTTGGGTGACCGTTTTCCTTCCTTCGCCACTTGGATAGAAGCCAATATAGAGATAAAATACTTTAAATGCCGCCTTAAGTGCCAAAAAACCAAAATGTAGATGAGCGGGCCCACTTGGAGAAGTCGTGAATCGAAATTTCGCGAAACAGAAGCAAATTTGGCAATTTTTCCTGTGTGCCACCGTGCCATTTTCTCTGTGTTCCATGCTACTTTGGAGCCTGATTTGAGGCACTTTCAGGTGTCCAAAATGTCTCCAAGTGTGCTAGTTGGAAAGCCTATCTTGTCTACTTTCTAACCCAACTAGAATTTCTAAATTTTGTGCTCATTTGCCCCTCCAAATCTTCATTCTCCCAACACTGTTGTGTGTCAAAAAAGGGGTAGAGAGGCCATTGTTTGGGTGTTTTTGACCTCCTAGAGACTCAGATCTTGCCCAAATTTCTTGTCCAAGAACCAGTAGTTGTGATTTTCCATGCTAAATCCAAAAATTCAAGCCATTCTTCATTTGGAGCTCCCAATTTTTAGCAGGCAGAAAAAACTTGTGTTTTGCCCAAAAATTTGTCATGTGACCAAAATTTCCCCAAATTCCTTGAAATTTGGGTTGGAGGTTCTCTATGGGGTGCTATGCTGTGCTAAAGAAGCCTCAGCCAAGATTCAAAGCCGATATTGCTCTTTTGCCTATTTTTCCTCTTTTGTTGCTTTTCTCAATTTTTCCTTCAAGCTCCTTATCTGGGCCTTTGCACTCATATTTCGTGTCCTGTAATGATAAGCCATGTGTCTCAGCAAGGCATGGTCCTTGTCAATTTGTACAGCAGCCTCTCCAAGTGCATGCTAATGCTCTCGAGATGGGCCTCCTGGTCCTCATTAATCTCTTGCTCCAATGATGTGAGCTCAACTCTTCTTCTTTGTGCAGCTTGACAATGCTCTCGAATGTTTTGTAGCTCCATGATTGCCCACTGATCCTCTAGCTGTTTGTTTCTCTGCTCCAAGTACTTCATGTTCCACTTAGCCCTCTCCAAGTCAAGGGATAAGGCCTCAATCACTGATTGCTACTCCTGGATGATCTCTCTAAGCTCTGCATTTGTAGGTTTTGTATCTATCTCATCATCATGAAGGAGAACGAATTATGTCTCTCGTTCACCTGATGGCTCACCTGAAGGCCCCTCATCATGCATGGGCTCCTTACCTTTGTCTTGTTCCTGTGTCATCGATGTAGGAAGCGAGGCCACTTCCACCCCGGGTGGAGATAACACTTGCTTTGCCACTGCAAAAAAATGTCTACTGCCTCTCTGATAGGTGATGAATACTGGCATAGTAGCAGTCTCATGGCGCTCATACTGATGTGAAGGACCACCTACCTCATGCTCTGCCTCTGATACTTCCTGTGGAGCACTGAAGAAGTCACGGGAGATGAAGTCCTCCCAAGAAATTCCCTGCAATCCCAACTGATGATCCACCAAAATCCAGATAAGAGCAAAGTGATAAACACTGTTGAGCTGCTGCTGAGGGGTCTTATGTTGCATGAAAATTTTCATCCTCTCTATGTTCCCGCAAATGAAAAATGGGAGGTTCATCATCCGCACCTTGGTAAAGTGCATGAGCAACCTGATGTGATAGCAATATAGGCGAGAGAACCTCCCCTCACAACTGAAGTACTTCATGATCAATTTCATGAGCGGAGCATACTCATCTTTCAAAAATTTGAATGGGAAGACTCTTGTGAGATGCCTCAAACAACTGGCCTTAATGGAAGGCTCATAATGATGCCTATCCACCTTCTTTTTCTTATGCCATTGTTCTCCAACATTTGGTATGCCTGTTGCCACTGAGATAGTTTCGGGTGTCAATGTGAAGGTGACCCCGGCCAAGATAGACTAACCTCCATGTAGGTGAAGCACAAACAAACGAGCCAACTCATGATGAACTCTGAAATTTGCCACCTTTTTAAAAATTCAAAACATGCTAGGTGCTAGAAACATGACATAGCAAGAGGGCATGCCTGCAATTCATTGAGGGTGTTTGGCTGATCCCTAACATGTTTTCCACTCCTGTGATGTCTCCTGGGGCCCTGTTCTCCTGAAGCTGTATCGCTGTGAGTTTCCACCTCATACTCTGATGAACCCTTAGATGCCATGACTGTTGTTTATAAACTGTATTTAGGCTGCCCCTTTGATGATGGTGAAGCTGGGTGTTGTTTGTGATATCTGCCACCAAGGGGAACAATGAAACAAGGGAGTATTAGGAGGGGAGTAATGTAATGGGAATAGGGGTTATAGGGAGAATTTTGTTTAGGTATTTGTAGGGATTTTGGGTATTTTGATAGGTTAGGGTTTGTGGTTTTTATTGAGCAATAGGAGGAGGGGAAAGGGAATATGAGTTTGGTAGTGTTAGGGTAGTGATAATAGGAAAAATGGCATAGGGGAATAAGGTACAGGGGTAAGGTAGGGAAAATAAAGCGTTGGTAGCAACAACACAGTTACACAACCCTAGCAAAAATGGCCCTTTTTGTTTTCTTGTGGTTGCTTTATGAGTTTTGTTGCATTTCAATCATAGGCATAAAACCACCATATCATCTATAAAATTTGAGGAGCAAGTGATGTTATATAGCCTACCTTGCAGTTTGATGGGCTTCACAAAAGATTTGAGGGAGTTTGGCACTGTTTTTGGGCACTTTGTCTCTGTGCACCGTGCTCTGGGTGTGTGCTGCAACAGTTATAAAAAAGCACTGCGGCGGGCTCTTTGTGCACTGCGCCCCTGCCTGTGTACACCACACTCTGAAACCTCTTCCAAACTACTCCAAATCGCGCGATTTCACACTCCACGACCTTGCAACATTTTCCCTATGCCTTTCATTGCACAATGGGTTTGGTTTGTGATGGAACCTTGTGTATAAGACTTGGAGGTCATGATTTTAAATTTTCTTTTTCAAAAAACCCACTTTTCTAATGTCATGTTTGACACTTTTTCACTAATTTTGAAACACCCCTGATTTTCACTTTTCCTTTGAAATTTTGGCTCAAATGATGAAATTTTCGACACTTTTTGCAGGGATTGCTTGATAGGACATTTGGCCACGGAAACCATGATTGCACTTGAAGAAATCAACTGAAGGCCTTTTTGAAAATTTTGTCACCAATAACACTGTTTGACTTTTCTTCAAAACAGAGTTTTGAATAATAGTTGAAGTTTATCAATATGACGTTGAAACTCTGTGAATCATTACTTTGCAAGGGCATCACTATGGCCTGCATGGCTTTACTGGACATATTAAAGACCAAATTGTTTATCCCTAGAACTAATGACCAAAAATGACTTTTGTTCATTAAAGGACCAGACCTTGGCTGTCATGGACTTTGGTGATCATTGACAAAAGACCTAAGCCAGCAGGGGCCAGACATGAGGGGAAATGACTAGCATGACCTTCTCTGTCAGATCATGGCATGTCCCTACCGGAATGCAATTGAGTGAATGGAGCGGGACACCTAAAAATGAAATGCATAAAGAGTTTTGATCTCTGACGGAGGGCTGACCAGACCGACTCTAACACATAGCATTCCAAAATTGTTGAAGAAAATGTTTCTACCTTAATGACCATTTCAAAATATGATTTAAAGATGTAATAATATCTCACATCTTACAATGTAACTTCAATAGATGTGTTTGTTTAAATCCTTTTCCATCCTACACGCTTTCACTACTTACGATTTTTTTCTTCCTCGCATAATTCAAATCCATAGCTTCCTATTTAATCATATCCAATAATCATATGTTTTTATATCAAGCATATCGCCAAAGTAAGCATCTAATCATAGTTACATTATTTTTTATATTAGTCAATACAAATCATTAGCTCATAAATGACAATAAAATATTACTATTTGTTAGTACCATGTTACATAATCAATCAATTATAAATCCAATTTTAACACAAAAATTAATTTAGTCAATTTTCTAAAACTCATTATGAGACCCCCTTGTGGGAACTCTAATGTTACTTGCCATGATACTTAAGAGCCCATGATTTATATAGGCTCAACATGATGAGAAAGATGGCAATGATGGAATTAATGACGATGACGATGATGATGATGAAAATGTCATGAAGCCCTCAGTTCACTTCACTTCTTTGATTTTTCCATCGTGTCACCCATCATGTCATCGATCGTCTTGCCTGTTGTGCACATATCATTTTCCATAGGGTGTCAGGTTCCCTGCCTTCATACGAGTGCACCTAGGGCATTCACCTCTGTATTATGAACACAACACTCCCATGGTTGTACTTTGGTTCATACTTTGGTTTTTTGCCACTTTGAGTGGGCATTGGAAATAATGGGCACTCATTGACCTTGGTGCCAACTCAGGATCTCGACATCCTCCCCCACTTCAAAATGGTTGTCTTCCTTAAAAACAATTCCACTTGGCTAACTTCTACACTAAGTCTAACATGACGCAAAGTGTCATTAGCTCCAATGTCTATCATCCCTGCTACATGAACTCCTTCCCTTTGTTATGTGGACTAATCCCTCTTGTAAACAAGAGTGATCTCCCTAAACTTCAAAGAAACCTAGTAACAAACAAACAAGAACTTCTACCTTTCTCTATACTCTAATTGATTGAAAGAAAATACAATGATAGAGGCCTCTTACTGATTAAATGAAATGATTGATGAAGCCCCTTTCGAAGCTTTTGTGCATTCACTCCTCGATGCTTGATATTTCCTCTTGTCGCTTCCCACAACTTCTCCATAACATGCTGAAAGAGATCTACATAGACAAAGATAGACAAGACATCAAAGCATCTAACATATAATAAAAGAGATAAATGGAATAATTAACGAATTATATATCATAAACTCGTCAATATGCAATCACAATAAATGTAGGTGATAATTGGGAATGAAAAATGATTTTATATTAATAAACTCGAGAAATGCCTTACAACCATATAGTCTTGATGTTGCAAGTCCCTTCTGCAATCTCCAACCCTCTCCCTTGCAAGAAAAATCCTTCCGTCCTAATCTCAACAACATAAACCTACTTCCAATAATCCTCTTCCAATCCTCAAACCTGTAGTAGATTTATAGGCCAAGAATGGGAAGTTATGGATCCATTCTCCAAAGGGATGAGATCCACTATTAGTGGGATAGGGTTTTCTCCATGTTGGGAGGGATCAAAGTTGAATAGGCACCTATTCGAATCTTGTTGGTTGGGATAGATCTACCAATAATAATTCTATACTTTACTTTTTATTTTTACCTTCGTTGAGTTATGTTTGTAGGTCATAGTGTAATACAATGCGTACTTATGCACAACTTTTAATGGTCTTCTTTGCGTATGTGCAAAAATTAACTAGGAAACTATGAAGGTAGCCAAAACAAGATTTTGTACCATGGTATCCAAGAATTCCACTTTCTTTGGTATGATTTAGATTCTAACTTTGCAACAGAATGTCGTGGGACAAATTTATGGATAGCGAAAGATCCAAATCGATGGTCATTTTCCTAATGTGACAAAATGATGTATAACAACCTTCTTCATATGAACCTTCGCCAAGGCTCAAGTCTTCATCATGTGGGAAAGACTCATATTTTAGATAAAAAAATTTATCATTTGTTTGTTGAGTTCTTTGTGTAAGTCATATTTGAGTCTTCAACCCCTCCCATGTCGTCAATGCATGTTTCTACTATAAGCATTTCAAAATTCAATGCATGCAAGCACAAACTGAAAAAAATTCAGCATTGGCCCCTTTCATAGGTCACTATGTGTGGGGTCAATTAAGTAAAGCATAATTTCAACTAATTGGTAAATTTTAGGTGGTGTATTGGTACTTAGGGGTATGCCTGCAACAAGTAACATTAACCTTGACATAAATGATAATTGGTTCCTAGCTAACCATCATTTTTACATTCATGGGGACTCTTATCCTTAAAGATTGGAAGTAGGAGCATAAAAACATATAATAAATAATGTGTGATTCTTTGAGGCATCATTCCTTTTCATGTAAATGATGTTGACAATGATGATGACGAAGACGATGATGATGATGTTGATAATAATGATGATGATGTTGATGATGATGATGACGACGACGATGACAATGATGATGGTGATGATGATGTTAATGATGATGTGGATGAAAAATATGGCGATGATCATGTTGAGGAAGATGACAAAGATGATGGTGATGATGACGATGTTGATGATGATGATGAAAAAGATGAAGATGGATGGTAAGAAGTTTTATCAAATGTAAGGGTAAGGAGTTTTCTCAACCTATGGACTATGAAGTACATTATAAACCCACAACTGGTAAATAGTAATAAATAATTTCATCTGCTTGACATTTATATATGTTATAATTTTTCCATTTTATTGTTGAATTATTTATGTGAGTCGTATTTGAGTCTCAAAACCCTCCCATGTCGTCAATGCATGTATCTACCATAACCATGTCAAATTTTAGTGCATACGAGCACAAACTGAAAAAATTTCAACATTGGCCCCATTATTAAGTCACATCACAACTAGATAAATAGACTTATGCATCCCTCTGGAAATTGATTCACTGAAACTTGCAAAAAATAGATGGTGAAAAATAATAAATAATACAATCAAATCATAACACTTTCAGATGATGATGATGGTGATGAGAATAATGGTGACGCCTCCTGGTAGTAGAGCAACAAATATATCAATCAACACAAATCATTAGCTCATCAATAAAAATAAAATATTTGATTTGTTAGTACCATGCTACATAATCAATCAATTATAAACCAACCTTTAACACTTAAACATTAGTTTAGTTAATTTTATAAAAATCATTATGAGACCCCCTTGTGGGAAGTTTGTTGTTACTTGCCATGATATATAAGAGCCCACGATTTATAGAGGCTCAACATGATGACAAATATTTTGAGATATTTGATGCCCTAGTTGTTGTACCAAGTTGGGAACCTAGAAGGTCCTCCTTAAAATTAGGGGATTATTTGAAGGTTTTATTTCATTACATCATTACATCAGTGAAGCATATCATCCTAGAAACCTTTTCTCTCATTAAATTGACCGTGGGTATACCTACCTCGTGACTTGTACCTCAAGCCTAGGTCTTGTGTAGCTTAAATATCAAGGGGTATTTCATCAAAATATTTGAAGCTTATTCCCAGGGCTTAAGCCATTCCTACTTTTAAACTTGTCTAAGACTCACCTATCAAAAGTAGGGAATATTAAGACTCCTCCCATTGGTGAAAATCTGAGAAGAGAAGGCGACTTAGGTTGTGGTGACAGTGGGCCTTAGTCCCAAATTGTTCTTGTGCATCCAAGCCTTGGACTACCCCCTAGGCCTACTAGTTTGTGCAACAAAATCCCCCATTCACAAGTCACTCTATGCAGGGTCAAAGTATAATTTCTACTAATAATTAGTAAATGGAAAACCTTGGAAATTATTAGACGAATCAAAGTTAAAATTGGAAATGATGGTATAAATGTAAATGAGCTTCTCTTCATTTCAAGAATAATATATTATATACTGAACAAGGCCAAACACGTGAAGGTGGAAGCTCATATGGACCCTACCCCACACTCAAATCACTCTCAGTTCCCCAATACCCAATCTCTCTACTATAATATATTTGAAAGAAAAATAGTAACATTCAAACATAAAACTATAAAAATAAAAATTTAAGGTGAACGAAAGAGAACAAACCAAATGAAAATATATAAATACATACCTTGTACTTTTCAACACTTTGATATCATTAATATTCTTCCTCATCCAACTCATCCGCAATATCATCTAGTTCAGAATTCATGTTCAAAGGATCCACCACGTAAACATCATCATCATTATCTATATCATCATCTAGAACATGCTCTTCTACATTTTGTTTGATTTCTTCAAGTTCTTCATCCGACACGATGTCAATATCATCTAGTTCATCCAAATTAACATTGTCTCGATTAACATATATTACTTGAAATTCTTCAACATATTCGTCTAACACTACATGAACCCCTTACTCGTCTATATCATCTTCTTCTGCTACATTATACTTTACGGGCCTTCCTCTAGGATCATATATAACAACATATGACAAACCCACTTTACCTGAAACTTCTACGTAAAATACCTGTTCACATTGGCTTGGAAGAACATATGACTCTGATCTTGGCTTAACATTCCTTGTATCAAACATTGTAAATCTATTAACATGCTCAATAAAAATTCTATCAAGGTCATGTTCATGGATTCGTAGCCTGAATCATTTAACACTAAACACAACTAACTTGAAGGATTTAAACTCACATTCATGCATGTCATGCATATACCCATAATAGTGATTTTCAGAGAATTATGGATATCTGTCACCTCTAGAGGAAATATTGATAACCTAAAAAAAATTGTTATCCCAATATCAAAAGTTTTTATCTTTTCATCTAACATTTTGATGCAAAATTTGTGGCCATTGCACCACATTTTGTTGTGGTGTTTCAACCACAATATGCCAAACACATAAAAAAATGCATATTCAATTGATAAGCATATTTATACTTGCAAAATTTGTAAATTAAGAAAAAAACACGCCATATGCATCAATATAACTATTAAAAAAACTAAGTAGTATGGGTTAATATGCCTGCCTGATAATCTTTTAAACAACATGTTAAATTAATTCCCTCTGTGTAGGATTGGTATCTCCACATATTGAGCTTCTTTGACCAACGCAGACACACCATACCATGATAAACTACCAGTATTATCTTGTTTGCATCGTTTAATCCATACCTTCATCCAATAAAGATTTTTCACAATGTATAAATGTATTGCATCCCCACGGGGGCTTCACTAGGGGAGCAACACCATACCACATGTATTCATATTGGGGGATATATATTGAGTAAAAAATGGCATAATATATTGAGCATATAGTAGGGGGTAAAGGGTTTTTATATTGGCAAGTATAAAAAATGGAGTTCAAAGTTAATGAAAAAATATAAAGGGGTATAAAAAATGTTAATGAAAAAATGGATACCTACAATATCTAGTGAAAGTAGAGCTGTTTTAAATTAGGAAGGTGTATTGGGTTTGTATTTGTAGGGGGTTAAATAATGTGGTTTTTAGAGGTATTTTCCAATATGTAGTCAAATTAAGGGTATTGTTTAGTATGCCATGAACGCACATGCTATGTCAGAGGTTCATTGAGTGAAGCCCCCATGTGCATCCCACTCTCAACTGATTGTATTAAAATAAAATTGGTTACCATGTTATAGCTTCATAATAATGCATTATGTAGGAAGACTAAAAATTAAATAAGTATGATATACATAAAACAAAATTCAAATGTGCTATAAATCTCCTCTATTTACTTACATCTCACTTTCCTCATTTCAACTTTCCCAAATAGGTGCTCCCCTTCAAATTTGTTCATGGAGTTGACATTCCCAAATGTAATCCAATACATTAAAACTTTTTCCTATTGTAGTACTATATTCACGAATATAAACCATGGTTTGATATACCATATGTCCCTCTACCATGGAACACTCAAGTGATCTGATATTCACCCTATGAGGGACATCAATTAAAGATTTAATAAACTAAGGTATTACAAACTTATGTGATGGTGTGTCTTCTATGTTATTGAAACAACAGATCGATTAGATTGCCAATACACAGACAATAAAATGGAAAGATAGTAGAGAAACACAGTAAGCAACACACAGACACAAACAATTTTAATAAGGAGTTCACCCTATTCTCCAGGGCTACGTCTCTAGTCCAACTTTTAGTGGTGGCCTTGTTTTATTGTGTCTTTAAGCAGAGAAATTACAATACAAGGACTCAATATGAGTTCTCCTGAAGCAAATTTTGCTTGGTAGGGTGGTTCTTGGATTCCCCAAGCCACTTGGAGTACACAAACTCTTCTTCTTCCTACCAGCTCTGTGACCTCTTGGTCTACAGTGGAAAGAGCCAAATGTGATGCTCAGTCCAGATAGATTCCTCTATGGGAAGGCTTGAATCTTCAAGCTCTCTGGTGCTCGATGCTACCTATGGTCAGCTCGGCCCTCTGTCTCTTCTACTTAGCTTTATTGTTCTCTATGTTCAGTCCTCCTCTCAGGGTTCACTGTTCACTGTCTCTCTTTGTCGCTTGGACTCTTCTCAACTCTGTTTCCAACTCTAACTGATTTCGTTGTCTCTGTTCACGGCTTTAGCCATTCGATCCATATGCCTGTTCAGTTCCTCTTCCGCCTGTTGATTCACCTTCTGCAGCTGCACTTGGAGTTCCCTGTGTTCGATGTCATCATGAACGCTCAGGGAGTGGCCATTTGTCCTCCTCTAAAGGGTGCCTATTACACCTTGGATGCGTTCTTCCTCCACCATGGTGGTCAAATGGATTCCAAATCCCTTTGGAATGTGGCTTAAATCCCTTTGGATTCCACTTCTTTCCATCGGGTGCAATCTTCGCTGTCTAATCTGGGCCCTCTAGATCCGACGCCATACACATGTTTTGCGTGGTTGACTTGCTCGACCGATAGCACATTATCAACGACAATTTTCTCTCACCTCCACCTGCCACGCGTCGATTGGTGTATGGAATCGCTCTGCTCCTGTCGAAAACCTCTTACCGTTCAAGGGCACCCCGATCAATACCAGTAGTTTTCCAGTGCGCGGGTCCCGCCATCGTACGTTAGCATTTTTTTCTTTTTCTGCCCGTAGTTTCCTAGTTCTCGATGTGACCGAGTGCTCGGGCTTCCCCTTCAGGGCCCTGTTCACCTAGTGATGTACGAATAGCGCTAATCGCGCATCAAAAACCTCGTCCTTTTCCCATTCCGGGGCTCTCAAGGGCTATTTTGGCCTCCTGCACGGTCTCCATGGGCCTCGGTCAGCGCTCTTTGACCGAGGTCCTCGTCATTCCATGTCGGCTACCATGGCCACTGGTTCAGGGTGTTTTTGATACTGTTTTGGATTTCTTTAGAGATTTGTTCAACCTGATTCAGTCATGGTTCTCGACGGTCTTTCTATGGATCCAATTCGGATCACAACCTCCCTACTAAAAAAGTTTTTGGTCCACCAAAAGTTGGCTTTCAAGCATCGACTAAGTGAGGATACTATTTCTTCACTTGCCCAATCTCAATCCGCTTTGCACTGCTCGGCCTTGAACCTTTGAGCACAATCCTGAGGTACTCAAATTCTCCCCTGCGCATTGTCCTCACCTTCTTATCCAGCATTGTGCCTTCCTGCAACTCATTGAGGTATTCAGGTAGCAGGTAATCAATAGAAGGAAATTGACATTGTTCTTCAGGGTCCTCAATCATTGAAGGTTCAAACAATCTGCATTTACGATTGAGTAGATGTGCATGTAAGCGGTAGATCAAGGTGAAAAGCATTTTCACCAATCTTCTCAAGTATCCTAAAAGGTCCATACTTGATAGTCTTTAGCTTTTTACCTTCACCTTGCATCCTGTCCTTGCTGATATACAGCCAAACTTGGTCTCCAACTTGAAAACTATGCTTCATCCGATGCTTATCATGTCTAGCCTTGTACTTGGCCCAACTCTTTTCCAACTATTACCGTACTACCTGATGGATCTCCTGGATATGTTCAATGAACCTAGTTGCCTTGTCCACATCACTGTGTCCATCAACCATGGTATCTTTACCAAAGACAAAATCCGAAGGAGACCTTGGTGTGAAACCAATAAAAGGTCTCAAAAGGAGATCTCTATGTAGAAGAGTGTTTGGCTCTGTTGTAAGCATGCTGCACATAACACAAATGTTCATCCCAAAGCTTAGGATGTTTACTGCAATAGCCTCTCAGTAACTAGATCACAGTCCTGTTTACTACTTCTGTCTAGCCATCTGTTTGTGGATGAAAAGTTGTGCTTTTCTTTAACTTGGTGTCCATTAGTTCCCACAGAATAGACCAAAAATTCCCCACAAATCGGGTGTCTCGATCAGATACAATAGAAGTGGGTAATCCAAAATGAACCCATACATGTTCAAAGAAAAATTTTGCAGTCTGCTCAACTATGATCTGTTTACTACAAGGTATCAAAATACACATTTTTCTGAACCTATCCACAACAACATATAGATAATCACGACCTTTCCTAGATTTAGGTAGTCCTCCAACAAAATCCATGGAAACACTTTCCCAAGGGTGAGAAGGAACTGGCAATGGAGTGTACAAGCCTAGTTTTCTATTGCTGGGCTTGCTCTTAGCACACATGGCACACCCTCTTACATATCTAGAAACTATCTCATTCATTTTCGGCCAATAGTAGAATCTTTGCAGCTGTGCAACTCTTTTGCTCACCCCAAAGTGACCTGATATCAGAGAAGTATGTGATTCCCTAAGTATCTTTATCCTCTCATTTTGTGGAATGCAGAGTTTCCCACAATGGTATAAGAGTCAGTCCTTTATATGATAGTCCAATTCTTCTACTCTTTTGCCTTGACCCAAAGTTGCATATACATCTTTAAAATCCATATCCTAAGCATATTGTTCTATGTAGCCTTCATGTAGCACAGAATTATGCTTAAGTATGGTAGATGCATTTATAATGGGTCTAGATCACATGTCTACAATCTTGTTATGTATGTCCTTTTTATATCTGATGACTAAGTGAAACTGTTGTAGAAAACCCATCCATCTGTAGTGTCTTGATTGTTGCAACTTAGTTTGGGAGTGTAGATATTGAAGTGGTTGATGATCAATATGTATTACTGTCTCTTTTCCCGTTAAATAATGTTTCCACATTTTCACACTCTGAACTAATGTGTACAATTCTTTATCATATGTAGGATAGTTAACTACTGTAGGATTAAAAGTCTCGAAATGATAACATATGGGTTTGCCATGCTGTGTCAGCACTGCTCCCATGGCATAGTCACTGGCATCAATTTGGATCTAAAATGGTATTTGTAAATCTGGCAGTGCTAGTACAGGTGCTATACTAATTTTCTCTTTCAAGGTGTCGAAGGCTTTTTAACATTTGCCTCCCCACTGAAACACCTTATTCAATCCTGTTAAAGAATGTAAGGGAGTTGCAATCGAGGAGAAGTTAGAAATGAACTTCCTCCAATATTGTTCTGCTCCTAAGAAGCTTCTCACTTCTGTAGCAGACCTGGGTTTAGGCTAGTTCACAATGACTGCCACTTTAGAGGGATCTATTTTCAATTCACCTCCCCCTACTATATGACCCAAGTAGCTTAGAGATGTTTTTCCAAATTCACATTTTGAGAGTTTAACATAAAGTTTTTCTCTTTTCAAAACATCTAATGTCTACTTAACATGCTTTAAATTTTCTTCCACGTTTTACTAAAAATCAAAATGTCATCCAGATACACAATAACAAAATCATCAAGAAAAGGTCTGAGTACATCATTCATTAATCTCATGAAAGTAGCAGGAGCATTAGTTAAGCTAAAAGGCATAACCAGCCATTCATACAATCCATGCTTTTTTTTGAAAGAAGTCATCCATGCACATTGCTTTGCAACTCTGACCTGATGGTATCTACTATGCAAATCCAACTTGGTGAAATAAGCAGCTTCTTTCAATTGATCTAAAAGATCATCTATGCAAGGAAGGGGATGACGATTTTTGATCCTTATCTTATTCAATGCTCGGTAATCTATGCACATTCTACACGAGCCATCTTTCTTTCTCACCAAAATGATTGGTGACCCACATGGTGATGTGCTAGGCTCAATGAAGCCCTTCTCGAGCAACTCCTGCACTTTCTTCTTGATTTCAACATTCTCTAAAGTAGACAACCTGTACATCCTAATGTTAGGTAATGGAACATCTTGCTGCAAAATAATATCATGTACTATTCCCTTTTTGGGTGGCAAACCTTTAGGTTATTGAAACAAGACATTATACTCTGAAACAACATTTTCTATATCATCTTGTTGTTCAGCATTACAGACCTCAAATACATTGGTTTTATCAGGTTTCTTTTCCTTTACAACCATCAGTAAGAATTGTTTGCATGAATTAATCATTCTTTTCATCTGTCCTGAGTTTATGAGAGTATAATTATTCTTGAGCTTATGAGCTCTTACAAAGTATTCGATTCCACCTTTAACCAGTAGATACTTGTTCTCAGCCCTATAGAAAATAGCCTTTCTATCATACAAGTAAGGACTTCCTAAAACAATTCCACATATATCCAAAGGAATTATGTCTAACTCAACCTCATCTACAAATGCTGACCCAAAAGAAAACTTGAGTTTGCACTGTCTAGTCACTTGTAGTTGTGCTTTATCATTCAACCATCCTAATGGGTATGGTTTCTTGTGAGGTGTAGTTGCTAATTCCAATTTCTTTACAATTGCTTCAGAAATCAAATTTACTTGAGAGCCACTATCAAACAAAGTATCAATCTTTTTATTTTTGGAAATAACTCGAATATGGAAAAGCTCATGCCTTTTTCTCTCATTTTCTTCATCAATAACAGATTGAGCAGAATTACTAGTAGATGCTTTAGAATTCTTACCTCTTATACCTGTGGCTGCTATAGTTGTTTCATCTCTCGAGTCTGACCCCAAATATCTCTAAGTTGTTGCAGATGTCTTCTTCTTCTTGCCCTCAAACTTCTTAGGTATCAGCTCTGGATGCAGAATCCAACAATGCTCATCATCATGCCCCTCCTTTTTACAATGAGTGCATGAAGCTTTGGTTTTCTTTGCAGTGTTAGCCTTCCTTACTTTCCACTTTTGTTTTCTTTTCTCCTTTCTTTTTCTTACAGTGGGTTGGGATGGTCCCCCAACTTCTAGATTGCCATTCTTTCCTCTACCCTCTAGATGAGTAGCTTGTACATATAACTCATCTATACTAGTGGGATTAAACATGAGGATGGTATGCCTCATGTAGCTATGTAGACCACCAATGTTGTTATGAAACCAACTCAAGAAAAGATAGAAAAGATAGATCAACGCCTTATAATTCAGCCTCTTCGAGGGGGCAACCTCCTTTACATTACATAAATGAACAATTCTTGGATGATTCAAATGACTAAACCTCCTTTCTATATATAGGAGTCTAAGGAGTCACAATACAATCCAGCCGACCTAACAATAATAATATAAAGCCACAAAAATAATAATAGAGGGATTCTATGGGGCACAGTAATAACATAATGGGGGCAATAGGGGCACAACAATATTAATAAGGGGTATAACTACAATAGTAATGGGGTAATCACTAGTATTATAGGGACCCAACATGCCCCTCTCCTTCAAAAAAGTGTTGTCCTCAACGCTTGAGTAGTTCTGGATACTTCTGCATAAAATTCTCATCCTCCCATGTGGAATCTTCAGCGGATAAGTTCTTCCACTTGATAAGATACTCTAAAATTGAACGATTTCGTAGTTGTCGAGTTCTTGTTTCTGTGACTTCTTCTGGTTCCAATATAATTTTTCCTTCCTCATCAAGTTCTGGCAATATTGTTTGAACTGGGAGCTTGTCGCTTATAACCTTCTTTAAACATGAAACATGGAAAACTGGGTGCAATCGAGAAGCTGCAGGAAGCTCCAATTTGTATGCCATAGTACCAATCTTTTGCAACACCTTGTACGGACCATAATACTTTGGTGATAATTTATTATCCTTCTTAGCTTGCTTGAGGGACATTTGCTTATATGGTTGTAGCCGTAGGAATACCCAATCACCTACATCAAAACTTCTTTCACTGCGATGTTGATTTTCCTGTTGTTTCATTCTATTATGTGCCAACACGAGGTTATCCTTTAAGAGTTGGAGGACTTGTTGTTGATGTTCGATGTGATGTTCCACTGCCTGAACCTTAGAATTTTCTCTTAAATATGATGTGATGGATGGTGGTTGATACCCATAAAGTGCCATAAATGGGGTCATTTTTGTTGCTGTATGGAAGGAAGTGTTATACCACCATTCAGCCAGAGGCAACCATTTGACCCATTGTGTCTGTTTATCAGATACAAAGCAACGAAGATATCCTTCCAAACATTTGTTTACTATCTCAGTTTTCCCATCAGATTGAGGATGATAAGATGAGCTATGAGCTAACTGAGTACCAAGACAAGAAAATAATTCTGTCCAAAAATTTCCAGTGAAAATGGGATCTCTGTCACTTACAATAATCTTTGGGTTTCCATGTAGCTTTTGAATTGTTTCCATAAATGCAGTAGAAATTGTACTGGCTTTAAATGGATGTGATAATGCACAAAAGTGTGCATACTTGGTAAGTCTGTCAACTACCACCATGATGACACTCTTTCCCTCAGACTTGGGTAAACCTATGATAAATCCATTGAAACCTCCTCCCAACGTTGGCTTGGAATGGATAAAGGTTGTAATAGACCCGGTGTCTTAATTGTTTCAACTTTATTTTGTTGGCAAACCAAACATTCTGCCACAAACTTTTGAATATCTGATTTAAGGCCATCCCAAAAAAATTCCTTCTTAACCCTGTGGTAAGTTTTTAAAAATCCTGAGTGCCCTCCTAAGGGAGAAGTGTGCAATTCCATAAGAATCTTTTGTTTTAGCTGGGAATTCTTACAGAGGTATAAGCGATCTTTGTACCATAACAAATCATTTTTCCAGCTAAATGTATCAGACGTACTGGAATTTTGTTGTAACTTTCGAATAAGTGCCCACACTTCTTCTTCATTCTTCCATTCCTCCCTTGCTTCGTTTATCCAATCTGGTTGGATAATAGAAATGGCGCACAACAATGCTTCCACATCCTCATCCTTTCTTGAGAGTGCATCTGCCACCACATTTTGCTTCCCTTTTTTGTAGATGATTTCAAAGTCATAACCCAACATCTTTGTGACCCACTTTTGTTGCTCTTCAGAGGATAATCTTTGTTCTAAAAAGTATTTAAGGCTATCATGATCCGTTTTTACCTTGAAGTGTCTACCCATTAGGTAGGGTCGCCATTTCTTAAGTGCATGGAGTATTGCCAACATTTCCTTCTCATAAATAGCTTTGCTTAAAAACTTTCCCTTGATTGGACGACTTTCAAAAGCAATGGGTCTTTCATCTTGCATTAGAACAACACCAATTCCATTTCTTGAAGCATCACATTCCACAATAAAGGTTTTTGTGAAGTCCGGTGTAGCTAAGATGGTGCTTGGCACATTGCCTTTTTAAGATGTTCAAAGGCCTTTGTTGCTTCTGGAGTCCATGAAAATGCATCTTTCTTCAATAATGTTGTTAGAGGTGCTGATATTCTCCCATAATTCTTAACAAACTTGCGATAATACCCTGTCAACCCGAGAAATCCTCGCAGATGCTTTATGGATGTGGGGATTTTCCATTCCTTAATGGCTTTAATTTTGCTAGGGTCTACCTTAACTCCTTCATGAGATACAATATGACCCAAATATTCCACCTCCTGGACTCCAAAGAAACATTTGGATCTTTTTGCATATAATTGTTTCTCCTTCAATAGTTGTAGCACCCTGTCAACATGTTCAACATGATCCTTCCAAGACTTGTTGTAGATTAGTATATCATCAAAAAATACTAACACAAATTTTCTAAGGAATGGTTTGAAAATTGAATTCATCAAACCTTGAAATGTTGAAGGTGCATTGGTAAGGCCAAAAGGCATGACCAAAAATTCATAATGACCCTCATGAGTTCTAAATGTTGTTTTCGGAATGTCTTCAATCTTCATTCTGATTTGATGATATCCTGAACGAAGATCCAACTTGGTGAAGTAAATTGATCCATGCAATTCATCCAGTAATTCATCAATGACAGGAATGGGGAACTTATCTTTAATAGTGAGCTTGTTGAGCTCCCTATAATCCGGACACATGCGCCATGATCCATCCTTCTTGTGCACCAATACTACTGGAGCAGAGAAAGAACTTTGACTCGGTTGAATTATACCAGCCTCTAGCATTTCTGCAACCATACGTTCAATTTCACTCTTTTGGACATAGGGATATCTGTACGGCCTGATGTTTGGAGAACACTTCCTGGAATCAGATGAATAGCATGATCATGATCACGCATAGGTGGGAGACCTTTGGGAGTCTCAAATACCTTGGAATGATTTTCCAGGACTTTTTGGAGATCTGGAGAAATAGATGATTCTGATGTGGAAACATCTAGCGAGCATAATTGTGCAATTACACCTCTTTGCTCTTTTTTTAGAAGCTTTGTCATACCATTAGAGCTGATTATCTTTCCTGGTTTCCCTGCAATACCCCTTAATTCAACTTCCTTTCCTTCCATAGAAAATTTCATGAAAAGTTCTTGAAAATTAAAAGCTATTGTACCCAAGGATTGTAGCCATTGGACTCCTAGTACAACATCATCACCTCCCATTGGAATGGAAAGCATTGGGCTAGTCAATACATATTCTCCCATGGATAGCTTGATATTATGGCACTTTCCAGAGCAATTTATTGTTCCTCCATTTGCAATCATCACTTGACACTCTGGTGCTGGATATAGAAAGCAATTCAATTCTTTTGCTACCTTACAATGAATAAAATTGTGGGTGCTTCCTGAATCAATCAACACTATTACCTTTTTCTTCTTGATTTGTCCTTCTATCTTGATGGTTTGAGGAGTGGTAATTCCTACCAATGCATTACAAGATATGGTCGTATTTATTTGTTCTTCATCTAGGCTTTGTTCCTGGAGTATATCCTCTTCTTTTGACCTTTCTTGCTCCTTTTCTTCTTCCTCTTCACAATCTATGTAGAATAATTTCTTCTCAGCACACTTATGACCTTTAGTGTATTTGCTATCACAACTGTAACAAAGCCCTTTTGCTCTTTTTTCTTCCAATTGTTGTGGTGTCAACCTTATAGGTTGTGGAAGACTAGGGGCAACAACACTTCCGTCTTTATAGTTGTGAGTGGTATGCTTCCTGGTTGCCATAATTTTGCTTTCCATTTTTCTTGCTAACCTGAATGCCTTCTCTAATGAATCAGGTTCCCAAAGGTGAACATCATGTTGGATATTATCCTTTAAAGACCCTATGAACACATCAATCCTATGCTCCTCTGGAATATCTTTTACCCTTATGTTCAATTTTTGGAACTCCTCAATGTGCTCCATTATTGAACCCTTTTGTTTGAGACTTATCAATTGGCTAAAAAAAGTGTTGCTTTTTGTATCCTCATAATGTGCTATCAATTCTTCTGTAAAAATTTCCCAAGTGATAAATTGTTTACGAGAGCAAAGCCATTGATACCATACAAACTGATTTGGTTCCAAATATAAAGTTGCCATACGTACCTTTTGTGTGTTTTTCACATTATTGAGATCGAAGAATTGCTCCATCTGTAATATCCATGTGGCAGGATCCTTGCCATCAAACTTCCTCATATCGATTTTTGGAATATGGTGAGTCTTCGATCCAACATTAGCGTCTATGGAATCATGATTAACATTTCTTTTGTTCCATCATGAGTTTCCTTTAGTACCTTTCACCCTTATTGCCCATTTCTTTCGCAACTTATTCATATTTATCTTCAATTCATCCATGTCTGTCTTCAAATCTATCTTCAAATCATCCATCTTAGCTTCCACGTCAATCATCTTAGCTTCTATGCCTTTCTTTAAACAGTCCATCTTAGCTTCTACACCTTTCTTTAAACCATCCATATTAGCTTCTACATCTTTCTTTAAACCATCCATCTTAGATTCTGTTCCTTTTTGTGTAAGGGACAGTTGTTGCACTTGGTCTTGTAATTTTGATATATCATGTTTCATTTCTTCCTCTTCTTCATGAGTCATGCTAGAGCTTTCAGGTTCCTTACTAGGTGTTTTCATTTTCTTTCCTCGGGGCATCAGTTACCGATAATAATTCTCTACTATGCCCTTTGAATTCCTTCAAAATAAATTTTCAAACCAAGCTTAAGCAAAAATTTAAGAAAATCTACACACTTTTTTTCACTTTGTAGGAGCTCGATATTTCCTCTGATGTATCTCTGTACTTTTCAATCATCTAGTTCTAAATTTGTGATCTATAGTAGCCCTCTATGTGCTCTTTCCAATGCCACAATTCTGACCCAAATTGGATTCTCCAAGGAAGAGTTATGCGAAATCTCCCACAGTGACTTGATTATAGACTAGTTCAGTAGAGTGAACTTGTACGACGTGCCACTAGTCACTGTTTTGACCTTTGGATCTGAAAAATGCATACAAGAAACTACAGTCCGTTCTCTTTCTGCAACTTCTTATGAAATTTCAATCCGATCCCCAGGGAGAAAGTTATGATGATTTTCCCTAGGTCACCTGTTTGGAATGTAATTTAGGAGTCTGCAAAAAGACCAACTTCCTCAGATCATATCTCCGCAAATATAGTGCGAAAAGCTCTGAAATTCGGACCCAAGGTTCAACGCGATTTCTTCTCAAAGGATTTTTTTTTGCGACTTCTGAAACATCACAGAAAAACGTTATAGCGAAAATTCCACGATGACCTGTTTGGAGCAGCGAAACCATAGAATCCAAAGCTCTGATACCAAATGTTATGAAACTAGCTCAAGAAAAGATAGAAAAGATAGATCAACACCTTATAATTCAGCCTCTTCGAGGGGGAAACCTCCTTTACATTACATAAATGAACAATTCTTGGATGATTCAAATGACAAAACCTCATTTCTATATATAGGAGTCTAAGGAGTCACAATACAATCCAGCCGACCTAACAATAATAATATAAAGCCACAAAAATAACAATAGAGGGATTCTATGGGGCACAGTAATAACAAAATGGGGGCAATAGGGGCACAAAAATATTAATAAGGGGTATAACTACAATGGTAATGGGGTAATCAATAGTATTATAGGGACCCAACAAATGTACTTCAAAAGAGTCTCTGGTGAGTCTAGTGAGATACCCAACGTTAATGCTCTATTTCTAAACTCTTGAATGTACCCTTGTACACTTTTCCCCTTCAACTGACGAAGAGCTTGCCAACTCATCATGGCTTGTTGCATGTAGGCCAATGGATAGAACTATTTTTTGATTGCAAAAACAAAGTCACTCTAGACAAAGATGGTCTTACCATGTCTTTTCATATCATCTTGGGTTCTACTTCCCACCAAACAATGCAGTGCCTCCTAGGCTTAGGCTTGCCAGCTGAATCTTACTCTTGTCTGAGTTTATGTTCTATACCCTACAATACACATCAATTTTTCTAATTCAATTGTCCAATATTTTAGCATTTATCTCTCCATCATATATAGGAAAATCAAATTTAACATCTAACTTAATCAAAGATGCTTTCTTATTATGTACAGGGCTATTAGGAGGTGTGAGAAAGTTTTCCTCTTTCCCCTTTCCTTTGGATTTGTCATGGAAGTGAGACTCGTCTTCTTCTTTCTCTTGCTTAGAGCCTGATGCATCTTCCACCTTTTGCTTTCTAAAGTCTCTGTACATTTCTTCAACCATAGACTTTATAGCTAGGAAACTCTCTATGAATTGAGGATCTAGCCCCATAGAAATTTCTTCTGACATGTTCTTTTGAGTATAGACTCTCCCAATTTCAGGATTAGTTACCACCAACTCTCCTTCTCCTAATTTGAGCTTTGATCTTGTGAGCATTCATAGCTATACCAACACAATCTTGTCTAACCTTATGAACTTGTGCTCTGATACCACTTGATCTGATATTCACCCTATGAGGGACATCAGTTAAAGATTTATTAAACTAAGGTATTATAAACTTATGTGCTGGTGTGTGTTCTATGTTATTGAAACAACGGATCGATCATATTGCCAATACACAGACAATAAAATGGAAAGACAACAGAGAAATACAGTAAGCAACACAAAGACACAAACAATTTTAATAAGGAGTTCACCCTATTCTCCAGGGCTACGTCTCCGGTCCAACTTTCAGTGGTGGCCTTGTTTTATTGTGTCTTTAAGCAGAGAAATTACAATACAGGGACTCAATATGAGTTCTACTGAAGCAAATTTTTCTTGGTAGGGTGGTTCTTGGATTCCCCAAGCCACTTGGATTACACTAACTCTTCTTCTTCCTACTAGCTCTGTGACCTCTTGGTCTATATTGGAAATAGTCAAATGTGATGCTCAGTCCGGATAGATTCCTCTATGGGAAGGCTTGAACCTTTAAGCTCTCTGGTGCTCGACACTGCCTATGGTCAGCTTGACCCTCTATCTCTTCTGCTTAGCTTTACTATTCTCTGTTTTCAGTCCTCCTCTCAGGGTTCACTATTCACTGTCTCTCTTGGTCGCTTGGACTCTTCTCAACTCTATTTCCAACTCTAACTGATTCCACTGTCTCCATTCACAGCTTTAGCCATTTGATCCCTATGCCTTTTCGGTTCCTCTTCCGCCTGTCGATTCACCTTCTGCAGCTGCGCTTGGAGTTCCCTATGTTCGGTGTCATCATGAACGGTTAGGGAGTGACCAGTTATCCTCCTCTAAAGGGCACTAGAATGCTTCGTCGGTTTGTTTCTTTAGTTATGCCATGGATGCGTTCTTCATCCACCGTGGCGGTCAAACGGATTCAAAATCCCTTTGGAACACAGCTTAATTCCCCGTTGATTTCGCTTCTTTCCATTGGGTGCAATCTCAACCATCTGATCTGGGCCCTCCAGATCCGATGCCATATGCACATTTCACGCAGTTGACTTGCTCAATCAATAGCATGCGATCAAAGATGGTTTTCTCTCACCTCTGCCTGCCACGCGTCGATCGGTGTATGGAATCGCTTCGCTCATGTCCAAAACCTCTTACCGTTCAAGGGCAACCCGATCAATACCACCGGTTTTCCAGTGTGCGAGTCTCGCTATCGTACGTTAGCATTTTTTGCTTTTTTCACCTGTGGTTTCCTGGCTCCTGATGTGACTGAGTGCTTGGGCTTCCCCTTCAGGGCCCTATTCACCTAGCGACGCACGATTACGCTAATCGCGCATCAAAAACCTCATCCTTTTCCCATTCTGAGGCTCCTGTGGCTACTTTGGCCTCTTGCATGGTTTCCATGGGGCTCGGTCAGCGCGCTTTGACCAAGGTCCTCGTCGTTCCACGTTAGCTACCATGGCCATTGGTTGAGGGTGTTTTTGATACTGTTTTGGATTTCTTTAGAGATTTGTTCGACCTGATTTAGTCATGGTTCTCGACAGTATTTCTATGGATCCAATTCGGATCATCAGGACATGCTCTTTTTCTAACCAAAGCCTTAAGTGATTTCAAGTGCCTCTCAACCATCCACATTGATCTTATGTGTATAGGTCGACACTTTTCAATCTCCTCAACTTGGTGTATGAGGTAGTGTTCTTGTGCATTGAAAAATGCCAAAGGTAGATACTTTTACATTTCACACATTATACGAGGAATTTGTTTCCTCTAATACTTTATATCTTCTTTATCAATTTATTTATATGACAACCATCTACAAATGAAGCAAGAAAATCATAGGTTTCAACAAAAAAAGTATATAGTACATGATGACAAGTAAAAAACATGCAGTCAAAAATAAGTTGTAAACCAACTTATTGAACAAATTACACTTTGCACATAAATATCCACTTACCTCATGTATTTTACAAGATCATATATAACTTATTTGACATTGTTGTTAAAGTTTTCTTGGAGAGATAGAGGTAGAACATAGTGTAACAAAAATAATGATCAATCATTATTTTCCCCCAAATTAGTAGAAAAAAAACATTAATTAACAAGATGTTTCACCAATGTATACATATATACACCAAAATAATTACCTTAATGAATGTATGCCAATCATTAGGTTTTACCCCACATAATTCACCTTTATTTATTAGGATATACTTTATGTTTGAAGAAAATCCAGTTGGAACTTTAATTTTTCAATAACCTATTTAACACCCTTTCTTGTTTCTTTGTCAATAACCATGGAATGACACTTATATTTTGGATAAGTCCACTGATATTTGGATGAGTCACACTTTGTAATGCATGGTTGGCCTCCTTAATGCCATTACAAATATTAACAATTTTTTCTTTATCTCTCCATCCATCTAAGATTCACCATAAGCTCTTTGTTACATTCTTCTCAATGTGCATTGTATCATACAAATGAATAATTTCTAAGTGATCATAGTAGGGGGGTCTATTGAATTACTCAGGATAACTTTTCATTCCTCATGGAAGTGCCTTGTTATTAATTCTTTGACAACCTACAATGTGAGTCATAGTTAAAGATATTATAATAACAATATAATCTACCAATTAGTATAGTGAAGAAAATTCCATAAAAATATAAAATAATCCAAACATATCATGTATATTGATACGTAGACAATTCAATCCATACCTTAAGAGACTCTATTATATTGCAACATCCATGCATGAGATGTCATTCTCTATGGCCTTAATCTATTCTCTTCTTTCCCATTGAAAATATGTTTTTCGGTACTTTGATACCTATGGTTCTTAGAAAGGAAGTGCCTATAATCATCAAACACCTCCTTTACTAAGCTTCTTGAATGATACTATTTCATCTTAGGACCACAATCTGGACAAGATTATTACCTTTTGTTTGAATACCCGAAGAGATGAAATACTTTTTATGTCAATTATTTTAAGTATGTACAATGAAGGAAATATTTAAAAAACATACATGAAATGAACTTCATAAAATTAAACATTATTAAAGTGCAGGGTAATGTTATAACATACCACAAAAATGTGTTAGCCTTGAGGCATTGTGAATTATCCATACAAGCATTGCATGGAATTCAAATTCCCTTTTTTCATCTACTGGTCTAGAGATATCATACATAGTGACATTTTTCCATAACTCCACTAACTCATTGATAAGAGGCTCAATATATACATTCATATCTTTGATATGTTATGTACCCAATTGATTGAACATATAATACATAATGACTAAATATATGAGTAAATAAAAAAAATTATAAGACATAATTATAAGGCATAATTGAACATATATGAGTAAAAAAAAAAATATAAGACATAATTATGAAACAAACAAGACAAATGAGATGTTATTGTGTTAAAAAAAATTATTCTAAACAAATTAATACCTATAACAATCATTTTCAACATGATGTGCTCCCTCTTTATTGACATCCAAGGAGGAATGTTATTGTTGATAACAGAAATGGGCCACACCGAGTACGTAGTTTTGGGCTCTCCAAATGGATTGACACTGTCAACTACTAATGAAATCCTAATATTACAAGGTTCTCTTTTAAACTTTGGCCACCTTTTCTCTATATTCCTAAATGTAGATCCATCTACAGGAATTTGAAGAACCCCATCTTCACTTCTATTCATTGCATGGTAATCCATAAGTTTTTCTATGCTTTTTAACCTGAACATTTGTCGCAGACATGGAATTATGGGAATATAACAAAGAATCTTGCGAGGCACCTTTTTTTTTACTTTATTGGTTTGACATCTACTCTCATCACATTTTGTACATTTTTCTTTCAACGCATGTTCTTTATAATAAATAATATCTGATCATTAGGACATGCATGAATAGCTCAATACTCCATTCCAATAGCTTTCATAATGGCATGCAAATCTCGATACGTATGAGGTAAAACATTTGACAGTGGTAACATAATTCACCTAATAATCTACAACATAAAAAGCTAGTATTGGTTAATGTACTAAGAAATATTAATCTTACATATTGCATCCAAATGTTACAAATTAATTAAATGATTATCAACATACTAACATTAAAAACAAATGAAAAATTATTTTCTTTATCATTTATATAGTACTAAATGTCAAAAAATATATTACATACTTTAGGAGTTGTGTCACACATGTTTGACAAACAATTCACCAGCTTTACGTTGACCAATAACAATACAATAGAGAGAAGAGATATTTCTGAGCCTTCATAAAGAGGTTGAATTTCCCTCTCAAGTACATCTATATCAAAAGCACGGTCATCATATTGATTGTCATCATCATCCATTCCAACATTATTAAATGTCTCCTGGATCAATGTATTTGTCCCATCTTCTTCAACTATGTTATTAGCATCATTATCTTATTCCATAGGATCATTAGCTTGATCCTCAATATTCAATCCATGTTCTTGAACAAGTGCTTGTACTACAACCACATCTTCCTCATCAATCCATTCTCTAGGGGGGCATACTATACAATTACAATCAATAAAGTAAATTAGTATATATATATAATATTTAATGTCAATACAACTATTTACAAATATAGTATATAAATAAAACAAAGACAACAAAGACAAAGACAAAGACAACTTAGATGAGACCAAGAAACAAAGACAACAAATAAATGATGATGCTTGTGCAATTTATCAAGATATTTAAGAATACATTGAAAACATATAAGAAAGATGTTACTTTTCTTGACATGTAGGAAGTGAGACACTTTATGAGATATATAGTCACAACCATAATAAAAAACATATTGTTGAATTGAGGCTTCTGTGATCCATAATAGTTGAAAGAATAACTTCGGCGTAAATCACATGTAGACAAACATTTGTCGACGTGTTTCGAACCAACTAGTGTGGTTCATCGTCAGGACAAGTTGAAGAAACAGATCCAGCTTAGCATGATAAATAATCTAAGTAGAGTCTCCAACGGCTAAATAGACTAACGGCTAATTTTGACCTTAGGACCCAGGTCTAATTATTTTAATATTATTATTATTTTTATTATTATTTATCTTAATATTATTTATGGAAATAAGTTAAATTAGGTAAAAATACATAACTAAATTAATGTTAATGATTGGTTTAAAAAAAAAAAAAATTATTTATTTAAATATATATATATATATATATATATATATATATATATATATATATATATATATAATATTAGGTTAATAAGATAAAGGTTAGGATTAATAAGTAAAATAATTTCAATGGTTAGTTAAAAATAAAAAATAATAAAAAAATAAAAAAAATAATAATAATAATAATAATAATAATAATAATTTATTTATTTATTTAAATTAATTCATAATTTTATATATATATATATATATATATATATATATATATATATATATATATTCTAATTAAAATCATAATATTAGGTTGTTAAGTGACGAGTAACTTAATGGTTAGTTTATTTTTAATTATTATTATTTATGGAAATTAGTTAAAAATATATAAAATAATTTTAATGGTTAGATTAAAAATATAATTTATTTATTTACTTAAATTATTTAATAATTATATATATATATATATATATATATATATATATATATATATATATATATATATAAATCATAATAATAGGTTGAGAATTTTCATTTATTAATTTAATAATAATTTATAATGGTTAGTTTAAAGAAGTGATTTAATAGTTATTTATTAATAATCAAATATATATATGTATATATATATAATTTATAATAAAAATTATAAAGTTAGGATAAAATACTATATAAATAAATAGAATAATTCAAAGGTTAGCTTAAAAGGGTAATTTATTTATTTAATTAAATTATTTATTAAATATTGTTATATACATATATATTCTAAAAAAAATAAAAAGAATAAAAAGAATAAATAAATAAAAAAGGAGGGGGCAGAAAAACCGATTAAGAAGAGAGTGCTGGAATCCAGCACTTACTGATTTTTCAGCCATCATCTCTATTGAGATTGCTCGGCTTCTTTTCAATCTCAATAGCTTCCCTCAATTTATGAAAACTGTCCAAGAACCCTCTGAAGAAGATTTCTAGGACAGTGGCTCTCGCCATTAAATCTAATAATTCAGTGAGTTCCCTGTGCCACAAGCTCATTAAAAGTAGTCCCATTGCTCCTAGGATCTATGGGTTACCGAATATTCACAAGGGAGGGGCCCCTCTGAGGCCTATCGTCAACACCATTGGCGGTCAAACCTATCTTCTAGCTAAGTTCCTTCCCCTTATACTTAAGCCCCTGGTTGGCCGCATTGAGTCCTTCGTGAAAGACCCTGCATCCTTCATTAATGAGCTTAAGGATATTAATCTTAGCCCGAAGGACATTCTCGTCAGCTTTGATGTGGTCTCCCTTTATATTTTCATTCCTATATAGGAGGCCTTAGAAGTGATCTATCGCCTAACAGATCCCGATACCGCGCATTTGGTGGAGATCTGTCTCACTTCCACGTTCTTCTGTTTCGAGGGTGAATTCTTTGAGCAGACTTGTGGTGTTGCCATGGGTTCCCCTCTTTCCCCTATTGTTTCGAATCTTTTTATGGAAGATTTTGAAGCCAAAGCTTTATCCTCATCTCATCTTCTTCCTAAGCTTTGGAAAAGGTATGTGGATGACACTAATGTCATCTGGCCCCATGGCCCGGAGGCGTTGGATCGTTTCTTTAATCACCTCAACAGCCGATCATCTACCATTAAGTTCACCATGGAAAAAGAGGCCAATGGTTGCCTCCCTTTCCTGGATATTCTTATATCTCGGAATAAAGATGGCTTTCTCTCCCACTCTGTGTTCTGAAAGAAAACGCTTACTGAGCAGTATCTTCATGCCGATTCCCATCACTTCCCTGCTCAAAGGTTTGGTGTTCTTAACACCCTCGCTACTCGTGCCCTTAGGATCTCTGATCGTGAGAGCTTTGATAAGGAGAGATCCCATCTCCTTAATGTGTTTGTGGAGAATGGATATAGTAGACGCCTGGGTCAGAAGGCTTTCCATAAAGCCTCTAAAAACACGTTAATTAAGAAAGAGCCAAAAGAGCGTCATTCAGGTGTCCATCTTTCCTATGTTCAAGGAACCACAGACAAGATTGCTCGGATCCTTAAAATGTATGATATTCCCTCAACCTTTAGGCCCCTCAACACCATTCGCAAATCCCTCTGATCGGTGAAATATCCCATTAACCCTAAAGACATGAAGGGTGTCTACTTGATCCCTTGTTCTTGTGGGACCCCCTATATTTGGGAAACAGGGTGCTCCATCCGTCAAAGGATCTGCGAACATGCAGCCGACCTGAGACATGGGAGATCCAATTCTTCAGCATTAGCTGAGCATGTGGAAAATACCAAGCATCAGGTGTGTATTGAGGAGGCCAAGGTTGTTGCCAAAGTTGCTCAGTTCCACCATCGTAAATTGAGGGAAGCTATTGAGATTGAAAAGAAGTCTAGCAATCTCAATAGAGATGATGGCTAGAAAATCAGTAGGTGCTGGATTCCAGCACTCTCTTCTTAGTCGGTTTTTCTGCCCCCTCCTTTTTCTTTTTCTTTTTTATTTTTTTATTTTTTTTAGAATATATATGTATATATACAACATTAACAATATTTAATAAATAATTTAATTAAATAAATAAATTACCTTTTTAAGCTAACCTTTGAATTATTCTATTTATTTATATAGTATTTTATCCTAACTTTATAATTTTTATTATATATATATATATATATATATATATATATATATATATATATATATTTGATTATTAATAAATAAATAGCTATTAAATCACTTCTTTAAACTAACCATTATTAATTATTATTAAATTAATAAATGAAAATTCTCAACCTATTATTATGATTTTAATATATATATATATATATATATATATATAATTATTAAATAATTTAAGTAAATAAATAAATTATCTTTTTAATCTAACCATTAAAATTATTTATAAGTAGGACTTTGGCGTAAATCACATAAAGAGAGACATTTGTCGACGCGTTTCGAACCAACCAGTGTGGCTCATCGTCAGGACAAGTTGAAGAAACAGGTCCAGCCTTTGCATGCTAAACAGTCTGAGCAGAGCCTCCAACGGCTAATTTTGACTAAGGGATAGTAGTTAAAAAGTCAAAATGATAATTTAAAGGGAGTTAGTTAGATTATAGATGTTAATAGTTTAATAAAATTGCGACTTGTGTGGAATTAGTTAGATTAAAGACCTGACTTATATATATATATATATGTATTAAATATATTAAATAAATATATAAAAATAAAAGTTAGTTAGATGACATTAGTGCCATCCAAAATAGAAGTACAAACGCAACCAAAGTGAGGGAGGATGTCAAAAAAAAGTGTGTAGTGACTGTTGACATGAGTTTAACATTGTACAAGAATTGTCTTGATGAATGGTGCTATGCTTGTTTAAGTTTTCATAAATGAAGTGCACTTTTTTCTTTAGGTGAGTGGTATGGAACCCACCTAAGACAATTTTTATAGGAAACCCTTTCTTAATAAGGCACAACTTCAAATATCTCTCCTTATACACAAAATGTGATATTCTTTCTTTTTGACTACTTGTTTGATTTGACCAAAATGTCAAAAACTCCTTTTTACTTAGTGGTAAGTGAATATTATAGAATAAAAACATTGTGCCTACTTCAAAGGACATTCAAAATGGAATGTTCTACCTTGCATGAGTGATAATAACTAAGATAAATTTGAAAAAAAACCATTGATGATTTATCAAACATTTCATTAATCTATCTATTTCCTAGAACTACTATATCTTTGATATTACTTCAATTAGTTTTGAACTCACAATTTACAACAAATGAGACCCTTTACTTATCACAAAAAGAGACTTTATATAGAGAATTTTTCACTCTATATCACTTGAGCTTAAAAATTTTAGTGTCACCTAAAACATTTTGAAATACCAAGTGCAATGATTGTATCCCATACGTTTTTCCTTAAAATTTGAGAAAGAGTCTCTTTTATGAACGAAATAGATTGTGGTTAGAAACATACATTTTTATAAATCATGGTTTATAACTTTAAAACTTTTAATAAATAAAGTAATTTTTTTTTAATATATATATATATATATATATATATATATATATATATATATATAACAAATGGATTTTTATTAATTATCATCTTTTACCTAAATTAATAAAATGAGCTCCTTTTGTCTTTATCCAATCATCTTTCTTTATAATAATTTTATTTTTAATTAATTTTTTAATGATATTTATATTTTTTCTTATAATTTTTTTTTACAATATATTATATAATTATTTTAAAAATGTATTCACTATGTCCATATTTTAAATTATGTTCATAATATACTTTAAAATCTTATTAATAATGCTCCATAAAAACCCATGATTAACCTCTTAATATTCTAGGTCGTAATTAACCCCATAAAAATACATTAACTCCCTAACACCTTAACCCCATTCCCCTTAGACCTTAAACCCCTAACCCCTAAACTATTAAACAATAACCCCTTATCCCTAAGCACATAAAGTAATTAACCCCTAACTCGACCTAACCCCTTAATTGACTCTAACAAAAATAATCAAGTAATATTTCTCCACTTCAAGATGACAACATATGTCAAACACCTCCCAAAAGAATATAAAATACATTTACAATAGAAAGTTACAATACAAATGCATACAATCTAAAATACAATATACATATAAGAATTTACAACAACAATTTGCAATACAAAGACATATAATGAATAACTTACTAATGCATTATATTCATGTCCGCCTTCAGCATGTCCATAGTCTCTACAATTATTTTTAACTATTTTTACTAGAATTCTCCTTAGCCTCAAGCCCTTGCAATTTCTACAAGGGAAATAACATCTTCGATCCTCAGAAGTCCTCGATGTTGATCCCACATATCCATGGCCTCCTTGAGAAATGTTATGTGACATTTTCTGTCACCAAATTTTGAGTGATGATTTTGTTCAAAAATTAACCTCAAAATAAGCCTACAAAATTTTAAAACAATCACAACTAATATAACAACTATGTCAAATTTATATGATGTCTCGAGCATATATATATCTATATATATATATATATATATATATATATATATATATATATATATATATATATATATATATATATATATATATATATATATATATATATTATATTTAATTATATAATATAATATTAATATTATTGTATTGAAGGGGGCACCATCCCGGCGATGGAACTCCAAAACCTGCACGAAAAGGGTTAGGATTTTTTGCTGTAGACATGTCGGATCCAACCCGCCTGCTGCTGTCAACCTGACCTAACTACCTGCTCCCATATCGGTCACTGACTTCCTTCACTATTCTCCCCGTTAATGGCTTCATTTCCTCAAACCCATGAGTCCATTGTACGTTTTTACCTACCTTCCCTATCTACCCTTGGTATGTTGTGATGGTTATTCTCATATTTCAAAGGTAGTTGGCGAGTTTACTTCGGGAGCACCTATGGATTTGGATATGGTAGACTACTTGGAGGACCTGTTGGAAGGTGTCTCATTCTGGACGACTCCACATGCGACCTTGGAAGGTCTGCTACCCTACTGCTGCGACTTGTTAGACACCATAGCTACCCTACCCTCAATCTCGAGGCCCTCCTGTTCGACGATGACTTTACCTGAGACCCTCCTATCTTGGCTAGTTATCTTTCCTACACCCTCATCACCATCCTCACTCAATTTTGTAACCGGCTATATTAACCCTAATCTTGAGGTCATTTCCTCGACTTATCCTCCTCCCCCCCATTAGCCGGTTCCCATAACCCTCTCCCAGATATCCCCTTGAACTATGAACAAGAACCTTCAAAAGCGCCTTCTTCATCCACTCCCCTATCTGGTAGCTACTCTTACATTCCTCCTCTCTTGAACACCTTCCCCTCCGAACCGCCTCTAGCCCCTGAGAACCCTTAAGAAATCTCTTCCTTGAGCAAGGGCTAACAGGATGCCATAGAATCGGGTCATCGACCAAGAAAAAAATGCAAGTGCTTCAAATCCAGGACCAAGGACATCATTATTCGACTTGGAAATGATATACAGTGGGGAGACTCAATGGATATAACAGACTGAGTCCTAGTTGGAAGGATTCAGGGAAGGAGTTATACAACAACATGATTGAAGCTATGGACGTCGGAGGTTTAGGGACAACACCTGGTCGATTTACCATTCGTCCAAACATTCGTTAGAGACTAGTTTTCTCTACGTTTTGCTAAAGCCGAGCACACGAATGGGGTCTTGTCTTTGTTCTGGCATTTTTAACAAGCCCCAGTCCTCTTGCACAGATGGAACCCCCACTTCAACCTAGAAAGAGAATAGATAGGATTTGGGCCAATCTGGGTCCATCTACCAGGCCTTCCTCTACAATTTTGGTCTGAGGACATGTTTCGATGCATCGGAAATTCCTTGGGCACATACATGGAGCATGACAAATCATATCTATCCACAGGTATAATGGCATGCATGAGGATATGGGTGCACCTAGACACTAGAGGGGGTCTACAAGAGCACATTACCTTATAATGGAAAGCCTTCTTCCAGTTGTAGATCTTGGATTACGAAGGGGTACCCTTCCATTGCAGAAGATGCCACAAGGTAGGACATCTATTTAAGGATTACCCCCTAAATAGCAAGGCGTGAGTAGAGGAGAAATATAAATCCATACCCTCTAAGGATCCTCATGCCCAAGAGAATCCTCCCTCATCTGATGATACTATGACCCACACTGTTTTGGTTGAAACAAGGAAAAAACCTACAAAAGAGGTCACGAAGAAGTGAGGGAAAGCACCATATTGACTCCCTCTCCTCCTCTGACCAAAGCAAGGGTGGTTGTTGGGGCTGCACACTCCTTGAGTATGTTAGATTTTATCTCCTCCTCAGTTCATCTTTCTTCCTCATATGATTGTTTGGATTTTAGTTTGATTAATTCTTAGGCCTCTACTTCCCTTTCATCATCTTCCATTACCTTGACATGGTCCCTTCATCCCCGTCTCCCCACTCTCTCAAGTACCCTACCTTCCTTTCTGGAGAAGGCCCTTACTAAACCTTCTACCTTTGATATTGAACCCCCATCACCCAGATACCCCCTCTTATCCTAAGTACATTCACAAGCCCCTGATGTCATGGCCATTAGACTGGACACCCCCCCTGAAGCAGCCTTGAGGCTGACCTTCCTCCTTGTCTAAAGCTATTTTACGGGTTGGGGAGGAGATAGCAGGCGGAAGAAAACACTCTATCGAATGGGAACTTAGAACATTGAATACCCTGGATGCCCCCCCTTCATGAAGATGATATCCTTCAACTGTCGAGGGTTAGCTAGCCTTGGGAAAAAACTAGCTCTTCGTAGAATTTTGAACTCTGAATAGATCGATGTCCTTTTCCTCCAAGAAAATTTGGGCCTTGCTAATGCTATCACCCACTTGCTCAAATCATGGCTCCCTGGATGGACTACACAAGCTCTTGATGTTAATGGTCGATCAAGGGGAATGGCCCTGAGCATTAATTCTCACTCTATAAACGTCTGTAATATTTGGGGGAGCTTTGGGCAGATGGGGGTTGACATATACTCACCTGAACTTGGGACTTAGATCAAGATCATTAATGTATATGGACCCTGCCAAAATCAGGAAAAATTTTGGAGTCACTTCCTAAAATCTGTTATTCTACAATAGGACAATATAATCCTCGAAGGGGATCTAAATTTCTCCATTGGATTCTCGGAATCTTAGGGAAAACATGCCCAAATTGACCCTCTATCGGCATTTTTTGAGAACAATCTAGAGGACCACAACCTTATTAATATCCCTTCAGCCAAAATTCAGTCTACTTGGAGGAACAATAGAACTGGATCGGAAAACCTTGCCAGAAGGCTTGATTGCTTCCTCATAAAGGAGTGTTTTCTAAATATGGGACTAAGATACCAACAATGGGTTGGATCTGGGGGCCTATCAAATCACTGAACGATATACATTGAAATAAGAGGAGGATTGAATAAAACAAGATCCCCTTCAAATTCAACTCCTCCTGGCTACGGGATGCTAAATACAATTGACTGGTGTCTGAATACTGGAAAGCCCATCCCCCTGCTGCTAATGGGAACATTGTCGAAGTATTTGCACACAATATAAGGGAACTAAAGAGTATATCAAAAATCTGGGCACACAATAAGAGAGTACATGAAGACCTAATCCTAAAAGCAATAGAAGAAGATATAGTGGTTTCTGAAAATGAACATGAAGGGATCTACTCCTCTCAAGAGCATAAGAATAGGATTACTACCCTTCCATCAAGAAGAAGAAAAATTCTAAAATATCAAGAAGAAATTTGGCGATTAAGAAGCAAAGCTATCTAGCTGGCTGAAGGGGATGATAATATGAAATTTTATCACAACTTCGCGAATGGGCATAAAGCCATCAACACCATCTGGCAGCTAACAAGTGAGCAGGGACACACTGTAAATACCTTCCTGAACTTAGTCGCCTTAGCCTCATCTCACTTCAAGCAAATTTATAAGGCACCCCCAAATTCTACTCTAGCTGAATTCATGTGCACAAAAAGTACCCATTGTTTAGCATATCGAAGATGAATAAATAAATTGACCAAAAGTAGTAAATCCTGAAAGGAATCAACCAAATAATTAGAATAAAGACATTAAACAAGTACTTCTCAGGCTTAGTAATCTCACAATCATACTCCCTTGTGGAAATTAGTATCCATCAAATAAGTTGAAAGTACAAATTTAGTCAATAAAGAGTCGCGACCCAAAGTAAGACAGTTTATCTAATAAATAGATAGAACATGCTATACTGACGAGTCATTCTCAAAAGACAACATCGACAAGCAATAAAGTAGCATGCCTGTGAGAAATCAACCCACCGCTGATCCTACCATTAACAACCAATCAAGTAATATTTGAACATATTGAATGTTGAAACCTATGGTAAGTAAAATGGGATTAAGCCACATACCCCTCTACGAGGGTAATGAAGACCTAAAAAAGCATTGGTTTGTTTGTGAGAAATTATTGTTTTTTAATGATGTTACTAATGAAGACAAATATATGCTTCAATTTGTAGCAACCTTGAGGAAACATCCCCTAACATGGTTCATGAATCTCATCGAGAAGCAACCAAAATCAAATGACGAAGTTAAAACTATATATCTCACTTTCTTCAAGGCCCAAGATGTAAAAAATATAGCAACACAAAAGCTAAATGAAATTAAAAAATGACCTGTTGGCCGAAATTTGCTCCTGCATTCTTTTGCTATATGCCCAAAATTGTTACAAGCATAACATCTTATATGTTCCATATTCCTTATAAAGCAATCAATGGCTATGTGACTAAACATATTGCAAGAAAAATAATATCCCTTAAAGCACCTGGAAGTTGATGATCTTTCTGTGTGACGGTTATTATCTTAACCATTCTACTTCTGTATCTTGCTGAAAAGGAGAGAATCGATTAACACTTCCATGGTTAGGAATAAATTATTTTCTTTAAAGACTTTATTTCCTTAGTTGTTGATGGGGTTGACCTCTTATCTCCTTGTTGAGCATTTCAAATTTTGCATTAGAGTTCCTTGGTTCAGTTTGTGAACTAGATTTACCTTTTATAGTTTCATGAAAACCATGACCAGATTTGATGGAAGGAGACCTTTGACTACTAATAATATCATCCAAAATATTAGTACTATATTGAAATCGTAAAAGTTTATCCTTTTCCTCTAATTTACCTTTTAGAATATTTACCTCTACCTAGTATTGCTCTTCCTATTCAAGATACTGCTTCTTCATGATTTGTTCAACTTTTCTTCTATTCTTCCACTTGTTGCCTTAATTTGAGAACTTCATTTTCTTGTTATTCAAATGATTGAAGTAGTTCTTCATTCTGCTTATTTGAATTTTTAAGATCTTCTTTTAGAGAAATGACCACATCTTCAAGACCTTCACAGTAATTGGTTCTTTCTATAATTTCCTTGGTTGTTGTGTCCTTTTCATTCACTTCATTTTTCAATGATCTCACTTCATCCTGCAACCTTTGACATTGATCTTCCTTTCCTTTTATTGTTTCCTTACTTTGTTTCCTTCCTCTAACTGAGCTTTTAACCTTGTAATCTCTTCTTTGTAGGTACACTCCCTTTTTTCCAATAGATCTTGTTGATCTCTAATTATGTCTCTGAGATTTTTAAATTCTGCCTCTATTCGATTTCTTTCTCTTTCACCCATAAGAGTTCAGTTGTTTCATTGTCACATTCATTATCTTCAAATGAAGAGAGAAATGTATCACAAGAGGACAACAACTTCGTACCTGATAATTATTTTTCTTGTTCATCTTCATTCTAAGGTGATTATGAATCTAAAGAGTTGCTTCCACAAAATAGCCAATCATCTCTCCCATTGTCACAGTTCCTTTGAGATGTCTTATTATTTTGAGGTGCTTCCTTCTTTTGCTTAATTCCCATTGTTACTGTGGATCTCCTTCAAGCGATCAAGCTTCTGTCAAAGGAACTAATCTAATCCCAATTTTTGGGAATAATACTGGGGGTGGGGGGTGAATCAGTATTTACAAATCAATAACTTTTTCATTTCATAATCAAATTTATTTACGCTACTTCAATGAAGGGCACTTGTGTGTGCAAGCAATTGTTCTTAAGGAAACCAACATATATCTAGTGAACTTAAGGTTCATTTAATTCATCATATGTTGATATTTAATCAGTACATCAATACTTTATGAAATAGTAACCATGTGGAAATAACAGAATAAACCATCACACATAAGCAACACACATGAACACCAAGATTTAAGGTGGAAACCCAATGCGGGAGAAAAACCACCTATTTTTGTTGTCTTTTTGTTCTTTTCAATATAAAGAATAAGTTGTTTACAATATTGTACTGGTGCAGACTCATACTAATATGCAGGCACCCACCTACAGAATGTTATAACCTTCTCTCATTCTCCAGTTTCTATTGGAAGAGAGCTACAACCCCCTGGCTGATATGTTTACTAGTACGTAGGCATCGACCTATCATCTTCACTCGTTCTCCAGTTGCTACTATAAGGGAGATCCAACCCCCTAATATAATCACCAGCCACTACTGGAAGGAAGCTTTGACTTCCTCACTAAAGGCTCCAACCCTCAATACCCTCTAGGGACCCTGTTTCATAAATTTTCAGATTGGATACTCCTGGTACACAATAATACAATATGAAGGCCACGTTTCATCAAATTTGCACACTGGACCCATTAGTAACATTGAAGCTCAAAATCAATAATAATTGCATCAACCAATAATCAGTCAATTTGAATAGTCAAATCGTTGTCACTAGAACATTGTGTTGAACCCAGAAAATTGCATCAAGAACTAGAACCAACTGTAACCTCAAAAATCATATTTCAGACTGTATACTCTACTTCAATGAAGCCAACCTACATGTATACACTATGTCCTTTAAGCCAACCTGTGTATACCTCTAAAAATACTGAATCATAAAACTTTTGAACCAAGAACAGTACCAACTAGTAGAATTCTAAAGATCTACTATCAAATTATATAATTTTAAGCAAATAGTAGCAAAGACCACCCTTCTCACATAATCAATCAATCTATTAGACTAAATATCCTTATATAGTCAGTTCTACCTTCATATCTAATTAAGACATCATTGGAATATAGCAATAAACCAACAACACTGATTAGATAGATCAGTCATCTCTGAATAATAGGCTTTTCTTTTGCATATGCTACTTGGAAGAGTCGAACCAGCGTGTATACACACCTTTACCAAGGCGAACCAGTGTATAGATTTGGAAATACTAACTTAAAACTTCATAGCTATTCCAGACTTCAGATGTACCTAGATCATAACATATAAAGGACAAAAAATTTGTTAGCACTCAAACCTAGCCTATCCATTATCAGATCGCATAATGATAAGTCATTCTGATTCTGATCCATCATTAGATCTCATCCATCATCAAACACTCAAGTGCATACTTAGTCCAGATCAAGAAAGGCATCCAAAATCCATAATATGCATATTTGTTTTTGATCTAACACTTAATAAGATATTCATTCCTTGCGCACTTAGCCCTTTGATCTTCTCCTCATATAGTTTTAGCCTTTCTCAATACCTCGGACCAAAACAAAACTTATAACCTATGGTATTCTTGGACAGGATCAAATAACCATTACTTCACTCAATATTGTGGGCTAAGACCATGGTATGGACCCTTGGTATTCTTTAAAATAAATTTACCTTAATTTCTCATCCCATACATGCTTTTCCTCTCATGAAATTGTGTGCATACGTATACGCTCTTTTTGTAAAGTGAACCCTCTTGTATACACTCTTTTCGTACAGTGAACTCGCGTATAAAACTTAACATACCTGAAAACATTCTTTTTCCTCAATTTCTTAATTTTTAGCAATAGTCCTTTGTTCCATCATCCTATTCTTCTACACCATTACTTTGTTACCTCTAAATAGACCTTTATAATGTGATTTTCCAATGTATATTACTTCTAAATTGATTCCTTTGAACTACCCTACATTTTGTCACATTTGTAAACACAACTGCCATGCATTCTGTCACATCCTATTTATAATTTTATCAATTAGTTCAGTCATCAAAGAACAACTGGTATCTAGTGTTATCACCCTGTAATTTGAAGGTTGTAGGACAAATCACAAGAATGTAACATCAAACAAACTTCGAGATGGGAATCTAGCCCTTCCAAACCCACAGAGCGCTCTCTCTGTAAAATTTATCTTTGTTGCTTGAAAATATTAGACTAGTTATGATTGTACTTGGGTTTTGGGTTTGGATTTGGGTTCTGGAAGACTGATTGTATTTGATTTAATTAGCATCTATTGAGCAATGCTTTCAAAGGTAAACTAGATGGTTGCATCAATTTTTCATAGAGTAAACTCAGGGCAAGTTAGGAATATTTATTGGATCTTTTAGAATAATAAGTGGATGATGGCATAACAATGAAAACATTCAACAGAACTAAAGAGAAATTAAGAATTCTTTAGTGTGGCATTCAGTCAATCAGGTAGAACTAAAGAGCAATGAAGAATTCTTTAGTGTGGCCTTCAGTAGAAAACATACAGATTGAAAAAACATCCAAAATATGGTACTCAAAATTAAATCCTATTCATCACATTTCTATTTTTCAATTGGAATTTAAATGATTACAGTGAAGAGATGAAAGTGAAACACTTTAACATTAGAAAAACATCAACAATATTTAAGTCACAAGAATTCTATGAATGGTCTGATTAGTATTGATGCTCTAGTGATTTAAAAAAACTTACAATGCTCCAATAGATCACTAATATTTCTAATCTCAAACAATCCACCCCTAATACTTCAAAAGCAGAAGTATTTATACAAAATTTACAAACTGTTTACAATAAATGTTGTCTCTAATAGACATGACATTTTTAGACTATATATGAACTAAAAGCTCTAACTGTTGCAGATTAATAGTTCTGGTGGAATGTGTTGTGAAAATGTTGTTGTTGTGGAAGTGGGAGCATGTAGGATGTGGACCCAAATTTGTGGTTGTTGTGACAGATGAACCAGATTAATAGTTCTGGTGGAATGTGTTGTGAAAATGTTGTTGTTGTGGAAGTGGGAGCATGTAGGATGTGGACCCAAATTTGTGGTTGTTGTGACAGATGAACTAGTAGACGTAGAAGTATCTCTCTTTTTCATAGTAATTCACTCAACTGCTTGCTGATCCTCTGACTTGATAACTTCCCTCACTAATGGCTGATCCTATCACTGCCCTATTGTTTTATCATTCATTAGTGTCACAAAATATTTTGGAAAATATATAATAATATGTATATTTGAATAATATTTCCAAAATATTTTAAATTAAATTTCTACAAAACTGTGTGTTGTTTCCAATCCGTGGTTTTGTTTTCTCTTTCCGTGAATTCACAAAACCATGTGTATATTTGTTCCTATTGCTCCTATCTGGATGGTTTTGCAAAACCATGTGTTGATTTGTATGGTTGGAAGAGTATTCTCACTTTACTCTTTTACTTTCGCCTGCAACATGATTTTACACCTGTAAATTGATTTCACCTTAATCTTCTATCATGAAATACATTTACATGAATGCTATCTTTGCTCTCCTCTACATTAATTTAATGTGAAATGTAAATTGATTTCACCATGCCTGTAAATTGATTTCACTTTAAACTTCTATCATGAAATACATTTACATGAATGTTATCTTTTCTCTCCTGTAAATTAATTTCATGTGAAATTTTCCCTTATATTTTCTCTGATAAATTCATGGCATCTGTGAATTTCATTTCATGTGTCACTTTAAAACCATTTTACCTTTGAATCTCATTCCCAAACCTTAGTTTCATATTGCCTCTAGCTATATAATTTTACCTCAAGTATGGTTTCACCCATAGGCTCACATGGAGAAATTAATATAAAGTCCAAAACTTTATATTAATATGGTTTTGTGAAGTAAGGGGTAAAAAGAGGGATTATATATATATATATATATATATATATATATATATATATATATATATATATATATATATATATATAGATATATATATATATATAACTTTATGGGATTTATCCCAAATTTCTTCATGATGGTTTATATAAGCCCATAGTTACATTATGTTTCAACAAAATAAGGTCATGGCTACCCACTTGTGCTTGGTGTTAGGTTTTCTAGGCTTAGGTATTGTGAATTCAGGTCGCATGGAGATGGAGTGGGAGCTAAGCTTTCAGGCTTATTTTTAATGCAAATTTCAATCAAATCCAAAGCTTTAAAACCAAAAGCTCTGCAATATATAACCTTTTTGTCACACAAACCTATTCTTAATGATTTGAAAGGATGTATTTGGCTTATGTTGGGTAATATTCAGATGAATTAACAAGGAAAGTGGGTGATAAAGCAGGAAGTTGAGTAAAGCATGATGCAAAATGGAGAGGAAGTGGGGCAAGTCAGCAAGCCAAAAGCTTCATCATGAGAGCAAAAAATAATATCTGAATCATCATATTTCCTATGATTATAGTACCCTAACATCGGCTCTAGCTGGGGATGGCAGTCTCCTTGGAGGTGCCAAGAACCATAGATCTCTGAGTTTATAGATAAATGCCTTCTCCATTGAGTTGTTCCCAAATCTTCAACCTGTTCTGCCAACTCTCAAATTGAAATCAAAACCACTCTGCATATTGAACATTGAACTACACACTGAACTAAAAGTTGAGAAGCAAACTGAATTTGAAATTAAAAAAAGGTTCAGGGTCCTAAGCTTATTTGCACCCTGTTACCTACCATATATTGTTGAAAATCAAGCTGACTTAAGTAATATGGAAATGCCAATGAAGCCAGTCACAAATGGATTACTTGACTGATTGTCAGTAAACTCAGAAGTATAATTTGATCATGTGTCCACATAATCAATGCTATGATATATAATAGAAACTGCTAATGTATTTGGTCCTTATAGAGAAATCATGTTTGAAAACTTCAGCTGAAAAGAACCACCATGTAATCTGCTATAGGATCAACAAAAGAATAATGTATGATATTTGCTTCTAGGTCTTCAATGACTAATTGATCAGCTGTATCCTCAATATTAAACCTTGAAACAACCTCTTCAGTCTTGTACTTGAAAGCATAATCATCCTCAATCTGCTAGTCAAAAGGTAGTACAATTTCCTCTTGCTTTGGAGAAGGAAGATTTTCCAAGAATTCTTTAGGATCTCGGAAATTATATGATTGAATTTGAGAATGCAACAATTTAATTCCATTTTCATGTTCTTCAGAAACTAACTCAAAAACACATATTTTAACTTTAGGAGAAAAAATTCTTGATTTGAAAATAAGAAACTCAACTCTTAAAAAATCTTCATCAAATTGAAATTTTGATAACCCATCATTGAATTCATTTAAAATTTCGTGAAATGAAAGGTTTACCACAAACCCTTTCATCCTGTATCACCATTAATGCTTTGGAATATGGATTCTTTGTTTATAGAATTGCTCTGAACTTTGAAGCTCTATCCTTGAATTCATTTAAAATTTTGTGAAATGAAAGGTTTACCACAAACCCTTTCATCCTATATCACCATTAATGCTTTGGAATATGGATTCTTTGTTTATGGAATTGCTCTGAACTTTGAAGCTCTGGATCTTGAATAATGGAGTCTCGAGGTGAAAGGTACAACCTTCTCGTGTCTAATCATTTTTCACCATCAACAATCAGATCTGAACTTTGATGCACTTTTCTGAGGAAGATAAAATGGTTTGTCCCGAGTATGGTCGCCACTATGTTATCACCCTGTATTTTGAAGGATGTAGGAAAAATCACAAGAATGTAACATTTGATGCACTTTTCTAAGGAAGATAAAATGGTTTGTCCCCAGTATGGTCGCCACTATGTTATCACCCTGTAATTTGAAGGATGTACCACAAATCACAAGAATGTAACATCAAACCAAATTTGGGATGGTAATCTAGCCCTTCCAATCCTAGAGAGAGCTCTCTCTGTAAAATTTATCTTTGTTGCTTGAAAATCTTAGAATAGTTATGATTGTACTTGGGTTTTGGGTTTTGGAAGACTGATTGTATTCAATTTAATTAGCATCTATTGGGCAATGGATTCAAAGGTAAACTGGATGGTTTCATCAATTTTTCACAGAGTAAACTTAGGGCAAGTTAGGAATATTTACTGGATCTTCAGAATAATAAATGGATGATGGCAGAACAATGAAAACCTGCAGTAGAACTAAAGAGCAATTAAGAATTATTTAGTGTGGCATTCAGTCAAACAGGCAGAACTAAAGAACAATCAAGAATTCTTTAGTGTGGCCTTCAGTAGAAAACATACAAAGTACTCAAAAGTAAATCTTATTCATCACATTTTTGTTTTGCAATTTGAACAAAATATTTTGGAAAATATATAATAATATATATATTTGAATAATATTTCCAAAATATTTTAAATGAAATTTATAATTAAATTTATACAAAACTATGTGTTGTTTCCAATCCATGGTTTTCTTTTCTCTTTCCATATTTTCACATAACCATGTGTAGTTTTGTTCCTATTACTCCTTCCTCTGTGAATTCATTTTATCTGTATGTAAATTCCTTTTACCCTTGTAGAATATGGTTTTGCAAAACCACGTGTTGATCTGTATGGTTGGAAGAGTATTCTCACTTTACTCTTTTATTTTCACCTACAACATGATTTTTCACCTGTAAATTGATTTCACCTTAATCTTCTATCGTGAAATGCATTTACTTGAATTCTATCTTTGCTCTCTTGTACATTAATTTCATGTGAAATTTTCCCTTTTATTTTCTCTCATAAATTCATGGCATCCGTGAATTTTATTTCATGTGTCGCTGTAAAACCATTTTACCTTTGAATCTCATTCCACAACCTTAGTCTCATATTGTCTGTAGCTATATAATTTTAACTCAAGTATGGTATTTCATGTGAAATTTTCCCTTTTATTTTCTCTGATAAATTCATGGCATCCATGAATTTTATTTCATGTGTCGCTGTAAAACCATTTTACCTTTGAATCTCATTCCACAACATTAGTCTCATATTGTCTATAGCTATATAATTTTAACTCAAGTATGGTTTGACCCGTATCATATCTCTATATTTCACTTGAAATTAATCCACCCTATATTCCCGTAACATTTATAATATTCAAAACCAAAACAGTTAATGGTTTATCACACCGCTTTTAAATGGTAGGTGGTATTATTTTAGAGTACGCAATATAACGTGGGGATGCCATGTAGCAAAAACGTGGGCAGGGAAAACCACTAATCTCATGTGCTTTTTGAGTGTTAAGTTTTGGATGCGTTGAGCATATGGAATTTTAATCGTTCATTTATTTCTATGAATCTCGAGGCAAATAAAGATGAAGGGGGTTTAATTCTTAGTGCGGGGTGGGCCATTGGTTGACTTTGCAGGGGGAAGAGGTAGTATAGGCTTGCAGGGAGAAATTAATATAAAGTCCAAAACTTTATATTTAATAGGGTTTTTTGAAGTAAAGGGTAAAAAGGGGGATTCTCTCTCTCTCTCTCTCTCTCTCTCTCTCTCTATATATATATATATATATATATACATATATTTTTTTTACTTTATGGGATTTATCCCACATTCACAAGGGAAAATTCTTCATGATGGTTTATATAAGCCCATAGTTACATTGTGTTTCAACAAAGTAAGCCCAAAGCTACCCACTTATGCTTGGTGTTAGTTGTGCTAGGCTTAGGTATTGTGAATGTAGCTTGCATGGAAATGGAGAGGGAGCTAAGATTTTGGGCTTATTTTTTATGCAAATTTCAATAAAATCCAAGGCTTTAAAACCAAAAGCTCTGCAACATATAACCTTTTTATCACACAAAACTATTCTTAATGATTTGAAAGCAGGTATTTGACTTATGTTGGGGTAATATTCATATGAATTAACAAGGAAAGTGGGTGATAAAGCAAGAAGCTGAGTAAAGGATGATGCAAAATGGATAGGAAGGGGGTGAGTCAGCAAGCCAAAAGCTTCATCATGAGAGCAACAAATAATATATGAATCATTGGATTTCCTATAATTATAGGACCCTAACTATTGGGTAGCGGAGGCCCCGCATAACGGGTTTAGGGCTCAAAGCCCACAATTTTGGTAAAAGTATGGAAAAGGCTCCGCGAGGTGTGCGGAGCGCGAATTGTAATAAGTCAATTCAAAGGATTGCGCCCAAAAATAATGTAAGAAAATAGAAAGTGAGTCGGCCTGCCCATGGTCCGCAGACCATGGAAATGTATAAATAGAGGAAAGCTCTATGGTTAGAAAGTAGTTTTTCTTAGTTTTGAGTTTGATGGTGAATGGAATGGGTTTATGAAGAAAGAAGTCTTGGAGCGTCTGTAAGTATGAGTCAAGGGTGTTGGTAGATAGATAGAGGCTCTGTAGCTATGTGCACAGAGGCCTGGTAGAGTCCGCAGTTGTGTGCATGGACCCTTGCAGCTGTGTGCATAGGGAGGATCTGGTTGTACTGAAGAGAAGATCAACAAAGATAAGGATTGTTGAATTGAGGCTTCTATGATCCATAACATTTTTTAAGAAGAGTTTTGGCATAAATCACATGTAGAAAACCTTTATCGACGCGTTTCAAACCAACTAGTGTGGTTCATCGTTAGGACAAGTTGAGGAGTTAGATCATGGCCGCAAGTTAAATAGGGAGAGCAGATCTTCCAAATGACTAGGTGTGACCATTAACGGATATATAAAAAATGGCTAGATTATATAATAATATAATAATGTTAATTATAGTCAAAGTAACCAATTTCCTTCTTAATAAATAATTCAATAATTTATATATTATAATATATTATATAATTGAACCTTATTCTATTTCCTTTTATTTATAAATTTGGTTATTAAATTAATTAATTTAATTCTTTTTAATTTATTTAATCATTTAAATCAAATAGGGATAAGATATAATCAATCTTGGTCATGTAAAGGGGTTACTTTGTCATTTTACTTATAAATTTTATTTGGTTATTAAGTTAATTTATTGAATTCTTTTTAATGAATTTAATCATTTAAATCCAATAGGGAAAGGTTATAGTCAATCTAGGTGGTTATTATTTTTTTCTTATTAATGATTTAATATAACTAATAATCAAGTGGAATTAATAAATTATTATTAAACATTAGTTAAAAATTTTATTTTTATTTATTTATATATATACATTTATTAAGGTAAGGGTAAAAAACATAATATCAAAATTATAAGTAAAGCCATCTAATGGATCTAGGGATGTTAGTAGAAGCCCAGATTGATAATATTAAGATATTATTGATATGGTACTATTAAAAATATTAGAACAAGAGACAAAATTCTAAAAACAAGAAGGTCAAGAATAGGACAATTAATAAAATAAAATAACCAAAGGAGAAACCTAGGAGGATAGAAAAGACAGGGCTCAATAGAGAAGGATACGAGATAATACAGGGAAATACAGGGAAACCTAGAAATCTAGAAAAAGTCAAACAAGGGAGGAAGGGTTGGGGGGGGGGGGGTCGGGCAAGGGAGGACATGACTAGGAAGAAAGGGCAGGGATCCAACAACTACTGATCTTCCAGCTATCATCTCTATTGAGATTGTTTGGCCTTCTTTCAATTCCAATAGCTTCCTTGAATTTGCGATGATGGATCTGCGCAACCTTGGCAATAACCTTCGCCTTCTCAATACAAACATGATGCTTGGAATTTTCTGCATGCTCTGCTAACGTTGAAGACTTGGTTCTCCCATGCCTTAGGTCAGCTGCATGTTTGTTGATCCTCTGACGGATGGAGCGCCCTGTTTCCCTGATATAGGGTGTCCCACAAGAACAAGGAATCATGTAGACACCCTTCATGTCATTAGGGTCAACAGGGTCCTTCACTGATTGGAGGGATTTACAAATGGTGTTGAGGGGCATAAAGGTTGAGGGAATATTATACCTCTTAATAATCTAAGCAATCTTGTCTGTGGTTCCCTGGACATAGGGAAGATGGACACCTAGGAGATGCTCTTTAGGTTCTTTGCATCTCCTAGGTGTCCATCTTCCCTAAGTCCATGGAACCACAGACAAGATTGCTCCCATTCTTAAGAAGTATAATATTCCCTCAACCTTTAGGCCCCTCAACACCATTAGTAAATCCCTCTGATCGGTGAAGGATCTTGTTGACCCTAAGGACATGAAGGGTGTCTACATGATTCCTTGTTCTTGTGGGATCCCCTATATTGGGGAAACATGGTGCTCCATCCATCAAAGGATCAAAAAACATGCAGTTGAACTAAGGCACGAGAGAACCAAGTCTTCATCGTTAGTAGAGCATGTGGAAAATACCAAACATCATGTTTGTATTGAGGAGGCCAAGGTTATGCAATTCCATCACTGCAAATTTAGGGAAGCTATTGAAATTGAAAGAAGGCCAAATAATCTCAATAGAGATGACTGCTGGAAGATCAGTAGTTGCTGGATCCCTGCCCTTTCTTCCTATTCATGCCTTCCCCTCCCCCCACCTCCTCCCTTATTTTACCTTTTCTAGCTTTCTAGGTTTCCGCTTATTTCCCTGTATTAACCCGTATCCTTCTCCATTGAGCCCTGTCTTTTCTATCCTCCTAGGTTTCTCCTTTGGTTATTTTATTTTATTAATTGTCCTATTCTTAACCTTCTTGTATTTAGAATTTTGTCTCTTCTAATATTTTTAATAGTACCATATCAATAATATCTTAATATTATCAATCCGGGCTTGTACTAACATCCCTAGATCCACTAGATGGCTTTACTTATAATTTTGATATTATGTTTTTTACCCTTACCTTAATAAATGTGTATATACAAATAAATAAAAATAAAAATAAAATGTTTAACTAATGTTTAATAATAATTTATTAATTCTATTTTATTATTAGTTATATTAAATCATTAATAAAAAAAATAATAACCACCTAGATTGACTATATCCTTTCCCTATTAGATTTAAGTGATTAAATTCATTAAAAAGAATTCAATAAATTAACTTAATAACCAAATAAAATTTATAAATAAAATGATAAAGTAACCCCTTTACTTGACCAAGATTGATTATATCTTATCCCTATTTGATTTAAATGATTAAATAAATTAAAAGGAATTGAATAAATTAATTTAATAACCAAATTTATAAATAAAAGGAAATAGGATAAGATTCAATTATATAATATATTATAATATATAAATTATTGAATTATTAATTAAGAAGGAAATTGGTTACTTTGACTATAATTAACATTATAATATTATTTTATAATCTAGCCATTTTTTATATAGCCGTTAACGGTCACACCTAGCCATTTGGAAGATCTTCTCTCCCTATTTAACTTGTAGCCATGATCTAACTCCTCAAATTGTCCTGACAATGAACCACACTAGTTGGTTCGAAATGCGTTGACAAAGGATTTCTACATGTGATTTACACTGAAACTCTTCTTAAAAGGTAAGAATTTCTGAACCATTGTGTGTTTTCTTGCGGATCTATCTATTGCTTCTGAATTTATGCATTATCTGTTATAGTTGTGCACACAGGGTTTTAATGTTAAATGTTTGCTTAAAGACTGTAGTAAAAAGATCAGATCGGTAACAATTTTATTAATAAGAAAGTGTGTCCGCATGGATCCACGCGGATAATAGTACAGAGTGGTGCGAGGCTGCATACAGTTCGTGACCCCTCCAGACCACATCCAGACATCCCAAGGGTGAGAAACCTAGTTCCAGCACCCTCCCATACTACCTCGGGTGAGACTTCAGTCTGCACTCTGCAGACTGTTGCCGAAAGGGTCGGTAGTGCAGGATTTATTTGGCTAATACACTTCTAAAACCTGGGTCAGGCCCCAACAAGCCAACAAATGGTTTCGTTGCCGAGACCGGGATCTGCCTAAGGGATGTCTGATGTCAGGATGCTAGAACCCTACGAAGAAAGAACTTGAAGATTGGTTGGATCAGAAGCTTCACGAGTTTGTGGTTTAGGAAAATAGAAATATATGGATATCAGAGCAAAGGTGGCTAGATCGTTACATATACATAGAGATCCACGAGATCTTCTTCACATAATTCTCGGCAGAGTTGTATGAGTGGATCACGAGGCTAGCTGACAGCGTGGGAAGGTGCAGACTAGATCAAACCATTGCGTGGACTCCAGAATTGGTGTGCAGACTAGAAGCATTGGAAGATAAAATCATGCGGGTAGTAGATCACTGGTTGGACTAAATAATAGGAGGGTTTATCACTGAATTCCCAATAGACATGACTGTGAGTTATAGCGAAGCGGAAAGGTGCATTCTCCAAGGACTTTGGGGGATGTAGATCAAATCGTTGAATACTTGGATTAAAATGTTTTTATGTGAAAAACATATTATGCGCATTCATTGATGTCTGGAGTAACACAGAGCGGAAGAGGCTATCGAGGAATTGAAGGATTAGAGAACAGTCCTCTGATTTCTATTTCGCGAGAAAGTGAGGAAGAGTTTGCATGATTCTCTCTGAGAAGCACAATCTGATTAATTAAGCAGTGCATTCCAATAATACCACCACTGTCCACGCCATCACCTACTACACCTACATCAAATCCATCTTCACCTACCCCACCTCCGCCACCACCGAAGGTTGGGATGGCAAGTACAGTGAAGTTGCGAATATTTAAAGGCGTAGGAAATGAGGAACCAAATCAATTCTGGTTCGTGCTAAAGGCTGTATGGGAAGCCCAATTTGTAATGGATGATAACATAAAGAAGGCTACTCTGGTTAGCGCATTGCAAGACTGCGCGTTGACGTGGTATATAAAGTACTTGACCAATCACCCGAATGTAGGAATAACGGCGATCGAGGATGCATTGAACAGAGAATTTAGTCGGCCAAAATCAGAGACGTAGTCAATCATTGGGTTCAAGGAGATCGTGATGTTGTCTGGTGAAACCCTATGTTATCTGGATCAGAGATTGAAAAGTACAATCCACAAGACTAACATGACACTGACGGATGCATAGCACTACACATGGTTTGTGGCGTCTTTAACACCACATCTAAGAACGACGCTATTACAACAAAAGATCTCAACCCAAGCGGAAGCATTAGAGACAGCGATGACGTTGCATGAAACCCCAATACAGGATCTAGGGTTGGGAGTTCAACAAATCCACGCGTAGATACAAAACCTATGCTTAGATATGTGAAGTTTGAAACAAGGTCAGACGCCTTGGTTAGAGGCGCGCAAAGAGGTGTGGTGCATCAAATGTAAGGGCCAGGGCCATGATAAGGATCATTGTCCACTCTTCGTGAATTACACAGTAGAGGGGGCCAATACCATTGCGACCAGAGCTACAAGCAGGACCAAGCATGGCGCCCGCACTTTGGTGTGCAATCTATCAGGTGGGAGGAAAGCATGCCATAGAAAACTATCATCTATTGTAGAACCTAAGACAACACCCCCCAGCTGTTATTTTGCAACTTTTGTAGGACGATGGGCCATGATGAAAGAAATTGCCAAGTTATGAGTTGTTGATGGATCGAACACCTACTTACAGGATGCAGATGGAGGCATGTGGTCAAGATCCTGCTAGAGCAATAGCACAGGGCATATTCCAAGGACATGAATGGGGGCTAGGGGGAATGGGACCCCAATGTGAACGAGGACAATTAATATGTTGTAATTGTGGAGGACCTGGACACAAGGGCATATGCTTGCTTCTCCATGATTTGGTATTTCAAGGGTGCATCTCTAAGGGCTTGGCTAAAAAATGCAATTGGCTTTTCATTTCCCTGATCATCTTTCTGCAAAAAGACAGCAGCAATAGTGTGTTCAGATGCAAATGAAAAAATGATGAAATCTTTATCAAATTGAGGACTTGTGGGGACTGGGGCTTGGGTTAAGGCATATTTTATGCCCTCAAAGGCTTGCTTGGCCTCTAAAGTCCATTCTACCTTGGAATCCTTCTTTAGCATTTTATTTAACATTTGTATCAGCTCGGCCAAGTTTGGGATAAATCTCCTTAGGAACTTGATCTTTCCTAAGAATGCTTGCAATTCCTTAATGTTTCTCGGATAAGGGATTTGCAAGATGGATTGAATTCTTTCAGGATCAATTCTAATCCCATCTTTTGAAATGATATGGCCTAGTAATTTGCCTTCTTCAAGGCCGAAGAGATATTTCTTGGGGTTCAAGGAAATGCCATATTTCCTACAGGTTAGGAACACTTGTCTCAAATGTTTTAGGTGCTCTTGATCAGATTTCGAGAAAGGAGTAAGGTCATCAAGGTAAACCACTAGGAAATCATGGATTTCTTTGGCAAATGCAATGTCCATGGCCCTTTGAAAGGTAGCACCTACATTCTTTAGTCTGAAAGGCATCTTCACATACTTAAATGTTCCCCACGGTGTTGTAAAGGTTGTCTTGTCTTGGTCATCCGGGTGAACAAGTATTTGATTAAAACCTGAAAAGCCGTCTAGGAAAGAAATTCTTGATGACCCCACTACTCTTTGTAGAATGTGGTCCATTTTTGGCAGAGGGTAGTGATCTTTAAGGGAGACTTGGTTCATATTTCTTAAGTCCACACATAGTCTAATCTCCCCTGTTTTCTTCCTTGTGGGAACAAGATTGGATACCCATTCTGAAAATCTAATGGGTGTTATAATACCAGCCTCAAACATTCTTTTCACTTCTTTCTCAATCAAAGGGAGGAGCACAAGATTAATTCTCCTTAGTTTCTGTTTGAAGGGCTTTTGATTTGGCTTTAAGGGAATGGTATGTTGAATAACATAGGTGTCATAGGACTTAAGGTCCTCATAACTCCAGGCAAATACATCTTGAAACTCTTTAAATAAATCAACATATTTTGGTTTTTTATCGGGAGGCAAAGACTTGGACAAATTAATAATTTTGGGATTCTCTGCTATCCCAATATTACCGTCTTCCACAGCAGCGTTTAAGGGCTACATCTTGGCTTTTTGGGGACATCATTTAAATCAAATATGTCTTCTAATGGAGTGAGGCCAGTAGGTAGAAAATTGTCTATTAAATCAATTACTTCGGCCTCTGCTTCAGCTATTTCTTCTGAATGCATTTTCTTCAGCTCTTGCATGTTTTTCTCCCCAAAAACGGTTGGGTGCAGCATTTGATTTGCTTCTTCAACTATTATAGTTTGCTCATTTTGGCTCATTTGCTGTTGTGGGTCATTCATGGCATCTTCATCAATGTTTAAGCTTGAGAATTCTTGTTGTAAGGTAAGAAAATTGTTGATTTGAGCATCATCCTCAAATACTTGCCGATCTTTGATATTGTTAGGGACAGCAGGCCTGTGCTTTATCTCAGTAGTAAAGTGGTAATTGGGCTTGAAGGGCAGGTTGCAAGTGCTAGCAAAAGTAGCTAGACTATGAACATGCATGTTATGGTTTCTAGAAATTTTAGCAAGCTTGGATTCAGTGAAGGAATTGAGTATTTCTGTGGCAGTAGACCTATAATCTCTCATCCTATTGTCATTAGTAACAAAGTTACCTTTCATCTGTTGAATGATCAAATCAGAGTCACCTAGAATGGACACTTTTGCAGCTCCTAGAGCTTTGAGGAGTTTAAGGCCTAAAAAGAGAGCTTCATATTTTGCCATGTTGTTGGTTCATTTGAAGTTTAGTCTATAAGCATGACCCTCTGCATGGCTATTATGTGTATTGTGAATCCATATTCCTGCCCCTGCTCCTAGCTTATTGACAGAACCATCAAACTCTAAATACCATGTGATTTCTTACTTGTGGTTAGTATTAAGAGTTTCAGGCATTTTAGGATTGGGTGGACCTTGGTTTTGTGCTTCATGTGGTTCTTCTTGTATGTTAGTTGCACTAATTATTTTAACAGTTTCATGGGTATGGGCAACCAATTCTTGATTGATGCATGTTTCTTGTTCTAAAGGCAAAGGCTTCTCATCACTGGGAGGGCAGCTATTGTCATTGAACAATATAAAGGAATCCATATCAGAATGGATTGAGTAAATGGGAAAGTTTTGGGGTTTTTCCTCACTACTTACCACATACTTCATCAGTGTTTCTCTATACAGTCTCTTTGGTTGCCCAAAGACTGAAATAGTGGCATAGGAGAGGTCTAGTTGGAGAGATCCTTGGAGTTTTTCTCCCCAAGATCTTGATAAGAGCATGCCATACTTTGGTGGAATGTCAACAACCACCACGTCCATTAGGATCGTTTTATTGGGAAATTGGACTAAAGACACACAAAGGTCTTTTATTAAGCCTAAACACTCGACCTGACTAGAATCGAATGAGAATAAGTCTTTGTAGGGTCTAGTGACATCAAGTTTTAGCTTCTCCATTATAGCTTTGGGCATTAAATTGTGTGAAGCACCTGAATCAAACATAGCATTGTGCAACACTTTATCATGAATGTGCAAACTGACATAAAAGGGTGGAACAACTCCATGTCCTGATTTACCATTGACCTCAGGACCAAAAATTAATTCAGGTTGATTATCTAAGACATTAACATCATCCCTGTTCTCTGGTATTTGTAGTGATATTTTGATTTGTTGTCTGTATACATCATGTTTGGCAAGCTCAGAGAGAGGAATAGATATCTTTAATTTACCAATTTCTGCTTCTAAATCAAAAGGTTTTTCTGACTGTGTTTTAATATTGTGACTAGCGAATTTTCCCTTTTCCATTGTATCTTCAGTGATCTTCTCTTCGTTATCAGTGATTTCTTGAGATTGTTCTGTTTTGGGAAGGCTCTGAGGGGTGCTATTTACATTGTCTTTTGAGGGAAGGGATACAAAAGGCTGGTTATTAGAGGGCTGCATGTCAGATACATCCTCTATGGTCACTTCTTTTAATTTTGGGTCTATTTTGTCAGCAGGTTCTGTGATAGCAGTCTTGTCCTTTACTTTCTTAGCTAGCTTGGCATCCTTTGGTTTGATGGGATCAGACACATCAATGGTTCTTGTTCTCAATTTTTATTGTTTATGGACTTCATAGACAGCCGAATCATAGCCTTGTTTGAAGTCAAATGACTCTCCAAACTTGGTCTGAAATTGATTTATATCATGGTTATTTTGGTCTTCTTGGGTTAAAAATACTTGTTGTTCACTTTTCAAACCCATCAAGTTTATGTGAGTGTCCTCTCTCTGCTCATTAGATGTGGATGCTTCCACATAGTTTTCATGAAAAGAGGTCTTATATCATGGACAGGACTTGCCCTTCCAACGTTTGGGTTCTGATTTTTTCTAAAGTTTGGATTTCTCATAGGGTTGTTTTGCTGTCCTTCCCATGTGGCTTTTCTTTCAATAGTTCCCATTCTATTTTCAAAGGTGTCCATACCTTTGATGATTGTATCCAATTTTTTCTCAAAGGTTGAAGGTTCATCTTTGAAAGTGGTTCTTCTCTTAGCTCTTGCTCTATTTCGCTTGGCAATCAGATTTGCCTCCACACTAACGACTACATTCTGCATGTCTGCTAAGGTTTGAGGGGCTCTTTCTCTTAACTGATAAGCCATGTCTGGATGAAATCTATCAGGGAATTTGTATAAAGAAAGATCAGGTGGAGGTCTAAGGTTTTGTGGAATAGCGTTATAAACATTGTTAAACCTGGCACAATAGTCTAAGACAGCTTCTTGAGGGCCTCTTTTGATAGTGTCATACTCGGATAATATGTGCAGAGGGTCCTTCTTCTTTACCCATCTGTCAAGAAATGCTTGGTAAAGGGCCTCTGGATCAACTATGGAATTTGCAGTGAGTGCTCTAAACCAAGGCCTTACATCTCCTATTAAACTTTGGACAAAACTCTTCATTCTTACACTATCATCATCTATTTCGTAACTCTCAAAAAAGTCCTGCATTTTATTGGTATGTTGCAGGGCTGTGCCAGAACCAGTAGCATCAAAGTATGTGATTTTAGTTTGATAGTCCTGAGGCATAGCCCCTAGATTTGCAGGTAACTGTAAAGGTGCATATCTGTTAGCCATATTTACAGGTATAAGTGGAACGACTGGAACAACTGGAAGAACTTTAAAAACAGTGGTGGTAGTGGTAGTATGCGCAGTGAATGGAGGTGTGGAAAAGGTGCTTGGAGAGGTGGATGAAGAACAAGGGGAAGTAGGGGTTGAATGAAACAAAAATTTAATAGGGGTTGGAAAACAGCTTGGCTGAACTATTACAGGACTAGAATCAGCAAGCTCTTCTTGTTTTTGTTTGCTAAAGTTTCTAGAAATTAAATTGGGATTTTCAAAAACAGCTGGTGGATTTGGGTCTGAGTTTGACCTAGTATTATGTGTTTTCTTCTTGGGAGCCAGCTTCTAACTTTTTTTTGGAATTTTCTGAATAAGTTCCCCAGCGGAGTCACCAATGATGTTATCACTTAGGTTGTCCCTTGGCTCCTTAAAGGATACGACCGAGGTAACCACAAACCAATCTTTGGGCTGGAGGTCCTAGCCTACCTGCAATCAAAGAGGGATCTCTCTTTATGATTTAACTTTGTTTTGGGTTGATTTTAGGCTAGTTATGGTGTACAAGGGTTTTGTTTTGACTTTGGTGGGAAGGAGATGTTTTCAAGAAGAGTTGGGATACATAGTGTGAGAAGTTCAAACCATTGGGCATGGAGTCATGGATTAGGGCTTGTTGTTGCATTTTCTTGGTCACAAGAGGAATATAGAGCAGGATAAATACACATAGAACAATATCAGGCTGGAACAAAGATGGAATGAAGGTTAGAAATGAAAGGAAACTAAGAATCTTTCATTAGCTAACATAGAGGGAAGGTGGATGAAAGTTTGTCTAGGAGCAGTAAAGAATTCCTAAAAAACAGTCATATATGAAAGAAACAGGGTAAAAATGATCATTTAAGTATGCATATTCATAACCATTTCTGAGGAAAACATATAGAAATAACAAGAACTGAGCATAAGGTGCAGTCGAGAAAAACTTTAAGCTATTCTTTTTTCTTGCTATTTAGATGGTAACACAATTGTGCATAAACATAATAAAACTGTAAACAAAGGTAGAAAAACTTATTGAGCCATGTAGTAGCACAGGAATTCCATAGTCACTCTTTAACCATTAATAACACAACAGTCAGTTCTTCATCCAAAACATTCCAGCAGTCTTTGATTACAGAGCTTCTCAAAAATACAGCGCAAGTCCAGCATGAGGAATATCAACCAACCAACCCTTTAAACAATGAATTAGGGTGGTTTATATAGGGAAAATATCTATTACAGCAGACCTTAAACAGGTCTGAGGGAAATAACTTCTTTAACCTAATTATGTCCTGAAATTAATGCAGGAAAATATCTTTGAGTTGCGTTGGAGGCAGCGGTATCAAAATGAGTTAATATGGTGTCCTTTTGGCTCTGTGCTATTCATTTAGCCATAATTGTGCATTGGGCTTTGATCCCCTGCCCTCAAGTGGATTTGATGTGCATTAACTATGATCTGAGAGGCTTAGATGGCTTCACCGTTTTCTTTGACTTTGCTTTGGGAGCCTTTAATGTTCACCTGCTTTGGTATTGTCGATCTGATACTCTTTGTCGCTTCACTGATACTCTTTTAATTTAATCTGGGCTTCGTCTTTCCTCTGATACTCTTGAAATTTTCAAATCGCCCCTTTTTTGAACCTTCATGAAGAAATCCTGTCAAATTGCGAATTTTCGGGCCAGCTGGTAGTCGAGCAATAGGCAGCCTTCAATTTTGACTGCCTCAGTTTTTCATTCTGGGCATCCTTCTCTGCGATTTCGCCCTTCGTGCCTTTTTTCAGTGATGATGTCAGCAGTGGGTCCCGATACGGTGGTGACGTGGCAGGGTGACGTGGCAGTACGGCAGGGTGATGACGTGGCATAGGACGCAATGGCAGGTTGATGCGAGGGTGACGTAGTGCTGCTGTGGCGATGACATCAGGGGCGGAGAGATAGAAGGCGGTTTGTGGTTTCATCGAACTGCCTTCTATACGAGAGCGGTAATTGTCAGAGGGGCCCCGACGCAATAAAAGGCGGACACCTATATTTTGTACGATGGCAAAACCGCCAGGCTATCGGAGAATAACCGTCAATCATCAGGGCGGATCCAAAATCGCCGAGAGCCATTGGATCTAAGCGGGTGGATCGGAGGGCTGACGAAGTGCAGAGCTGGCGGCAAGTTTATATGCGGGCGCTTGCCCGAATATTAAATTAATATTTATGTGCGGGTGGTCAAAACTTTGAGACATGCGGGTTTTTGAGGCCTCGGAAGGATCCGATAACCTAAAAAGGAATTTCACACTTCGGAGGAGCTCAAAGGTACTTGAGAAGGGTTTTATGTGTTTTGAAAAGGGTTTATGGCCAAAAAAGGGTTTCTACCTTGGGAAAGGTAAAACATGGACAAAGATGGATTTTATACATTTGGGGAATTCTATGCATAGGAATGAGTCCTAATGCATTTTTAGAAGATGGTTTGAGAGGCAAGCTGAGGGTTCTGGCTAAGTTTTAGGCAAACTTAGCGATTCCCAAGCATAGTCAAGGTTATCTTCCAACTAGAGGGAGGGGATATGTACATAGGGGAGCTATTTAGTGCTTTTTAGTAAGGAGAAGGGAAAATAGATAGGGATTTATATAATAATGTTAGAAGTTAATATGAATTTGTGAGGTGAAGTGTAGGGGAGAGGCTAAGTTTGTGAACTGAAACTTTAAAACATAGGAAGTGAATGAACTGTGGAGAAATGATTTTTACACAAGAAATGTGGCTTCTTTTCTCTGAAGAAAGTCAAAGCTTGACTTAGTATTTCAAAAAATGAAGTGGTAACAGGACTGGTTGGGCAGATCCCAAGGTCCTCAAGGGGATGTTAGTGAGTGATTTGGGGAATAAGAAGAAGGGGGAGTTAGACATGCCTCGCTTGAGCTGCTCCAAGGGAAAATTGGCTTGCACTTGTGATCTGAAGTAAAATAACACTTTGAAATAAAAAATTGATCACACTTATTCATTCTGCAACCTCAAAAACTTACTTACCCAGCCTACTTACCTAACATTTTTTCTTCTTTTTGGTTTGGGTGCACTTAGACTTGCAGACCCTGATTATCTTCTTTTCTTTTGACTACCCTCCTATCTAAATGTACCCTTATATCTTCCAAGGGCCCAAATTAAGCAGTTGGGCTCCTTCATTTCTCTACCTAGCTACTGATCTGCCAAGTTTAAGCTGTTTGGTCAGATATTCATTCTCTATTTTCTAAAACAAGTAATTTAAAACTAGGGAATCCAAGATTAAGCTATTTGGCTTTCCCTTATCTGTAACACTCTTCAAAAATGGTATGATTCTTCAAAATGGAATTTATTGGAAATATGGAATCTTGCAGCATGAAAAGATGACATATTTGGCATGTAAAATAGTCAATCATGAAATATGAAACCTATTGCAATAGGATGCTAACAGTGGCTCCACTTGGGGATGGTTTTTCAGGATGAAAAGCCAAGAATAGCAGGTCAGAATACCTTGATCTTCACTTGTTGCTGTAAACTGAAAATTTCCTTCTTGTCAATGCCTTTGACTGAATTCTCATAAGCTGATATGCAGTATTCTTTTGAGCTGAATTGGAGAAAAATTCCAGCTCGGCTTCAGCACTTCTTTGTGATTATTTCAAAAACAGAGATCTGAAATAGAACTTTCTTTGATCTTTCCTTCAAAATTTGCTGCATTGTTCCCTCTTATTGGCCTGTTTATAAGAAAAAGTGCTGAAAATACTAATATTAATGTACAGATAGTATACAGAATTGTGCTACCTTCACCAAATGGGATCATGATAGTGCTTTTAGCATTCTGCCCTTAACAAGGCCTTCTTCAACTGTGATGCTATCCAAATTATTCAGAAAACATGCGTTGTTACCTTGAACAACAGAAATAATAAAGGGGCCTTTCCACAGGAAATCAAACTTGCCATGCTTTCCTTTGTCCTCTCTTCTTGAATCCCATCTTAAGACTTTGTTTCCTATGTAGAAGTCTTCAGCCTTGGTTCTTTTGTCAATCATTTTCTTGAGCTTCTATTGTAAAATCTGAGCTCTGTCGTACACTTGCTCTCTTGTTTGCTGCAAATGGATGGTTTGGTTTATTCTTCTTTGGATATCATTTGGCTCTGCCTGCATTTCTTGCATGAATTTGATAACAGGGATTCCCAAAGAAGAGGGGAACTTGGCCTCCATGCCATAGAATAACTCATATGGGCTCATTCCTATGGACCTCTTGGTTGAAAATCTGTCTGCCCATAGGGCATTTACAAGTTTTTTGTGCCAGTTCTTCTTGTTCTCCTCCAAGACTTTCTTAATGATGTTAATCAGACTTTTGTTGGATGATTCGGCCAAGCCATTCCCTTGAGGGTAATAGGCTATGGAGTGGCCTAAGGTAATGTGGAATTTGTGGAAAAAACTGATCATTTTCTTGGATTTGAAGGCAGCAGAGTTATCTGTAATGATCTTCTCAGGACAGTCAAATCTGGACAAAATGTTGGTTTCAAGGAATTGGATAATGGTGGAGTCATTGGCTTGCCTACATGGGATGGCTTCAATCCACTTGGTAAAGTAATTTGTCGCTGTTAGAATCCACTTATGCTGGCCAGAAGAGGATGGATGGATTTCTCCAATGAGGTCAAGACCCCATTGTTAGAAAGGCTTCTCGGTTGAAATAAGCTTAAGGGGCAAGGGGAGAAGCTTTCTTTTGCCTTCAAATATTTGGAATTTGTGGCATGAAACAACAAACTTTTTTACATCAGCAAACAAAGAGGGCCAATAGAAACCAGCCCTTAGTATTTTATCAGCAGTGGACATCCAATATAAGTGCCCTCCATAGTCCCCTGCATGGAATTCTTTCATGACATTGTCAGTTTCATTCATAGTTAGACAATTCAACAATATTCCTTCATGATTTTTCTAAAACAGGGCACTATCTAAGACACAAAACTTTGATGCTTTCATCTTTAAAAATCTCTTTTTGGTTCTGGACAACCTTAGAGGAGCACACAGGTTTAACAATATAAAACATATATTAGCATATCATGGGGATTACAAAAAAGCTTGACTGATCTGTGGAGTCGCCAGCTCCTGTTCATTGTCCAGTTGATTAATGTCTAAGGCTTGAAAATTGGTTTCGAACATTAGTTTGGCTAAACCTTGTCCCTTTATCAACTTGGTGGGTTTTATCTTAATGTCATACTCAAGGATATTGGCAATCCATTTGCCCCTTTTGCCTTCTATGCCCTCTTGAGTCAATATGTCTTTTACAACAACATTTGGTACATAAGCAATCACATGTGAATATAAAATGTAAATTCTGAAATCTTTGATTGCTTTTACAAGGGCATATGCTTGCTTCTTCATGATTTGGTATTTTAAGGGTGCATCTCTAAGGGCTCGGCTAAAAAATGCAATTGGCTTTTCATTTCCCTGATCATCTTTCTGCAAAAGGACAACAGCAATAATGTGTTCAGATGAAAATGAAAAAATGATGAAATCTTTATCAAATTGAGGACTTGTGAGGACTGGGGCTTGGATTAAGGCAAATTTTATGCCCTCAAAGGATTGCTTGGCCTCTAAAGTCCATTTTACATTGGAATCCTTCTTTAACATTTTATTTAACATTTGTATCAGCTCGGCCAAGTTTGGGATAAATCTCCTTAGGAAATTGATCTTTCCTAAGAATGCTTGCAATTCCTTAATGTTTCTCGGATAAGGGATTTGCAAGATGGCTTGAATTCTTTCAGGATCAATTCTAATCCCATCTTTTGAAATGATATGGCCTAGTAATTTTCCTTCTTCAAGGCCGAAGAGAGATTTCTTGGGGTTCAAGGAAATGCCATATTTCCTACAGGTTAGGAATAATTGTCTCAAACGTTTTAGGTGCTCTTGATCAGATTTCGATAAAGGAGTAAGGTCATCAAGGTAAACCACTAGGAAATCATGGATTTCTTTGGCAAAATCAATGTCCATGGCCCTCTGAAAGGTAGCACCTGCATTCTTTAGTCTGAAAGGAATCTTCACATACTTAAATGTTCCCCAAGGTGTTGTAAAGGCTGTCTTATCTTGGTCATCCGGGTGAACAAGTATTTGATTAAACCCTGAAAATCCGTCTAGCAAAGAAATTCTTGATGACCCCACTACTATTTGTAGAATGTGGTCCATTTTTGGCAGAGGGTAGTGATCTGTAATGGAGACTTGGTTCAGATTTCTTAATTCCACACATAGTCTAATCTCCCCTGTTTTCTTCCTTGTGGGAACAAGATTGGATACCCATTCTAAAAATCTAATGGGTGCTATAATACCAGCCTGAAACATTCTTTTCACTTCTTTCTCAATCAAAGGGAGGAGCACAGGATTGATTCTCCTTAGTTTTTGTTTGAAGGGTTTTTGATTTGGCTTTAAGGGAATGGTATGTTGAATAATAGAGGTGTCATAGGACTTAAGGTCCTCATAACTCCAGGCAAATACATCTTGAAACTCTTTAAATAAATCAACATATTTTGGTTTTTGATCGGAAGGCAAAGACTTGGACAGTTTAATCATTTTGGGCTTCTCTGTTGTCCCAATATTACAGTCTTCCACAGCAGCGTTTAAGGGGTACATCTTTGGCTTTTGGGGACATCGTTTGAATCAAATATGTCTTCTAATGGAGTGAGGCCAGTAGGTAGAAAATTGTCTTTTAAATCAATTACTTCGGCCTCTGCTTCAGCTATTTCTTCTGAATGCATTTGCTTCAGCTCTTGCATGTTTTTCTCCCCAAAAATGGTTGGGTGCAGCATTTGATTTGCTGCTTCAGCTGTTATAGTTTGCTCATTTTGGCTCATTTGCTGTTGTGGGTCATTCATGGCATCTTCATCAATGTTTAAGCTTGAGAATTCTTGCTGTAAGGTAAGAAAATTGTTGATTTGAGCATCATCCTCAAATACTTGCCAATCTTTGATATTGTTAGGGACAACAGGCATGTGCTTTATCTCAGCAGTAAAGTGGTAATTGGGCTCAAAGGGCAGGTTTCAAGTGCTAGCAAAAGTAGCTAGACTATGAGCATGCATGTTATGGTTTCTAGAAATTTTAGCAAGTTTGGATTCGGTGAAGGAATTGAGTATTTATGTGGCATCAAACCTATAAGATCTTAGCCTATTGTCATTAGTAACAAAGTTACCTTTCATCTGTTGAATGATCAAATCAGAGTCACCTAGAATGGACACTTTTGCAGCTCCTAGAGCTTTGAGCATTTTACGGCCTAAAAAGAGAGCTTCATACTCTGCCATGTTGTTGGTGCATTTGAAGTTTAGTCTGTAAGAATGACCCTCTGCATGGCTATTATGTGTATTGTGAATCCATATTCCTACCCCTGCTCCTAGCTTATTCACAGAACCATCAAACTCTAAATACCATGTGATTTCTTGCTTGTGGTTAGTATTAAGAGTTTCAGTCATTTTAGGATTGGGTGGACCTTGGTTTTGTGCTTCATGTGGTTCTTCTTGTATGTTAGTTGCACTAATTGTTTTAACAGTTTCGTGGGTATGGGCAACCGATTCTTGATTGATGCATGTTTCTTGTTCTAAAGGCAAAGGCTTTTCATCACTGGGAGGGCAGCTATTATCATTGAACAATATAAAGGAATCCATATCAGAATGGATTGAGTAAATGGGAATTTTTTGGGGTTTTTCCTCACTAATTACCACATACTTCATCAGTGTTTCTCTATACAGTCTCTTCGGTTGCCCAAAGACTAAAATAGTGGCATAGGAGAGGTCTAGTTGGAGAGATCCTTGGAGTTTTGCTCCCCAAGATTTTGATAATAGCATGCCATAATTTGGTGGAATGTCAGCAACCACCACGTCCATTAGGATCTTTTTATTGGGAAATTGGACTAAAGATGCACAAAGGTCTTTGATTAAGCCTAAACACTCGACCTGACTAGAATCGAATGAGAATAAGTCTTTGTAGGATCTAGTGACATCAAGGTTTAGCTTCTCCATTACAGCTTTGGGCATTAAATTTTGTGAAGCACCTGAATCAAACATAGCATTGTGCAACACTTTATCATGAATGTGCAAACTGACATAAAAGGGTGGAACAGCTCCATGTCCTGATTTACCATTGACCTGAGGACCAAAAAGTAATTCAGGTTGATTATCTAAGACATTAACATCATCCCTGTTCTCTGGTATTTGTAGTGATCTTTTGATTTGTTGTCTGTAGACATCATGTTTGGCAAGCTCAGAGAGAGGAATAGATATCTTTACTTTACCAATTTCTGCTTCTAAATCAAAAGGTTTTTCTGACTGTGTTTTAGTATTGTGACTGGCGAATTTTCCCTTTTCCATTGTATCTTCAGTGATCTTCTCTTGGTTATCAATGATTTCTTGAGATTGTTATGTTTTGGGAAGGCTCTAAGGGGTGCTATTTACATTGTCTTTTGAGGGAAGGGATACAAAAGTCCGGTTATTAGAGGGCTGCATGTCAGATACATCCTCTATGGTCACTTCTTTAATTTTGGGTCTGTTTTGTCAGCAAGTTCTGTGATAGCGGTCTTGTCCTTTACTTTCTTAGCTAGCTTGGCATCCTTTGGTTTGATGGGATCAGACACATCAATGGTTCTTTTTCTCAATTTTTATTGTTTATGGACTTCGTAGACAGCTGAATCATAGCCTTGTTTGAAGTCGAATGACTCTCCAGACTTGGTCTGAAATTGATTTATATCATGGTTATATTGGTCTTCTTGGGTTAAAAATACTTGTTGTTCACTTTTCAAACCCATCAAGTTTATGTGAGTGTCCTTTATCTGCTAATTATATGTGGATGCTTCCGCATAGTTTTCATGAAAAGGAGGTCTTATATCATGGTCAGGACTTGCCCTTCCAACATTTGGGTTCTGATTTTTTCTAAAATTTGTATTTCTCATCGGATTGTTTTACTGTCCTTCCCATGTGGCTTTTATTTCAATAGTTCCCATTCTATTTTCATAGGTGTCTATACATTTGATGATTGTATCCAATTTTTGCTCAAAGGCTGAAGGTTCATCTTTGAAAGTGGTTCTTCTCTCCGTTGTTGCTCTATTTCGCTTGGCAATCAGATTTGCCTCCACACTAACAGCTACATTATGCATGTTTTCTAAGGTTTGATGGGATCTTTCTCTTAATTGATAAGCCATGTATGGATGAAATCCATCAGGGAATTTGTATAAAGCAAGATCAGGTGGAGGTCTAAGGTTTTGTGGAATAGCGTTATAAACATTGTTAAACCTGGCACAATAGTCTAAGATAGCTTCTTGAGGGCCTCTTTTGATAGTGTCATACTCGGATAATATGTGCAGAGGGTCCTTCATATTTTCCCATCTGTTAAGAAATGCTTGGTAAAGGGCCTCTGGGTCAGCTATGGAATTTGCAGTGAGTGCTCTAAACCAAGGCCTTACATCTCCTGTTAAACTTTGGACAAAAATCTTCATTATTACACTATCATCATCTATTTCGTAACTCTCAAAAAAGTCCTGCATTTTCTTGGTATGTTGCAGGGTTGTGCCAGAATCAGTAGCATCAAAGTATGTGATTTTAGTTTGATAGTCTTGAGGCATAGCCCCTGGATTTGTAGGTAACTGTAAAGGTGCATATCTATTAGCCATATTTACAGGTATAAGTGGAACGACTGGAATAGCTGGAAGAACTGTAAAAACAGTGGTGGTAGTGGTAGTATGCGCAGTGAATGGAGGTGTGGAAAAGGTGCTTGGAGAGGTGGATGAAGAACAAGGGGAAGTAGGGGTTGAATGAAACAAAACTTTAACAGGGGTTGGAAAACAGCTTGGCTGAACTGTTTCAGGACTAGAATCAGCAAGCTCTCCTTGTTTTTGTTTGCTAAGGTTTCTAGAAATTAAATTGGGATTTTCAAAAACAACTGGTGGATTTGGGTCTGGATTTGACCTAGTATTATGTGTTTTCTTCTTGGTAGCCAGCTTCTAACTTGTTTTTTGGAATTTTCTAAATAACTTCCCAGTGGAGTCGCCAATGATGTTATCACTCAGGTTGTCCCTTGGCTCCTTAAGGGATACGGCAGAGGTAATCCCAAACCAATCTTTGGGCTGTAGGTCCTAGCCTACCTTCAGTCAGAGAGGGCTCTCTCTTTATGATTTAACTTTGTTTTGGGTTGATTTAAGGCTAGTTATGGTGTACAAGGTGTTAGCACTTGAAATTTCACCTCAGGCTGAGAAAGGTAAACCTCAAGGCAACATCAAACCATTTAGCCTCGTAGCTAGCCCTACGGGCAGGAGAAGGCTCTCTCTGGTCTATCTCGGTAAAATCTTCAATAGATGAGATGACCAATAAGGTAACACTGATATTAGGCTAGTAAACTGATCAAAGAGTTTTATTTGGGATTTTTTGGGTTTTTGGTGGCAGATTGAGGAGAGGGCAATTTTGGGTGCGGGGATTGGACACAGTTTCTGCAGGGGGTTCCTTGGGGCGAGGTAGGAGACAGTGTTGATGCCTTTGATTGAGGTGGATGGCCAGGAATGAAAGGTGAAGAGCTAAAGAGAGAAAAAAATAACTTTGAATTCTCTTTAGACAGTAGAAAACATTGAAATTAAACAAACTTAAAAGCAGAGCATGGCAAGCATGAATTCTTACTTTAACACTTCATTTGTTTAATGTGCAGAAGTAAAAGAAAGGAAATGAGTCACATAACAAGCTTACAAGTACATTGAGAAACACACCATCAACACATGAGTCCACAAGAATCCCAAATAGGACTGCAAAACCCTGGTCTTCCTTAGCCAAAAATTGCAGAGATACAGTGAATAATACGATGATAGCTTCTCCCTCAAGAGTCCAACCATGAAAATGAGCAAGAAAGTACATAATATAGATGATATAACCTCTTTCCCTGCCTCCATGGGTCGAGATCACTATCCTAGGAGCTGTTTCAACCACTTCTAAACTAAGCACTACAAACTAGGCAATCAAAACAACTTGCCTCTATAAGCTAAGAAACCAATTCATTCATTTAATATTTACCCTTTTCATGAATGAATCTTCTAGAAGTGTTACATAAGAGTAAAAGTGTCTTAAAAGTACAATAATTACATCAAAGAGAATCATAATTCACCCCAAAAATTCAAACTGGGTCAAACTGCGTTTTTCTGAGCTGTACAATGCATTTTGGAAAAATGTGCCTGACGGGTCGCGCGCCCCTGCCTGACGGGTTGCGCGCCTTTGGAGCCACTTTTGGGGCACTTGCAGGTGTCCAAATTGGGCAAGAGTAGGCTTGTTGGAAAGGTCTGTGAGTCTACCTTCCAACCAAACTGACATTTTTGAATTTGGAGTTCATTTTCCCTGTCAAAAATCAACTCTCCCAAAACTGCTTTCTGCAATTCAAAAAAGTGGCAGAAAGTCATTTTTTGCTAGTTTTTTTACTTTCTGGAGGCCCAAAACTTCACCAAATCTCAAGTCCATCCACGAGCATGTGTAACTTTGCATGAAAAATTTGGAAATGCTGAGTTTTTGTCAAATGGAGTTGCCATGATGAAGGGTCGCGCGGGGGGTGAGACCCGTTAATGGGAAAAACCTGTGTTTGGCATAAAAAATTCACAAATGACAAAATTTTCTCCAAATTTCTTGAAATTTGGGCTGGGAGTCCCCAATCAAGTACCATGCTTAGTAAAAGAGGATTTGGCCAAAATGTGGAGTGTATCGGGCGTTTTCCTTCGTTTTTGTGCTTTGGCCAACCGTCCTTGGAGCACCTTCGTTCTCGCCGGTATTTTTGACATTTCTTTAAAACCATGACACCTGTGAAAAAAGTGAAGGAGGTTTTTCTTCCTTGGCATGTTTTGGACAAAAAAATCTCTCAGTTTTCCAAAATTCATCTTTTATTTCTCTGGAACATCATTTGAGTGCGACTTGTCTCGATGTGTGAAACAAGGAATTTTGTCGAAATGGAGCGAAATGAAGGGAATAGGGGGCTTCTAAATTCTTGGGGAAATTTTTGGAAGTAGGGAGGGATGTTAGGAAGCAGGGGAAAGTGGAATCTCAAAGATTGAGTGAGGGGAAGGGGTCCAAAAGGGCAAAACACAGGCCCAACCTAGAAAATTGCCAGGTTGTAGCTAAAAACTAGGGTTTGTGCAAAAATGAGGAATTTGGCGGATCTAAGGGATGGGAAGTGTTTGATAAGGTACTTCAAGGATAGGGGAAGGTGTATGAACATCAGGAAACAATTTTTTCCGGTGATTTGACCATCCAAGAGATTTTTGCCTTCAAAACCCTAGGAGAGGGAAATGACCTTGCCTAGGCACAACTGAAGCATGAACAAGGTGTACAATGACTCATTAGACACTGAGATGATAATGAAAACCCTATGAATGATGATAGACTCAGCTGAATAGTGACATAGATGGGCATTTGGGCAACTTTGAAAAGAGTGGGAGCAAACTCTAGACCTAATGCCTAGTGACCAAATTTTGCTTGAAAACTCTTTGAAATGACAAAATTTGACTTGGAAACTCTAAGACGACTTTGTAAGAGCATATTTGATCACTGGAGGAAGGGTGGAAAGACTGACACTAACATTTTGGCTCCAATGGGGATGGTAGCTCCTTGGAGGTGCCAATAACCTCTGACCTCTGGGAGAGCAGACCAGTGCTTGCAACCATTGGACGATGGAGTCATTATTTCGGCAAACGACGCAAGACTTTGACTCATTTATTGAATGATAACTTGACTGAAAACTGACTGAAACTTAACTAATTCTTGACTCAAACCGACTTGATGGCAAACTGAAATAACTTGAAAAACTCACTTAACAGACCAAACACAAATGACTCATGACTGACTTAAAACAAGACTTTACAAAGCTTTTTGAAGGGCAGCAGTCCATCAAGATTTGAAATCATGATGACAACCACCTGTGTTTCTTACAAGCCAATATACCATCAAACTATATCAAAATGCTAATGCAACCAATCAAGCAGATGCCTTCTTGAATGATTCTCCCGATCAGATCTCATGATCAACAATAGATACTGGTAACTAGGCATCCAAAAACATAGCTGACCATGATCTAGTTCATCACTGAACACAACAACAATCACTTTCACTGCTGACTGTAACAAATATGCCATTGGATCCTGGAAAACATGAAGACTTGACATTGCCACCTCCTGCTGAAAGAACAAGGTATCCTTTGTTTCAAATTCTGATCTGCCTTCATCATGTGCTTCAGAAAGAGTATGTTCCTGGTCCTCAAAAAATTCTGAACAAGTAGATGAGCAGATCTCCTCTTGAAATAAAATTTCAGCACATCAAACATATGAAGAATTTGAAAGGAAATCCTGAATGTTCTGATCTTCTGTAGTTTGACAATATGGTGGGTCATCTTCAAATGATATGACAGCCAGATTATCATCTTTGTGAAGGAAAACATTATTTGTTTTCTGATCTACAAGACAATCATCTTCTTCAACAGAGGAAGAAGTTTCCCCAACACTTTCCTGACTATGTGTGCATTGCAAATCTGCTGTAGCTTGGGCTGTAACAAGACCTTTCAAAAGCTGATCTATCTCATCTTCAGACAAAGGAGACAATGCCTTTTGTTTTCTTCTGCTTGAACAATAATTATCTTCATACGATAGGGCACTCAAATTATCATTTATTACTGATCTATTGAAAGGAGATTTATCACTTACTTGCACAAAGGTCTCACCTTGCTGTTCATGAACATCTGAATCCAAAACTCTGTCTATGATCTCAACAACAGAGCTCTCTTTGATGGGCTTCAGCACAAGATATTCCTGGTCATTATAATTTAAATGTTGTTCTGAAGTAGTTGACCTAACATTATCACATTCTGCAATCTGGTCTTCTTCTGTGGGCAGATCTGAAACAATCTCTTCTCTTTCATCATCTTCCACTATATGACCATCTTCAGCCTGCTGATCTTGATTCTGCTGCAAAATGTCCTGATCATCTTGATGGGAATTCTCTAGGTTTTCTTTATGCTGCTGAAATGGATTCTCATATAGAGCCTCCATGATCTCAACATCCATGAAATTATCATCTTCATAATATTTCTCAAGGCTATCAATAAAAGCATAAGCATGCTTGCAACAATCATGAACCAAATTTAATGATGGATAAGAGTCCTTATATCGTTCAATGAACATAGCATGAAAATCCTTTAAACAATAAATACAAGCAGGCGGCAAACTTTCATACCATGATTGGGCTTTACCTTCCAGAGTGGCCAAGAATATCTTCATCAAGCAATCTTCAGGAAAATCCACCTTCAACTTGCGAATATGCATATGAAATCTAACTAGATGTAAAGCAGCATCCTTCTTACCATCATCATTAAATGTAGGCAAATTCCTTGACCAATCTACCTTGGAAATCTTACTCGGAAAACCTGGAATGTGATCTCGGCTCAAGGGAGCATATCTTCTTGCAATCCGATCCATCTTGAAAATCTCAAAGCTACTGATCTCTCTGCAGTGAAGTCACCATGAAGCATTGATCTCTGGAGTTTTCAGTGAAGGAGTCGCCAGTGAATGATTTCAGCCTTGCAAGTGTCTGATCATTGTCCACTATCAACAATCAGATCTGAACTTGATACATGTACTGGGGTAAAATGCAATCGAAGTGTTGTATTCACAAGCTCACGGAGATTGACTGAAGCAGCATTTATCTACTAACGCTGATGTAAAACAAGAGCGTTTTCGAAGGCTACCTGGCGTAACTTCAGGCTCCGTCTAAGACTTATGAAAGAACACGTCAATGAGCAAATGATTAGTTTGTTCTCCCTAGTATGGTCGCCAAGTATGTTAGCGCTTGAAATTTCACCTCAGGCTGAGAAAGGTAAACCTCAAGGCAACATCAAACCATTTAGACTCGTAGCTAGTCCATCCATGAGCATGTGTAACTTTGCATGAAAAATTTGGAAATGCTGAGTTTTTGTCAAATGGAGTTGCCATGATGAAGGGTCGCGTGGGGGGTGAGACCCGTTAATGGGAAAAAACCTGTGTTTGGAATAAAAAATTCACAAATGACAAAATTTTCTCCAAATTTCTTGAAATTTGGGCTGGGAGTCCCCAATCAAGTACCATACTCATTCAAAGATTCTTTGGCAAAAATTTGGAGTGGATCGGGCGTTTTCCTTCGTTTTTGTGCTTTGGCCAACAGTCCTTGGAGCACCTTCGTTCTCGTCGGTATTTTTGACATTTCTTAAAAACCATGACACCTGCGCAAAACGTGAAGGAGGTTTTTCTTCCTTGGCTTGTTTTGGACAAAAACCTCTCTCAGTTTTCCAAAATGCATCTTTTATTGCTCTGGAACATCATTTGAGTGTGACTTGTCCCGATGTGTGAAACAAGGAATTTTGTCGAAATGGAGCGAAATGAAGGGAATAGGGGGCTTCTAAATTCTTGGAGAAATTTTTGGAAGTAAGGAGGGATGTTAGGAAGTAGGGGAAAGTGGAATCTCAGAGATTGAGTGAGGGGAAGGGGTCCAAAAGGGCAAAACACAGGCCCAACCTAGAAAATTGCCAAGTTGTAGCTAGAAACTAGGGTTTGTGCAAAAATGAGGAATTTGGCGGATCTAAGGGATGGGAAGTGTTTGATAAGGTACTTTAAGGATAGGGGAAGGTGTATGAATATCAGGGAACAAGTTTTGTCGGTGATTTGACCATCCAAGAGAAATTGCCTTCAAAACCCTAGGAGAGGGAAATGACCTTGCCTAGGCACAACTGAATCATGAACAAGGTGTACAATGACTCATTAGACACTGAGATGATAATGAAAACCCTATGAATGATGATAGACTTAGCTGAATAGTGACATAGATGGGCATTTGGGCAACTTTGAAAAGAGTGGGAGCAAACCCTAGACCTAATGCCTAGTGACCAAATTTTGCTTGAAAACTCTTTGAAATGACAAAATTTGACTTGGAAACTCTGAGACCACTTTGTAAGAGCATATTTGATCACTGGAGGAAGGGTGGAAAGACTGACACTAACATTTTGGATCCAATGGAGATGGTAGCTCCTTGGAGGTGCCAAGAACCTCTGACCTCTTTGAGAGCAGACCAGTGCTTGCAACCATTGGGCGATGGAGTCATTATTTCGGCAAACGACGCAAGACTTTGACTCATTTATTGAATGATAACTTGACTGAAAACTGACTGAAACTTAACTAAAGCTTGACTCAAACCAACTCGATGGAAAACTGAAATAACTTGAAAAACTCACTTAACAGACCAAACACAAATGACTCATGACTGACTTAAAACAAGGCTTTACAAAGCTTTTTGAAGGGCAGCAGTCCATCAAGATTTGAAATCATGATGACAACCACCTGTGTTTCTTACAAGACAATATACCATCAAACTATATCAAAATGCCAATGTAACCAATCAAGCAGATGCCTTCTTGACTAATTCTCCCGATCAGATCTCATGATCAACAATAGATACTGGTAACTGGGCATCCAAAAACATAGCTGACCATGATCTCCTTCATCACTGAACACAACAATAATCACTTTCACTGCTGACTGTAACAAATCTGCCATTGGATCCTGGAAAACATGAAGACTTGACATTGCCACCTCCTGCTGAAAGAACAAGGTATCCTTTGTTTCAAATTCTAATCAGCCTTCATCATGTGCTTCAGAAAGACTATGTTCCTGGTCCTCAAAAAATTCTGAACAAGTAGATGAGCAGATCTCCTCTTGAAATAACATTTCAGAACATGAAACATATGAAGAATCTGAAAGGAAATCCTGAATGTTCTGATCTTCTGTAGTTTGACAATATGGTGGGTCATCTTCAAATGATATGACAACCGGATTATCATCTTTGTGAAGGAAAACATTATCTGTTTTCTGATCTACAAGACAATCATCTTCTTCAACAGAGGAAGAAGTTTCCCCAACACTTTCCTGACTATGTATGCATTGCAAATCTGCTGTAGCTTGGGCTGTAAAAAGACCTTTCAAAAGATGATCTATCTCCTCTTCAGACAAAGGAGACAATGCCTTTTGTTTTCTTCTGCTTGAACAATAATTATCTTCATACGATAGGGCACTCAAACTATCATTTATTACTGATCTATTGAAAGGAGATTCATCACTGACTTGCACAAAGGTCTCACCTTGCTGTTCATGAACATCTGAATCCAAAACTCTGTCTATGATATCAACAACAGAGCTCTCTTTGATGGGCTTTAGCACAAGATATTCCTGGTCATTATAATTTAAATGTTGTTCTGAAGTAGTTGTCTTAACATTATCACATTCTGCAATCTGGTCTTCTTCTGTGGGCAGATCTGAAACAATCTCTTCTCTTTCATCATCTTCCACTATATGACCATCTTCAGCCTGCTGATCTTGATTCTACTGCAAAATGTCCTGATCATCTTGATGGGAATTCTCTAGGTTTTCTTTATGCTACTGAAATGGATTCTCATACAGAGCCTCCATGATCTCAACATCCATGAAATTATCATCTTCATAATATTTCTCAAGGCTATCAATAAAAGCATAAGCATGCTTGCAACAGTCATGAACCAAATTTAATGATGGATAAGAGTCCTTATACCGTTCAATGAACATAGCATGAAAATCCTTTAAACAATAAATACAAGCAGGCGGCAAACTTTCATACCATGATTGGGCTTTACCTTCCAGAGTGGCCAAGAATATCTTCATCAAGCAATCTTCAGGAAACTCCACCTTCAACTTGCGAATATGCATATGAAATCTAACTAGATGTAAAGCAGCATCCTTCTTACCATCATCATTAAATGTAGGCAGATTCCTTGACCAATCTACCTTGGGAATATTATTCGGAAAACCTGGAATGTGATCTCGGCTCAAGGGAGCATATCTTCTTGCAATCCGATCCATCTTGAAAATCTCAAAGCTACTGATCTCTCTACAGTGAATCACCATGAAGCATTGATCTCTGGAGTTTTCAGTGAAGGAGTCGCCAGTGAATGATTTCAGCCTTGCAAGTGTCTGATCGTTATCCACTATCAACAATCAGATCTGACCTTGATACATGTACTTGGGTAAAATGCAATTGAAGTGTTGTATTCACAAGCTCACGGAGATTGACTGAAGCAGCGTTTATCTACTAACGCTGATGTAAAACAAGAGCGTTTTCGAAAGCTACCTGGCATAACTTCAGGCTCCGTCTAAGACTTATGAAAGAACACGTCAATGAGCAAACGATTAGTTTGTTCTCCCCAGTATGGTCGCCAAGTATGTTAGCGCTTGAAATTTCACCTCAGGCTGAGAAAGGTAAACCTCAAGGCAACATCAAACCATTTAGCCTCGTAGCTAGCCCTACGGGGCAGGAGAAGGCTCTCTCCGGTCTATCTCGGTAAAATCTTCAATAGATGAGATGACCAATAAGGTAACACTGATATTAGGCTAGTAAACTGATCAAAGAGTTTGATTTGGGGTTTTTTGGGTTTTTGGTGGCAGATTGAGGAGAGGGCAATTTTGGGTGCGGGGATTGGACACAGTTTCTGCAGGGGGTTCCTTGGGGCGAGGTAGGAGACAATGTTGATGCCTTTGATTGAGGTGGATGGCCAGGAATGAAAGGTGAAGAGCTAAAGAGAACAAACAATAACTTTGAATTCTCTTTAGACAGTAGAAAACATTGAAATTAAACAAACTTAAAAGCAGAGCATGGCAAGCATGAATTCTTACTTTAACACTTCATTTGTTTAATGTGCAGAAGTAAAAGAAAGGAAATGAGTCACATAACAAGCTTAAAAGTACATTGAGAAACACACCATCAACACATGAGTCCACAAGAATCCCAAAGAGGACTGCAAAACCCTGGTCTTCCTTAGCCAAAAATTGTAGAGATACAGTGAATAATACAATGATAGCTTCTCCCTCAAGAGTCCAACCATGAAAATGAGCAAGAAAGTACATAATATAGATGATCTAACCTCTTTCCCTGCCTCCATGGGTCGAGATCACTATCCTAGGAGCTGTTTCAACCACTTCTAAACTAAGCACTACAAACTAGGCAATCAAAACAACTTGCCTCTATAAGCTAGGAAACCAATTCATTCATTTAATATTTACCCTTTTCATGAATGAATCTTCTAGAAGTGTTACATAAGAGTAGAAGTGTCTTAAAAGTACAATAATTACATCAGAGAGAATCATAATTCACCCGAAAAAGTCAAACTGGGTCAAACTGCATTTTTCTGAGCTGTACAGTGCATTTTGGACAAATCTGCCTGACGGGTCGCGCGCCCCTGCCTGACGGGTCGCGCGCCTTTGGAGCCACTTTTGGGGCACTTGCAGGTGTCCAAATTGGGCAAGAGTAAGATTGCTGGAAAGGTCTGTGAGTCTACTTTCCAACCCAACTGGAATTCTTGAATTTGGAGTTCATTCGGCCTGTCAAAAATCAAATCTCCCAAGACTGCTTTCTGCAATTCAAAAAAGTGGCAGAAAGTCATTTTTTGCTAGTTTTTTTACTTTCTGGAGGCCCAAAACTTCACCAAATCTCAAGTCCATCCATGAGCATGTGTAACTTTGCATGAAAAATCTGGAAATGCTGAGTTTTTGTCAAATGGAGTTGCCATGATGAAGGGTCACGCGGGGGGTGAGACCCGTTAATGGGAAAAAACCTGTGTTTGGCATAAAAAATTCACAAATGACAAAATTCTCTCCAAATTTCTTGAAATTTGGGCTGAGAGTCCCCAATCAAGTACCATGCTCAGTCAAAGAGGCTTTGGCCAAAATTTGTAGTGGATCGGCATTTTCCTTTGTTTTTGTGCTTTGGCCAACCGTCCTTGGAGCACCTTCGTTCTCGCCGGTATTTTTGACATTTCTTTAAAACCATGACACCTGTGCAAAAAGTGAAAGAGGTTTTTATTCCTTGGCATGTTATGGACAAAAACCGCTCTCAGTTTTCCAAAATGCATATTTTATTGCTCTAGAACATCATTTGAGTGCGACTTGTCCCGATGTGTGAAACAAGGAATTTTGTCGAAATGGAGCGAAATGAAGGGAACAGGGGGCTTCTAAATTCTTGGGGAAATTTTTGGAAGTAGGGAGGGATGTTAGGAAGCAAGGGAAAGTGGAATATCAGAGATTGAGTGAGGGGAAGGGGTCCAAAAGGGCAAAACACGGGCCCAACCTAGAAAATTGCCAGGTTGTAGCTAGAAACTAGGGTTTGTGCAAAAATGAGGAATTTGGCGGATCTAAGGGATGGGAAGTGTTTGATAAGGTACTTTAAGGATATGGGAAGGTGTATTAACATCAGGAAACAAGTTTTTCTGGTGATTTGACCATCCAAGAGAAATTATCTTCAAAACCCTAGGAGAGGGAAATGACCTTGCCTAGGAACAACTGAAGCATGAACAAGGTGTACAATGACTCATTAGACACTGAGATGATAATGAAAACCCTATGAATGATGATAAACTCAGCTAAATAGTGACATAGATGGGCATTTGGGCAACTTTGAAAAGAGTGGGAGTAAACCCTAGACCTAATGCCTAGTGACCAAATTTTGCTTGAAAACTCTTTGAAATGACAAAATTTGACTTGGAAACTCTGAGACCACTTTGTAAGAGCATATTTGATCACTGGAGGAAGGGTGGAAAGACTGACACTAACATTTTGGCTCCAATGGGGATGGTAGCTCCTTGAAGGTGCCAAGAACCTCTGACCTCTGGGAGAGCAGACCAGTGTTTGCAACCATTGGGCGTTGGAGTCATTATTTCGACAAACGACGCAAGACTTTGACTCATTTATTGAATGATAACTTGACTGAAAACTGACTGAAACTTAACTAAAGCTTGACTCAAACCGACTCGATGGCAAACTGAAATAACTTGAAAAACTCACTTAACAGACCAAACACAAATGACTCATGACTGACTTAAAACAAGACTTTACAAAGATTTTTGAAGGGCAGCAGTCCATCAAGATTTGAAATCATGATGACAACCACCTGTGTTTCTTACAAGACAATATACCATCAAACTATATCAAAATGCCAATGCAACCAATCAAGCAGATGCCTTCTTGACTGATTCTCCCGATCAGATCTCATGATCAACAATAGATACTGGTAACTGGGCATCCAAAAACATAGTTGACCATGATCTCCTTCATCACTGAACACAACAATAATCACTTTCACTGCTAACTGTAACAAATCTTCCATTGGATCCTGGAAAACATGAAGACTTGACATTGCCACCTCCTGCTGAAAGAACAAGGTATCCTTTGTTTCAAATTCTGATCTGCCTTCATCATGTGCTTCAGAAAGGCTATGTTCCTGGTCCTAAAAAAATTCTGAACAATTAGATGAGCAGATCTCCTCTTGAAATAACATTTCAGAACATGAAACATATGAAGAATCTAAAAGGAAATCCTGAATGATCTGATCTTCTGTAGTTTGACAATATGGTGGGTCATCTTCAAATGATATGACAGCCGGATTATCATCTTTCTGAAGGAAAACATTATCTGTTTTCTGATCTACATGACAATCATCTTCTTCAACAGAGGAAGAAGTTTCCCCAACACTTTCCTGACTATGTGTGCATTGCAAATCTGATGTAGCTTGGGCTGTAACAAGACCTTTCAAAAGCTGATCTATCTCCTCTTCAGACAAAGGAGACAATGCCTTTTGTTTTCTTCTGCTTGAACAGTAATTATCTTCATATGATAGGGCACTCAAACTATCATTTATTACTGATCTATTGAAAGGATATTCATCACTTACTTGCACAAAGGTCTGACCTTGCTATTCATGAACATCTGAATCCAAAACTCTGTCTATGATCTCAACAGCAGAGCTCTCTTTGATGGGCTTCAGCACAAGATATTCCTGGTCATTATAATTTAAATGTTGTTCTGAAGTAGTTGTCCTAACATTATCACATTCTGCAATCTGTTCTTCTTCTGTGGGCAGATCTGAAACAATCTCTTCTCTTTCATCATCTTCCACTATATGACCATCTTCAGCCTGCTGATCTTGATTCTGCTGCAAAATGTCCTGATCATCTTGATGGGAATTCTATAGATTTTCTTTATGCTGCTGAAATGGATTCTCATACAGAGCCTCCATGGTCTCAACATCCATGAAATTATCATCTTCATAATATTTCTCAAGGCTATCAATAAAAGCATAAGCATGCTTGCAACAGTCATGAACCAAATTTAATGATGGATAAGAGTCCTTATATCGTTCAATGAACATAGCATGAAAATCCTTTAAACAGTAAATACAAGCAGGCGGCAAACTTTCATACCATGATTGGGCTTTACCTTCCAGAGTGGCCAAGAATATATTCATCAAGCAATCTTAAGGAAAATCCACCTTCAACTTGCGAATATGCATATGAAATGTAACTAGATGTAAAGCAGCATCCTTCTTACCATCATCATTAAATGTAGGCAAATTCCTTGACCAATCTACCTTGGGAATCTTATTCGGAAAACCTGGAATGTGATCTCGGCTCAAGGGAGCATATCTTCTTGCAATCCGATCCATCTTGAAAATCTCAAAGCTACTGATCTCTCTACAATGAAGTCACCATGAAGCATTGATCTCTGGAGTTTTCAGTGAAGGAGTCGCCAGTGAATGATTTTAGCCTTGCAAGTGTCTGATCGTTGTCCACTATCAACAATCAGATCTGAACTTGATACATGTACTGGGGTAAAATGAAATCGAAGTGTTGTATTCACAAGCTCACGAAGATTGACTGAAGCAACGTTTATCTACTAACGCTGATGTAAAACAAGAGCGTTTTCGAAGGCTACCTGACGTAACTTCAGGCTCCGTCTAAGACTTATGAAAGAACACGTCAATGAGAAAACGATTAGTTTGTTCTCCCCAGTATGGTCGCCAAGTATGTTAGCGCTTGAAATTTCACCTCAGGCTGAGAAAGGTAAACCTCAAGGCAACATCAAACCATTTAGCCTCGTAGCTAGCCCTACAGGGCAGGAGAAGGCTCTCTCCGGTCTATCTTGATAAAATCTTCAATAGATGAGATAACCAATAAGGTAACACTGATATTAGGCTAGTAAACTGATCAAAGAGTTTGATTTGGGGTTTCTTGGGTTTTTGGTGGAAGATTGAGGAGAGGGCAATTTTGGGTGCGGGGATTGGACACAGTTTCTGCAAGGGGTTCCTTGGGGCGAGGTAGGAGATAGTGTTGATGCCTTTGATTGAGGTGGATGGCCAGGAATGAAAGGTGAAGAGCTAAAGAGAGCAAACAATAACTTTGAATTCTCTTTAGACAGTAGAAAACATTGAAATTAAACAAACTTAAAAGCAGAGCATGGCAAGCATGAATTCTTACTTTAACACTTCATTTGTTTAATGTGCAGAAGTAAAAGAAAGGAAATGAGTCACATAACAAGCTTACAAGTACATTGAGAAACACACCATCAACACATGAGTCCACAAGAATCCCAAAGAGGACTGGAAAACCCTGGTCTTCCTTAGCCAAAAATTGCAGAGATACAGTGAATAATACAATGATAGCTTCTCCCTCAAGAGTTCAACCATGAAAATGAGCAAGAAAGTACATAATATAGATTATCTAACCTCTTTACCTGCCTCCATGGGTCGAGCTCACTATCCTAGGAGCTGTTTCAACCACTTCTAAACTAAGCACTACAAACTAGGCAATCAAAACAACTTGCCTCTATAAGCTAGGAAACCAATTCATTCATTTAATATTTACCCTTTTCATGAATGAATCTTCTATAAGTGTTACATAAGAGTAAAAGTGTCTTAAAAGTAAAATAATTACATCAAAGAGAATCATAATTCACCCCAAAAAGTCAAACTGGGTCAAACTGCGTTTTTCTGAGCTGTACAGTGCATTTTGGAAAAATCTGCCTGACGGGTCGCGCGCCCCTGCCTGACGGGTCGCGCGCCTTGGGAGCCACTTTTGGGGCACTTTCCGGTGTCCAAATTGGGCAAGAGTAGGCTTGTTGGAAAGTTCTATGAATCTAATTTCCAACCCAACTGGCATTTGTGAATTTGGAGTTCATTTTCCTTATCAAAAATCAAATCTCCCAAGACTGCTTTCTGCAATTCAAAAAAGTGGCAGAAAGTCATTTGTTGCTAGTTTTTTTACTTTCTGGAGGCCCAAAACTTCACCAAATCTCAAGTCCATCCATGAGCATGTGTAACTTTGCATGAAAAATCTAGAAATGCTGAGTTTTTGTCAAATGGAGTTGCCATGATGAAGGGTCACGCGGGGGGTGAGACCCGTTAATGGGAAAAAACCTGTGTTTGGCATAAAAAATTCACAAATGACAAAATTTTCTCCAAATTTCTTGAAATTTGGGCTGGGAGTCCCCAATCAAGTACCATACTCAGTCAAAGAGGCTTTGGCCAAAATTTGGAGTGGATCGGGCATTTTCCTTCGTTTTTGTGCTTTGGCCAACCGTCCTTGGAGCACCTTCGTTCTCGCAGGTATTTTTGACATTTCTTTAAAAGCATGAAACCTGTGCAAAAAGTGAAGGAATTTTTTCTTCCTTGGCATGTTTTGGACAAAAACCGCTCTTAGTTTTCCAAAATTCATCTTTTATTGCTCTGGAACATCATTTGAGTGCGACTTGTCCCGATGTGTGAAACAAGGAAGTTTGTCGAAATGGAGCGAAATGAAGGGAATAGGGGGCTTCTAAATTCTTGGGAAAATTTTTGGAAGTAGGGAGGGATGTTAGGAAGCAGGGGAAAGTGGAATCTCAGAGATTGAGTGAGGGGAAGGGGTCAAAAAGGGAAAAACACAGGCCCAACCTAGAAAATTGCCAGGTTGTAGCTAGAAACTAGGGTTTGTGCAAAAATGAGGAATTTGGCGGATCTAAGGGATGGGAAGTGTTTGATAAGGTACTTTAAGGATAGGGGAAGATGTATGAACATCAGGAAACAAGTTTTGCTGGTGATTTGACCATCCAAGAGAAATTGCCTTCAAAACCCTAGGAGAGGGAAATGACCTTGCCTAGGCACAACTGAAGCATGAACAAGGTGTACAATGACTCATTAGACACTGAGATGATAATGAAAACCCTATGAATGATGATAGACTCAGCTAAATAGTGACATAGATGGGAATTTGGGCAACTTTGAAAAGAGTGGGAGTAAACCCTAGACCTAATGCCTAGTGACCAAATTTTGCTTGAAAACTCTTTGAAATGACAAAATTTGACTTGGAAACTCTGAGACCACTTTGTAAGAGCATATTTGATCACTGGAGGAAGGGTGGAAAGACTGACACTAACATTTTGGCTCCAATGGGGATGGTAGCTCCTTGAAGGTGCCAAGAACCTCTGACCTCTTGGAGAGCAGACCAGTGCTTGCAACCATTGGGCGATGGAGTCATTATTTCGACAAATGACGCAAGACTTTGACTCATTTATTGAATGATAACTTGACTGAAAACTGACTGAAACTTAACTAAAGCTTGACTCAAACCGACTCGATGGCAAACTGAAATAACTTGAAAAACTCACTTAACAGACCAAACACAAATGACTCATGACTGACTTAAAACAAGACTTTACAAAGCTTTTTGAAGGGCAACAGTCCATCAAGATTTGAAATCATGATTACAACCACCTGTGTTTCTTACAAGACAATATACCATCAAACTATATCAAAATGCCAATGCAACAATCAAGCAGATGCCTTCTTGACTGATTCTCCCGATCAAATCTCATGATCAACAATAGATACTGGTAACTGGGCATCCAAAAACATAGTTGACCATGATCTCCTTCATCACTGAACACAACAATAATCACTTTCACTGCTGACTGTAACAAATCTGCCATTGGATCCTGGAAAACATGAAGACTTGACATTGCCACCTCCTGTTGAAAGAACAAGGTATCCTTTGTTTCAAATTCTGATCTGCCTTCATCATGTGCTTCAGAAAGACTATGTTCTTGGTCCTCAAAAAATTCTGAACAAGTAGATGAGCAGATCTCCTCTTGAAATAACATTTCAGAACATGAAACATATGAAGAATCTGAAAGGAAATTCTGAATGTTCTGATCTTCTGTAGTTTGACAATATGGTGGGTCATCTTCAAATGATATGACAGCCAGATTATCATCTTTGTGAAGGAAAACATTATCTGTTTTCTGATCTACAAGACAATCATCTTCTTCAACAGAGGAAGAAGTTTCCCCAACACTTTCCTGACTATGTGTGCATTGCAAATCTGATGTAGCTTGGGCTGTAACAAGACCTTTCAAAAGCTGATCTATCTCCTCTTCAGACAAAGGAGACAATGCCTTTTGTTTTCTTCTGCTTGAACAGTAATTATCTTCATACGATAGGGCACTCAAACTATCATTTATTACTGATCTATTGAAAGGAGATTCATCACTTACTTGCACAAAGGTCTGACCTTGCTGTTCATGAACATCTGAATCCAAAACTCTGTCTATGATCTCAACAGCAGAGCTCTTATTTTGATGGGCTTTAGCACAAGATATTCTTTGTCATTATAATTTAAATGTTGTTCTGAAGTAGTTGTCCTAACATTATCACATTCTGCAATCTGTTCTTCTTCTGTGGGCAGATCTGAAACAATCTCTTCTCTTTCATCATCTTCCACTATATGACCATCTTCAGCCTGCTGATCTTGATTCTGCTGCAAAATGTCCTGATCATCTTGATGGGAATTCTCTAGGTTTTCTTTATGCTGCTGAAATGGATTCTCATACAGAGCCTCCATGATCTCAACATCCATGAAATTATCATCTTCATAATATTTCTCAAGGCTTTCAATAAAAGCATAAGCATGTTTGCAACAGTCATGAACCAAATTTAATGATGGATAAGAGTCATTATATCGTTCAATGAACATAGCATGAAAATCCTTTAAACAATAAATACAAGCAGGCGGCAAACTTTCATACCATGATTGGGCTTTACCTTCTAGAGTGGCCAAGAATATATTCATCAAGCAATCTTAAGGAAAATCCACCTTCAACTTGCGAATATGCATATGAAATGTAACTAGATGTAAAGCAGCATCCTTCTTACCATCATCATTAAATGTAGGCAAATTCCTTGACCAATCTACCTTGGGAATCTTATTCGGAAAACCTGGAATGTGATCTCGGCTCAAGGGAGCATATCTTCTTGCAATTCGATCCATCTTGAAAATCTCAAAGCTACTGATCTCTCTGCAGTGAAGTCACCATGAAGCATTGATCTCTGGAGTTTTCAGTGAAGGAGTCGCCAGTGAATGATTTTAGCCTTGCAAGTGTCTGATCGTTGTCCACTATCAACAATCAGATCTGAACTTGATACATGTACTGGGGTGAAATGCAATCGAAGTGTTGTATTCACAAGCTCACGAAGATTGACTGAAGCAGCGTTTATCTACTAACGTTGATGTAAAACAAGAGCGTTTTCGAAGGCTACCTGGCGTAACTTCAGGCTCCGTCTAAGACTTATGAAAGAACACGTCAATGAGAAAACGATTAGTTTGTTCTCCCCAGTATGGCCGCCAAGTATGTTAGCGCTTGAAATTTCACCTCAAGCTAAGAAAGGTAAACCTCAAGGCAACATCAAACCATTTAGCCTCGTAGCTAGCCCTACGGGGCAGGAGAAGGCTCTCTCCGGTCTATCTTGGTAAAATCTTCAATAGATGAGATGACCTATAAGGTAACACTGATATTAGGCTAGTAAACTGATCAAAGAGTTTGATTTGGGTTTTTTTGGGTTTTTGGTGGCAGATTGAGGAGAGGGCAATTTTGGGTGCGGGGATTGGACACAGTTTCTGCAGGGGGTTCCTTGAGGTGAGGTAGGAGATAGTGTTGATGCCTTTGATTGAGGTGGATGGCTAGGAATGAAAGGTGAAGAGCTAAAGAGAGCAAACAATAACTTTGAATTCTCTTTAGACAGTAGAAAACATTGAAATTAAACAAACTTAAAAGCAGAGCATGGCAAGCATGAATTCTTACTTTAACACTTCATTTGTTTAATGTGCAGAAGTAAAAGAAAGGAAATGAGTCACATAACAAGCTTACAAGTACATTGATAAACACACCATCAACACATGAGTCCACAAGAATCCCAAAGAGGACTGCAAAACCCTGGTCTTCCTTAGCCAAAAATTGCAGAGATACAGTGAATAATACAATGATAGCTTCTCCCTCAAGAGTCCAACCATGAAAATGAGCAAGAAAGTACATAATATAGATGATCTAACCTCTTTACCTGCCTCCATGGGTCGAGCTCACTATCCTAGGAGCTGTTTCAACCACTTCTAAACTAAGCACTACAAACTAGGCAATCAAAACAACTTGCCTCTATAAGCTAGGAAACCAATTCATTCATTTAATATTTACCCTTTTCATGAATGCAAGGATAATTTTAGGGGCAAATGTTCGCCCTTTAGCGAAATTAAGGGGTTTTAAATTTTTAGTGGGCGAATATTTTGTATCATAGTACATTTTTACAAATCACCTCAAATAGCCCACCTTATTTTAAGGGAGAGGGTAAAAAAGGTAAATTTAGCCCTTGAAATTAGGACTTACAACCTTCCATTCGCCCATTTTCAAGAATAGGTTTTATTTAAGTGAATCCATTCGCCCATTTTAAAGAATAGGTTTTACTTAAGTGAATCCGATGGGCCAAATACCATATTTATAAAAGAGGTATGGTAAATTAATAAAAATATAAATAAATGAGAGGTATGGTAAATAAATAAAACATTTTTTATATTTACTCCATAAGTCACCTTATATACATGTAAGGGTGTAAACAAATAAAAATATAAGTAAAGTGGAGGTATGGTAAATAAATAAAACGTCTTTTTATACTTACTCAAAAGGTATGGTAAATAAATAAAATATAAATAAACTAGACGTATCGTAAATAAATAAAACCTCTTTTTATATTTAGTCCATAACCCTCGTTCTATTTATGAAAGCTCAAGAAAGAGGCTTTATTTAAGTGAATCTTATGGTCCAAATACCATATTTGTAAAAGAGGTATGGTAAATTAATAAAAATATAAATAAACTAGAGGTATGGTAAAAAAATAAAACATTTTTTTATATTTACTCCATAAATCACCTTATATTTATGAACACTCAAAAAATGGGTTATATTTAGGTGAAACCTATGGCCAAAATACTATGGGACAAATACCATGGACTAGATTGTTATTAATACCATGCAAAAAACCATTATTAACCCTAATATTAGAATTAATAAAAATAAAAATGGCACATGGTATTGACCCATGGTATTCACCAAAATGGCACATGGTATTGACCCATGGTATTCACCTGGAATGTAGCCTATTTAAATGGGGGAATTAAACCAGCATGTAGCCTATGCTAAGATTCACTAGGACTTTACAAAGTTTTATTATTTAGTGAAATACTCACCAAGATCTTACAAGATTTTATAATTGAGTAAAATATTCACCATGCCTGGTGAGAGATTCGCCAAAAAATTATATACACATATTATATTATTGATAAAATCGCCTTCCATTTTTCCTATATACCATGGAGATTCGCCCATTTATTATATTTATAAATTTAGGGGGGGTTCTTAAAATTTTCCCTGCATGAATGAATCTTCTATAAGTGTTACATAAGAGTAAAAGTGTCTTAAAAGTACAATAATTACATCAAAGAGAATCATAATTCACCCCAAAAAGTCAAACTGGGTCAAACTGCATTTTTCTGAGCTGTACAGTGCATTTTGGAAAAATCTGCCTGACGGGTCGCGCGCCCTTGCCTGACGGGTCACGCGCCTTGGGAGCCACGTTTGGGGCACTTTCCGGTGTCCAAATTGGGCAAGAGTAGGCTTGTTTGAAAGGTATGTGAGTCTACTTTCCAACCCAACTAGCATTTGTGAATTTGGAGTTCATTTTCCCTGTCAAAAATCAAATCTCCCAAGACTGCTTTCTGCAATTCAAAAAAGTGGCAGAAAGTCATTTGTTGCTAGTTTTTTTACTTTCTGGAGGCTCAAAACTTCACCAAATCTCAAGTCCATCCATGAGCATGTGTAAATTTGCATGAAAAATCTGGAAATGCTTAGTTTTTGTCAAATGGAGTTGCCATGATGAAGGGTCACGCGGGGGGTGAGACCCGTTAATGGGAAAAAACCTGTGTTTGGCATAAAAAATTCACAAATGACAAAATTTTCTCCAAATTTCTTGAAATTTGGGCTGGGAGTCCCCAATCAAGTACCATGCTCATTCAAAGAGGCTTTGGCCAAAATTTGTAGTGGATCGGGTGTTTTCCTTCGTTTTTGTGCTTTGGCCAACCGTCCTTGGAGCACCTTCGTTCTCGCAGGTATTTTTGACATTTCTTTAAAACCATGAAACCTGTGCAAAAAGTGAAGGAGGTTATTCTTCCTTGGCATGTTGTGGACAAAAACCGCTCTTAGTTTTCCAAAATTAATCTTTTATTGCTCTGGAACATCATTTGAGTGCGACTTGTCCCGATGTGTGAAACAAGGAAGTTTGTCGAAATGGAGCGAAATGAAGGGAATAGGGGGCTTCTAAATTCTTGGGGAAATTTTTGGAAGTAGGGAGGGATGTTAGGAAGTAGGGGAAAGTGGAATCTCAGAGATTGAGTGAGGGGAAGGGGTCCAAAAGGGAAAAACACAGGCCCAACCTAGAAAATTGCCAGGTTGTAGCTAGAAACTAGGGTTTGTGCAAAAATGAGGAATTTGGCGGATCTAAGGGATGGGAAGTGTTTGATAAGGTACTTTAAGGATAGGGGAAGGTGTATGAACATCAGGAAACAAGTTTTGCCGGTGATTTGACCATCCAAGAGAAATTGCCTTCAAAACCCTAGGAGAGGGAAATGACCTTGCCTAGGCACAACTGAAGCATGAACAAGGTGTACAATGACTCATTAGACACTGAGATGATAATGAAAACCCTATGAATGATGATAGACTCAGCTGAATAGTGACATAGATGGGCATTTGGGCAACTTTGAAAAGAGTGGGAGTAAACCCTAGACCTAATGCCTAGTGACCAAATTTTGCTTGAAAACTCTTTGAAATGACAAAATTTGACTTGGAAACTCTGAGACAACTTTGTAAGAGCATATTTGATCACTGGAGGAAGGTTGGAAAGACTGACACTAACACAAGGGTTTTTTTTTTTTTGGTGGGAAGGAGATGTTTTCAAGCAGAGTTGGGATGCATAGTGTGAGAAGTTCAAATCATTGGGCATGGAGTCATGGATTAGGGCTTGATGTTGCGTTTTCTTGGTCATAAGAGGAATATAGAGCAGGATAGCTACACATAGAACAATATCAGGCTGGAATAAAGATGGAATGAAGGTCAGAAATGAAAGGCAACTAAGAATCTTTCATTAGCTAACATAGAGGGAAGGTGGATGAAAGTTTGTCTAGGAGCAGCAAAGAATTCCTAAAAAACAGTCATATATGAAAGAAACAGGGTAAACATGATCACTTAAGTATGCATATTCATAACCATTTCTGAGGAAAACATATAGAAATAACGAGAACTGAGCATAAGGTGCAGTCAAGCAAAAATTTAAGCTATTATTTTTTCTTGCTATTTAGATGGTAACACAATTGTGCATAAACATAATAAAACTGTAAACAGAGGTAGAAAAACTTATTGAGCCATGTAGTAGCACAAGAATTCCACAGTCACTCTTTAACCATTAATAACGCAACAGTCAGTTCTTCACCCAAAACATTCCAGCAGTCTTTGATTACAGAGCTTCTCAAAAGTACAGCGCAAGTCCAGCATGAGGAATATCAACCAACCAACCCTTTAAACAATGAATTAGGGTGGTTTATATAGGGAAAATATCTAAAATATCTATTACAGCAGACCTTAAACAGGTCTGAGGGAAATAACTTCTTTAACCTAATTCTGTCCTGAAATTAATGCAGGAAAATATCTTTGAGCTGCGCTGGAGGCAGCGGTATCAAAATGAGTTAATATGGTGTCCTTTTGGCTCTGTGCTGTTCATTTAGCCATAATTGTGCATTGGGCTTTGATCCCCTACTCTCGAGTGGCTTTGATGTGCATTAACTATGATCTGAGAGCCTTAGATGGCTTCATCGTTTTCTTTGACTTTGCTTTGGGGGCCTTTAATGTTCACCTGCTTTGGTATTGCTGATCTGATACTCTTTGCCGCTTCACTGATACTCTTTTAATTTAATCTGGGCTTCGTCTTTCCTCTAATACTCTTGAAATTGTCAAATCGCCCCTTTTCTGAACCTTCATGAAGAAATTCTGTCAAATTGCAAATTTTCGGGCCTACTGGTAGCCGAGCAATAGGCAACCTTCCATTTTGACCATTTTTTCTTAGCGATGCGCGATTAGCGCTAAGTGCTAATCACGCATCAAAAACTGCCTCAGTTTTTCATCCTAGGCATCCTTTGCTGCGATTTCGCCCTTCGCACCTTTTTTCGGTGATGACATCAGCAGTGGGTCCTGGTACGGTGGTGACGTGGCAGGGTGATGTGGCAGTACAGTAGGGTGACGATGTGGCACAAGACGCAGTGGCGAGTTGATGTGAGGGTGACGTAGTGCTGCCGTGGCGATGACGTCAGGGGTGGAGAGATAGAAGGTGGTTTGTGGTTTCATCGGACCGCCTTCTGTATGAGAGCGGTAATTGTCAGAGGGGCCCCCACGCAATAAAAGGTGGACACCTGTCTTCTATACGACGGAAAAACTGCTAGGCTATCAGAGGATAACCGTCGATCATCAGGGTAGATCTGAAATCGCCGAGAGCCATTGGATCTGGGCGGGTGGATCGGAGGGCTGATGGAGTGCGGAGCTGGCGGCAGGTTTATATGTGGGGCTTGCCCGAATATTAAATTAATTTTTATGTGCGGGGGTCAAAACTTTGGGACATACAGGTTTTTGAGGCCTCGGAAGGGGTCCGATAACCTAGAAAGGAATTTCACGCTTCGGAGGAGCTCAAAGGTACTTGAGAAGAGTTTTATGTGTTTTGAAAAGGGTTTATGGCCAAAAAGGGGGTTTATGCCTTGGGAAAGGTAAAACATGGCCAAAGATGGATTTTATGCATTTGGATTTTATGGCCTGACAAGAAATTTGAGTTACGCCAGGGAAGAGTGCGCAGCGGGCCATTAAGACAGGAGTTCCGAGCTAGATATGAAAAGATCTACCTCCTAGACGTTATTAATGAACGGGAAATGAAGGGACGGGATGCATTCAAAATTACGTGTTCCTATAACAACCTATGGACAAAATTGGGATATTTGATAGTTGAACCAATAAAGACTAGCAAACACTTGGCTACCAGGCATCCCATGAGTACCATGGCAAGAACCCGAGCACGGTTCGCGGAAGAGCTATATTCAACCCAGGAGGAGCCAGATGAAGCAACTGCGACCCTTGATGTTCCAAAGTCCCCATGCACACCATGGCCTTAGAAAAACAAGTAGAAGATGGGGCTACTCAGGGTATCACAGAGATTCAGTAAGTTATCCCTAGCTAAAAAGGGCAAAGCAATCACCACTGAACTCGAGGAGGATGACGAAGATTTGCAAGCCTTGATCAACTAGATTGAAGCACAAGATGAGGACGAAGAGGATGCCTTCCAAATACCTTCACGACCCCCATATGTCTCTCCATGGAGTGGGATGGCCAAGGTACCGGAAGACTTGGATGTTGCGAAGAGTACGCTCTAGACCCTGCTTCTTCTAGATGAGATAAGGTTTGATGGTTTGCCACTGGGCCGCATACCGAGTATCAAGTTCAAATATTTGGATCTTGTAGACAGTGAAAAGTTCCCCCAATTGGCCGAAGACAAATTACTACTGCGGAAATGGTTACTGGGTGTGGAGAAGGTGGGAATACTTAATCTAAGGTGGATGCCCCACTATCACGGTGTGGCCATCACCATTTTTGTTATCCGACAGGTGCGCCTCACTAAATTAGCTGAAAGGACATGTCAGGGGCAAAAGGCAGCTTCACAACAGGAGGTAACCAAGGAAGTCATAGCCGAGGAGCTCACAGAAGATTAAGAAATATCCTGAGAATAGGACAAGAAAAGGGAAATAGAGACACAAGAACACGTTGAATCAACCCCAGTCAAGAGGTCGCGCAGCAAGGAATCGCCACATACACATAAAAAGTAAAAAACAACAAAGGATTTGGAGAAAGAGTTTCTTGACAGCAGCACATCGGCACGCAATGTCACTACCGTTGTGTTGGAGGAACTGATGATAGAGCAGACAACTGTGTTGGGGGAGATCAAAATGTAGTTGCAAGCATTACAGGTGTGACCCCCGAGTGGGGTGATCCTAAACTTAGCAGAGGACACAGCTGTAGTAGAGCAGATGGTGCGCACCCACACAATGAACACCTTAGCGTTGCTAGCAGGTGTTGTCCTAGTAGAAGCCGAAGGTGACATGCGTAGTTGGGGGTTGAATCTGGCCGCTCTTCCTAGAGAAACCCTATACCAACTATAGGATGGGTTAACCACTGAGATTCATGCCAAGGAAGGTCCTGCCCTCCAAACCTTGATGAAGCACGAGTCCAATCTGGAGCAAGTCAGTCTACAATGTGATGACTTGGTTGCACACAACCAAGAAGTGGAACAAGCCATGATAGAGGCTTGCAGCAAGGTACTGGAGCTAGTTATCCCATCGGAACTTCCAACAACTAACAAGATTCATCACATGGCCGTAGGATTCTGCACAGCCCAAGAAGCGGCTGCGAAGGCTCAGTGGGAATTAAATTTACAAATTGTAGAGCTTAGATTGAAGTTGCAGCCACCCACACCGCTGGAAGTTCAAGAGTGCCACCGCGGCGAAATTCAAGTAGGATTGGAAATGATAAAGCGTGTTGTCCAAGATTGCTCAGATTTGTTAGATTAGTCCCTCCTTTCGATCACATCTCTCCAGGAAGACCCCACACTACAACAAGTAGAGACAGAAGCATGGAAGGTTCACCAGGTTTATGACACAGTCCGGGGGACTAGCAGATGGTCGCTATCAGGCATCGCTTGGCCAAAATGAAGGAGGCCCAGGTTCTCAAGGAACAATTTGACGCCACTCGACAAAAGGATGTCATGCTTAAAGAACGCATCCAAACCTATCTTGATGAAGCATTCATGGTCTACACCACCATCGAGGGAAATTTTGCACACATGCAGGCAGCATATGATTCCGGATAGGCAATTGAAACTGATACTGATGCATCGGCGACTTGCGTAGAAAAGGTATAGCAGATGGTAGAAGATTTTGTTACAAGTGTAAGTGAAACGCAGAAGTTGCTAATGTAGAAATTTTGAATAATTTAACACATATTTACAGAGATTATCCTGATCATACAATTATAAGTGGAACATGTATAATACATAATCTCCTCTACGTTGATCATCAATTTACAGAAGCAGAAACATTCACAGGCGCACATAGAAGCATCAATCAAACTCATTAACACAGTATGTATCCCGGGGAAAGCATCTCGCTAAAAACTCCAAACTATCTGTATATTATATTGATTGAATCATGTAACATTACAAAGTACAATGCTTATCACAAGCAATCCAGTACCATCTCCACCTGTTACACACAATACAGCTCAGATCTGATCTCCAAATCTATTCCACTGCTTGCCTGCCTCTCCAGCTCAATACCTGCTCAAGAACTGATGAGAATGGTTTACCAAACTCATATTTGACCTACAAATAATCACTGACACTTTTTTGGATGTGAGCACAGGCTACAATTCATGATATTTGCCAATTCACTGGCATACTCAATCCCTCTGATTGTGCAAATCATCATGCACAGCTATAGTCACAACTAATAGCAATCTGATCCTCTAACACCTGTCCCTGCTGAACTGAACATGCACTGACATGCAACTAAGTTAACTGATGTATTCTATAGTTTCATTATGAGTTAATAACTTTTGAATTAATTAATAACTAATTCACCCAACTTATCTCTAGTCTATTGATCAGTTAGAATAAATACAACTAGTTTAACAAAGTTAAATTGAACACAACTCCATCAACTGCACCTCCAGTCCACTAAACTCAATTCACTTGAGTTCTAACTGAAGTCCTACATGCAAATATTAGTCATCCCATAGGTAACCACGTATTTCCCTCTGGGATCTGCATGTACCACATCCGTAGCTCATCCTGAAGTGCTCCAAGAGAATAAGATCAAGTTTATAGTCCAAATATTATTATGAGACAATAATATTTGACTTTTCTATTTTTTAGAGCCAGTCTAAAAATAGTCTTTGATCAGTCACACTGTGATCACTCACACTGTGGTCACCCACACTGTGATCACTCATACTGTGATTACCCACACTGTGATCATCCACACTGTGATCAAAAATAGAACTTGCGCCATAATTTGCTTGTGGGCCCACTTAGTGAAGGCGACTCTTTTCACTAAGCTCCATCATCTTGTTGCAATCTCAACAAGAATTTCTTGTTGCACACTCTTCAACACTCCCTCTCAACAAGAAAGGCTTCCTCTCAAACCCGATCTTGAAACTCTGGAATGTTCTCCACGCAACACATCTGGCTGGTCCACTTGCTCTGTCATCAAAGTCTTTGACTGCTATTGCCTCTGTCGACTGAAGACTCTGCATCTCTGTGCTCTTCAGTATCTGATTGCTCTAGCCTCTGTCACTTTGATCTCTGACTGCATTCATGCTGCTGCTAATTCTATCTCCCAGCATTGCATCCACACTGCACCTCCCAACTGACCTCCCTATTGGGATAGAAACACCCTCTGATGCTGAAGCTCTACCTGCTACTGACAAGTGCTCCCTCTCTGACATCTGTGCTTACTGCAACATCTCCATGCATCTCACATCATTGCACACCTCTCTGTGCCACCTAGCACTATGCAAAACACTTGTGCCTCTCGCATTTCTACAGCTTGCTAGCTATGCGCTGTCCTGGGATTCCCTGCACTGTCGCTCTCTCTGCCGCTCCATCCGCATCTGTCTCTACCCAATCAGTCAGTTCTTTCTACTACCCATCTGGGGCTCCCGTAGCAAGGTCTCATCCAAGAGGTTGGGTACCTCAAGGATCCTTCCCCTCCTCCTTGGGACAATCAATCCATATCACCCCACCTCCTACCTGGAGGTATGGCTGCATGCGATCCCTCAGCCCACCTGGCTCGAAGTTTCCCCCTTCTAGAGGTCTCTGCATGAGTAGATGTCTCTACTCGATCTCCTCTCAGCTTCCCTTGTTGTGGCTGCTCCACAACCTCCTTAAGCTGCTGCACCAATCGTGGCTCCTCCACAATCTTCTGAGACTTCTTCTGGCTCTACATGTTGAGAAGTAATATACGCTCCCTCTCAACCACCAAGTCTCCATCAGTTGCCTCGCTGCTCAAGGCTTTGCATGCATCTTGAACCTCAAGAGCATACAAGTTCCTGACCCGTGAACCAATCTCATGACAACAAAAGCATCTCACCTTCGACTTGTCAACCTTCTTCCCATCACTGGAAGAACTGGATTCAGAAAGAGAACCCTTCTCCTTCCCCTTCTTCACCTTACTCGCTAAGGCACAGTTCTCCTCATCCTGCATGGATGAAGAACCGTCTCTGGTGCTCCGTCTAATCTCCTCCTGCATCAAATCCGACCATAGTCGTTCCCAATTTGGCAGTTTCTCCCCTCCATTCACTGAGTCCTGGTAGCTAAGCCAACTCTTAGGAAGGTCAAGGAGTCCTAGACTCACCATCCTCATCCGACAGTCACCCCCACACTTCCTAGCTCATCCCGGCATTGGGTGAACTTCGTGAGATACTTGGGCATACTGTCTCCATTCTCACACTTAATGTTTCTGAGTTTTATCTCTTGCTTTGGAATTAAATTCGAATTCCACCAGCACAAAACTCAACCGCTTCCGATCTAGAATTCGTGAGAACAAAGTATTTCTTGTACAGATATCGACTGTATGGGTATTCACCGGATATCTCACCTTCCAAAAGAAGGATGAATCCAGAGGTTACCTAGCCCGATTACAGACTCTGCCTGAAGAAATAAATTGTAAACACTTTCTGAATAGTAGATCTGATGATCAATCCTCGCTTGATATCCTGTAAAAATCTCTTCTACAAATCAAGCAGCTCTGATACCATGTAGAAATTTTGAATAATTTAACACATATTCACAGAGATTATCCTGATCATACGATTATAAGTGGAACATGTATAATACATAATCTCCTCTACGTTGATCATCAATTTACAGAAGCAGAAACATTCACAGGCGCACATAGAAGCATCAATCAAACTCATTAACACAATATGTATCCTGGGGAAAGGATCTCGCTAAAAACCCCACACTATCTGTATATTATATTGATTGAATCATGTAACATTACAAAGTACAATTATTATCACAAGCAATCCAATACCAGCTCCACCTGTTACACACAATACAACTCATATCTGATCTCCAAATCTATTCCACTGCTTGCCTGCCTCTCCAGCTCAATACCTACTCAAGAACTGATGAGAATGGTTTACCAAACTCGTATTTGACCTACAAATAATCACTCACACTCTGTTGGACGTGATCACAGGCTACAATTCATGATATTGGCCAATTCATTGGCATACTCAATCCCTCTGATTGTGCAAATCATCATGCATAGCTATAGTCACAACTGATAGCAATCTGATCCTTTAACACCTGTCCCTGCTGAACTGAACATGCACTGACATGCAACTGAGTTAACTGATGTATTCTATAGTTGTAATATGAGTTAATAACTTGTGAATTAATTAATAACTAATTCACCCAACTCATCTCTAGTCTATTGATCAGTTAGACTAAATACAACTAGTTTAACAAAGTTAAACTGAACACAACTCCATCAACTGCACCTCCAGTCCACTAAACTCAACTCACTTGAGTTCTAACTGAAGTCATGCATGCAAATATTAGTCATCCCATAGGTAACGACGTATTTCCCTCTGGGATCTGCATGTACCACATCCGTAGCTCATCCTGAAGTGCTCCAAGAGAATAAGATCAAGTTTATAGTCCAAATATTATTATGAGACAATAATATTTGACCTTTCTATTTTTGACAGCCAGTCTAAAAATAGACTTTGATCACTCACACTATGATCACTCACATTGTGGTCACCCACACTGTGATCACTCATACTGTGATCACCCACACTGTGATCATCCACACTGTGATCATCCACACTGTGATAAAAAATAGAACTTGCGCCATAATTTTCCTGCGGGCACACTTAGTGAAGGCGACTCTTTTCACTAAGCTCCATCATCTTGTTGCAATCTCAACAAGCATTTCTTGTTGCACACTTTTCAACAGCTAATTGACCTCCGCGCGAAGATTACCGCACCATCTGAGTGACTCGGGATGAGTCACAATGATTGTGTTGGGGGCCTGTTGGGTAGCGGAGGCCTTGCGTAACGGGTTTAGGGCTCAAAGCCCGCAATTTTGGTAAAAGTACAGAAAAGGCTCCACGAGGTGCGTGGAGCGCGAATTGTAATAATTCAAGTCAAAGGGTCCACCACCCAAAAATAATGTAAGAAAATAGAAAGTGATTCAACCTGCCCATGGTCCGCGGACCATGGAAATGTATAAATAGAGCAAGGCTCTATGGTTAGAAAGTAGTTTTTCTTAGTTTTGAGTTTTATGGTGAATGAAATGGGTTTATGAAGAAAGAAGTCTTGGAGCATCTGTAAGTCTGATTCAAGGGTGTTAGTAGATAGATAGAGGCTCTGCAGCTATATGCGCAGGGCGGATCTAGTTGTACTGAAGAGAAGATCAATAAAGATAAGAATTTCTAAATCATTGTGTGTTTTCTTGCGGATCTATCTATTGCTTCTAAATTTATGCATTATCTGTTATAGTTGCGTGCATGAGGTTTTAATGTTAAATGTTTGCTTAAAGACTATAGTAAAAAGATCAGATCTGTAATAATTTTATTAATAAGAAAGTGTGTCCACGTGGATCCACGCGGATAGCAGTACAGAGTGGCGTGAGGCCGCATATAGTTTTCCACCCCTCCAAACCACATCTAGACATCCCAAGGGTGTGGAAACATAGTTCTAGCACCCTCCCATACTACCTCGAGTGAGACTTCAGTCCGCGCTCTGCGGGCTGTTGCCAAAAGGGCCGGTAGTGTGGAATTTGTTTGGCTAATACACTTCTAAAACCTGGGTCAGGCCCCAACAAGCCAACACTAACATCAAGGACAACACACACTAACAATCTCCCTGTATCAAACCTTTGACCATTATTATGTTCCATCATTTTGTTACCTCTGATCTATTCTGTAGACTAATCTAGTTACCATATACTTTTTCTTATACAAGTGTGTTTCCATCAAGTACAACATATGCATCATAATGCCAACAATATCCCCCTTTGGACTTGATGGCAACACCTTTGTTGTTTCATCAACACACCCTGTAAATAACAATAAGACATTAAGCTACTCTTTAAACACCATTCTCCAAACACCAAGCTACTCTCCCCCTTTGACATCAAGGGAAAAGGGCTGATTGACCATTGTTAAATGAAGACTTCTATTGCTGAATATGAACAATAATCATGTTCCCCCCATGCACATGTTGGATTCTCTAATCAAACTCCCCCTTAATACATGTTGAGATGCACTATATCATCCATGCTCCCCCTGAGCATATGTAGAGTCTGCAGAAATATTTTGAAATAATAACATGACTCTATAACTTAACTATGTGAGTATGATCTTCCTATCACTAATGACTCATACATACATCGATCACCTAGCTAAGTGGAGATACACCAATTTTGACTCATCCACCTAAGAAAGTGGGTTTACATATTTGACATGATCTTAAAAGTCCATACATGACTAAATATGGAAATTATTACATCATAGTTATTTACATTACCTTTACATGAAATCATATACATGACATTTATAACAGATACCAAATATCTAAACAAGACCATGATAGTTATCAACAACTATCATACACCATAGATGATCTGCACCATAAGCATTTGTCAACAACATCCAGAACAACAACCTGTATATGTCCATCATCAGTTTGCAAGATAAGCCATTGTACCTTTAATATCATCAACCTATGACAAAGTATGTCATATATAGATATCAACTCATCTTCTTGATCTTATCAAGATCACCTTGCTCCATAACCTTCCATGAATCAACTAAGCATATGTCATATTTCCAAGCAGTAATACAAAATCATTCACATCATATCATATATATATGTGAAACCACCATAGTCATCATCTATGACCATAATATCATCATTGTCATAACAAGAACTGCATGATCTTTCCATAACTACCCTCAATATATCAACCATGTATCTTCACTAGGGATTTTTCCAATATCCACATCTGATAAGCATCAACCATGATAATCAAACTTATCATCATAAAGTAAGAAGTCATCATCATTATGTGACTAAGTAAGCCATGTCTCCAAAATAACCATGTCTTCAAATAGATATGTCTTCATGAAACCTGTAATAACACCATTTTCTTGGCCAACCAACATTATTTACCAATGTGTAATTTAAGTAATCATCCATGTATCAACATAATATTTATCCATCATAATGATAGAAATATGTATCTAGCACATCATGAGCTCATAGTCATTTGTCAAGCTTTCTTGATACTATCATACACAACAATCCTCAACCATATGAGAGCCAAGAACTATAGGAATCCTCATCCATGACTGCACCATATGAAGTTTATGCATCTTTGAAGGCATGATGACAACATCATAAAAAGAAATGACACTTATCAAATAATGAAGTTATGTACTCAAGCTTTGTTCTTTTCCTTATCTTTATGAAGATCACCATGTAAGCAACATACCATATGTACTGTATGCATCATCAAAATAATCATTCACAATCATCCATAAATCTGATCTGAATAACAACTATGTGGCTCAAGAAATATAAATATCATCTGATATTTCATCATAGACAACTCATGAATGTAGCAGAGCATGGTGTATCATTTAAAAAATTCAACAACATAAGAATCCTCACCATTTATAAGAATCATTATGTACCAAAGACTTCTAAACATAATGCCAACAATGAATTATTAGAAGCATAGCATATTCTCCCCCTGAACCTATGCCAATTGTTCACTGTCAGATCTGATCATTGCATATATCAGTAAGAATCATCAAGGCATCATCATCAACTAGTTATACATCAAGTCATCAACAACTTATGAGGGTCAAAATCACTTCTAAGTAACATCCACAGACTGTAGTCATCAATCATCTAGACATAAAAGATAATTGATAATTTTCTGAATCATATCAGACCCTTTTTCTCTAAGTTTCTCACTACATCTTCATCAAACCAATATATATGTCATTGTGCAGCTTATAACTCACGTATATACATGAATTATATACATGATATCTGTTTATGAGAATTAGAACACTGAATTTCATACTTTCAGTTCCTCTTGAGTCTGTTCTGTCTGTATACTGAGTTATGCCACATTTTTCAGACTGTAAATCCTTCTTCTTCCATACCTTAGAGTGTTATGATGTTTGCTCCTTTTAGAATATTGGCCGAAATTTTCTCTTTCATTCTTTTGCTATATTCCCAAACTTGTGCCTAACATCTTATATGTTTCATATTCCTTTTAAATCGATCAATGGCTTTGTGACCAAAGATATTGCAAGAAAAACAATATCCCTTAAAGTACCTGGAAGCTAATGATCTTTCTATGTGACAATTATTAGCTTGAACCATTTTAGTTATGCATCTTGCTGCAACATGTCCAAAATTATGACATATAAAACATCCAACAATATTCATCAGAGGAAATAATCGATTAACACTTCCATGGTTAGGAGTAAATGATTTTCTTTGAAGACTTTCTTTCCTTGGTTTTTGATGGGGTTGACCTCTTATCTCCTTGTTGAGCATTTCAGATTTTGCATTAGAGTTCCTTGCTTCAGTTTGTGAGCTAGATTCACCTTTAATAGTTTCATGAAAACCAAGACCAGATTTGATGGAAGGAGACCTTTGACTACTAAGAATATCATCCAAAATCTTAGTACTATCTTGAAATTGTAAAATTTTATCCTTTTCTTCTAATTTACCTTTTAGGATATTTACCTCTACCTGATATTGTTCTTCCTTTTCAAGATACCTACTTCTCCATGATTTCTTCAACTTTTCTTCCTTCTTCCACTTGTTGCCTTAATTCGAGAACTTTATTTTCTTGTTCTTCAAATGCTTGAAGTAGTTCTTCATTCTGCTTATTTGAATTTTTAAGATATTGTTTTAGAGAAATGACCACAGCTTCAAGACCTTCACAGTAACTAGTTCTTTCTATAAGTTCCTTGGTTGTTGTGTCCTTTTCATTCACTTCATTTTTCAATGATGTCACTTCATCCTGCAACCTTTGACATTGATCTTCCTTTTACTCATACGGTTTCCTTACTTTGTTTCCTTCCTCTAACTGAGCTTTTAACCTTGTAATCTCTTCTTTGTAGGTACACTCCCTTTTGTCCAATAGATCTTGTTGATCTCTAATTATGTCTGTGAGCTTTTTAAATTCTGCCTCTATTTGATTTCTTTCTCTTTCACCCATAAGAGAAAATTGAGTTGTTTCGATGTCAAATTCATTATCTTCAAATGAACAGAGAAATGTATCACCATAGGACAACAAACTCGTACCTGATAATTATTTTGCTTATTCATCTTCATTATGAGGTGATTCTGAATCTAAAGGGTTGCTTCTACATAATATCTAATCGTCTCTCCCATTGTCACAGTTCCTTTGAGATGTCTTCTTCTTTTGAGGTGTTTTCTTCTTTTGCTTCTTTCCCATTGTTACTATGGATTTGCTTCAAGTGATCAAGCTTATTCCAAAGGACCTCTCTGATCCCAATTGTAGGGAATAATACTGAGAGGGAGGGGAGTGAATCGGTATTTACAAATCAATAAATTTTTCATTTCATAATCAGATTTATATATGCTACTTCAGTGAAGGAAACTCGCTTGTGCACGCAACTTTTCTTAAGGAAACCAACGTATATCTAGTGAACTTATGATTCAGTTAATTCATCATATGTTGATCTTTAATCAGTGCATAAATACTTTATTAAAAGTAACCATGTGCAGTAATAACATAATAAACCATCACACATAAGCAACACACATGAACACCAAGATTTAAGGTGGAAACCCAATGTGGAAGAAAAACCACCTGTTGTTGTTGTCTCTGTCTTCTTTTTAATATAAATAATTAGTTGTTTACAATTTTGTACTGGTGTATACTCATACTAGTATGCAAGCACCCACCTGTAGAAGGCTAAAACCTTGTCTCATTCTCCAGTTTCTACTGGAAAGGAGCTACAATCCCCTGGCTCTTGTTTTGGCTAATATGTTTACCAGTACGTAGGCGCCGACCTACCATCTTCACTCGTTCTTTTGTTGCTACTGGAAGGGAGCTCCAATCCCCTGATCTAATCACCAGCCACTGCTGGCAGGAAGCTTCGACTTCCTCACTAAAGGCTCCAACCCTCAGTATCCTCCAAGGACCATGTTTCATAAATTTTCAGGCTCGATACTCCTGGTATAAAACAATACAATATTAAGGCTACGTTTCATCAAATTTTCACACTCAATCCATTAGTAACATTGAATCTCAAAATCATTAGTAACTACACAACCAACAATCAGATAATCTGAACAGTTAGATCACTGTCACAAAAATATTGTGCTGAACCCAGAAAACCACATCAAGAACCAAAACCAATTGTAACCTCAAAAATCATATGTCAGAATGTATACGCTACTTTAATGAAGCCAATCGGCATCTATACACTATTTCCTTTAAGCCATCTTGTGTATACCTATAAAAATACTAAATCATAAACTTTTGAACCAAGAACTATACCAACCAATAGAATTCTGAAGATCTATCGTCAAATTAGAGAATTAAAAGCAGACATCAGCAAATATCACCCTTCTCACTTAATCAATCAATCAATCAGACTCAGCCTCCTTATACAATCATTTCTACATTTAGATCTAATGAAGACATCATTGACAGATAACAGTAAAATAACATCACTGATCAGATAGACCAATCATCTCCAAATAATAGGCTTTTCTTTTTCATATGGTACTTGGAAGAGTCGAACCAGCGTGTATATGCACCTTTACCAAGGCGAACCAATGTATAGATCTGCAAATACTAACTTAAAACTTCACAGTTATTCCAGACTTGAGACATACCTAGATCATAACATATAAAGGATAAAACATTTGTTAACACTCAGTTCTATCCTAGATCCATTATCATATCACATAATGATAAGTCATTATGATCTTGATCCATCATTAGATATCATCCATCATCAAACACTCAGGTGCATACTTAGTCTAGGTCAAGAAAGGCATCAGAAACCCATAACATGCATATTTTCTTTTGATCTAACACTTCATAAGATATTCATTCCTTGTGCAGTTAGACCTTTGATATTCTCCTCCTTATATAGTTTTAGCCTTTCTCAATACGTCAAACCAAAACAACACTTAGAAGCTCTGGTATTCTTGGACGGGATCAAATAATCATTACTCCACTCAATATTGTGGGCTAATAGCATGGTATGGACCCTTGATATTCCTTAACTTTAATTTACCTTAATTTTCCATCCCATACATGCTTTTCCTCTTGTGAAAGTGTGTGCATACGTATACACTCTTTTTGTAAAGTGAACCCGCTTATATACGATCTTTTTGTATAGTGAACCCACATATACAACTTAACATACCTGAAAACATTCCTTTTCCTCAATTGCTTGATTCTGATCTATATTCCTTTGTTCCATCATCCCATTCTTATGTACCATTACTTTGTTACCTCTTAATAGACCTGTTATAATGTGATTTTCCATTGTATATTACTTTTGAATTGATTCCTTTGAACTGCCCTGCATTTTGTCACATCTGTAAACACAAATTCCATGCATTTTGTCACATCATGTTTATACTTTTATCAATTAGTTCAGTCGTCAAAGAAAAATTGTTATCAAGGACAACACACACTAACAATCTCCATGTATCAAACCTTTGACCATTATTCTGTTCCATCATTTTTTTACCTCTTATCTATCCTGTATATTCATCTAGTTACCATATACTTGTTCTGCTACAAGTGGGTTGCCATCAAGTACAACACATGCATCATAATGCCAACACTAACATGGAATGGTTATGTGGCATCTAGGGCATGGTCGTGTTGATATGGTGATTGAGGTGGCATCCCTCATGGATGATAACATGGATACCATAACTCCACAATATAGAAGTTTATTTAAATGGGATTTTAGGGGTTTTCTAGATATTCATATAACCAAGATATCTGAAGATCTAGATATATGGATATGTAAGGAAGATATCATGGAGTTGACAAGGAGATGACATGGAAAGGATGACATAGAGTCTAGTATAAGGAAATATGTTTTTAATAAAATAGGTACTTTTTTGAACTATTGAATCTAAATATTGGTGGTTATTTGAATGTGGACCTAAGTCTAAATGTATCTAAAAGTCCAAATATCCATAAGACTAGTGATCCAAAGCTGTTATAAAATGGACTTCATGAAAAAAATTGGATCTAGATGTTGACTCAACAAACCATGTGTATGGTGCGGTAGAGGCAGTTTGGTAGGGGGTAACACATGGGTGCAAGGGCACTACATATTAGACATGATTTAATCAACATGGCATAATATGGTGGTGACACGTTGCATAGAATTGCCACATGTCAGTGGTATGGATGTTGATGTGGCATAAATTGGAAGTTCTTCTTAGACCCATAACTTTGTGCTTAGAATTAAGAATGAGGGAAACTTAAATCATGGGAAAACTCTTAATTAATAAAAGATGATGGTAATCTCATAATAGAGGTTTGAGAGAGAAAACCTTGTACCCCATATCCATAAATTGACCTTGGGGTCGAGTATGTTACAGAGTGGTATCAAAGCCCAAGTTGAAATATTAGGTCTACCTAGGCTAGAGATAGAGAATTTCAAGAGGCCTATAGGGATAAATAGTGTTTTTATGATTAAAATATATCCATGTGTGTGTATGTCTCTATGTGTATGTGTATCTATGTGTGAATCAATTGCATCAAAATATTGATAAAAAAAAATGAGTCTAAGCAAGTGACAAAATGAAAAGTTTTGGAAAAGGAGAGGATTCCAATTACTCAAGGAAATGTAAGACTGCTACTAGATTCAGTCTCATTCCCCAAGGCAAGTAGAAAAGAAAGCACACCCATATTTTGATGTAGATAATTGTCAAAATATGCCACTAGCTAGGTCTCAAAAAGGGAAATCTAGGAATAATGTTTTGAAGAGATAACTCAAAAACATTAAGCCTCTTAATTTAGTGAAGACCACATGAAGGGTGAGGAGGAAGAATCCTAGATATAGGGAATAAGTAAGTATCTCAAAATATATAAACATCTACCATTTGGAGGGAAAAGCATCCATGTGGTTGGAACTCCTTTGATAGGTGAAGAACTTGGATGATGAACATATATCTTGGGATAAATTCAAGAAGTATTTTCAAAAGAAGTATCTATCTAAGTACTATTATGACAAAATAATACAAGAGTTCTTTGAATTCAAGCTAGGAAATATGAAAATGGAAGAATATGAGAGAAGGTTCCTTGGGCTACTTAATTATGTTGAATTTAATAGATATTAGAGTTAAGATCCATATGTTTTTGAGTGGTTTTACTCCATATTACAGTGATAAGATCTAGTTGGATGAAACCAAGACACTAGAGGAGGCAATGAGAAAGGTGAAATACATCTATGAATACAACCAAAAATGGCCAACAATACAAGAGGCTTGGGATGAAAAGAAGAAGAATAAAATAAATCATAGGAAGAAAGGGTACAAGCCCTCAATTTTTAGGAATAACTCTCAAGAAAATCAGTTGAAACAATCCATACCTTGACACGAGGAAATGAGATTTATTGGGAAAATTTCCAAGGAATCCACCAAGAAAATGTTGGGGTTAGGAGGGACACCACTTGCTTAAGGATTTCCCTCATAAATATGCTAAAGTAAAAACCATTCATAATGTATGAGAAGTTGGTAGAATGGGGGACATGGGAAAAAGCATGCCTAGAATATATGTAACCTTGGAAAATGGGAAAGTTGATCATCAAGTGCATATGATTGAAGTTTAAGGTAAGATTAATAACCAACCCATTGCAATTTTAATTGCTTTTGGAGCTAGCCATGGTTATGTTGAACCAAATCTTGTTAAAAGATTTAGTTTGAAAAAGAATAATCATGACAGGAATTGGTTAGTTCATCTAGCTATAGTGTTAAAATAAAGAATCAATGAATTATTAAAAGAGCGTCTAATAAGCGTGAACAATGTAAATACCAAAGAATATTTAAATATTATTCCATTTAGATCATGTGATTGCATTATACACATGGATTGGTTGGATAAGCATAATTCTATCCTAGAATACTATAACAAGGATTTTGTTTTCTTGATGAAGCATGTTAACAAAGGAAGGTGCAGGGGATCCCAAGATCTATTTTAAGAAGGGAAATATCAACATGCAAATAAAGAAAAGTTTTAGAAAGGGATGTTAGTTTTATGAAATCCAAATGCAAGAAGAGGACAAGGATACGGTTCATGATATTGAGTAATATCCAGTGTTAAAGGAGTATGAATATGCTTTTGGTGATATTGTAGGGCTCCCACCTAAAAGGGCTATTGAATTTTCAATTGATTTAATAAAAAGAGTTTCCTGAGTTTCCAAAACATATTATAGAATGATCGTACTTAAACTTAAGGAGTTGTAGATGCAGATTGAAGAGTTGTTTAAGAAAGGGTACATATTCCCAAGTCTACCTTCTTGGGTGCCCTTACATTATTTCTTAAGATGAAATATGGGACATTGAGGTAGATGTCAATAAATAACAAGCATCATTTACCATGCATGGATGATTGATTTAATTAATTAAGGGGATGAAAGGTATTCTCCAAGGTCGAATGAGGAATATATACCATCAATTCAGCATTATAAGAGAAAATGTCAATAAAACAGAATTCAAAAAGTATTAGTACTATGAGTTCACGGCGGTGCCTTTTGGTCTATCCAATGCACTAGTTGTTTTCATGTGCTTGATGAATAAAATTTTTAAATAAGTCTTAGACAAGTTTGTCATATTTTTTTCATATGAAATCCTTACAAATTCAAAATAAGAAGAACATGAACAACATTTGAGAATGGTATCATAAGTACTTAAAGAGCATCAACTTATGTTAAAATAAGAAAGTGTTCCTTCTGTTAATGCTCGAATTTTCCCCAGGTTGAGGAAGGAAAAACTCAAGGCAACATCAAACCACGCTCAGCCTCATAGCTAGCCCTACGAGGACAGGAGAGGGCTATCTCCGGGTCAATCTCGAAAAAATATAATCAATGAGGCTCGAGATGACTGAAATTGTAACTAATCTTAGGCTAGGTATTAAGTGCAGAGGTTTAAAGGTGATTTTTTGGGGTTTTTGTTGAATCAAAGGGAAAGGCAATTTTGGGTGTGGGGATGAGACACAGTTTCTATAGAGGTCTGATTGGAGCAAGGTAGGCAATTGTTTGATGCCTTAAAAGCTAATGAGGTGAGTAGATCAGACAGGCGAGGAGCTAAGGAGAGCAAGGAAACCTCAAGAATTTTCCTTAAACAGATGAAAATATAGGAGATCAAACAAACTTAAAGGCAGAGCATTACAGATTATGAATTCTACCTTAACACTTCATTTGTTCAATTGCAGAATATGAGAGAAGGAAAATGATACACATAAAAACTTACAAGTACTAAAAGAAGCACACCATCAAGACATAAAGCAACATGAATTCAAAACAGTGCTACAAAACCCTGGTCTTTCCTTTGCCAAAATGCTGAAGTAAAATGTACAATAGAGTCTCAAAACCTTTTCCCCAAGAGTCCAACCATGAAAATGACTAAGAAAATACATAATATAGGCAAGCCAACCCATTACCTTGCCTCTAGGGGTCTAGCTCATCATCCTAGGAGCTATTTCAACCAATTCTAAACAAAGCACTACAATCTAGGCAGTCAAAACAACTTGCCTCTATAAGGTAGGAAACTGATTCATTCATTTAATTTTCACTTTTTAGTGAATGAATCTTCTAGAACAAGTAATAAAGTACCAAAATTACATTATGTTTCATTAATTACATCAAGAGGAGTGAAAAAATCACATCACAAGTCAAAACTGGTCAAACTGGCTTCGTTTCCTGAGCTGAAGATGAAAATTGTGCCAAAAAACCCTGTGCGCCACACGCTTGAGCCCTATGCACCGCGTGCCTTTCCACCTGTTTTTGGGGCACTTCTCGGCATCCAAATTGATCTCAGGTTGGCTTGTTGGAAAGCCCTGGATGTCTACTTTCCAACCCAAGTGGAATTTTCCAATTTGGTGTCCATTTTCCCCTCCAAAAGTGCATTCTCCCGGAAGTACTTCCTGCTGGTGCAAAAGGTGGCAGAAAGGTGATTTTCATGGTGTTTTTGAGCCTTTTGGTCACCCAGAACTTGATGAAATTCTTTGGCCATAGCTTAGCATGTATATTTCATCATGACAAATCCAACACTACAAGCCATTTGTGATTTGGACCTCCCAATCTTATGGGTCGCGTGCGGCGCGCTACGCGTTGAGCCAAAAAACCTGTTTTTAGGACAAAATTTTCAAAAATGACAAAAATTTCTCCGAATTTGCTCAAATTCGGAGTAAAGACCCTCTATCATGTATTGTGCCCCGCCAATGAAGCCTCGGCCAAAATTTGGAGTGGATCGGGCTTTTTCCACCGTTTTAGTGCCTTGCTCAATCGCCTCTTAAGGATCTTCATTTTTGCTTTGCAAACATGCATGCGAGCCCAATAGTGAGTTTTCATATGACGAAGCATGTCCTTGTCTCTATTTTCCTTCGCCAACAATTTCTCCAAATGAGTGTTCACCCGGATGAGCATAGACTCTCGATCAATCGGTGTCAAATCACCGGGTCTCTTTCGGGCCAATTCTCGATCTTCCTGGATTTGCCGTAGCTCATAAAGTGTATGTTCATCTTCCAGCTGTTTGTTGCGTTGCTTCAAGTAGTTGATCGTCCACTTAGCCATCTACAATTTCTTTTGCAGTGAGTCATTTTCAGCCCTTTGCTGTCGGATGATCTCTTTTAGCTCCGAGCTAGGAGAGCTCGCATCAAGATCAATGATATCCGTGTCCTGACCTCCTGAAGGACCCTCATCAAACATGGGCCTCTTGCCCCTATCCTGTATCTGTACATGTGCTGAAGAAGAAGGCGAGACCCTTTCCACATGATGTGGAGATAATACTCGATGTGTTGATGAAGTCAACAAGACCCCTTCCACCCCGGGTGGAGATAGTACTCGTCGTGTAGATGCAAATAAGGCCCTGTGGCCTCGCTGGTATGTCACATATGGAGGAGCACTTATATGCTCAGTCTCGGGAATGCCTGGCTGGTGTGAAGGCGCTCCCTCATCATGAACTATCTCGGGAGGCGGGTGTAGCACTGTGAAGTAATCACGGGAGATGAAATCCTCCCAAGTAATGCCCTCCTGTGCCAACTGATGCATCACTATGATTTTGATCAACGCATAATGATATATGCTCTTATGCTGATGTGCTGGGCTCTTCCTTTGTACTAAAGGCACCGTCCTCTCTATGTTGCGACACATGAAAAACAGAATGTTCATCATACATACCTATTGTGGTCACCAACAACCCCCCTCTTTGTTTAGTATTAGCAATAATATCAAGCAAAGGGGGACCCTTAACAAAAAATCTCAAAAATATTTTTATCAAAATTTTTGTATTTAACTCCCTAGAAGCTATATCGCATCGCAAAGAGAGAGTGAAGAGTTTTTCCTATGCGTGTAAGTAAGCTGCAAAGAAGCGATGCGACATTCATCACATCGCATATTTTGAAAGCGCCTTTAAAAGAAAATAAAAAGGAATCGCCGACGGCCGATATGCGACGTCGCATATCGCAAACGTCGCACAAGCAGCACACAATGAGCAAATGAAAATTGCGATGTTGCGATTTGCGATCTGCGATCCTACAAACTGCGATTTTGCGATTTTCGATTTGCGACGAATGAGACTATTAATTGTTGCGATGCGAATCGCAGAAACCACTCATCGCAAAGTTTCTTCGGCATGATCTGTAAACCCAAAATTGAGCGCGCACCTTAAGGGAAATTAATGATTGCACGCCTGAGTATCCAAAGATGATCGTGTTGCGTTTTTCGAAGAGTCAAATCATTATGAGTGTCATGATTATGCATTCATTAGATTTTAAAGCTTTCATGTCAATCTTTTCGTCATGTCTCTTTTCCTTTGCGTGAACTGCAAGGCAGCGACTAATATAAATCTATATGCAGGAAACATCCAAGGAAAAGGGGAAAGCACCAATACTAGAAGAACAGAGAGGCGATGCCTTCGCAGATGAATGCCACATGCAGCAGAACCGCGGATTCTAGAGTATCACTCCACAGACACTGATGAAAATAGACTATCCCAGACTCAGAGTCAAAGGCGCACAAAAGCAGCATGTTTGCAAAAGATCCTGAAGCTCAGATTGGATAAAGCAAAAAGAAAAACGCTGAAAAGGGATGATGCTTCAGAAAAGCCTGGAACAAAGAATGGAAGCAATTTTCAATGCATAAGATTGTTCAGGCAACGAAATCCCTAACTCATTGAGTCATTCACACGACCGGAAACCGAAATAGCAACAACACAATCAGTTTGAAAGAAATCTGGGTTACACTAAGTATACACACAACAAAAAACACCCAGCCAGAGGAAGATTTTCAAAAATATCTTCTGGTTTGTCAGAAAGAGGTGCCAGCTTTTGTTATTTCTACTTTTATCGCCCGAGCAAAAGGAAAATACAACCAGCCGACTCTTTCCAGGCGAACCTCACATTGCTTACAGCACTAAGGAGCAGATACAGAAACGGTTAGAAATTAGATTCATTTTTTAGAAATAAATTTGCTTTAGTAAAAGGGCAGTCATTTGAAGCTGTTCCCTAAATTTGTGTAATTAAGATTAGTTAGTTAGTAGTATTTAACCCTTCTCATGGCATTTGGAGAAGGGTCCGGAAATTTGTCAAAAAACTTGTCCTCAGAACATGCACTTTTGCACCCTCGGAGGGGGTTTTTGATGAATGGACGGATCGAGATTTATTTATGTTTGCATTTTAATGTCTGCTACTGATGTTGCACTTCTGTACTCTTAGTAGATGTTAGAAGTAAGTAGAGATAAATCGTTATTGCTTGAAGTTTGTGAGTGAAAATCAATCATAAATCGTACTTTTATCTCTTGATTAATTTCTGCTCATATTCTTAGAGTGATATACTACTGAGTTGTTTATATGTTGTTGTATGAATGTCTGGATTACCATTTGGCACTTTTGTACGGTGGAATCATTTGTTTATGCTTAACATATGTATAACTGATTATGCGATATGTTGTTCACAACTGTTTTGCCTAACTTCTTATGCAAAATGGTTCATCTTAATTGATTTATATTCTTATGATAACTGAATGATCTTTATTACCAGTTGTTGTATGAAATCTTTTTATATCGCATAATGAAAGAATTTTACCCCGGGTTAGTATAGATTAGATGTGTTGTTTTTGTTAGATTACAGTAGCATTGAGTCAGTTTAGAGTCTAGAATTAAATTAGTTTAAAATTACCGTTAGATTATTATCTTAAAAATCTACACACACACACACACACATCTTTTATATTGGGAAGCTGGTCCCATCATCCCCAGTCGGACCCGCTACACCAAACGGGCACGGAGCCACCAACCAGGTTCCCGACCGGGTGGGTATCCCCCTTGTTGTTGACCCGATTTCGGGGCCCTAAACATATTTGGCGCTAGAAGGAGGGCACGAACTATGAATGGCAACTAAGTCAAAATCTAAATGCCATTCTGAGAGTAAATCACCCTCATCAACTCCCCCGACTTCTCCACTATGGTTAAACCCGGAGTTAGAAGTCACTTGAGTACCCACCGCTGCTACCTACTCCAATATATCAGACCAACTCATTATTGAACCCCCTAAAATTAAAACTTTGATTCGTAAACTCCAGGGATTCTCTATTTTTTCTCATAGGTCTGATAAATCTAACAGCAGCGTGACTTCGCAGTACAATCCTGCTCATCCTCTGACCAGATTGAAGAGTGAAAAATTTGGTATTCAACCAAGTGAACTCCCTCTCCCTACTAGGAAAAGAGCAAGGAAAGCACCACCAGAGTCTGACCGTGAGACTCTTTCACCCACTTCGTCCATTTCAACACCCTCACCGCGAAGTCAACCACCCACATCCTCATCCCAAATCACTCATCCATCTTCCAAAACACTTCATCTTCAATCATCAAAGATCATAATACCTTCATCTTCTCAGCATCAGGGACCGTCTTCTGCACTCTCATTAACTAGCGGCTCAACGATGGCCCAGTCTCCATGGAACAATCCTGGGGCGGTTTTAATGCCTCCACCCCTGAGCCCAATACCTGCCCATCCTGAGAAGTGGCTACCTAAATTCAATCCAGAAACATGCATGCTAGCTGAAGAGCGTATCAATAATTTCATGCTTTCTGTTAATCTCAACGGAGTTACCAACGAAGATGCTGTCGTCCGACTTTCTTTACACAATGCAAGGAACAGCCGGGTCATGGTACTTTTTGTTACCTTCCGGGTCCATCACAAGTTGGGAAATTTTTCAAAGTCAATTCCTCACCAAGTTTGGCGATGACAGATCAACAGCGACATTGATCAATGACCTATCTAATCTTAAAGCTGAGGCTAGAGAACCCATTAAAGATTTCAATTTACAGTTCAATAAGATCCTCAACAAAATTCCCGCTGCTTCTCAACCCAGCGAGGAAGTAAGATGTGAATGGTACATCACGACCTTACCATCTAACTTGGCTATCTTTGTAGATAGGGCAAACAAGACAACCTTAGTTGAAAACTTAACTGAGGCGTTAGCAGTAGAAAAACGCGTAGTTTCCCTAGAAAAGAGATTTGCAATAGAAGAACGCAAATCTAAGAAGATCTCTTTCAAAGAAGACACCAAGAAGAAGCAAACGAAAGATCCTTTTGATATGGAAGGATTACAAAAGGTGTTAAAGGCCATGTCCAACAAGATGATTGATATAAGAAAACAAGTAGCAGAAACTTCTTCAAAAAATCCCTACAGATCTTTTAAAAGAAACCTTCCCATGGAGGTGAAACCACCCAATGTTGTCTCAAACGTCGAATCTGAAGAAGAAGAAGAAGAAGAGAATACCACTGAAGGGCAAACCGATGATGAAGAAGTTGTGGAACTACAAGGAATGTGGGATTTCATCCTCCCACAAGAAGAGGATCAAGAAGCATTTCCGGTTAGCACACGAAGCAAAAATCAACTTGATCCTCCCCAAACTACCCCTAAACAGAAGGGTGCAAGCCCTGCAACAAAAGATAAGGTCGCAACAAAGAAAACAACCGCTAGAGCGACCCAATTTAACCCAGTCCAATCAGATCAAGTACCTCCATCAAGAACATTGATAGTGTCAGATGAAATGGAGTATAACATTATCGATGACATGAAAAAGACTAGGGCTAATATCACTCTGTACGAATTGAGCAAATTGAAACATCAACAGAAAATAATGATGAAAGAATTACATGCCGTGCCTACTACATCTTTACCTACAGCGGTAGCTTCCCACAACATGGGAAGACCTCCAACCAACATGATCAATAAGATTGATCCGAATGACATTGCCTTGATTGGAGGAAGGTCAAGGTCCCATACTCCTCCTTTTCTCCTCACTTATGAAATTTTCAATAAAAACGTGCACAATTTCCTGATTGATTCTGGTGCTTCAACGGATATTCTACCCAGATCAATATGTGCCAAATTGAATGTTCAACCTCAGAAATCTGTAGTGCGCATATTTCAACTTGATCGATCTCAAGTCGAAGTGATTGGTGAACTTAACCAGGTGACCATAAGATTGTTGTCTAACCCAAAAGTATGTCAGGTTATCGACATTCTAGTAGCTGATATCCCTGAATTCTATGGTTTAATTCTTAGCAGGGATTGGTTCGAGAAACTCCACGGATATTTCTCAATCGACTGGTCGCACATGTGGTTACCCTACAACGGCAAACCCAATCAAATAAAGGTTGAACGAGAATTGCACCAAAAGTACATAGTGACAGAATTGGAAGGAGAGAACGAAGCAATAGCATACAACAGCAGTATCATAGGCAATTACTCGGTAGATTCTTTCCTCAGCAATTTCAATGCTCACACTTTGCCTTACTTAGAAAATTCAGTTGTGTCCCAAGTTGAAATTTTTTCCCAAACTGATGATTCAAAGTGTTTTAATTTTTTAGATAATTCTGTAAATACATCTTTATTTTGGAAATTATATTTTGATGGCTCTAAATCTAACGAGGGAGCAGGAGCATGATGCGTTCTGATTAACCCAGATGGGAACAAGACCATGCTTACATGCAGACTTGAGTTCGATTGCACAAACAATACAGCGGAATACGAAGCCTTGGTGCAAGGCCTATACAAAGCAATCAGCTTGAATGTTAAGTATCTCCAAGTCTTTGGAGATTCCGAAATTGTCGTCAAACAGGTACGTAACACCATACATTGCCTGTCAAGTCATTTAAAGCACTATCAATCTTTAGTACAAGATCTGACTTCACATTTCATAGCATTCAATATTTCGTCAATCCCAAGACTCCAAAATGTGAGCGCAGACCTGTTAGCTAACGTAGCCTCTAGACTTATTCCCTCCGAAGATTTTAGTCCCGATAGGTTCTCAATAGAACTGATTTTTAGACCATCCATCCCTGACAACATCACCAACTAGAGAGTATTCAATGACGATCCAGACATTGTAAATTTCCTCACTTCTGAAGGATCCTACTCAAATCAAATAATTTACGAAGACCATCATGATCACCAAATTCAGCAAAATAGCACTGATAACGCTATACCTAAATCGGTGGTTAAGTTAGAAGATTTATATGATTTGAAAAGTCGGTTTAAAATGTCTGCCAATTCTAAACTCTATAGTTCAACTATGAATTATGAATTAGTGAACCTAGGAACCGATCAGAAGCCGCAAAACGTTAATCTGGGCCATGGCCTAGCCCCTGAAGAAAAATCAGTGTATATCCGTCTTCTGAGACAATATAAAAACGTTTTTGCGTGGAATTACGATGAGCTGAAAACATACAACACTTCTATCATTCAACACACTATCCCTATGATTGACAATGAAAAACCTGTCCAACAGAAGCTCAGAAAAATCCACCCCAACTTAGAAAATCAGATAAAGACTGAGCTAAATAAGTTGTTGAGAGCTAGAATAATTTTCCCCGTCAGACATTCCAAATGGGTATCCAATATGGTGCCTGTTAGGAAGAAAAACAGAGATATTAGAATCTGTATTGATTTCTGGAATCTCAACAAAGCCTGTCAGAAAGATAATTTTCCCCTCCCACCTATGGAGCAAATACTACAGGCAGTAGCAGGCTCAGAATTAATGTCTTTCCTGGATGGATTTTCAGGATACAATCAAGTGCTGGTACATCCCGATGATCAGTTGAAGACCAAATTCCGAACCAAGTGGGGCACATACTCATATCGGAAGATGCCATTTGGTCTGATCAATGCCGGCGCTACCTTTCAGAGAGCCATGGACATCGCATTTAAAGGTTTAGTCAATAAATCGGTAGTGATTTACCTGGATGATATAACAGTGTACTCCAAGAAGCGAAGCGACCATCTCAAAGATTTGAAACAAATCTTTCAAAGATGCTTAAGGTATGGAATTTCACTTAACCCAAAGAAATCCTTTTTCACATTAAGTGAAGGGAAATTGCTCGGATTCATAGTGTCGAAATCTGGTATTCACATTGAACCTGACAGAATCAAAGAAATTTCCGAAATATCCATACCCCATAACAAAAAGGCCATGCAATCTTTCCTTGGATAGATCAATTTTGTAAAGAGGTTTGTCCCGGATTTTTCACGTATTATTTCTCCTTTACAAAATATGATAAAAAAGAATTCAAATTTTAAATGGGGCATAGATGAGCACGAAGCATTCAACTTCATCAAACAAGCTATTATCAACGCTCCATCTTTAGCTACCCCAAATTTTTCAGAATCTTTCATCTTATACATTTTTGCCTCAGATAAATCTTATGCTGTGATTTTGACTCAAGTAAATCAAGAGAAGGCGGAAGCTCCAATCGCATTCTTTAGCTCGAACTTACAAAGTGCTGAACTCAATTAATCAGATGTGGAGAAACAGGCTTATGCTGTTTTCAAAGCGATCAAATATTTCAGACCTTTCTTACTTAAAGCCCATACCAAAGTCGTCGTACCGTTTCCAGCGGTAAGAAACCTTTTGGTACAGAAGGATGTGGGCAAAAAGAGAGCAAATTGGATTACCGCTCTACAAGAATACGATCTTGAGATCAAACCAGCAAACATCGTAAGGGGTCAAGGCTTCTGCAAGATGTTAGCTGGAGCATCGCAAATTCCTGAGAACTCATCTGAAGAGGTACACACGTATGAGGTAAGCCTAAACGACGCAGAATCATTATATGCGGACACCATTTATTATCTTAAGAATGGGTATGCTCCATCGCACTTGGATCACACCAAGAAAAGAGCTCTAAGATTGAAAGCTAAACAATACCAGCTCATAAATGATGTTATGTTTAAAAGAAATTACAATTTTGTACTTCTTAGGTGTCTTGAGAAAACTAAAGCCGAAAAGGTTTTGCAGGAACTCCACGATGGACCAGCAGGTGGACACTATGCTGGAGAGACTACTGCGCATAAGATCTTACGTGCAGGATATTGTTGGCCCACGCTGTTCAAAGACTCATACAATTACGTAAGGAAATGCCAAATCTGCCAGATTGCTGCAGGGAAACAAAGGAAATCGTCCATGCCACTACAGCCGGTCAACATCGAGCAACCATTCAGCCAATGGGGATTGGACATAATAGGTGAGATCGTTCCTCACTCTTCACAGCAGCATAGGTATATCCTCACGGCAACAGATTATTTTACTAAATGGGTAGAAGCAGTTCCTCTCAAGACAGTTAATTCTGAAAACATTATTGAATTCATAGATCAATTTATCATCAATAGGTTTGGATTGCCAACGGCCTTAATGTTTGATAATGCATCATACTTTTCTGGAAATGCAATGACTGAGTTTGCATTAAAAAGAGGGTTCAAATTGAAATATTCTGCTAATTACTATCCACAAGGTAATGGGTTGGCTGAATCAACAAACAAAAACCTAATCAGGATTATCAAAAGAATAGTCGACCAAAACCAAAAGAATTGGCACCAAGCGCTAATAAAATCCTCTTTCGACTCAGCCATCATAACCAGAAAGAACTTTCAGACAGGAGATTTAGTTTTGAAATGGGATAAGGCTCATGAAGAAAAGGGAAAACATATGAAATTTCAGAAGCTGTGGCTTGGTCCTTTTCAGATTGTAGAAGTCATAGGCCCATCGACGTTTATGTTGCAGGATTTGGCAGGTAGAAGAGATTCTTTTCCTGTGAATGGACAGATTCTTAAAATGTATTTTCCATAGAAGATCACTCTTCTATTTTTGTAGGATAGTTTTAGTTTCTTTTATTTTGTTTTTCTCTTTCTTATACATAAAACCGGTTGTAAATGATCATTGAATAAGATTCATGAAAGAGCACACTAAATCTCTATCAGATTTTGATTTCGCTTGTACAAATAACAAAACTTTTCGAAAAATCTGAATTTTGTTATTGACAAATAGAGTTAACTTTAGCCTGAATAATGATATTAGTTTCAACCTTTCAAAAGACTTTGATGAAATCAACCTTTGGTTAAAAAAATTGTTTTATCCCAGCACAATGAAAGGTATCATCAATAATAAAATAAATATTCTCTGCAAAGCTGTTATTTTCAAAACTCTATTATTGTCGTCTAGAGCTTTCTTAAGGAAAAACAATGACTTCCTCCATGCTAAAGGAAACCGCAACATTCAGAGAAACAACCCGAGAAAGCACTATATCTCAAAGAATAAGAGGTCTCATCACGAGCTGGCTTATCATAATCACAGATATTATAACTTGCTGACTTTGCCAATACTGTCTATCAAAACAAGGCAACGACTCAAGATTGTTGCAATCAAAAGACAAGGGGTCTCATCACGAGCCAGCTTGTTCAACAAAAGTGTAAATCAAGTGAATGACTGTGTCATAATTTGGCCACCAAACCAAGACATTGTTCTTTAGAGAGTAAAAAAGGAAAAAGTGCCAAAAAGGATTTTTCTCTGAAATGTTGTAAATAACCTCAAGCAGGAAAAAGGATCATTGCTGGATAACATGGTAACCCTGTCGAGGCTATGGACGCTTGCAGGCAACAAAGGCTCTACCTACGACAAATGAGCATATTTTAAAGCCAATACGCAGAGAAGACCTTATTTTATCTTTTAAAAAGGACCGAGTAATGTCTGGTATGAATGCAAGAACTAAGCCTAGGGAAGCAGACAATTGGACAAAAAGAAGGGTTGAGACAAAGTATCACTGACAGGATGAGGGGTAATCTAATCTATCTATCCATAACAAAATTTAGACATATGAAATTTTTTTTGTTTCGGAAGTGGAAATGTCAATAGAAAACCAGAGATAACTGGTTCTTCACAGTGAATCGCCATTATTGTGGTCACCAACAACCCCCCTCTTTGTTTAGTATTAGCAATAATATCAAGCAAAGGGGGACCCTTAACAAAAAATCTCAAACATATTTTTATCAAAATTTTTGTATTTAACTCCCTAGAAGCTATATCGCATCGAAAAGAGAGAGTGAAGAGTTTTTCCTATGCGCGTAAGTAAGCTGCAAAGAAGCGATGCGACATTCATCGCATCGCATATTTTGAAAGCACCCTTAAAAGAAAATAAGAAGGAATCGCCGATGGCCGATATGCGACGTCGCATATCGCAAACGTCGCATAAGCAGCACACAATGAGAAAATGAAAATTGTGATGTTGCGGTTTGCAATCTGCGATCCTACAAACTGCGATTTTGCGATTTGCGATCTGTGACGAATGAGACTATTAATTGCTGCGATGTGAATCGCAGAAACCACTCATCGCAAAGTTTCTTTGGCATGATCTGTAAACCCAAAATTTAGCGTGCACCTTAAGGGAAATTAATGATTGCATGCCTGAGTATCCAAAGATGATCATGTTGCGTTTTTCGAAGAGTCAAATCATTATGAGTGTCATGATTATGCATTCATTAGAGTTTAAAGCTTTCATGTCAATCTTTTCGTCATGTCTCTTTTCCTTTACGTGAACTGCAAGGCAGCGACTAATATAAATCTATATGTAGGAAACATCCAAGGAAAAGGGGAAAGCGCCAATACTAGAAGAACAGAGAGGAGATGCCTTCGCAGATGAATGCCGCATGCAGCAGAACCGCGGATTCCAGAGTATCACTCCACAGACACTGATGAAAATAGACTATCCCAGACTCAGAGTCAAAGGCGCACAAAAGCAACATGTTTGCAAAAGATCCTGAAGCTCAGATTGGATAAAGCAAACAGAAAAACGCCGAAAAGGGATGATGCTTCAGAAAAGCCTGGAACAAAGAATGGAAGCAATTTTCAATGCATAAGATTGTTCAGGCAACGAAATCCCTAACTCATTGAGTCATTCACACGACCGGAAACCGAAATAGCAACAACACAATCAGTTTGAAAGAAATCTGGGTTATACTAAGTATACACACAGCAAAAAACACCCAGCCAGAGGAAGATTTTCAAAAATATCTTCTAGTTTGTCAGAAAGAGGTGCCAGCTTTTGTTATTTCTACTTTTATCGCCCGAGCAAAAGGAAAATACAACCAGCTGACTCTTTCCAGGTGAACCTCACATTGCTTACAACACTAAGGAGCAGATACAGAAACGGTTAGAAATTAGATTCAATTTTTAGAAATAAATTTGCTTTAGTAAAAGGGCGGTCATTTGAAGCCGTTCCCTAAATTTGTGTAATTAAGATTAGTTAGTTAGTAGTATTTAACCCTTCTCATGGCATTTGGAGAAGGGTCCGGAAATTTGTCAAAAAACTTGTCCTCAGAACATGCACTTTTGCACCCTCGGAGGGGGTTTTTGATGAATGGATGGATCGAGATTTATTTATGTTTGCATTTTAATGTCTGCTACTGATGTTGCACTTCTGTACTCTTAGTAGATGTTAGAAGTAAGTAGAGATAAATCGTTATTGCTTGAAGTTTGTGAGTGAAAATCAGTCATAAATCGTACTTTTATCTCTTGATTAATTTCTGCTCATATTCTTAGAGTGATATACAGCTGAGTTGTTTATATGTTGATGTATGAATGTCTGGATTACCATTTGGCACTTTTGTACGGTGGAATCATTTGTTTATGCTTAACATATGTATAACTGATTATGCGATATGTTGTTCACAACTGTTTTGCCTAACTTCTTATGCAGAATGGTTCATCTTAATTGATTTATATTCTTATGATAACTGAATGATCTTTATTACCAGTTGTTGTATGAAATCTTTTTAGATCGCATAATGAAAGAATTTTACCCTGGGTTAGTATAGATTAGATGTGTTGTTTTTGTTAGATTACAGTAGCATTGAGTCAGTTTAGAGTCTAGAATTAAATTAGTTTAAAATTACCGTTAGATTATTATCTTAAAAATCTACACACACACACACACATCTTTTAGATGGGGAAGCTGGTCCCATCATCCCCAGTCGGACCCGCTACACCAAACGAGCACGGAGCCGCCAACCAGGCTCTCGACCGGGTGGGTATCCCCCTTGTTGTTGACCCGATTTCGGGGCCCTCAACAATACCCTCGTGAAATGCATCAACAAATGGACATGGTATGCATAGAGACGCGAGAATCTGCCCTCACAACTGAAATATCGAATGATGAGTTTCATCAATGGTGCATACTCATCCCTCATGAATCTGAAAGGAAAAACTACGCTCAAGTGTCTCATATACCTGGGTTTGATATATGGCTCATAGTAGAATCTGTCTAACAGCTGGCGTTTTCTCCATTCCTCCCCTACATTTGGTATCCTGGTGGCCTGAGAAATAGTCTCGGGTGACAAGGTGAAATTCACTCCGGCAAGGTTTACATGACCATCCTGTAAATGTAGAACAAATAAACAGACTAGTTCTCGATGATGCTGGATTTGTGAGATCATCTCACAGTATTGGAAACATGATTGACGCCGAAAACAATCCATTGCAAGTGGGCAAGCTTGCAATTGGGTCAAAGAAGTAGGCTCCTCCCTGACATGCTGACCACTTTTGCCACCTTTGTGATACCTCCGTGGCACATTTGGCACATTTACCTCCGGTGTAGAATCACTATCATACTCCTGCTCATAGACTGACTCGGTCTCTGACATGTCTTTGAAAACAAGATAGCTGGAATATATATGCTGATGTATAAACTGCATGCACAATTGCCTATAAACTGTTCTTTTGCCCTAAAAATGCTGTGACCAAGGGGACACAAATGCACAAGGGAATATTAGGAAAGGGGAAACATTAGGGAATTAGGGAATTTGGAAATAAAAACAAGGGACTTAGAGAAGGGAAGGGAAATGATAAGGATAATGTGTTTTGTAATAGAGGTGAGGGACTAGGATTTGAGGGATTATAGTGTAGGATGAAGGAGGGAGTTAATGGGGAAAAATAAGGGTGAATTTGGGAATGGGAAAAAAAGGGAAATGGAGAAATAATGACAAACTTGGTTACACTCTGTTTTTGAAACCCTTACAACAATTTTTTGCATTCAAACCCTACAACAATTTCATTGACAAGGAGGGCTTTCCACTTGGATTTCTAAGGCAAACATATCATGAACCCATTACCTTTATCTTTCAAAAACCAAGAACAAGTGGTGGATGTGAGCCTACCTGCAATTTTATGCGGAGAGGAGGCGAGTTCATGCATTTCCAAGCAAATTTTGGGCTTAAATCCCAGTGTGTCGCGTGCCTCACCCAACGCGCCGCGCACCTCTGATGCGCTGTGCGCGTGTATTTTTACACTGTGATTTTTTACCTGATGTGCCGCGCGCCCCTGATGCGCTGCACGCCTAGTCCAATGCGTCGCACACGCCTGAAACTGCTCCAACTTCCTCACAAACTCACAATTTCACTTTGGAATGATGTTCTTCACTCTTGGCATGCAAAATGACTTGAAAATGTCATGAAATATCTTTATAAAGACTCCCTTTTGATTTTTGCTTGGTCCATGACCCATTTTGTAATGTTTTGTCATTGACACTTTTTCAGGATTAATAGACTTTTGACCTTTTTGGTTTCCTCCTTAAATTTGGTTGAAATAATGATTTTCTTTGCAATTCTTTGCAGGGATAGCTGTGATATGATCTGGCAAAGGAGACCAAGGCTGCGCTTGGACAATTCAAGAACTGAAAATTTTGAAGATTTTTACAAAAAGGAGATGACGACTTATCTTCAAAACGGAGTTTTGAAGAGAAGTCCTAATTTATTTGTATAATGATGAAAATTATTGATGTAACCACCTATCAAGGACATCCCTCTGGCCTGCTGGTCTTCTTAGACTTTGCAAAACAAGACTGACTCAACCCAAGACCTAATGAACAAGAACCATTGTTATGACCTGGAAATTTGAAACAAGACTGTACATGACCTTTGAAGACTTGTTTTTATGAATAGACCTGAACCAGCAGTGCCAAGGACGAGGGGAATGAGTAACACAAACCATTCCGTCAGAGTTATGGCATGCCTAACGAAATGCAACTAATCGAAACTGATGGGACACCTAAACATGAAATGCAAAAAAGAGCTTTGATCTCTGACGGAGGGATAACAACACTGACTCTAAGACCTTCTACCAAAAGAAAATTCATTATTTGGGTCATATAAACTCAAAGAAACGAATAACCAAGGATCGAGAACAGAGAAAATGGCCAATACCTAAAAATTTGACAAATTTTGGGCCTTTTAAGGGGTTAGTAGGATACTACAAAAGGTTTGTGGAGGGATTCTCAAAAATAGCACACCCAATCAGCGCTTAACAAAAGAAAGGGGTAAATTTTACCTATACTTAGGAATGTGAAAGGGCCTTCTAACAATTGAAACTAATTTTGAGTAGTGCACCAATTCTATCGATAACTTATATAAATGATGAATTCTTTGTGTGAAGGAAGGCTTAGGTGGAGTCGTTATGCAAAATGGACATGTAATATTTGTTGAGTCTAGGAAATTGAAATACCATTAGAGGAACTATGCAACACATGATTTGGATTCAAAAACAATAGTTCATGCTCTCAAGATGTAGAAACATCACCTTCTATTACGAAATTTGAACTCAGAACTGAACACAATGGTCTAAGGAACTTGTATGAACAACCAACTCTAAATACAGGGCAGATCATGTGGCTAGAATTCCTAGTTGAGTATGAAATTGGAATGAAGAACATAAAGGGGAAGGCGAATAAAGTGGTGGATGCACTTAGCAAAAGAATTTATGGAGTGCATGCTACAACCATAAATATATGGCAGTGAAAATTAAAAATGAGAGTTATAAAGGTTGAAATTGGGATTAGCGGTATACCCAAATCAAAAAAATCATACAACAAAGTTATTTATAGCCTAAATAAAAATACTATGAGTCAAGTAATGATGAATATCTCATGTTTAAAACTTGAATTTATATACCAAAATCATGGGAACTAAAATGAATGATAGTGAATGAGATGCACAATGTACCCTATGTTAGGCATCCTGGGTAAAAAAGACAATAAAATCTGGCAAAAAGTAATATTATTGGCTAGGTGTGAGAAAATAAGTAGTTGATACATAGCTAGATGATTCAAGTGTCAAAAAGTTAAAGATGAGCATAGACATCCAATAGGGCTACTACAACCTACACCCATTATTGAGTGGAAGTGAGAAATCATTTTGATATACTTTATTACCAAACTACACAAGATTGTGAGGTAGCATGATTTTTTTTTGGTATTGGTAGATAACTATAGATGCCCACTTTATCCTAATGAAATCAACCCATAAGGCCACAAACATTGTAGATATATTCATGAAGGAAATTCCCGAATTTCATGGTGTATCAAAGGCAATTATCTCAAACAAGGACCCCAAGTTCACTTCAAACTTTGGAAGGGCTTGTTCAAAGGATTTGGAACCAAACTAATATTTAACACAACATATCACCCATAACCATATGGAAAAATTGAGAGGATCAACCTAGTGATTGACGATATGCCTAGGATCTATGTGATGGACAAAAAAGGTATGCAAATAAGGCTCAATTAAATAAGGAATTAAAAGTGGGATAACATGTCTTCCTAAAGGTGAATGTTAAAAAGAGTTTTATAAAATTAGGAAGTTGTTCAAAGTTAGCAACTTGATTTTGTGGACCATTTGATATCCTGGAAAGGATTAGTCTGGTTGCATATATGCTTGCAATGCATGCATCCATGTGTATTCATGATGTATTTCATGTCTCTTTACTTAGAAAATATGTGTCTAATGCTAGCCACGTGATTGATTGAAATGTGAGGTAGGTGGACCTAGAAGGGTATTTTCATGTAGAACCAATATGCATCTTGGATTGAAAGGTGAAGGAACTTTGGAACAAGTCCATAGAATTGGTAAAGGTCCATTGGAGTTGTTATAGCCCTCAAGATACCATCTGGGAGTTGGATAAATCCATGTAAGATGCGTACCTACATTTAATTTGATTGTACATGTGTATAGGATGCATTGAGGAAGCCCCAAGAGTTAGCTCAATCGGTCAAATCAAGTGCCTCACCAATGGGAGGTCACAGGGTCGAATCCCGAAAGCTCTTGGGGTTAGGTTAGTAAATAGGCCGAGGGGTGTTGATGCCCTTCGGGTGGCGTCCACTCAGTGTTTAAAACCCTGGACGTAGCGGCTACCCGCTGACCCGGGTATCCATGAACCAGTAAGTGAAAAAAAAAAGGATGCATTGAGGACAATGCATAAATAAAGGGAAGGGAATGTAACACCCCAAGGAGATTCCTATATGGTATTTTACATATTTAAATTAGGCTTTTGATCCCATTTTTGTTGGGATTGAATGTCCATGTGACTACACTTTTTTTGGGGCTTGCAAGTCTATGCTATGTATTTTTTACACTAGATTACATGCGTCGCTAAGGACCAAAGAGCCTATGTGCAAAAAAAACTAAATGAGTTTAATGTTGTAATATGTAACCACACCATGTTACTACAAACCTCTAGATGAAAATAGTATGGTGTCATAGAACTCCATAACAGAAAAAGTGAGTGAGTGTAACCATAGCATAATCCTAAGTTGAAACTTAAGGGGGTGTGGTCCACACAAGTTTCCAGGTGGTGGGGAAGAGTTGGGCCAAGTGAATCTTGGTAAAAATAAACCATACATACAAAATCACATTCCCTATCATTTCTGGGATACAAAATATTTTTATGTATAAGTACACATAAAGGAGCTAACAACTATTCATAGTATTAAGGATGAGGTGTTCTCTAAAAAGTAAGACATAGAGTTGATCTCTCTGTTTGTGATGGTAAGGGGTTTCAAAATTGAGAGTTGTCATGTTTATATAGTGGAGAAGGAAATCCTTCAATTGAGCCAAATATGGGAATTTTATCTTAGACTTCTTGGTGAAGCCATTAAGAATATTGTATGGTTCTGATGGTGTTTTGCTTGTATAAATAATTTTTTCCCAATTTTTGTTGTGTATTAGCAAGAATGATCCATTCAAAGAGTAAGTCTCTCTTAATAGAGTAAAACCTTAATTTGGAGTGAATACTAAAGAGGGAGACCTCATGGGACCTTTCACTGTGATATGTTAGAAATCACCTATAAGGATTAGTTAATTTAGGGTGGATTCTATTGACAAACTTGTATAACCTTGCAATCGAATGCAAATATTAATACCTCATAGAGAATTGATAGTTGAGTAACTAGAGCTTATCTTTGTATGGTGTAGAGGAAGATTTGGTTTTCTCCTGTATTTATTCTTGAATATTTGTATGGTGAGACCATGAGGGGAGGACATCTCAGAGATGGGTTATAATGTTGTTTTTAGTTGATTTTGTATGAGGATGAGTGCAATGACCCTAGGATTTGTGTGATGTACATATAATGTTTAGGCTAGTGAGCTAAGGACTACTTTGGGGCTAGTGTGCCCATGTACTTATGTGTTTTAGGCTACTTTATTTGTTTTTATAAGTTTTTGGGCTAGATAACATAGTTTTGTAAATATAGAATCATGCGCATACTAATAAAGTACACCATTTCTATAGACCAAGTAAAATAAGAGAGTAAGGGGGGATAAGACTCCATGAGGGTGAAAGGTAGATACGAGATGAGTGATGAAGGCATTAACCCTAGGTGACTAAAATATTATTACAATAAGCCTAAACGAAAAAGTGCATAGGTTTTATCCTATGACCATAAAGTGACTTTATAGAGGGCCCTTTTGTCAAAAAAGGCGACATGCACGTAAAAGTAAAGTGTGCTAGGGTCATTCCAGATACACATTACATAATTTTTACTATGGGAGGTGAGTAGACCCCTAGGAAAAGAATTGGGGAGGACCTTGTGACATGATTGAACTTGGTAATATCCTAGGGGATTTTTGAAAAAAGGGATGGGTTTCCCTAGTGTGAGGTTAGAGAGGTAATTGATAATACTTAAGGGAAATTATAAATCCATGGAAGCCATGGGACTTTGAAACATCTATGGTTGGTCGAATTGGACACCCTAAAATGGTAGTGGCACAACCTTATGGATTGTGGGTGCAGAGAAGGGGGTGCATTATCTACGTTGTGGGGTTGATGGGGGATGTGAGATTTTTATTAGGAGGTTGTTGGGATTAGTGCCTAGCCTTGATTGTGTTTGGTAGTGGTAGGTACCTAGTTGTAGGTATGTTATTTCCCCATTGGAATTGAGGCCCCAACTCGGGGTTGTTGCGCTACTATGAGAATTATGAGTAGCATTATCTAAGGTTGGGTGGAATGTCTGATGTTTTCATCCAATTGGTGCTTTCTTAAAAAGATAAGTGTTTCTTTAATGTTTATAAGATTTTTGTTGTGATTAACCATGTATTTTCATGTGTTTCATATTAATAACAATTTATTGGTTCTATTTATGTGACTATATTCTTGGAAATGAGAGAATTACATAGTATAATGCATTATACACACAAAATAGACATTACAACAAATTGAAGGAAAATTCCATCCCCCCCAAAAAGGAAAAATAATCATATTACAGAGGTAGTGATATGCCCTAATAGGTGACTAAGGACATTAAAAAGTGGCATCAAAGCCCAAATTACAACACTAGAGCCATATGGGTCCAACTTTGCTTACAAAGGAAAATTATAGGTTGCATTACAACTATTTAATAAAATTTCACAGGGAATGTACATGGACGAAATTCTCAATTCGAAAGGAAATCTACTAGTAATGAAAACTATAAAGGTTTCATTTATGGTTATGAGCTCAGAGTTAGTAAATTGGTGGGTTAATTACAACATCATAACTGCCAATTTCTTGCAAATAGAAATTATGGAAAATAAATCTTATTGAAAATATACAAAAAAAATAAAAAATAAATAACTAAATAAATAAATTCAAAATTGTTGATTTTATGACATCAACAATGAGATGGAAATCCCAGGTGGCAACTAAGTTGGCATCTAGATGAGGATAGGTAGCATAAAAATGGTGTGACTAAATACTATCAAACGTTGAGGGGTTGCTAAACCCCCTTGCACTTTCAAACCCAATATCAATATAATTTTTTGATATACTTGGGTGTTATTTGTTAGATCTATCAAAATGTAACTTTGTGTTAAATTATGCACATGTTGGGATACGATGTGGATTAGGGTCATTGGATCAGATACATCATGGTTGTTAGACATGTCGGAGGTGCAACTTCCTATGAACTTACACACATTGAAACTTGATATGAGATATGGATTTTTGGATGGAAGATGATCATAGCCATATGATCTATTGAAAGTGCAACTTCTTGTTAACTTACACATACATTGAAACCCAATATGGGATATGGACCATTGAATTGGATTTGATTATATCCATCTGATTTATCAAAAGTGAAACTTCCTATCAATTGGTGCACAAGTTGAAACCCAATATGGGATCTAAACCATTGGATGGGAGTGGATGGTAGCTGTTAGATCCATTATATATGCAAATTACTATTAAATTCCTGGCACATTGAAACCTGACATGGATTTGGACCATCAAATCAAGGTAATTTCAGCCATTAGATCCATCGTAAGTGCAACTCACCATAAATTATTTCATAAGTTGTAATATGATATGAATTGTAGGCTATTGTCTACTCTAAGATCAACCATCAGATCCAAGTGTGCAAGTCATGTGTTATGGGAGAAAGCAGGGAACGAACCTTGTATGTAGTGATAGCCAACAAATGAATGCCATGTGGAAAGGTGGAAAATGAAGTGGGTCCCTCTCATTTTGTTGAGGTTTAGTAAAAAGTGCCATGTAAATCATGGGACTCAAGTGAGGACCAAAAGGCAGAAAAATGTAGTTACATGTGTGCCAAGTGTTTAAGGAAGGGAATGAAAACTTAGTTTGTGTCCAATGCGAATTGAGGGCTACACACGCACACACACATAAGTACTTGGAAATAAGAGGAAAGAAATTTTAATTGGTTTGGAGTACTAAGATAATGAGAAAATCAACAAATGTTCATAATTTTTCACTGACTTTTTGAGTTATCAAGTTCAAGGGGTTTTGAGGCCCTAAATGACATTTTCAGGTTATGAAAACCCATCACAATTGTGTGTACCAATTGTGCACATAGTTTGTGTATCGTAAATGAGAGAGATCATAATGAAATTTCCAATGACATATTGATCCAAGTGGATATCAGTTGCCACCCACCTATTCCACTTGCTTAGCAAATTTTCCTATTTTGGCAGTTTCAGGTCCTGAACTTCTAGAGCTGTTTTGAGGCCCTAAAAGGAACTTTTTGGGGAAATGGGTTGAAGTCAATCCTTAAATTTTTGTCAAGAATCAAAAAATGCACTCATCCGATAAAACTTTCTAATTTGATATTCTACATGCCAAATGGAGATCATATGCCAAATTTACAACCTAGGGAAGTTGATGTTCCAACTTACCCCATTGAGGCCCATAAGCCTTTGGTTCTTCATCTCCTAGGGATAGGTTTTTGGATGTTTTCAGTTTATCATTACTTCTTCATGATAAAAAGGCCTTTGAGCCTCATTGTTGTTGAGTTGTGCAATAAGTATGTATTTACTCTTGATTACACTATCTTTTCCTCTTTTCTTATCCATTTTGTGCCATGATATAATAACATATTGATAGGATTTTGATAAGGGATGAATGAAACTTCTCTCGATACGATTTGACCATCCAAACTAACTCTCATTTCTTTTTATGCAGAAAAATAGCAAATGGAACAACTGTTGTTCCAAAGTCAGAACAAAAAAAGATAATCAAGGGAAATGAGGCATGTCATGTGTGGTCGAACCAAGGAACAAATCAAGAAGATCAGAGCAAGATGAAAGAATTGTCTGAAGATAGCATTTCGTTGTGAATCCTGAGGGATCACATTTATCTTTTTCCTTTTAACTATAAAGGGGAAAACTAAAGATCGGGATCTCTCACCTTTTAATTCAATTGTAATTTTAATTTATAGAAGCATGATTCTAAAGAACGAGATCATATTGTAATGACAAGTGACTTTGATGATTAATACATAACTTATGTTGCTATTCATTTGGATATTTTGAAGTAGCTAAGCAGTATTCGCTGGTGGCTAGGGCCCGGTCTCTGGTGGATCTTACTGTTTTTCCTTGCTTTATACTTTTCCATTTCCTACAAGTTTATTCTACTTTACAACTTTGCAGTTGATTTACTTTCATTGATTCGGATTTATGGTATTCATTTCATTAATGCGTAATTCTAATTGGTTTTATTTATTCATGTCATGGATTGAATTAGTCATCAGTTAAAGAATCATTTCTGGTTAATTAAAGGATAAAATCTTATTGATTAGATCAAATGCTTTCCTTCTATCCAGTCATTTAAGTCTAGCTGAAATAGCTCAATTAATGCTACGGTGCTCTCGGTTGATTATCATTCAAATTGGTTGATTAAGATTGAATTATGGTTTTGTTTGAGATTGAGTCGTGATGCTTAGATGAATTACTTCCCTGAAAGCTACAAGATTGAGATTTATGATTGCATCCTTTTACTCTTGTATTGAATTTAATAACTTATTTTAAAGCATTACTCTATAGATTTATAGCTTGCACATATTGTGTAAACTCTGGGAATAAAAGGACTTACCCAGGTTGATAATTAATGTGAGATAATTAGGAGTTTTAAAAGACACCTATTAGCACCCAACATTTTGGCACCATTTCCGGGGAGAGTGTTGCCATTTTACAAAGAGTGATGTATGTTTGATGTTTGTCTGCTAAGAGAGAATTGGGTATTAAAAATAGAAGGTAAGAACCTGCATAACGAGCAAGTAAAATGCTCGCTCCTTCGCCCACTTTCCAGCAGAATTGCGTAGAAATTTAAGGTAGAAATGAACATTTGTATTTTTGTATGAATGACTAAGAAGAAAAGACTAGAAAAAGATATAATTCCTCCTCCCAAACCTGAAAAATCTAAGGGACCAATGACCCTTGGATGATCAACCTTTATTGATGAAATCATAATAAAAGCTGAGTTTGAGTCATTAGTAGGACCCCAAATTGTTGCTACTAGACATCCTACTGTCTCCCTTCAAGCCACATGATCACCATCTGTAGCTAACATTGAGATTCACAGTAAGACTGAAGGGTCTGAACGGAGTTTTCAAGATATTGAAAATTCACAACCACGCCCTTCACAAGAAGGGAATTCTTGCAACCTTCATGAAGGAGAAAGAGAACAGGTAATCCTAAAATTAAATCATCATAACCTAGATCTCCTGAGGTAGTGATTGAATAGAGGACACCCAGTATTCCGGATCGAGGTAGCATTGTTATAATCATTCCAGCCTCTTATGGAAATCCTAGGAACAACTCTTTAGCTCCAGAGATCCCTGAAGGATACTGGCATATTTTTTACCAAATGGCCAATAATTAGAGACAACCCCAAACCTCTACGTTACAATACCCTATTGTTGACACAGTTGTCAATACCCCCATGAAATCTATCCCATTACAGAATATTCCTACCTGTCATGGGCTAACTTCAGAAGATCTCGATGCATTCCTTTTCGAATTTGATGTCCTATGTAGGGGTTATGATTACACTACCGACCCCCAGAAGCTGAAACTATTCCCCTCTACTCTGAAGGGATAAGCTCTGCGTTGGTTTATGGGATGTGGTGGAGGTACCATCAATGACCAGGACCAAATGAAAAAATCCTTCCTTAAAAAATACCAAGATTATTGCCGAACTAGAGAACTAAAAGATGAAATCTTTCAAATAGTAGCTAAGCCTAACGAGACTCTGGAAGAATATGTGGAGTGTTTCGAATATAATATGCAAAGATCTCCTTATGAAAATATTCCTGATAATGTTCTAAAAGCCACGATGATTAAAGGTATGAAAGACCGATGGGTAGAAACACTAAATATAATGGGTAAGGGTGACATTTATCAAGAATATTATGACAATATTATAAACTTGTGCATCAGGTGTTCCAGGGGCAGTACAAGGTTGAAACTAGCCGGCCGCGATGTGATCACTAGAGACATAAAAGCCTCATTAGGAATCATTACACGAGTCGAAATCGACAATCTATTGGAAGATTTCAAGACTGGTATCCTGGGGACCCTGAAAACACAATTGGATATCATGCAAGCTAAATGAAAGCAGGCCGAAGCAGAATAGAACCTGGCTATTTTTTATCCCCGTTGTAGAAAGAAACGCAGTCTTAAAAAATGTCTACTAGATATGATACAAACATGTGCCATATGCACTAAGGAACATGCCACGAAAATTTTCCCATCACTCCCAGGATTAAAAGTAGTCTTCAAGGAAGCAGAAAAATAAGTGGAACTAGTATATCTACTGAACTAGAGTCATCAATGGCAAGCACATTAGACGAGTATGCCTACTGATCCATCTTCATTCTTTCCTCCCTCACAATATAATTCTGAGCAATATTCGGGGAAGCATGGCAGAACCAGCCACCTTTTTCTACTTGGCCACCTCAAGCATTTTCTATGCCACCATGGCCTAACCAGTCAAATCCAAACAATATTTGGCCAAATCCCTCTTACCCTCCACCATTCTGGCAGAACAATCCCTATTCATCTCAATGGTCCCCTTCCACCTCATAAAATCAGACTTGGCAATCAAATTGGAAAAGATCCACAAACCAACCTATGGGGACAGTTCCTCTGCCTCAACCAACTTTACCAACTCCTTACACATTGCAGCAGAATCCTCAATCTAATATACGGCCGCAACTCCCAACTCAACCTAACCCAAATCCTAACAACATACCAATCCAGTCAATACAAATCATTGAGGGTTTGGACCTTGAAGCTAAGTTGAGAGAGTGTGACGAACTCAAGTTAAGATCTAGACGTGCAATCACTCCAGACGAGGATAAAAATCTGTAACCTGAAGAACTACACCCAAATAAGCCTTTGACTATAGATGATCAACAAACAAAAGAAGGGTAAGATACAGTTAGGCAGAAAAATCCCGAACATATCATAACTACTTCCCCCCCATTCCTAGAAAGATTGATGATACCACACCCAATTGAATTTCCCAACTTTGATCTTCTGGGTGAACTCAAGATTATCTGTATAAAAATACCCCTCCTCTAGGCTATTCAAGACATTCCAATATATGCCAAAACTATTAAAGAATTGTGTACAAAGAATTCTGTGAGGAAAACAAAAATAACCCCAATTGTCCATGTTTTCAGGACTTTGTCTGATTTATTACTAGGCAAAGAAACACCTGTAAAATATGAAGACCTGGGAAGCCCCATTGTCATAATCCAGATAAATGGTAGCTCTTTTCCCAATGCTTTAATCGATTTAGGGGTAGTCATTAACATTCTCACAACAACAACTTCCGAAATTCTTGGCATCACAGCCTTGGAACCAACAACTAGCTTGTTGGAACTTGCCGACTACTCAATCATTAAGCTAGAAGGAACATTACTGGATGTGATGGTTTTTGTAGACACTTGGGAATATCCGGCAGATTTTTTGATTATTAACCCTAGGAACCGGCTAGATGAACATCCCTTAATATTACGAAGGCCTTGGCTAACAACTGTTGATGCTTATATCAGCTGCCAGATAGGCAGTATGACCATAACCAGAGGGAATGATGTGAAGAATCTAGCTTTATACCATCCTACTCATCCAATCCTAACCATTGTAAAAACTAGGAAGAAACTTGTAACATATTTAACAGAAAATATTCGGTCACCATTGACTGTGGCAAATGCCCTTGAATTCAAAAACCAAACAGAAGATGGTGCCATTAATGCTTTTATCACCCTGCTACGATGTCTAGTTTGAGATGTCACATGATTAAAGCAATCCTTGACAATGAAATTAAAGTAGTCCTTGCAACAGAATATGTGACTAAATGGGTGGAGGCAGTGGCATTACCAAGAGCAATAGAGGAAACAATGATTAATTTTCTTGTCAAAATTTTTGTGCAGTATGACTTACCTAGAGAAGTAATTACTGATGGGGACCACAATTTGTAGGCCACAAGATCACTGCTACACTAAAGAATCATCACATTATACACACAATTACCTCTCTGTATCACCCACAGGCGAATGGGCTGGTGGAGAGTACCAACAAAGTAATTGATTCTATTCTAATGAAGACAGTCTCATCGCACATACGACACTGGGCTACTTGACTACCAGAGGCCTTATGGGCATATTTCATGACTTGGAGGAACACTACTGGACACTCTCCATATCAGCTGGTATTTGGTAAGGAACCCATTTTCCCCATAGAATTTTAGATACAAACACTAAGGATAGCCCAAGAGGTGGGAATGGATTTAACAGAAGCCCAGATTAACAGACTACAATAAATAAATGAAGTAGATGAAATTTGGCTATTGGCTCTACAACATACTTCACTCATTCAACAACAAAGAGCCAAATTCCACGATTCCCTGATTAAGAAAAAACATTTCATGAGGGCGACTGGGCACTTCTTTATGATTCCAGGTTTCAAGACTTCCCTGGTAAACTGAAAACTAGGTGGTTAGGCCCTTATGAAATAAAGGAAGTGCATGACAATGACACTCTTACATTGGCCACCATTGATGGGTTTGGTTTTTCCTTTAAAGCGAATGGGCATCGGGTGCACCTCTACCAAAAACCACCTACAAGAGAATATTTTTACCAGCAAATACGCGAGGACGCCACCATGCAAGTTCTAGCTGCAGAAGGCAATCCTTCGGCAGCTTCATTTTTGTAAAAATGTTATTTCTTTTTGTAAAACCTATAAATATGATTGTCAATTTTATTTTATGTGTTTGTATGTTGTTCCAAATTTGGAACAACACTTTTCTGCGCTTTTGCTATTCCAATTTTGGAACAACACTTTTTGCGTTTTTGTCGTTCCAACTTTTGAACAACACTTTGTGTTCTTGCTGTTCCAACTTTGGAACAAAAATTTTTGCATCTTTGTTATTCCAACTTTGAAACAACACCTTTTGCATTTTTGTTGTTCCAACTTTGGAACAACACTTTTCTGCTCTTTTTCTGTTCCAACTTTGGAACAACACTTTTTGCGTTTTTGCTGTTCCAACTTTGGAACAACACTTTTCTGCATTTTTGCTATTCCAACTTTGGAACAACACTTTTCTGCGCTTTTGCTGTTCCAACTTTGGAACAAAACTTTTTGTGTTTTTTCTATTCCAACTTTGGAACAACATTTTTTGCGTTATTGTTGTTCCAACTTTGGAACAACACTTTTTGCATGTTTGTTGTTCCAACTTTGGAACAACACTTTTTGCGTGTTTGTCGTTCCAACTTTGGAAGAACACTTTTGCGAGTTGTTGTTCCCAATTTTGAACAACTGTTGTTTCAACATTAGAACAACACTTTTTGTTGTTTTCTATTCAAACTTTTGAACATCACCTTTTTCTCTTAGCGTGTTTTGTTGTTCCCACTTTTGAATAGCTATTGTTCCATCTTTAGAACAACATTTTTGCTTCTTGTGAAGTTGTGTGTTTTCTGAATAACACCCTTTTCCTTGCATTATTTTGATGTTGAATAGCACCTCCTTCCTCTTGTGGGATTATTCCTATCTCATCTCAGCCCCATTTTTCTGATTCCCTTTCATGGCATGAAGTAAAATACTTTTATGAGGACAAGAATTATGGATTCTATTGAAGCAGGTGAATACCCTTAATGTTATGATCTTTAAAAGGACATCTTCTTGATGATAGATTTTTTTTTTTAAATGAAAGGGACACAATTCTTTATATATTACTTTACCTGTATTGATTTCTGCTGTATATGATACTGATTCATCATATTTACCATGTTGGTTCCACTCCTCTTGGTTATAATCCTCTCTGTTTATTATAAATGAGATTATGGGAATATTTTTCTTCTCTATTGACATGTTCAACTTCTTCCACCATCCCTGCTCTTAAGGAGTACTGAGCCTCCCTCCATTTATCATAAAAATGTGTAATACCAACAAAATTTTTCCTACAGATAGAGGATAGGGGGTCTCATTAAGAGCCAGCCTACCATGTTCATAAGGGTGTAGCGACGTGACATTCCCACTATGGCCACCACACTAGGGTTATGATCCATTGGATGGCTAAAATATACTTGGAATAGGAGGTATCATCATGAGTCGGCCTGATCACTTTTGCTACTTCCCAGTGAATGGCAGTGTGGTCATTTGGTTACCATGTCAGCACACTGATCTCTTTTGTAGAAACAACAATAAAATTCTCCAACTATAAATTGAGGATCCTAACTCATATGGGTTAAAAAGCAACTCTGCCAAGGCTATGGATGCCTGCTAGCAGCAGAAGCTCTGCTTATGGTATTGAAGTTCTATTTTCAACATCAATAATTATTATAATACCCTCTTCTTACTTTTCTTTTTATCAGAGAGATTATTTCCATAATTTCTCCCTACTTTGAACCTTTATGCATGAGTTAATGTTTTTAATCAATCATATCATTTTCAGCCAAAATATCATCAACCAAAGCATCTTGTATCTTATCAATAACTATCATTACACACCTCGGTTTCATTATACCCATACCTTTTACAAGTCCTTTCATTAATATACATACTCTATCTCATTTACTGTCATACCTTTCACCCTTGTACTTTGCCGTCAGAACAACATTTCCCCATCCATTCAGTTGTAGGCAACCTCTCATTTTGAAGGAGGGAGGGGACCTCCATTACACTCGTGCATGTGTTGTAGTTGTTTTATTGGACTTCATAGATTGATATGGTATCCCATGATCACGAAGCATGTGGCAAAATAATAGACCTTGAAATTAATAATATTATTTCTCATAGAAATATCACTTAACATTGAAAAACTTAGCTATTACAACTACTTGTTGTTCTATCTCTCTGTTGCTGTTGTTGTTGTGTTTTCTCCACTAAATTAATCCTTTGCAATAGTAGGAAGAACTCAAGCATTATGGGTGGAAAGATAGTGCACCGAGAACCTTTAGTGCTGGAAGTCTCCAACAGAGCTAGGGAAATTCTGGTCTGCGCAGGGTGGATATCATATTTCACAAGATTTCAGCCCCTTAGTGAGGAAATCACTATTGAGTTTCTATAGCATCTATAGAATGGGAAATCCCTTGTGAGAGGTAGAAGAATCACGGTATCAGACATTGTGATAGCTGAAGTATTTGGGTTGCCGGTGAAAGGAATTGTATGGCCAAAAAAACACGTAATGTTGTAAGATGCAAGGAGCTTTTCAAAGATCTAGGTGAGGAATTAACCAAAAAAGGCAAGGGCATCCAACCATGTTCTCTGGCAGAACCATGGCATGAGTTGGCAAGTGTTTTCCAAAGGTACATTACTTGTGATGGATGATGAGATGTGGTAAGACCATGACAAATCAAACTCTTAGCTGTTTTAAAACAAAATCTCACTGTTAATCTGCTATCTTTCATGAATTCATTACTGCATGATATTGTTGATAGAATAAGATGGGTCAGGCACCCTAAAACCATAGTTAGCCACCATGGATTGATTATATTAATTGTTAGCCATAACCTTGTTCAACAAAACTTAACTTGGGATGGTCTCATGGTGCCCCTATAGATTAGTCATAATCCAAAATTATGCAATCTTGGAGATGAGATAGCAGAGTCCTGTTCCAAAGAGGAAAAGGATTTCTCACTCAAAAATTGAACCCCATAAGTGCAGGTCGTCTACAAGGTTAAAACTAGCCTAGAGGATGTCTGTAAATCCTTAGCGTAGCGCCGAACAACCTGTGGATCCATCCAGACCAGTTAGTGTACAAGACTTTGAGTCAGAACCAGAGGAACAATGCAATTCTAAGCCAGAACCAGAAGAAAAGGATAATTTAGAGCCTGAGTTAGAGGAAGAACTTGAACAAGGGGAAGGATGTCATTTAGAATCATAACTCGGGGAAGAGGCCAATTTATAACAAGAACCTGAGGAGGAGGATAGACTAGATTCAGAGCAAGAACGAGCACAACATTTTGATGATGAACTAGAAAATGAAGTAGGGCCTCCTCAAACACCAACCATGAGCCCCCAAAATGATCTTTTGCAGGATTTTGAGACAGGGATGGCCCAGGTCCTGGCAAATCTGAATGCATACATGCAGCCTAGAGGATCACTTGATCCTAACGTAATGGAAGCCCAATCCCTAGGGGATTCTGGGCATACAAAAATTCTGCCTTCTCCAGAGGCTACAGACCAGGAAAAGGAAGCAGACACAAAAGTTATTCATGAATCTAACAACCAATCTGGTGACACGGTTCTATTGGAGCATAGCCATGATAAAAAACATGAATATTTAGATATAGAAGCTATTTACAATCCCGTTAGTGTAAAATATGCTCCTCGGAAGAGGCGAGTAGCCGGAGAAAAACTAAAGAAGCTGAGAAAAAAATGCCAAAAGCTTCAAAAGACAGTTAAAAGGCTAGGCCAGAAGTTGAAAGAAATTGCAAATGACAAAGCCCAAAGCACTACTCCTGAGGTAGTCGTTGTGGCTACACAAACGGAAATATGTAAGGGTAGGGCAATAGAAACCCAAACCGAACTCATTCCAACTCAAACAATAGCCACCCAGGCAAATTTGTATGTAGAATTAGTGGATGCAGCCATTCAGATGGAGGGTTGGTCCTCCCACAATAAGAAAGTGTAGACCAAGGATATATCCTCTCGTAGCATAGGCACTCAGATAGAAGAGCAAGCCAAGGATATCTTGTCAAGCAATGACCCTATTCTTATAAAGCTACAGGAGGAGCTGACACAAGCCCAGCTTGCTTTAGAACTATGTGAACATGATACAGTTCCCCTGGAAAAATATCAGGAGTTGGAGAAGTAGTTTAGGGAATTAACCATAACTGAGAATGGGACTTTTGATAGATTTAGATAGGAGGAAGAAAAGCTAAAGAAGGTGAAGACCACGTTGGACAGAGTCATGAGTCAGATAGACACCATTTGTTCACTATATTCGGATGTCTTGACATGTAGGTCTCCTGCCACAAATTATTCCCTAGACTTCTTAGAACGATACTTATTGTTAAAGATTAAAGCCGTAAGAGCTGGCAAGCCAATCGAATTAAAGACAACTAAAGATTTTATAAGTTGTTGTAAGGAACATGGGGCAAAAGTCCAACGGATTCTTTGCAAATTTTATCTGCATAATTTTGTATTAGAAGAAGAAGTGGATAAGAATCCTGGCCCTTTTTTTGGGGATATTCAGTTCCAATCTTTTATCTCTTTTGCAGTTAATTGACTTAAGTGATTTAAGGTTTATAATTCGTTCCAAAGATAGGAACATGGGTTAGATCTCTGGGTAAGGAGTGAGCCTACTCACCCTTTGCAACTGTTTGCTAAACATAAAAGGCTGATGACACAAGAGGGCATGATTAAAATTTTAGGGTCCATACATAAGGAAATTATGCAGAAAGGAACAAAATATTTTCTCTCCATTCAGGACAGATCCTTGATTGCATCCAAAATGAGATGGGCGATCTCAACTAACAATGTTAAGGAAAGAGAACCATTTAATTATGGGAATTTCAAAGTTGCTGCGAGCTGGTTGATCACATACAACAATATTATCTTGAGAGAAGGGCCTTATTGGTTGGGATGTTGATTTATGAGTCCCATTATTTGGTATCCTCCTGAAGGGTATTGGTCTGAGTATGAGTTTCCTGAAGGACATGAAAAGGTAGCCTTTGCAATTCTGGCACAACATCACGGTTTTAGGCCTGATAAGGAAACCTTCTTTCCAGCTTACTCCTTAACTACATTACATAGGAACTATTCATTTTTCATGAGGACATGAAACAAGGTAAGCAGGGAGTATGTTGAGTCGTGCAATAGGTATGTATTTACTCTTGATTACACTGTCTTTTTCCTCTTTTCTTATCAATTTTGTGCCATGATATAATAACATATTGATAGGATTTTGATAAGGGATGAATGAAACTACTCTTGATATGATTTGACTGCAAAAATAACTCTCATTTCTTTTTATGCAGAAAAATAGCAGATGGAACAGCTGTTGTTCCAAAGTTAGAACAACAAAAGCTAATCAAGGGAAATGAGGCACGTCGTGTGCGGTTGAACCAAGGAACAGATCAAGAAGATCAACGAAAGATGAAAGAATTGTCTAAAGATAGCATTTAATTGTGAATCCCTCAGGATCTCCTGATTCTGAGGGATCACATTTATCTTTTTCCTTTTGACTATAAAGGGGAAAATTGAAGATCGGGATCTCTCACCTTTTACTTCAATTGTAATTTTAATTTACAGAAGCGTGATTCTGAAGAACGAAATTGTATTGTAATGATAAGTGACTTTGATGATTAATATATAATTTGCGTTGTTGTTCATTCGGATATTCTGAAGTAGCTAAGTAGTATTCGCTGGTGGCTAGGGCCTGGTCTCTAGTGGATCTTACTATTGTTCCTTATTTTATACTTTTCTGTTTCCTGCAAGTTTATTTTGCTTTACAACTTTGCATTTGATTTACTTTCATTAATTCAGATTTCTGGTATTCATTTCATTAATGTGCAATTCTAATTGGTTTTATTTATTCATGTCATGGATTGAATTAGTCATCAGTTAAAGAATCATTTCTGGTTAATTAAAGGATAGATTGTTATTGATTAGATAAAATTCTTTCCTTCTATCCAGTAGTTTAAGTCCAGCTGAAAGAGCTCAGTTAATGCTATGGTGCTCTTGGTTGATTATCATTCAAATTGGTTTATTAAGATTGAATTATGTTTTTTTTTAGATTGAGTCATGATGCTTAGATGAATTACTTCCCTTAAAGTTACAAGCTTGAGATTTATGATTGCATCCATTTACTCTTGTATTGAATTTAATAACTTATTTTAAAGCATTACTCTCTAGATTTATAGCTTGCACATATTGTGTACACTCTTGGAATAAAAGGACTTGACCAGGTTGATAATTAATGTGAGGTAATTAGGAGTTTTAAAAGACACCTATTAGCACCCAACAATTGTAACATAGTTCAGGAAGATGTGTAGTCGTCACATCTCCTAAGAGATAAGCTACCATTGTTTGAGCTAGTTTTCTTTCATTCTTCATGTATATAGCTTCAACATTTTCCATTTATTGATTGAATTCAAGTTTAATTGTATCTTTGTTTTTTGGATACAAATATGTATTTCATTTTGTTCCTTCATAAATTCATGAGTGTTGTCAAAGTGATCTATTTTTTTTATTTTTTTTAGTGCATGTCCCCAATGAGGTCAGGGTATAAGGAGTTGGGACTCAAACTGCTTGATCCCTTGCAAGAATTTCCTTACCAACCTCGATGACCTCCCATGGTGGAAGAAAATAAATACGATGGAGTAGGCGATCATATCAAATTGTTACTCAAAGAAAACTTAGAGAAAAAAAGGAACTCAATGATGGATAATTTTGCCTAGATCCTTCCATGAATTCCAATAGGCGACGTCTCTTCATCAAGTGGCCACTTTGGAGGCACTGCTCTAGATAAATGGCTAAATCTTCTAGAAGGGTATTTTCTAGTCCATAATTTTTTCAAAAGAGATAATATTACATTTGCACTCCCTAAGGTTTCCTTCCATGTCAAGGATCGGTGGGAAACTTACTATGAGAAAAGAGCCACCAAGGAGTCCAATCTATTTTCAATTGCACCCACTTGGGATTATTTTAGGGATATTGTTAAGGAATAATATTACCGTGTTGGAAGCTATGAACATTAGTAAATAAAATGGACCACACTATGAAAAGAAAAGGACCAAGCAATGTTAGAGTTCACAAATATATCTAATACCTTCTGCACAAAGATTGGTATAAAATAATCTAAGAGAAATTTGGTGCTTAAGTACCATGGTTGTTAGCATAGATAGATCTAGACATAAATGGAGTTCCTGGACATCTCCTCATTTGAAACAACATACCAGTATGTTGTAAAAAATGAGAAAAAATTTAAACAAAAGAAGCGAGAATTTGGATATGTGAATCCTTCATTATAGAAGAAAGGAAATGGAATCCATAAACTATAGAATAAAGGATAGAGCCAAGGTGGAACACCCTTGGAAAATTCATCGAAGTCACAAACCAAGAATGGTAATGGGAAGATGAAGAAAAACATGGGAAGTGGTGTCAGTTCTACAATATCCCCACTCATAACACTAATGAATTTCGTGCAAAGTAGTAGTTGATAGCCAAGCTAAAAGCTTTAGAGTCATATGCAGGTAAAAATTATAGACTAGACCTAGACAAGAGAAAATAAATCATTGATGTGGAACCTAGCTCCACCATTTCCACCACCAAGGTCTAGCGAAGTGAGCTCGAATATTTGAAGGAAGGAGCACCAATGTGTTTCATTGTCAGTAGAAGGAATTAAAATAATCTCATCTTAGTAGAGGTAATCAAGTAGTTGGGACCACTGACAAAACCACACCTGCAACCATACGCCATTAGTTGGCTCCACCAAGTATGAGATCTTAGCATCGACCAAAAATATTTCCTGTCCTACAACATCAAGCCTTTCAAGGATGAGGTATTGTGTGATTATTCTCCCCTTGAAGTTTGTGATGTTCTATTAGGCCAACCATACTTGTGGAATAATCATTTTATGTATGATTCTATACCTCATAGTTTTATTATTATTTTGGGTAGGAAACTATATAGGATTCCAAAGATAGCCAAGCCTATTACCATTTCTTTGATCTCTGCTAAGAAATGCAGTAACGTCATCTCCCAGAATAGGAAATTTGTCTTCTTCCTAATTTTCTCTCTAATTAAGGAGAATATTGTGGCCACATCCATGGCCTCCACATATGGCTCCTGCACGTAGTAGAGGAGAGAGGATAAGATCATGTGTAATACCACTACCCATTTATGATGATGTGAACATATGTAGAATGATGTTAGGTTGGTGAACCTGATGAATATAATGGTTAGGCTGATGAGCCTAGTTATTTTATGTGGCATGTCTGCCTACATAGATATGTTATATATTTTGGGGCCAGCATGCCAAAGTAGATGTTCCAATTCTAGTTAAGTGGTCAAAGAGATAGTATTGTAACAAAATTTAATTTGTACATATTTTAATAATAAAAAAATAGAATGGTTGCAAATCCAACTCTACGGTAAGAAAATGAGGGGTTGTGCAACTCCCCAATGACATGAAATAAGGTGTTGATGTTGGGTGTTGGTGTTGAGGACACCTGGGGCCCAAGTGGCTTCAGGGTGTGCCATATGGTAGAGAGAATCCATGTAGTGATGGAATATATATATATTCCATCACTACATGGATTCTCTCTACCATATGGCACACCCTGAAGCCACTTGGGCCCCAAGTGTCCTCAACACCAACACCCAACATCAACACCTTGTTTTATATATATTATATATATATTATATATATATATATATATATATATATATATATATATATAGATAGATAGATATATGTATACACACACACACACATAGATATATGTGTGTGTGTGTGTCTATATATATATATATATATATATATATATATATATTCCTTATGCATCATTATTCGTTATCACTATGTTGATTTCCATTATGATGATTATTGCTCAAAAGTGGATCATCATTTTCGACTTTGGTCCTGAGCAACCAACCAATGAGCCTTAAGCTTGGGTTTTGATACCAACTAGGATATATTTTGGTTTGTGGCATGGAGGGTGCCTGGAGCCTTGGAGTAGCATGACTATTGGGTTACCACCTCATTTATGAAGGTATGGCTATTTCTAGTTTAATATTGCATGTGGAGATGCAACCCCAAATCGGGGGTGACTCGTGGTTGAAATTCATGAACCATGTGGTCTATGGTAGGGCAGAACATGGAGAGCCTGTGGCTAGTTGTACATTTTATGCAAATACGTATTCATGTGTTATATTGTGAAAAATTGTGGATGTATGTTGAAAACCCTAGTTGCATGTTTCTATGCTTAAATGACGCAAGCCTAGAGCTTGCCATACCCAGGATCATCAAATAACCATGCTTTATATCACTTCCATGCAATCTACCCAAAACTTCATTCACAAAACCAATTTAGAAACTACATTCATCATTTTACTTTCAACATACTTCATAAAACCCTCAAGCTTTGTGAACACCCATTCAAAAGTCTTATAAAAGAATTTAACCATTCAAGCCCAACACTTATCATGACATGAAGGCATTTTAATATTGTGAAATTTACCCCAAATCTACCATACACAATGGATACAAATTCACCCATCCCATTCAACATGATAGTAGATCTAACATGGTAATTACAAATGAGTTTATCTTTGAATGGCTACGCAACTCAAGTGCGCCTTCACCCTATTCAGTTCTGCAATGCTCTCACACCTCAACCTTCACTATAACCATTATAAACCCGCGCAAAGTTTGATTAAAACCAAAGGTCACAACATTTGACCATAGCTATTGACTTTAGCCATAGTCGATTTTGTTAACAGTGTGAGAATGTTTCAATTCATAACTCAGATTTAAATCAAAAATGCCGCGCTCACAAAAACCATATCTGATTAAAAGAAAATCAAAATCCCATAATCTGCCCAGGCAATTACATACCTTCCATCAGAATGAAAGAACTTCCCTGAATTTCTTCAACGCATTCCTCATTCAGCATTTAACACTGCCAATCTTCGACTTTACCCATTTCCGTTTCATACTGTGGTTACCATTTCATGTTAAACCAGCGTTTCAACAAAACAATTCTTATCAACATCCCCAATACAAAGTGATACCATTGCATTACACACAATTCGGATTTGATTATTTTTGTTATACTACCGTTTCTTCAACATTCCAGCGCTCTAATTCGAAACTCAACGCATCAATACAATTGATAATTGAAGACTGTGCCTACCTGTGTTAATTTACCCATGTCTGGCGCTTCAACATTTGCAATGATTGCCAATTGGGTTGTTTCAATGCCGTGCTTCTGGTTTGTAACCATCGTTCCGCTTTTAACTTTCAATTGTTGGACCATGCCTATGGCATATCATTTATTCACAATCATAACATGAATTCAAATAAACAATGTATCAAATAAATTCTGCGCCCTCTGGCTAGATCTTCTACGCCTGAGATTTATCGCAAAACTATCAGAAGAATTCAACCCAGATTTGTTTCTGCTGAATTGAACTCAAACCTGCATTGTCAATATATGTTAAATCACCATCTCTTTTGAATGCTAGCAATGGAACAACAATTTTACTTGCATTGTGTGAAATAGATGACCGATTCACCGAAACATCATAAACTCCACTTCAGTCGGCCCAGATTCGATTTCAACGCATTAAACAAATAGCAATTTCTGCTATTGAACGCACTTAGACTCACAGAATTTTACCATAGAGATTCACACAATCAGCAGATTCAAAATACTCCTTTTATGTAGAGTGTTAACGCCTTTCATGCATAACGATTTGGATGCAGAGTGTTAACACCTTTCACAACGCACAACGAATAGCAATTCTGCTATCGACCCCTCAAGATTTCAAAAGCTTGACACTGCAGACTTGTATTAAAACGCTGGTGCTCTCCTCTTTTTATTTGCGATTAATCGAATTCAGATCGATCATTCATACACAGATAACAAATGTTATATTAACCCCTTTTAGATTGGACATCTCGCAATTTCTTTCATTACAGGTTCTCTTTGGTCGATTTTCCAACAATCAATTCCACATATATAAACATTTAACCAGAATTAACTATAACTTCCACACCCAATCACCAAATGTATATATATATATATATATATATATATATATATATATATATATATATATATATATATATATATATATATAATCTGAAATCAAAACAAGATTACTTACAAACTTTGTTTGGCCTCATATTCCAGATTGATGGCCCTTACAATTTCTGAAGGCTTACAGCCTTGGTTGTTCCAAACCAGCTCTCTACTCCTCTCCTATTCTCAATCTCCTTTTCTCTCAAAACCCCTCCTATTTATGCAATTTAAAAAATCATTTAATTAAATGCTCAATCCCTTCAATTCCTCAACAAACCCCTAAATCTCTCAACATCCCTAAAGGATAGGTTTTTATCCCTAAAATCCTTCAATTTATTAAATTCCCTCATATCCTTTTATTAATAAAAATATATTTACAAAAATCCTCACCTTCTCCTATTTTATTCAAATTAATTAATAAAATATTAAAAATCCTCACACCCCATATTTACAAATTAATATTATCATACCCCATATTTACAAATGGAGAAAAAGGGTCTTGATGCTCCTGCATCATTAAATGTATGTAATTTTTGTGTACTCCATTGTGTTAAGTATTTATGTGCCAAGTTTAACAATTATGGACACTTTTACTATAAACCCTAGTTTGGTTTGGTAATTTTATGTTGCATGTTTATTGTTGCAATTTGTGTGGAAAACCTAGTTCGAAGGTTCTAAGTATTTTCATGTATTTGTGTGTTTGAATATATTTTATGTATCTTTTGTGTTCCACTGAAAAAACTTAATTCGGGTATATGTTATTGGTAAATTCCATTGTGAATTATAATATTCTCTTACAATTGTTGTTGGTAATAATTTAATTCTAGGGTTTAATAACAGAAATTATAGCTTATATGCTTCCAAAGAAATTTTGATGAATTTAATTGATGACTTTTAGTTTTGAGTACGTCGTGTTACCCATTCGGTGGTTAGGGACATTAGAAAGTGTTATAAGAGCTCAGTTTACAACAATGGGCTTGATTGGGCCAAAGTTTGGACAAAATGAGGAAAATTCTAATAGGTTACAAGTTATCTACCAACTATTTGTGGAAAGTCATAGTGGTGGGAATCGAAAAATTTCACAGCATAGGTGGCCACGAATAGATGAACTCAATACAAAAGAGGGCCTTTATGTTATATATATACTTGTATGGTTTGTGATATGACGTTTTTTAGTCAAGATGGCATTTATGGATTTTGTTCGAGGGTTTCAAACCATTATATGCATAGGTAAAATTAAATTATTCTTTAAGAATGTCAAAAATTATCCATAATAAGATTAGTAATTGGAATAGGTGAAAACATTGATTTCACCATCTGGTTCAATAGCTTGTTATTTTGCAAATTTTAATTTCCATTCTCAAGAAAATCTTCAATCATTGTTACTTAATGAAATTCCCATTAGATTAGAAGAAATCAAGTTGAAATTATGTGGTTATGGCTACAAGCATGAAATGCATGAGGAAAATTTCGCATTCTAAACTAGATGGTTTGAATACAACAATTAGTGTGAAGTACTCCTCAAATAATTATGGAAAGTCACGGTTGTGTAGATCATGATTTCAGTGATGATGATGATCGTGATTCATCATGGGAAGGCTATTATGCTTCAGAAAAATGCAAAAGGAAAACTCCTCAAATTCATTTAGGAACTCAACAAAATTATTTCTATTGAAATGGGATATGAATATACTATTATAGTAGAAAGAGCAACCCAAGAGTATGGCAAAAGAAAGAGAATGCAATACTATAATATGTATTGAATAAGCAAGTTAGGAGGCTTGTTTGATGCATCATGGTGCTCAGTTAGGACTCTCTTTATGTACATATGGGGCATTATTCTACTATAGTGGACAAAGAAATTGAAGACTATGGCACAGATAACGAGGACATGGTTAAAAAAATTGAATCCAGTTGCATTAGCATCGTGAAAGGTTAGGTTTCAACTAGGATAGATCGCCACCATGATCAATGAAGAATTTGACTTTATAGGCCTTTGATGGATGGAATGGATTCGTATCACATATTATTATGGTTCAAAAAGTTGGTGGTGTGATGACAAAGAAAAAAATAGTATAATTTACTTTGTGAGTAAATGGCTAAAGGATAACATGTTTTTGTTGAAATAATTGATAATAGTCATAAGGATATTACATATCTATATATATGTTTGTGTTTGTGTGTGTGTGAGTATGAATACATACATACATACATACATACATATACATATACATATATACATATACATATACATATATATATATATATATATATATATATATATATATATATATATATATATATATATTATATATATATATATTTATATATATATATATAGTTCAAAATCATATAGCTATAGAAATAGTGACCTCCATTAGAACAACAAGGAATACGTTGGAGATTAATAGGGTCTGGAGGTTTGATGTGTTTTTACATAATTTTGAGTGTAAGGTTGATTTTGTCCTCTCACAATCCTACCTAGGATTGTCAATTTATCTATACTATTTATAGTTATGGCACATCGATACATGCCAATATATTCAAAATGTCTTAACCCAAACATGGGTGTCTCTAGCACTACACAAAATCCTATTGATTAAAAATAGAGGCTAAGGTAGGCAAAAGGAAACTAAAGAGAAATATGCATTATTATATCGGTGGGAAAAAAAGGATCTTGTTTCTTACAAGTAACACAAGACACTTACATGGGGAAAATTTAACCCTAACATGACATTTGAGGATATAAAGGATGATATATCAACCTTCATATAATATAATCGGGTAGAAACCTACATCAAAAGTGGTTTACCTGCTTGCACTCCATCACCGCCAATTAGGTGCTCACTTCCTCAATGCCAAAATTTCCTCTATTAACAATGTAAGATACATGGTGTAATTTGAATTGAGGCATGACTATACCTTGGAAAAGAAACACAAGATTTCCATCAATAATCACATTTAAAACAATCCTAAATCCATTGATTTCTTTTCATATTCATGCGTAACCATTACTTTTTTACGTAAATCCTAAGCTTGGTTTAGTCGATTCCATGGTTATTCGATGTTGTTGTCAATCGTTAACTAGTATGCATGGAATTTTGGTGTTGGTGAGCTCATATTTGAAGATTTCTTGGCATATATCTCAACACTAGTTATTAAATAACCTTTTGGGAATTTCTATATGTTAGAAAAACTAGAAAGAAAAGAAATGAATTTAATTAACCAGCAACTCATAGGTGAGCAAGCTGCACAAACTGGAGCATACACTCTCATATTCAATTAATCAAAGAAGAGAAAATAAATACATCTCAAAAGAATAGGGAGGTGAGAACAAACTCCTAAAACCTAGGAACTAATCCTAACTTAACGAGTTGTGTTACAACCATGTAACCATTTCTCCATTAATACAATATAATACTAATTATTTCCAACTCTCCCCCTTAATGGAGAAAGGATTATCTTGAAGTCCTAACATCCCCCTAAATAATTAAAACTTCACTTTCCCAATAGGCTTTGTAAAAATATCAGCCATATTGTCACATGTTTAACAGTATTCAATAAAAATTTCTTTTGACTAGACTTTCTCTCTTACAAAATGAAACTGAGTATCTATGTGTTTCATGTTCTTATGAAACGCTGGATTTTTTGCCAGCTTAATGGAACTTTGGTTGTCACAATTGATGACAATTGATTCTTTATTCTCTTCTCTTGCATCATGGAGAAGCCTCCTCAACCAGATAGCTTCACATGTCGTTGTGCATACTGCTTGGTACTCGACATCAGCTGAAGATAAAGACACTGTGCTCCATTTTTTACTGCTCCATGCTATGACCCCAGATCCAACACTAAATGCATAACCCATGATAGATCGTTGATCATCCAGGTTACCTACCCAATCAAAGTTTGAAAAACCTGTTAAAGTAACATCAGATGTATCAGTGCATAAAATACCATAATCACAAGTACCATGAAGATACCTCAAGGCACTCTTTGTTGCAACCCAATGAATTTCAAGAGGTTTAGTCATAAATTGGCTCAGCACGCTAACAAAGTACACTAAGACTAGTCTAGTTGTAGTCAAATATATCATACTACCAACTAGCTACCTATACAAAGTAGCATCCACCTCCTTAGAGCCATCATCTCTGCACAATTTCAGGTTCTGTTGCAAAGGTATTGATGTCGTTTTACACTATACCACAAGGAAAATTTTAGGTGCTAATGTTCACAAGTGGGTTAATTTTCCATGCTTTTTCCAACAAAAGATTTGTTAATTTCCATTTTTTCTAAAAATGATTCGCCCAAATTTTATAGTTTAAAATTGTTTTACCTTTAAAATCGCAAAATTTTATATAGAGACTATAGCACGTTATTAGAAATTTGAATAATTCTACAAAAACATTGCCAAACATTTTACAAATTGCATATTATTTACTAGTGAAATTCGCCAATGTTTCTAAACTTTAAAATAAATCTACATCCTTAAAATTTTCCCTGTTGTTCCATTATGAACTTTTTGAGAAATCCTCTAACATACTTCCCTTGAGTAAGGAAATTCTGCCCAGAGTCTCTCCACACTTCCAGACCTAGACAGTAATGTAAACTTTTGAGGTCTTTCATATCAAAAACCTTTGACATCTCCATTTTGATTTCTTTGATTAATGCATCTGCATTACCTATTATAATAATGTCATCCACATACAAGGAAATCAAAATTATTTTCCCCTGTTCATCATACATGGTATATAGATTTGGGTCATTCTTACTCTTATGAAAACCATGTTGTAAGAAAAATGAATCAATCTTCTCGCACCAAGACCTGGGTGCCTGTTTTAAACCATAAAGGGCCTTTTTCAATCTACAAACTACATTCTTCTGCCCTTTGGTGGGCCCCAGTATTGTAGCAATAATGCTACAACTCCTGGAACTCCCTTCTTTAATTTTATCAACGCGGTAGTTCGTAACAAACTTGGAAGCGACGGTGATGTATGCACAAGTACTAGCTCTTGCCGCAGCTGTCACTTGGTCAGCTGGCACAAGTCCACTAGGAGATTAAGCCAACTTCTATGAGCTCTTAGAAGAAGCTTTTTAATTGATGGATGAAATCTAACTCGAAGGAAGCTAATCTAATTTCAAAAAGAAACTGAAAGCCAAAAAGAAACGCAAACCCTAGCAAACCCTAATTCTACCTGCTAGTCCTACTGATGCAAAAATGAGAATGCAAACTACGAGAAGAGATGCCATTACTTCTAGGAAGGTAAAATGCATGTGTCTAAGTTATCACTATCTGAAGAAAACATCTTTTTGTATTTTTGCTTAAGTTGTTGAAATTATCATGCATGTGCTTCTAACTAGTTTTCCACTGTGCAGGGATGGATCAAGGAATGAAATGCTTTGGGAAAGGTTGGGATGGTACAGAGAGGGTCTAAGGGATCCCTAACATTCTTTCTGAGAGTTTCACAAAGTCTAGACGCCATGCAACCATGTTTATGAACTTCTACAGGAAGTCTGCAAGGGTTTCTACAGGATGTTCTGTAATTCTTCTACAGGATGTTTCGAAATGGGATTTTTGAGGATGGGTGATTGATGGAAGATGCATGGATGGTTATGGAGGTAGGATGGGGGTCTGAAGTGACCCAGGAACTGATGGATGGAGTGGTGAGATGATATGTGGAAGGCTGATTTGGCTTTAAGGTAGTTGAGACAACAATGGAGAAGAAGGTAGGGTTACGTGGGCAAGAGGATGGGTGTGAAGCGAGAAGCCTAGATATGGGATGAATCATATGGATCTGATGAAGCTTGACCATGGGAGTGAGTGATAGAGATGCCCTGCACAATGCATATTCAACCGAATCAATGAATTCTTGCAAACAAACTAAGTCTTAGCTAACTTAATCTAACTGTCAATGAAATGAATAAATAGCAGCCTCGTTTGGAAAGAGAACCATGTACATCACGTGAGCAAGAACATTCTGAAAGATCTAAATGCATGAAAAACTCCTACCAATCGATTCCAAAACATAAAAAGCTACTTTAACCAACAAAAACAACCAAAATAACAAAGCAAGATCTAAAGAGCAGATTTTATTTTAAGAACGCAGCAAACACACATAAAGATAAACAGGGGAGGTACTGGGCGCTTGAGATGGGCCCAACCCCAAGAGCTACAGCCTCCCAAGAGAGATTTAGAGCTGGTGCAAAGCTGAATTCATCTTTATTAATCAAGAATGAAGAGTTACATCAAAACTGTCCACAAGGAGAGCTTGAGAATGAGCTGAAAGCAAAGCTAATCTATTGCATACAAATTGAATTACAAAATGACTACAACAAGGCTATGAAATGACTAACTACGAGCTACTATCTACTGGCTAACTAGCTAACATCCACTGGTTAACAAAATGACTAACTGGCTAACCGAAATGAGGCCCTAAGCCTTCTTATTTATACAATTTGAGGACCCAACAGTCCTCCTAAAATTTAGGGACTTGGCTGCCCAAGACTTGTAGTTAATAGCAGTCCTACTTGACTTGCTTGGCTGCCCTTGTGCTCATTGATTTGGTGGCCTTTGAACTCCGAGCTGATGGTGGAGAATTCGAGGTAAGGGCCCATAAATGAGGGGGACACCTTCCTACAAATCCTATAGCTTGTTCTCCCACGAATTTGGCTGCCAAGTGCTCATTAAGACCTTCAATTTTGTCTCCAAGTGGACCAAAAAGGCTACACAAAGAACCCATTAGACTTGTTGGCATAATGACTAACCAAATTCACTCTGTTACCATAAAAATAATCAAAAACATGCAATAAACCAATGAGAATGGTGGATTAAGTCAACTTAGGAGGTTGAATGAGCCCAAATAATTGTCCATTTTTGGGGCTCATCACCCTTGTTTAACAAAACCTTCATGCTACATTAAATAAACTTCTTCCTTTAACTCACCATTTAAAAAAGTAGACTTAACATCTAAATAGTGTAGCTTCCATTAAAACTTTTCTATACTCCCATCTGCATTAAATTTATGTTTGTAAAGCCATTTGCAACCTATGGGTATTTTTCCTTCAGGTAATACAACTAGTTCCCACACATTATTTTTTATCATAGATTTAAATTCTTCATTCATTGTAGCCCTCCCCTCATGAGATTGACTAGCTTCTTTATAATTTGTGGGTTCTATAACATCTAAGATGTTTGACATTAAAGCATAGTCTTTCAATCTTGCTGGTAGTTGAATCTTCCTACCTAATGTTCTCGGTAAGGGACTCATCTCAAATCTGTCTGCTCCAGACCTTAGCGGGCTCGAATTACTAATTGCATCACCTGCCTCTTCCTCTTTTTGTTGTTGTTGTTGTTGATTGTCCTCACTACTTTCTTCCATCAACAATTGAATATGCCACTCTTCAAGGTTGTTCTCCTTATTTCCTTTCTCATTCTACTCATGAAATAGCACACTCAAATCGTAAAAAAATTATGAGTCAAAGGATTAAAAAATTTATAATCTTTAAACTTAGTGCAGTATCCTACAAAGATGCATTTCGTGGCCTTAGGATCTAACTTCTTCCTATCATCCTTGGGAATATGGGGAAATTATTTTGACCCAAAAACCCTTAAATGATTCACTATAGGATTATATCAATAAAATTATTCAAAAGGAGTTTTAAAATTGAGACATTTAGTTGGACTCCTATTTTTCAGGTATACTATTGTGTTAATGGCTTCAGCCCAAAACCCATTAGATATACCCTTACCTTGAAGCATACTTCGTGCGCACTCCACAAGGGTTTTTTTCTTGTGTTCTGCCACTCCATTCTACTGCAGAGAGTGAGGTAGTGTGAAATCTTGAATAATCACATGATTCCTACAAAATTTCATGAACTCTCCCAATTTGTATTCTCTCCCTTCATTAGAGTAGAGAATCTTAATGAATTTCCCTGACTGCTTCTCCACCATATTCTTGAATTCTTTAAAGTATTGAAATGTCTAACTCTTGTTTCTAATAAAATATACCCAAGAGAATCTAGTGAAATCATCAATAAAGAGTAGAAAATAATATGCACTACCTAGAGACCTAGTTTGAATAGGTATGCATATATCTATATGCACAAGCTCCAGAATCTCTCTTTTCTTCCTATCAGCATTTAAAGAAAAATCTTCCCTATTCATTTTCCCTAATGCACATCCATCACAATCTAAATGAACATTCTGAAATGTAGGTAGTCCATCAACCATACCTTATGCTACGTAGCAGCATGAGATCTTGTAGGTCAAGATGACCAAACCTTTGATGCCAAATATTATCGGTTGTCAGTGCTATTGAAGCCAGAGCTTGGTGTGGCATGCTCTTGATGTTCAACCTATATAGGCCTCCCACATGCACTCTTGGTGCAACTGGTTCCTTCTTTTTGTCCTTTATGACACAGTATGACATGAAGAGTTACCCTTACTAGTCTTGATCTGCCATCATTGAAACAGAGATCAAGTTCTTCTTGATCCTAGGTACATACATCACATTTTTAATATATCTTATATTACCATCGGAAAACATCACCGGAATATCATCGTACCCCTTGATCTAATAACCTTTTTCATCACCTAAATATATGTTAGCTCCACAATTAGTTTCTTCAAAATTTTCAAACCAATTCCTATTACCTTTCATATGTGATGATGCGCCTGAATCTACGAACAACATTTTGGCTTCATCCTCCTCAAGAGTTGAAAGGGCATAATCAGCTACGAATAATTGAAGATCATGACTATGAACTTCATTGGCAAAGTTCCTTGTGTGCTTTCTCTGTTTATTTCTAGACTCATCTTCATGTTTCTTAAAGAAAAACTTAGCTAAATGATCATTTTTCCCATAGTAAAAGCATTTAATGTCAGATTTGTTACCATTGTTACTTGGAGACATACCTCTAAATGGTCTCTTCTTAAAAACACCACTACCTTTTTGTCCCTATGGTTGTTTCCCTTTGTAAGGCTTCTTCTTTGCCATCAGAGCAATATCAACACTCTATGGTATCAAATTCTCCCGCCGCTCTTCTTCCTATATCAGGATTCTTGTTAGCTATTCAAACGCAGGGGATTTTTCCCTTATAGACAAGCTTGTGATGAACATCTAGTATTCATCTGTCATCCCATTCAATGTAATTGTGAAAATATCGGAATCAGACACCTTCTCCTCTATTTCACCCAATTTTTCCTTTGGGTCCTTGACCAATGCAATGAATCCAACGAGATATTCATTCTCCTCCATCCTCATGGAAAACAACTTGCCTTTGAACAATAAGATGCAATTGGTGTTCTACATTTGGTAAAGGTTCTTGAGTGTAGTCCATATCTCACTAGATGATGTATAGTCTTTGATATGTGGGATAATATTGCCTTTAATCATCTTCAATAAGGCTTTTGTTGTATTCTCCCTTTTATCCTAATCATGTATTAGTGACATTGTACCACCTATTAAAATGGATGGCTTCTGCTCATCACCACTGATGATCGACCAAGTGCTCAATCCATCAACCAATGTTTGTAGCTTGAATTTTCAATTGGTATAATTGATCCCATCAAGTTTTTTAGTCTCGTTGAGATAAGATTCTGTGAAATTGTTCATTTTGGACTGGTCAAATTCCATATCCCCCGATCTTCAATCGATTCTAGCCAAGTGAAAAATTACAAGCTACAAAAAAAAAATCAAAACATACCAGAAACTTTGAAATGAGCACCGATCTATCTGATTTTCCACCAATCCACCCAATTTTCCTCTAGTATGGACGATATGCCACCAATATACCATGATTTCTATGTCTGCAACTCATATCCACCACCAAAATGGCTAAATCTCAAGCTCAGAACCATAAAAAATAGACCATCACCCTTTCTACCTAAAAAATTGTGATTTTTGGGGGCGATGAAGAAATTCGCTCTAAGTAAAGGCCACATCATCGTGGGTTTGACCTTCATATCCACCATGATCATCGCTTCTATCAGGCTGAGAAATGCAATCACTGCCTTGTGCTCAACTGGAGGTATGTTGAACTTGTGAGAAAATGAATTTCTCCTGTGAGTAAGGTATGTCACTCCTGACCACCTAGACTCCAAAAATGTGAGAACTGAGGCTCCTATGTTTCCACTAGGGCACTGTAGCAATGAAGGCTTTGTAGCCACAAAGGCTATGTATCCAATAAGGCTCTGCAGGTAAATCATGCTCACCAGATCTGAGCTCTGATACCATGTTAGAAAAACTAGAAAGAAAATAAATGAACTAAATTAACCAACAACTCACAGGTGAGCAAGCTGCACCTAGAGGTTGCACAAACTGGAGCATACACTCTCATATTCAATTAATAAAATATGAGACTATAAATACATCTCAAAAGAATAGGGAGGTGAAAACAAACTCCTACAACCTAGGAACTAATCATAACTTAAGGAGTTATGTTACAACCATGTAACCATTTCTCCATTAAATATAATATTAATTATTTTCAACTCTATATGTATACTTTTTAAAGCAATGTTTGATTGCCAAATATTAGAATCTACTTGTTTCTTCTCATTTGTTTATTTGTGTACAACATTTTCTAGGTATTATTTTCAAAGAATTTGTTTTGAGTTAGTGTTATAGTTTCAGTTTCCACATAGTATGCTTTAATTCCAATTCACATAGTGGAAAACATGCTTAATATTTCAAGCTTGCAATAAATAACCAAGAAGTTGGAGGCATATGAATGAATACTACCAGACATCATCAAGCTTCCAAATTTTATCATGGATTGAATCGATACCAACTTAGGGTAGTTCGAGCTGCAATACTATCATTGGAATGGAAGCCATATATTTTTTTCAAATAGAAAAGATGATTATCGTTAATAATTATCCTCGATGTGATAAGGATCTAGGAGGGATGAAATAAAAATAGCATACCCCTACCCCCTTCTCCTGATCACATCACGGGGGAATCCCCATGTTATTTTTATGAGCATTTGATTGTGCAAAATAAGGTGGGCTATCAAATGAAAGGGGTGGAACCGCACATGGGTACCAAGATAGTAGACCCCCCCCAGGGTGATTGATGGGCCTCACTACTAGGTATATAAGAAGGCCCATCTAGTCATTCATTTTCATACATTTACCTCTCTCCTTGCATTTGATAATGCATTTTTTACTATAATGTTTTTATTATGAAGATTAAAGGACGTTTATCATACTTGTGGCCTAACATGATTACTGTCAAGAAGGGTACATTTATTGTGCAGAAGTACGTTGGAGGCAGTGGGAGAAGATGTAGGAGGATTTTCCCCTACATTTACTCACCTACAACTTGACTTCCTCCTTGTATTTACTCACCTACAGTTCAAGGATCTATTGAACAACTGATGCACTTAAGGGTTGTGAGGATCTCAAGGAGATAGATCCACTTTTATAGGGATTTTGGAGGGAATCATCCCTCCTTCCAAGGAGGCTTCCCCCTCAACCATATTTGTATAAATAAAGAATCCCAAGGGCTCAATAGGATTCAAAATTTTAGAGAAGAAGAGTGATTACTAGAGCTAGGAGCTTGTACTTATCATTTTCATTTCCATATCATGTACTTGAGCACTTTTTGAAATCAATGAGAAGTATTTTGTTGCCTTAAATCTGAGTTTTTTCTAGAGGGATGAATTCCCTTGGGTTAGGGCCTAACCCAAGAACTCTAGTCTCTCTCCTTTGTACATTTTACTATGCATCTTTCTTTTTTGTACTTAGGGTGGTAATATTTCCTTGCCTACAACTTATGTTTGTTTGAAAAGTTTGCCTTGCAGACTTACCAATCATCTCTCTTGGAAGGTGTGGTTTTAGGCCTTGTATTGCAAGCACAAAAATATAGGTTTAATTTTTCATGTGGTAGGAAGATCTTGAATAAATTTAACTCATCCTTTCCTTTCTAATTTAATTTTATACAATTGACATTGTTAGCATGCTTTAGATGTTTTGAAATATTGAGTAATCTTTGTGGTGTGTAGGTCATATTGTTGGGTTGTAAGGCATAGTATGATCATTTACATGTGTCATCCTTCTATTAGCACCATCCTTCCTTCCTCAACAACTTCTTCTAACACAATGCTCAACGAGAATTCATTTCAGATTTGTTAGAGGCCACCGTATGCATTTCTCCTTGTGCTAGACTGGCCCTTAAGTGATAGTAAGATTGGAAAGTACCTTATACAACCTCCTCCCACCTTCCACTACCCTTCCTCACCTTCACATCACCTTTTAAGCCCTTATAATGCTCTCGGATTCAATCCCATAGAACAATAGGGAAATCCTCTAAAATCTTGTAGCATTGTGTAGAAGCTCTCCAAACTCAACCAGAATTGACCTCTGAGCTTGATTTTTTCATTTTGAACCTATACAATGACCCTTAGGCTATAAAACCAATTTTGAGTAGGACTCTAGACCACTTAGGATTTTTATTTTCACCACTACAATCCTTTTCTGCAATTAGGGTTAGTAAATATTTCATGAATTGAATGATACAGGGATGGTTTACATGATTACTTTGTTGGAAATAATACTGAGAGGGGGGGTGAATCAGTATTATCAGATCAATCAAACTTTTCAATTTCATACTCAGAAACATATACGCTACTTAAATTAAGTGAACCCGCGTGTACACGCTACTGTGTCTAATGAAACTCGCGTATATCCAAAGATCTTATAATTTAGTTAGCTTAATCTTCAGTAAATGCATCAGATCATTATTAAGCATATTAACAGTAAACAGGTGCAGAATAACAGAACAGAACATCACACAAGAGCCACACACATGAACACAAAGATATAAGGTGGAAACCCAATGTGGGTGAAAACCACCTGCTGCAAGTCATCTCAATCTTCTTCTTAATAAGAAAATCCTTTTACAATATTTGTACTGGTGCAGTCTTGTACCAGTACGGGAGCTACAACCCCCTTTGCTCTTGTACTAGCCGATCCATTTACTAGTACGCAGGCTGCTACCTGCTACAATGCTCCAAAGATCTCCTTTAGCTTTTGTACTAGCTTAGATACTAGTACGTAGGTGCTTGCCTACAATCTTCTCTCCTCCAGGTACCACGTTTCATCAATTTTCAGACTGGATACACTGAAGCGCAACACATAATCTGTAAGGCCACTTTTCATCCAATTTTCATACTGGACCCATAACTATCATTGAAGCTCAAAACAATCATCAAACTCTGAATCACTGAAACCCTGTTAACAACAGTCACCAGAACACAGAGCAGACACAGAACTCTGTAATAACCATCAGATCCATCTGCAACTTCAAATATTAAGATTTACAATGTATACGCTACTTCGATGAATCAAACCCGCGTGTATACGCGCTTTTATCAAAGCCAACCCGCGTACAGATCTAAAAATAATTTCTATCAACTTGCAGCTGTACCAGACATCAGTCATACTCATAACACTTATAGCACTATACATGCGTTAGTATGTAGATCTAGAATAAGCATCATAAAGATAGTTCATTTCAAACCATTTGATCCCGATCTCTCCTTAGATCTAGTTCTCCATCAACCGATGAGATCTCTCCTTAGCTCAGATCAAGCAATGCATCATCAACCCATAACCTGCATACTGGATCTAATGCTTCATCAGATATTCAAGACATTTCAGATACACTTGCCTAATGATTTCCTTCTCCTTATATAGCCTTAGGCCTTGCTCAATACCAAGAGCCAAAACCATAGTAACACAATACCATCAACTTCAAAACTAGGGATCGACACGCCCGTCGAGACACAATGGTCCGAAACCATAGGCACAACTTCCAAGGACTAACCGCCATGGACCAAAGGTACTTTTCCACATACACGCGCTTTTGCTGAAGCCAACCTGCGTGTACACGCGACTTGGGCTTAACGAACCTGCGTGTATGAACTTTCTCTTCTTCTTATAGTCTGATCATCAATTCCTTGCTGCTGACCTTCTGTACTATGATTTGTCATCAGTGAGGTTTGCCATCAAGGACAACACTTATCTCATAATGCCAACAATCTCCCCCTTTGGACTTGATGGCAAAGCTAACTTGTCACACTTAGAATTAGCATCTGATTCCTTTGAGCTGTCCTCCATCAGTCACATCTGATATCTCTTCTGAAGATTCATCATCTGATTCCTTTGAGCTATCCTCCATCAGTCACATCTGATATCTCGTCTGAAGATTCATCCAGTTATACACAAGTGAGATATTCTTCCATCAGTCACATCTGATATCTCTTCTGAAGATTCATCATCTGATTCCTTTGAGCTGTCCTCCATCAGTCACATCTGATATCTCTTCTGAAGATTCACCGAGTTATACATAAGTGAGATATTCTTCTATGAGAGGGTTGCCATCAAGTACAACACATGCATCATAATGCCAACAATCTCCCCCTTTGGACTTGATGGCAACAACACCAAATCACTCTCCCCCTTTGACATCAAGGGCAAAGGGTGGACCAAGATATTCTCTTCTTTTGCTGAATCATTCCACTGTCCATACTCCCCCTGAGTACCTGCTGAAATCTCTGAATAGTCTCCCCCTTTTTATATGCCAAGGTGTACCAATCTGTTCATGCTCCCCTTGAGTATATGCCAAGTCTCTGTACTGCTGAAGTGTGCTGTTCATGTTCTTCCTGACTGTAGGCAAGATCTTCAAAAGATGTTCTTCAAGAAGAACATGACTCTATACATCATAAAAGACCTTCCTATCACCAAAGACTCATACATACATCCATCTCTCAACTAAGTGAGGATATACAAAAATTGACTCATCCACCCAACCAAGTGGGGATACATCAAAAGTTTACATATGACAACCAATCATATTGCATCAATCATCCCAGGCATAGTGGGGAAACCAAAATAGGCCGTTACATGACCTTGACACCATGAAAGAGATACCACAAAAGAGATATATGACATAGAGACGAAATAACTAGACCAAGACTTATGAAAGTCACTAGCAGCATCTGATAATCACCATTCAGATCAGCAACCAAGAGATCCTTCTGTTCTCCTTTCGCCTTTGTTCCTCCTGAAATCAACACCAAATGTGAACTAGAACCAAAAGCTTTAAGATAATGCCAACAATGCATCATTGGAAGATTATCTGCTCCCCCTGAACCTGTGCCAGATGATCTCTGTCAGACCCATATCAGACTTTCTGCAACCAACATCTGTCCCTGCTGATTTCCTTCAAAACTCCATATACGCGTCTGCATCCATGTAAACAAGCGTATATACGCGGATAGGCCTCATGAAACTCGCGTACAACTATTTTCATATCAGCAACCTGTAAATGTCCTGCAGCAAGGTATGTCTGAACATAGATGTCAACTCCTCCTTTTAAACATCATCATGAAATCATTCACATTACATGTGAAACCACCATAGCCATTTCATCAACGTCAAGATCTACATGATCCAAGTATCATTACTTGGGAACATCTACATCAACCAACATATGTAAGTATAAACCCATCATCATATAGATACGAACTCATCATCATGTCTCCAACAAAGTGACTTTGAGGAGTCATCCATGTATCAGCACTATGTATCTTGAGCTCAAACTCTTTTGACAAAGCTTCTTGATATCATCATCAGCAACAATCCTTATCCACATGAGTGCCTGCATCATAACTGTATGATCTTTATGCATATGACAACAGCAGTATATAAGTGACTCATCATCAAGTGAGGAAGATGTGTATTCAAGCTTTGTACTTCTCCTTGTTCTTATGAAGATCACCATGTAAGCACCATACATGCATCATCAAAGAATCAACCATAAATCTGATCTGAACATCTTCTATGTAACTTCAAGAATCATATGAGAGTTTATCATAGACAACTCACAACCACATCATAGCAAGATATATCATTTAGCCATATAAGAATCATCACCAAGGATTATTAACCATAATGCCAACAATGAATTACTAAAGGCATATGCTCCCCCTCAACCAGTGCCATCTGTTAGATCTGATCATGCATAAGCATCAAAACATCATCATCCTCAAGTTAGGATCAAAACACTTCTAGACATCATACAAGTAACAAAACATTTCCACACATCCTCAGCAGACTGTAACCAATAGAGCAAATAATAGACTGAATCATATCAGATCCTTTTTCTGATCCTGTCCCCATTGCTTTTCCTCAAACTGACATATACGCGACTTTGCAGTGTTTAACTCGCGTATATACGCGACTTCCCTTTAAGGAACTTGCGTATGAGATTCAGGACACTGAAGTTTTACACTTTCAGCTCCCTCTGAGTCTGATATGTCTGTGCTGTGCTGTGTCTCAGTACATTGTGCTGACTGTACTTCCTTCTTCCTCCATATCTTCAAGTGTGATGAGGTTTTCTTCTTTTGGTGTGATGTCCATCCTTTGTTCCTGCATTCCTTTGCTATATGTCCAAGCTTGTTACATGCATAACATCTTACATGTTTCATATTCCTCCTATAGCAATCAGCAGCTTTGTGACCAAACATATTGCAAGCAAAGCAATATCCATTAAAGTACCTTGAGTGTGATGATCTTTCTGCATGATGGTCTTGAACCCTTCTTCTTCTACATCTAGCTGCAACATGTCCAAGATTATGACATACATAACATTCAACATTATTCATAGGAGGAGTAAAAGATTTTCTTTGAAGAATCTCTTTCCTTGGTTGATGATGAGATGGATCTTTCATTTCTTCACTGATCACTTTAGATTTCTCTTTAGAGTTCCTTGCCTCACCTTGTGAACTAGATTCACCTTCAACAGATTCATGAAAACCAAGACCGGTCTTTATAGCAGGAGACCTTTGACTACTAAGAATATCATCCAAGACTTTAGAACTATCTTGAAATCGTAAAAGCTTATCCTTTTCTTCTAGTTTACCTTTCAAGATATTTACCTCAACCTGAAGCTGTTCTTCCTTTTCAAGAGATTGCTTTTTCAAATCTTCTTCACTTTTCCTTCCTTCTTCCATTTGTTCCCTTAGTTTGAGAATCTCCTTTTCTTGTTCTTCATTCACATCCTGCTGCATTTGACGAACTCGGAAGGCACATTCTAGTTGAGATTTTAAGCTGGTGGCTTCGATTTCTTGTTTTGCAATAGCTTGGAGTAGATCTGTATTCTGCTTCTTTGATTCTTCAAGATCTCCTTTTAGTGAGAGGATTGTAGCTTCAAGATTTTCATAGTAGCTGGATCTATCTTTGAGTTTCTTGATGGTTGTGCTTCTTTCGTTGACTTGTTTTCTTAATGATGTCACTTCATGCTGCAATTTTTGACATTGGTCTTCCTTGTCCTTGAGTAGCTTTCTTACCTTGTTTCCTTCTTCTAGTTGGGCCTTTAGTTTGGTAACTTCTTCTTTGAAAGCACATTCCCTTTTGTTCAATAGATCTTGTTGATCTTTAACTTTGTCTGTAAGCCTTCTAAATACTGCCTCTATTTGATACTTTTCTTGCTCACCCATAAAAGCATGTTCAGTAGTTTCACTATCACTTCCATCACTTTCACAAGGAAATATAGCAGGAACATCAGAGGATAACACATTCATACCTGATAATGATTCTGAATCTGATTCTGAATCTGAAGAACTTCTTATACCTAATCCCGAATCGACTCTCCCACTGTCATTGTCCTTCTGAGATGTCTTCTTCTTCTTATGAGCCTTCTTCTTAAGCTTCTTTCCCATTGTTCCACGGATCTCCTTCAAGCGATCAAGCTTCTACCAAAGGACCTGCTCTGATACCAATTGTTGGAAATAATACTGAGAGGGGGGGTGAATCAGTATTATCAGATCAATCAAACTTTTCAATTTCATACTCAGAAACATATACGCTACTTAAATTAAGTGAACCCGCGTGTACACGCTACTGTGTCTAATGAAACTCGTGTATATCCAGAGATCTTATAATTCAGTTAGCTTAATCTTCAGTAAATGCATCAGATCATTATTAAGCATATTAACTGTAAACAGGTGCAGAATAACAGAACAGAACATCACACAAGAGCCACACACATGAACACAAAGATATAAGGTGGAAACCCAATGTGGGTGAAAACCACCTGCTGCAAGTCATCTCAATCTTCTTCTTAATAAGAAAATCCTTTTACAATATTTGTACTGGTGCAGTCTTGTACCAGTACGGGAGCTACAACCCCCTTTGCTCTTGTACTAGCCGATCCATTTACTAGTACGCAGGCTGCTACCTGCTACAATGCTCCAAAGATCTCCTTTAGCTTTTGTACTAGCTTAGATACTAGTACGTAGGTGCTTGCCTACAATCTTCTCTCCTCCAGGTACCACGTTTCATCATTTTTCAGACTGGATACACTGAAGCGCAACACATAATCTGTAAGGCCACTTTTCATCCAATTTTCATACTGGACCCATAACTATCATTGAAGCTCAAAACAATCATCAAACTCTGAATCACTGAAACCCTGTTAACAACAGTCACCAGAACACAGAGCAGACACAGAACTCTGTAATAACCATCAGATCCATCTGCAACTTCAAATATTAAGATTTACAATGTATACGCTACTTCGATGAATCAAACCCGCGTGTATACGCGCTTTTATCAAAGCCAACCCGCGTACAGATCTAAAAATAATTTCTATCAACTTGCAGCTGTACCAGACATCAGTCATACTCATAACACTTATAGAACTATACATGCGTCAGTATGTAGATCTAGAATAAGCATCATAAAGATAGTCCATTTCAAACCATTTGATCCCGATCTCTCCTTAGATCTAGTTCTCCATCAACCGATGAGATCTCTCCTTAGCTCAGATCAAGCAATGCATCATCAACCCATAACCTGCATACTGGATCTAATGCTTCATCATATATTCAAGACATTTCAGATACACTTGCCTAATGATTTCCTTCTCCTTATATAGCCTTAGGCCTTGCTCAATACCAAGAGCCAAAACCATAGTAACACAATACCATCAACTTCAAAACTAGGGATCGACACGCCCGTCGAGACACAATGGTCCGAAACCATAGGCACAACTTCCAAGGACTAACCGCCATGGACCAAAGGTACTTTTCCACATACACGCGCTTTTGCTGAAGCCAACCTGCGTGTACACGCGACTTGGGCTTAACGAACCTGCGTGTATGAACTTTCTCTTCTTCTTATAGTCTGATCATCAATTCCTTGCTGCTGACCTTCTGTACTATGATTTGTCATCAGTGAGGTTTGCCATCAAGGACAACACTTATCTCATAATGCCAACAATCTCCCCCTTTGGACTTGATGGCAAAGCTAACTTGTCACACTTAGAATTAGCATCTGATTCCTTTGAGCTATCCTCCATCAGTCACATCTGATATCTCTTCTGAAGATTCATCATCTGATTCCTTTGAGCTATCCTCCATCAGTCACATCTGATATCTCGTCTGAAGATTCATCCAGTTATACATAAGTGAGATATTCTTCCATCAGTCACATCTGATATCTCTTCTGAAGATTCATCATCTGATTCCTTTGAGCTGTCCTCCATCAGTCACATCTGATATCTCTTCTGAAGATTCACCGAGTTATACATAAGTGAGATATTCTTCTATGAGAGGGTTGCCATCAAGTACAACACATGCATCATAATGCCAACAATCTCCCCCTTTGGACTTGATGGCAACAACACCAAATCACTCTCCCCCTTTGACATCAAGGGCAAAGGGTGGACCAAGATATTCTCTTCTTTTGCTGAATCATTCCACTGTCCATACTCCCCCTGAGTACCTGCTGAAATCTCTGAATAGTCTCCCCCTTTTTATATGCCAAGGTGTACCAATCTGTTCATGCTCCCCTTGAGTATATGCCAAGTCTCTGTACTGCTGAAGTGTGTTGTTCATGCTCTTCCTGACTGTAGGCAAGATCTGCAAAAGATGTTCTTCAAGAAGAACATGACTCTATACATCATAAAAGACCTTCCTATCACCAAAGACTCATACATACATCCATCTCTCAACTAAGTGAGGATATACAAAAATTGACTCATCCACCCAACCAAGTGGGGATACATCAAAAGTTTACATATGACAACCAATCATATTGCATCAATCATCCCAGGCATAGTGGGGAAACCAAAATAGGCCGTTACATGACCTTGACACCATGAAAGAGATACCACAAAAGAGATATATGACATAGAGACGAAATAACTAGACCAAGACTTATGAAAGTCACTAGCAGCATCTGATAATCACCATTCAGATCAGCAACCAAGAGATCCTTCTGTTCTCCTTTCGCCTTTGTTCCTCCTGAAATCAACACCAAATGTGAACTAGAACCAAAAGCTTTAAGATAATGCCAACAATGCATCATTGGAAGATTATCTGCTCCCCCTGAACCTGTGCCAGATGATCTCTGTCAGACCCATATCAGACTTTCTGCAACCAACATCTGTCCCTGCTGATTTCCTTCAAAACTCCATATACGCGTCTGCATCCATGTAAACAAGCGTATATACGCGGATAGGCCTCATGAAACTCGCGTACAACTATTTTCATATCAGCAACCTGTAAATGTCCTGCAGCAAGGTATGTCTGAACATAGATGTCAACTCCTCCTTTTAAACATCATCATGAAATCATTCACATTACATGTGAAACCACCATAGCCATTTCATCAACGTCAAGATCTACATGATCCAAGTATCATTACTTGGGAACATCTACATCAACCAACATATGTAAGTATAAACCCATCATCATATAGATACGAACTCATCATCATGTCTCCAACAAAGTGACTTTGAGGAGTCATCCATGTATCAGCACTATGTATCTTGAGCTCAAACTCTTTTGACAAAGCTTCTTGATATCATCATCAGCAACAATCCTTATCCACATGAGTGCCTGCATCATAACTGTATGATCTTTATGCATATGACAACAGCAGTATATAAGTGACTCATCATCAAGTGATGAAGATGTGTATTCAAGCTTTGTACTTCTCCTTGTTCTTATGAAGATCACCATGTAAGCACCATACATGCATCATCAAAGAATCAACCATAACTCTGATCTGAACATCTTCTATGTAACTTCAAGAATCATATGAGAGTTTATCATAGACAACTCACAACCACATCATAGCAAGATATATCATTTAGCCATATAAGAATCATCACCAAGGATTATTAACCATAATGCCAACAATGAATTACTAAAGGCATATGCTCCCCCTCAACCAGTTCCATCTGTTAGATCTGATCATGCATAAGCATCAAAACATCATCATCCTCAAGTTAGGATCAAAACACTTCTAGACATCATACAAGTAACAAAACATTTCCACACATCCTCAGCAGACTGTAACCAATAGAGCAAATAATAGACTGAATCATATCAGATCCTTTTTCTGATCCTGTCCCCACTGCTTTTCCTCAAACTGACATATACGCGCCTTTGCAGTGTTTAACTCGCGTATATACGTGACTTCCCTTTAAGGAACTTGCGTATGAGATTCAGGACACTGAAGTTTTACACTTTCAGCTCCCTCTGAGTCTGATATGTCTGTGCTGTGCTGTGTCTCAGTACATTGTGCTGACTGTACTTCCTTCTTCCTCCATATCTTCAAGTGTGATGAGGTTTTCTTCTTTTGGTGTGATGTCCATCCTTTGTTCCTGCATTCCTTTGCTATATGTCCAAGCTTGTTACATGCATAACATCTTACATGTTTCATATTCCTCCTATAGCAATCAGCAGCTTTGTGACCAAACATATTGCAAGCAAAGCAATATCCATTAAAGTACCTTGAGTGTGATGATCTTTCTGCATGATGGTCTTGAACCCTTCTTCTTCTACATCTAGCTGCAACATGTCCAAGATTATGACATACATAACATTCAACATTATTCATAGGAGGAGTAAAAGATTTTCTTTGAAGAATCTCTTTCCTTGGTTGATGATGAGATGGATCTTTCATTTCTTCACTGATCACTTTAGATTTCTCTTTAGAGTTCCTTGCCTCACCTTGTGAACTAGATTCACCTTCAACAGATTCATGAAAACCAAGACCGGTCTTTATAGCAGGAGACCTTTGACTACTAAGAATATCATCCAAGACTTTAGAACTATCTTGAAATCGTAAAAGCTTATCCTTTTCTTCTAGTTTACCTTTCAAGATATTTACCTCAACCTGAAGCTGTTCTTCCTTTTCAAGAGATTGCTTTTTCAAATCTTCTTCACTTTTCCTTCCTTCTTCCATTTGTTCCCTTAGTTTGAGAATCTCCTTTTCTTGTTCTTCATTCACATCCTGCTGCATTTGACGAACTCGGAAGGCACATTCTAGTTGAGATTTTAAGCTGGTGGCTTCGATTTCTTGTTTTGCAATAGCTTGGAGTAGATCTGTATTCTGCTTCTTTGATTCTTCAAGATCTCCTTTTAGTGAGAGGATTGTAGCTTCAAGATTTTCATAGTAGCTGGATCTATCTTTGAGTTTCTTGATGGTTGTGCTTCTTTCGTTGACTTGTTTTCTTAATGATGTCACTTCATGCTGCAATTTTTGACATTGGTCTTCCTTGTCCTTGAGTAGCTTTCTTACCTTGTTTCCTTCTTCTAGTTGGGCCTTTAGTTTGGTAACTTCTTCTTTGAAAGCACATTCCCTTTTGTTCAATAGATCTTGTTGATCTTTAACTTTGTCTGTAAGCCTTCTAAATACTGCCTCTATTTGATACTTTTCTTGCTCACCCATAAAAGCATGTTCAGTAGTTTCACTATCACTTCCATCACTTTCACAAGGAAATATAGCAGGAACATCAGAGGATAACACATTCATACCTGATAATGATTCTGAATCTGATTCTGAATCTGAAGAACTTCTTATACCTAATCCCCAATCGACTCTCCCACTGTCATAGTCCTTCTGAGATGTCTTCTTCTTCTTATGAGCCTTCTTCTTAAGCTTCTTTCCCATTGTTCCACGGATCTCCTTCAAGCGATCAAGCTTCTACCAAAGGACCTGCTCTGATACCAATTGTTGGAAATAATACTGAGAGGGGGGGTGAATCAGTATTATCAGATCAATCAAACTTTTCAATTTCATACTCAGAAACATATACGCTACTTAAATTAAGTGAACCCGCGTGTACACGCTACTGTGTCTAATGAAACTCGCGTATATCCAGAGATCTTATAATTCAGTTAGCTTAATCTTCAGTAAATGCATCAGATCATTATTAAGCATATTAACTGTAAACAGGTGCAGAATAACAGAACAGAACATCACACAAGAGCCACACACATGAACACAAAGATATAAGGTGGAAACCCAATGTGGGTGAAAACCACCTGCTGCAAGTCATCTCAATCTTCTTCTTAATAAGAAAATCCTTTTACAATATTTGTACTGGTGCAGTCTTGTACCAGTACGGGAGCTACAACCCCCTTTGCTCTTGTACTAGCCGATCCATTTACTAGTACGCAGGCTGCTACCTGCTACAATGCTCCAAAGATCTCCTTTAGCTTTTGTACTAGCTTAGATACTAGTACGTAGGTGCTTGCCTACAATCTTCTCTCCTCCAGGTACCATGTTTCATCAATTTTTAGACTGGATACACTGAAGCGCAACACATAATCTGTAAGGCCACTTTTCATCCAATTTTCATACTGGACCCATAACTATCATTGAAGCTCAAAACAATCATCAAACTCTGAATCACTGAAACCCTGTTAACAACAGTCACCAGAACACAGAGCAGACACAGAACTCTGTAATAACCATCAGATCCATCTGCAACTTCAAATATTAAGATTTACAATGTATACACTACTTCGATGAATCAAACCCGCGTGTATACGCGCTTTTATCAAAGCCAACCCGCGTACAGATCTAAAAATAATTTCTATCAACTTGCAGCTGTACCAGACATCAGTCATACTCATAACACTTATAGAACTATACATGCGTCAGTATGTAGATCTAGAATAAGCATCATAAAGATAGTTCATTTCAAACCATTTGATCCCGATCTCTCCTTAGATCTAGTTCTCCATCAACCGATGAGATCTCTCCTTAGCTCAGATTAAGCAATGCATCATCAACCCATAACCTGCATACTGGATCTAATGCTTCATCAGATATTCAAGACATTTCAGGTACACTTGCCTAATGATTTCCTTCTCCTTATATAGCCTTAGGCCTTGCTCAATACCAAGAGCCAAAACCATAGTAACACAATACCATCAACTTCAAAACTAGGGATCGACACGCCCGTCGAGACACAATGGTCCGAAACCATAGGCACAACTTCCAAGGACTAACCGCCATGGACCAAAGGTACTTTTCCACATACACGCGCTTTTGCTGAAGCCAACCTGCGTGTACACGCGACTTGGGCTTAACGAACCTGCGTGTATGAACTTTCTCTTCTTCTTATAGTCTGATCATCAATTCCTTGCTGCTGACCTTCTGTACTATGATTTGTCATCAGTGAGGTTTGCCATCAAGGACAACACTTATCTCATAATGCCAACAATCTCCCCCTTTGGACTTGATGGCAAAGCTAACTTGTCACACTTAGAATTAGCATCTGATTCCTTTGAGCTGTCCTCCATCAGTCACATCTGATATCTCTTCTGAAGATTCATCATCTGATTCCTTTGAGCTATCCTCCATCAGTCACATCTGATATCTCGTCTGAAGATTCATCCAGTTATACATAAGTGAGATATTCTTCCATCAGTCACATCTGATATCTCTTCTGAAGATTCATCATCTGATTCCTTTGAGCTGTCCTCCATCAGTCACATCTGATATCTCTTCTGAAGATTCACCGAGTTATACATAAGTGAGATATTCTTCTATGAGAGGGTTGCCATCAAGTACAACACATGCATCATAATGCCAACATACTTTCCAAGATGCTTAATGAAATTTCTTACAAGAATCTAATCTCCTTTGAATGTAGTGATTTAGAGTTGATTTATGCTCTTTATTTTCTGCAATTAGAATAGGTTTTCTTTCCTTGTCTATGGTTTCCTGCAATAATTTATATTTTACATTTCAAGCATTTCCATTTTTGCAATTAGATTAGATTTCCATTCCTACAAGTAGATTAGAATTTACATTTCCTACAAGTAGATTAGCATTTACATTCCCTACAAGTAGGTTAGCATTTAATTTTTCTGCAAGTATATTAATGTTTACTTTTATGCAACATTTCCATTTTCTACAAATAGCTTAAACTTTAATTTCATGCAGCATTTTCATTCTTGCAACTATATTAGGGTTTCCTTTTTGCAGCATTCTTTCATTCTTGCAAAGTCTAGATTTAGTTTGTAGAATGGTCTTTGTACACCTTGGTTTGGTTCACTACCTCAGAGAAACTTGAATAGAGCTTATATTACTTTGTATACAGAAATGTCACCTCTTAATTTTGTATGAACCCCATATTGATAAGTTAAAGTTGGTAGCCATGGGAGTTGAAACATTCTTGTTGCAATACCAGAGCTCATCAGTGATGTTAGCAAGGGAGAGGGTGGTCCTGTTAGGGTCCTAAAAATTTGATCGGATGAGTTATTATTTTACCTAATTATTTGGGGTTTGAGAGATGTAAATAATGATTCAGTTTTGAAATTATTTCCATAAAAAAAAAAATTAATAATAATAAAAAAATAGAAATGCCTAAAAGAAAAGAAAAATATTGTAGGGGATAGAAAAATTGTACAAAATGAAAAAAATGATAAATAAAAAGGCATAAAGAAAAAAGGAAAAAGAAAGAAAAAGAAAAGAGATATATTAAATTTGTCCCCCTAGGTGAGCAAGTCTAAGTGCCACCAAAACAATAAAAAAAAATAGCATTTTAGTAGTCTTTGAAAGTTTTTATGAATAATAAGTGTGCAGCTTGTTTTAAATGCCACTTTGAAATAAGACCAATAGAAATAAATTAGGCTAGTTACACTATTTAATCGTAATTAGGCCTGAAAAGCAACATTAGATTAAATTAGCAGTTGATCACACTCTTTAATCATGATTTACTGGCTTAGAATATAGATAGAAAGATCAGTTAATTGGATCTATGTTAGTCATAAAGAGATTTATTTTTTCTAAAGGTTTGTAAAGATAGGAGTGATAAATGAGCCTTAAAGCTCGAATTTGTAATTTTCCTAAGTCTATAGGTCACCAACAAGTGATTTAAAGTGTTTTTCAAAAGGGTGAGTAAAGTCATCATGAAAGGGTTGTTTATGACATTTAGATCCTAAATATCTTGGCTAGTCATCATCAATGATGTCATCTCAAGGTACAAGTACTGAAAGAGACACCTAATCACATGTACTATCCCCTCATCAAATATTTCCCCCCCTTTCACTTCACTCATTCCATTCCCCCTCATCATTGACCATAAATCACTCCTCTATATACTTTTCCTCGTCATTCCCTTTCCCTATTTCACTCCATATCTCGCATTTCCCAAGAAGAGAGTGACCAGTGCCATCACAACAAGGAAAGGAGGGCGTTTTCATAGTTTCAAGATTTCATCATGACTAACTGCACAAACCTTGACTGCCCAAATTCCCCCCCCATCTCTGCATCACCTTAGCAATAATTTCTCTAGTTTCTTTAACACCTCACCATCCACAAGTCTGCCTCTGCAAAACCCATGTCTTAGTTTTTCCCAGATCGACCTCCAAGTATGAAAAGCATTAAAAAAATTGAAGTGGCTGCATAAAGATAGAGTATTTCAAATTTTTAATTTCCACTATGATTTCTAATTTGATTCAACCTGCGCTTGTTCAAACTAACCTGAATTCCTCCCAGATGCCTGTTATGACCTATTTTTCCCATATATTTCTTGTTTAAACCTAAGAAAAATTAGTTTTCCCTTACCTTGCCTAAACCCTGTTTGCACAGTTAGTTTTGTCCAAAGATCTTCATCCATTGACCAAGAAACTAGTCCCACATTCCCTGCAACATCATCTCATCACCTTGTTAAAGACAACTCACACCAAATTTTCCCCTATTTTCAATTTACTGCCTTCATCTTAGTTCATTTTGTCATGTTTACATTAACACTCTAGAAGATTGATCATTATTTGCTCAAAATGGCTCACATCTATCATACTCAAGCATAAAACAGTGGTAAAATCACCAAATAAGGATGTCTACATCAGAGGGAAAGAAAAGGATCACAACAAAACCCATCAGAGTGGAACCTAGAAGCACAAAAATATTGACAAGTGACCCAACAATTTGGATAACAATTGAACAGGTAGGATGTACAAAATTTTGTAAAAAATGTCAAATTCAATTTTTTCATTCCCAAGTTGTAGAACAATTTTCACATAACCTCCAAGGCAACATGGTAAAGGTGGGAAACATAGAGTTTGAAGTATCAAAAGAAACTATTGCTTTGGCCACTGATATCCCTTTGACAGGAAACTACTATTTTAAAAACATGGAGCTTGACCCTGCTTTGTACAAAACCTTTCTCAAACCTCAGCATAGGAGTAATTATGGAAAGTATTTCCTAAGGTACTATCTCTTGAACAAATATGACAAGATTTTAAAAGAAATCCAAAGGTACTTTACATGTGAGGGCCGATTTAGCATAATTTATCAATACATATTAGGCTGCTCATGCATTTCACTGGGAGAAAGAGCCTTAACATGCCTTTATATTTGTTTAAAAGTTTGGGTAAGATGGCAGAAAAAGTGCAAACAAGAGGAGGGAAACATGATGCCAACCTATTTCATTTTTCCCTCATCAAACTGCTAGTTTTGAAGGAGTTAGAAAAGAGAGGTAACACTTGGGAGGATTTCTTAGCAGCATCAAATTTTATAAACCAATCTGACATGTCAAAGATCCAAGAGAAAAATCCCACACCTAAGGAATCCTAGGACAAACCACAAAAAAATTATTCAGTTGAAGAGCCTACATGGAAAAGGATAACTACAAGATCTCAGGCAAAGAAGAGAAAGGCAAGTGAACTCCAAAAGGCAAAGAAAGTTGTTGCTTTTGAGAAAATCAAGATTCCACAAAGATCCAGAAGAAGAGGTACCATCTAGCAGGTGGTAGAAGAAGACATTCCTAAGAAAGACATCAGTTCTTCTGAAAGAACTTTGACACAACAATTTGAAGACCAAGAGATTGGAGGTGAAGGTCAAGAAGTTCATGTTGAAGAAGGATAGTCTAGCAAGAAAGATGAGAAGGACCTTATGATAGTTGAGTTACAAGAAAGAATAGGAAAAGCTCATTACACCATTCCTTTGCTACAAAAACAAAATAGAGAATTACAACATCAAGCCAATGAGGCAAAAAGACAAGAAAGAATGAAATAGTCTCCAAATCACCATCATTTGCAACTGAGGACAAAAGGAAAAAGTGATTGATCTTGAAGGGCTTCATGTCCCTGAAACAAAGCCTAGAAGACCAAGAACCAGGGTAATGACCAAGAAGTAACAAAGCACTCAAGACATGCTTCCACCTCAATAATAACCTTCCATTGAAATTAAGATGTGGGCAGACCTTGAAGAGAATAAAGAGTACTGGCTGGAAAAGCTGAATGACCATTTAGAGAGGCTACTACACAAGGCCAACAAAGACATTAACCTCCATAGAAACTTGGGAAGGCATTATTACACTAAAATTTTGAGTCTTAGAGCAAGGATAAGAGTGATAAAGAAGAAGCTGCAGAAGACCAGAAAGAAACTGAGAAAGATCAAGCAAGAAAACACCAGAGGGAGGAGGAGAAACCTTGACATTTTGGTTGAAGTAGCCACTAGTTAGTTTTGTAGCCACATCTACAATTTTGTCTTTTGTGAATTTTTTGCATGAAGAATGATAAGGTTTGGTAGATTTATTTTTGAAATGATGTTATAAGGAGGTCAAAGAAGAAAAACCACCAGCTTTCAACATCATTTGACAACTAAAGGGAGATTAGGGACATTTTGACCATGACTGCCTTTTGACTGCGCAAAGTCTAAAGGAGTGTTTTGACAAAGAGTATCAATTTGAGAAAGAGTATCAGGGCTACATCAGCATGTTTCATACTCCTATGCATCCATTCATCTACAACAATGATCATTAGGCTCTGTAAAAAAGCAAAATTTGGCACCTAAATGGACTTTGAATGTGCACAATATCAAAGTTCTTCATGTTCTAGTCATCTTTTTGAAAAAAAATTATGATCAACCAGAGATAAATATTTGGAAACTGGATGAGTTTTTTGTTCCTAAGATGCTAAAGTACAATAACCTACTTCATATTTTACATAGTTATTACAGAGTGAGATATCCATTCACATCTTCACAGCGTATTTTTATGATTGCGCAATGTCTTTTTTTAGACATCTTTTTATAGAGAAGATTATGAAGAACTGGAGTAGAATTTCTAGAAACTAAGGGAGTTTTATTTCCAAAACATATTCGTCTACAATAACCTCCTTCACATTTTAGACAGGTCATATATTTTGAAAGTTATGATGGTAACTTAGAGACTCATTTTTACATTTTTATAGGAAAAAATGACATGGCAGTCAGCTCAGTCATTGTCAAAGATTTCGAATGTTTGAAAGATATGATCAGATCTGAAGTAGTTGAGAGATGGGTACATGTAATAGGATGAATTATAAGGATGGATTAGCATTAATTAGCATCTATCTAGTTGTTTCAAGTCATTTTTTGTTTCGTAAATGCAGTCCTTATTTTTCTACATTTAGTTTCTAGGTGCATTGAACCTGTTCTTTTGACTTTTTGAGGAGGAATTCAGTCACTTAGTGATGAATTCGAATCACTATTTTGTGTAAATATGAGAAACAAAAGTGGTTAGTTATTATATGGTTCTATTTCTCAAGTTATTGAAAAAACATTCACCTCTAAGACTTTTGTGCCCATAATGTAGATATTAGTCTTTCAAATTAATCACATCGTTAGGATTTGGTCGATGTTTCAAACCAAATAATGTGGTTCATCCTCAGGACAACATGAGAAATCAATTGATCTGAGAGAATAAATAGCATGGATCCTCCAATCATCCTCCTATTTGAAGGAGATAAGTTTTCCTCTAACAAATTATGGTCATATTGATATTATTCTTATTATAGAAATTAATAATATTATATTATAATGAAATTAAAATATTTTAATATGAATTATTCTAAACAGTAATTCTTTAACCTAATTTATCTTGAATAAGTCAAACCCTAACAAACTATATTATAAAAATTAATTATTATTTTTAGATAATATTATTATAAAATTTGATATTATTAAATAATCTATTTATAATATCGAAATGAAATATTTAATTATTACATAACAACTAGTTTCTAACTAAATTATTAAACAATTTAACAGACATCTCCTCATCCCTTACTCTTAAATAATTTTTTACTTTCCTTGGTCAAAAAATTAACCAATAGCTAATTTTTAATGGCTAACTCTAGGCAATGATGCATCCATGCTATTTATTCACTGAGATCAATTGATTTCTCACCTTGTCTTAAGTATGAACCACATTAGTTGGTTCGAAACATCGACCAAATCATAACGATGTGATTAATCTAAAAGACTAATATAAACATTCACCTATTAATACGTCTAAATTTGAAGCATTAAGGGTTGGAACATGTGGAGAAGAAAGACTCATTGATGTAAAGCAGCTCACAGAGCCTCATTTGGTCAAACTTCAGTAATACAGTTGCAGCAATTATAGGATTCTCGTGTCACTTATGTTGGTGAAGTGTATCTATCTTTGTATCTATGTTTTCATTGTTTTTCATATGTTATTCATCAATTTCTGGATTATTTTAAGAAGTAAATGAATAGAACTTGTTGCAAAATACACTTTGCTTTCGGCTTAATAATAATCTTAATGTTTTCTACTTGATTAATTCCAGAATTCTTAGTTGCTCTGGTATGATCTGATCCCCTCACCTTTTCCTCCAAATCATCTCAACTTTAAGAATCCAAAAAAGGTTCCTATCCTACCCTGTAAGGTTGCCTGTAGAACCTGACTTGATTGAACTCAGCCTGAATCCATTACCCAATGGTTTATATTCCTTGTTTCAACCCAACTCAATTCTAAAATCCAAAACTTGAACCGAATAGCTAGCCTAATATCATTTAGAAGAACATAGCTAAATCGGATAGAGAGATCCCTCTTTGGAGTTGGAAGGGCTAGATTCCCAACTCCCAAAGTGGTTTTTGAGCTACCTCTGTAATTATTTCCCAGCCTTATTAAATTACAGAGTGATAGCAGATCCTCTATTCAATATAAATCATTGATTTCTAGAGGCCATGGTCACCATCAAATGATGGGGCCTACAGATAATTCATGAGGTCAAACATTATGTCAAGTTTGATATAATATGGTAACATGTTTTATTTACCTATGGGTAGATGGGTTGAGTGCATGGAGGACCCTATGTAAATTATTGTTAACATTATTTTAAAATGCTTTGCGCCGAGGAGGTGTGGTAGACCCAAGAATATGACATTTGTCCCAAGGTGGAACACTTTATAGTTATTCATTTTTTTATTATTATGGGTGCATGCATATATGGAGAGGCCCTGGAGGAGGGCCAAGATATATAATTTATTTATATATTTATTTTGTTTTATGCTATATTGTGTCACTTCATGAGTGTGTGGTGGACCCCAGGGGCCTTATATATATATATATATATATATATATATATATATATATATATATATATATATATATATGTATATGTATATATGTATATGTGTATATATACAGACACATATATACACATATACATATATATATACATATATCTACATACATATATATATATATATAGATAGATATATATATATATATATATATATATATGTATATATGTATATATATATGTATATATATATGTATATATATATGTATATGTGTATATATACAGACACATATATACACATATACATATATATATATACATATATCTACATACATACATATACATATATATATATATATATATATATATATATATATATATATGGTTAGATCAAGGGACCCTGGACACATGTAACGAGCCACGAGAGTGTTGAGTGACAAGGACTATTCAAGAAATTTAGGATGCAAGAATACCAAAAATTTTAGATGAAGAATGGGATTAGAACTCAGTTGAAGGTTTGGAGGAAAAGAGGCTAGACTTTGTAGGGGCATATCTTTGTGCCTAGGAGTCATAATTTGGCTCATGGGAAGACAAAATAAATTTATTTCTAAGCATAATACAATGATCTACCCAAAAGTTTGGGTTGAATTTCAAAATATCACAAAAATTGCATAGAATGCTACAAGAAATATGTGGAATGAAAATAATGGTTTAATAGGTTAAACTTCTAGAGGGAATACCTCTTAGACCATGTACTAGAATTAATAAAAAAAAAAAAAAACAATAGAAATCTATTAACGAGAAGAAAATATGGGCTAACCCATAATTTAGAATTGGGTGAGAATTTTGGAAGAAAATCTTGCAAGAAGTTACATATGACAAAATGGAGATCTAATATGTTGAGCTTACCTAGGGCATAAATTTTAGCCCCCTATAATATAATTGGATAAATGAGTAGTCAATAGAAAGTTATTGATGGAAAGAATACATTGGTGAGCATATAATTTGAATATGAGTATAAATTTTGAAGAAAATATATAAGTGTACAAAAAGCTCGTTGTTATGTACCTAGACCAAAATAACGCAGAAACATAAGAAAAGATAGATCAATAACTTGATAATAAGACACTTCGAGGGGGAAACCTCCTTTTTGTGTCACATAAATGAACAATTTTTGGATGATTCAAATGAAAATACGTCCTTGGTATATGTACGAGTCTAAAGGTTCAAAATATAATTAGGGCCTACATAACAATAATAATGTAAGGGCATGATAATAGCAATAGTGGGCTTCTATGGGGAACAACAATAATTATATAGGGGCTACACTAGTATTATAGGGATCTAACATGCCCTTGTCCTTCCAAAAAGTGTTTTCCTCAACTTTTGAGTAGTATGGGATGCTTCTGTATAAACTACTCATCCTCCCGTGTGGAATCTTTAGTAGGTAAGTTCTTCCACTTAATGAGATACTATGAAATTGATCAATTCCATAGTTGTTGGATTCGTCTTTCCATGATTTCTTTAGGGTCCAGTGTGATTTTATCTTCCTCATCAAGTTCTGGAAATACAGCTTGAACTGATAGCTTGTCACATTTAATCTTCTTTGAGCATGAAGCATGGAAAACTGGGTTTACTCGTGACGATGCGGGAAACTCCAATTTGTATGCCATAGTACCAATATTTTGCAACACCTTATAAGGGCCATAATACTTGTCTGATAATTTATTATCCTTCTTAGCTTGATTGACGGACATTTGTTTGTACGGTTGTAGCCGTAAAAATTACCAATTTCCCATGTCAAAACTTCTTTCATAGTGATGTTGATATGCTTGATGTTTCAATCTACTTTGTGCCAGGGTCAAGTTATCCTTTAAGAGTTGGGGAACTTCTTTTTAATGCTTGATGTTATTTCCACTACTTAAACCTAAGAATTACCTCTTAGAGAAAATGTGATGGATAGTGGATGATATCCATAAAGCACCATAAATGGGGTCATTTTTTGCTACGGTATGGAAGGAAGTGTTATAAAACCATTCTACTAGAGGTAACCGCTTGACCCATTATGTTTTTTTATCAAATACAAAGCAATGAATATATCCTTCTAAACATGTTTTTTCCATCTTAGCTTTTTCATCAAATTGGGGATGATAAGATGAGCTATGAGCCAATTTAGTAGAAATACAAGAACATAATTATGTCCAAAAATTTCCAGTGAAAATGGGATCTTTATCACTTACAATAATATTTGGGTTTCCATGTATCTTTTGAATTATTTCCTCAAATGAAGTAGTGACTGTACTAGATTTCAAAGGATGAGATAGTGAAAAAAAATGTGCATACTGTGTAAGTGTATCAACTACCACCATTATGACACTCTTTACTTCAAACTTGGGTAGACCTATGATAAAATCCATTTAGACCTCCTCCCAATGCTAACTTGGAATGGCTAATGGTTATAAATGACATGGGGATCTTAGTTTTCCTGAATTTATTTTGTTAACAAACCAAACATTCTACCACAAACTTATGGATATCATATTTAAGGCCATCCAAAAAATTCCTTCGTGACCTTGTGCTAAGTTTTTGAAAATCATGAGTTCCCTCCTATAGCAGAGGTTTGCAAATCCAAAAGAACCTTTTGTTTGATTTGGAATTTCTTAGATAGATATAATCAACCTTTGGACCAAAGTGAATCATTTTCCAAATAAATGTATGAGATGGACTAGGATCTTGCTGCAACTTTTCAATGAGTATCCACAGCTCTTCATCATTCTTCCATTCATCCCTTACATCAGTTATTGAATAATAGAAGCAGAACAAAGTGATGCCTACACATCCTCATCCTTACTTGAGAGTGCATCTGCAACAACATATTGCTTCCCTTTTTTAATATGATTTCAAAGTCATAACCTAACATGTTTGTGATCCATTTTTGTTGCTCTTATAAATATAATCTTTGTTCTGAAAAGTATTATATATCATCGAGATTTATTTTTACCTTGAAGTGTCTTCCCATTAGGTAAGGGTGTCATTACTTCAGGGCATGTACTATTGCTAACATTTCCTTCTCATAAATAGGTTTTTCCAAATTCTTTCCCTTGATTGGAAAAATTTCAAAACCAATCGGTCTTCCTTCTTAGATTAAAATAACATCATTGCCATTTTTCTGAGGCGTCACATTCCACAATAAAGGTTTTTTTGAATTCTAGTGTAGCTAATACCGAATCATGTAACATTGCCTCTTTAATATGTTCAAAGGCCTTAGTTGCTTCTGGAGTCCAATAAAATGCATCTTTCTTTAGTAATGTTGTTAAATATGTTGTTATTTTCCCATGATTCTTAACAAACTTGCGATAATACCCTATTAACTCTATAAATCCTCAAAGATGGCTTAAGTTTGTGGGGATTTTCCATTTATTGATGGATTTAATTTTGTGAGGGTCTACCTTAACACCCTCATGAGATAAAATATGGCCCAAATTTTCCACCTCTTGTACCCCAAAGAAACATTTGGAGGGTTTTGCATACAATTGTTTCTCTTAAAATAGTTTGAGCACCCTACCAACATGTTCAACGTGATCTTTCCAAGACTTGATGTAGATTATCATATCATAAAAATATACTAACAAAATTTTCTAAGGAAGGGTTTCAAAGTGGAATTCATCAAAACTTGAAATGTGGAAGGTGCATTAGTAAGGCCAAAATTCATGACAAAAAATTACTAATGACCTTCATGAGTTCTTAATATTGTTTTCAGAATGCCTTTTGTCTTCATTCTAATTTGATGATATCCTAAATGAAGATTTGATCCAAATTTAAATAGGAATGCAACAAATTATAAATATAACCATACACATAGAGATGCAGTAGAATTAAAACTTCATTTCGTTAATATCAAAGAACTGAAATATGCTTACATACAGAATGGAAATACTAGCTCGAGCAATGGTAGCTTATCTATGAGAAGAGATGTGGCAGCTACATGCCTCTGAACTATGATACAATGAGGCTCAAAGGCCTATTCATTATTGAGAAATAATGGAAAACCATAAACATCCAAAAACCTAACCCTAGGAGATGAAGTGCCAAAACTATGGGCCCCGTTTTGGTAAATTTGTACATCAACTTCCCCGAGTCATAACTTTGGCATATGATCTTCGTTTGAGTGAAAAATACCTCGTTAGAAATATCTATCAGAGGACTACAACTTTCGAGTGGCCAACATCAATCCAAACCCCATGTTGGCCCCATTTTTACCAAAAACTGTCCTTTAGGGCCTCAAAACGACTCCGGAAGTTCAAGACCCAAAAAACTACCAAAAATAGTAAATTGTGCTAGAGTTAAGGAAACTGAAAAACTTAAAGAGACAATGGTGGAGTTCCAAGTGGAATAGACAGGTGGCCACCCACAACCACCTGGATCATTCCTCCCCCTTTAGGAAGAAATGGTCTCCATTACGTTGAGTTCCTCCATGAGATGAGGAAACTTCTACTAAACTTGGTCACTGGTGAGCCACTTGCCCTCGTGAAGGCATTTGACAGCTTTGACAACTAGATATAGTTGGATCCTTTGCTCTCGGGTGTTCTTGATCTGTGTATCCATGATATGATAAGTTGTGGCTTGTTACATGCAATCTAGATTTAATTCTATAGGTGGAAATTGTTCTGCCATGTCTGATGTGTCCAACAATGGTGGGAAGTATGGTCAAAGGTGGTCTAGAATGAACACTAAGTGTAGGCCAAGGAATGGGGGAATGTTGCACTCAAAAGCATGGTCTCCCACATCCTTGGTAAAGGTGTAAGGACCATATCACTGTGGTCTGAGCTTTTGATGGGCTCCAGTAAGGTGCACTTTCTGCAAATGCAACAAAACTTTGTCTCCCACCTAAAACTTGTGTGGCACCCAATGTTGATCATGTCATTGCTTGTACTTCAAATTTTCCACAATGGAGTGGAAACATATCAGCCCATTGGGTAGAGGTGCTCCGGGAGTCAAATTGAATTAATGCTTGGCCTGAAAGTGCAATGATACCCCTGTGGGTGAGGAGAAGATGTCCCTGTATTCTTTCATGACAGTATCCACCTACTTCTGTTGCCTGGAGGAACCCTTTCCAAGGGCCATGGATGTGGCTACAATCTTCCCCTTACTTTGAGAGTGAACCAAAAAGAAAATAAATTTCCTAGTCTAGGAGATGATCTTACTACATTGCTTAGCAGAGATCAAAGAGGTGGTGATAGGTGGGGCTACCTATGGTATCCTGTATAACATATTACCCAAAGAAATAATAATAGAGCAAGGTCTAGACTCATATACAGCATGTCTCTTCCATAAGTATGGTTTCCCTAATAATACATCACAAACGTCAAGAGGAGAAACATCACACATTACCTCATCTGTGAAGGGCTTGATGTTGTAGGAAAGTCGACACTGTTGACTGACTCGGAGATCTCATCCTTGGTGAAGCCACCCTAAGTTGTATGGTTGCAAGTGTGGTGTGGTCGGAAGGCCCAAATGCTTCATGACCTCTGCTGAAATGAGGTTCTTTTGGCTTCCGTTGTTGACAATGAACTATAGGGGCAATCCCTTCACCCAAATTTGTGAGTGGAAAATACGTTGCCCTTCCTTTGGATCTCCAAGCTCATTCTTCTAGATCTTGGTAGTGGTAATAGTTGCACTCTCATCTCTGCATTAATAATATCCTTCCCTTTTTCATTCCTCTTTTTGGGTTCTAACTCAGAGTCAGACCATGCATCTAATTCTGAAGCCTTCAACTCGTCCACCAGAAATTTCTTGCCCTGACACTCACTTGTGTTGTGAGTGGGGCTCTTATGGAACTCACACCACTTTGATGTGTACTTTTTTGACTTCGTGGTGTTGTTCATTTCTTGAATCTTTGACGGGTTGCATTGGGTCTCCTCGCCTTGGCTTTGTCCTTTGTTCTTTGGTTTGGTGGCACCTTTCCCTTGCTTCAGATTCATAGATCCAAAGTCTCGCTTCTTTTGTTTAAATTTTTTCTCAATATTCATAGCATATCAGTACATTGTGCCAAGTGAGGAGATGTCTAGGAACTCCATCTCATCATGGATGTACCTATGTAGGAAGCCACGGTACTTGAGTACCAAATGTTTCTCAGAATCCTTAATACCCAAGTTCATGTGAAGGGTATGAAAAATATTGGTCAACTTCGGCACGTCTTGGTCCCTTCTCTACCGTAGCATGGTCCACTTTATGTATTTATCCTCGTATCTCCCAACTAGGTAGTACTACACCTTGATGGCATCTCAGAATGAATTCCAAGTGGGTGTGGCTGAAAACAGTGAGGTTTCCCTGTAGAAATTTCACCTATAGAACAAACCGATATATGCAATGTCCTAAAGCATAATACTTGTTCTACTTCTACAAAACATTAAGCGGAAGCATAATTGAATTCCTGAGAAACATCAAGTAGAAACATGCATAACTGATCAAGATAAATAATCACAGATAACATAGGATATATCCAAGGGAAAGCACTAGCATAAAACCCCAACCATGTATTATCAATCAAGTGGAAATCCTCTTCACAATACAAAAAGAATTAGCTCTCAAGTTATTCAGTTCTGAAGATATGAAGATGTGTCTCATGAACCAACCAAGCCCTATATATAAAGGCTTTACCAATGGTCCAATCCCTATTTCCTTGCACAGTTTTCTTAGGAAATAATAGCAAAAGCATATGCAATTAATTCCAAACATACCAAGTCAACCTATGGTCTAACTACGCAATCTTTGAGGACACTAGTTCCTCAATCATGCAAAAAATACTTACCAGAAATAGTCAAGCATCTGATAGTACATTGTCCCACATCTGATCTCAACTGGGTCTCTGATAGAACTGACATGCAACAGTTATCCATGAGTGAATTCTCAGTTATCTAAAATAATAGTTGTCACATGCATTCAAGCATTAACAAACTATATTTTATTATTTTAACAACTTGTTAAAATAATCTAACTAGACTTGACTAGTTAGAACTAAGTCAATTGTTTCTCTCATTATAGAACTCATACTTATTCCCTCAATCAGTGGACGAAATTAAGGATAAATTCCTCAATCAATGGGACAACTCATGTACATGCTCACAAAGACTTCAAATTCGAATTTCCTTAACTAATTAACTCAACTGAATTGATTAATTAATATTTCCTACTGCTGTTAAGACCAAAATTAATTTTACTTCCTATAGATATACTAGGGACTGCTATAAATTGGAAGGGACCTAGAAATGAGATTTTTAGAACTTTCTATTTTTAGCAGTTTCACCTCTCACCCAATGTGGCCAATGACCTCATTGGCCAAACTGTTATTTTTAGACATGCTATTTTTATACATGCTATTTTTAGCATGTCTATTTTTAGCACATTCTAAATTTAACATTTCTTGTTGCACATTTTTCAACATTCCCTCCCATCCTTCTGTTCACAGTAGGTTTCCCACTAGTCCTTGATGTGGGGGCAGTTTTGAGAAGTGCAAAAGTAATATTTTCCGAACTAGAAAATCCATGAACATAAGACTATCCTTCTAGCAGATTCAACCATCTATCTACGACGTCAGCATCTATTTGACCTTCAAATATGGGAATGTCAAAGTTAACTTGTACCTTAACAAGTATGGTGCTTCCAGAGAAGCTGCTAGAAGTAGATGTGTTGCCCCTAGGTAGTCGCAGAAGGATCTAGGAAAATTTGACCATCATCGCATTTCTTTTTCACTCAAGATCTTCTTTGAGCAAGATTTTGATAAGATCTCCTACCCCCTTGACTTTGTTTTCTTCCACCATGGGAGGCTGTTGTGATTTGTGAGGCTGGTCTTGCAAAGGTTAGACCAGTTTAAGCCTTAACTCCTTATATCCTGACCTCATTGGGGACATGCAAAGAAAAAAAGACAAATAGCAGACCGCCCTGATACCACTGATATGAATTTAAAGAGGAACGCAACAAATTACAGATACAACCATACATAGAGAGATGCAGCAGAATTAAAACTTCATTTCATTAATATCAAAATTGAAATATGTTTACATACAGAATGGAAATACTAGCTTGGGCAATGGTAGCTTATCTCTGAGAAGAGATGTGGCAGCTACATGCCTTTGAACTGTGTTACAATGGGGCTCAAAAGCCTATTTATTATTAAGAAATAATGAAAACCCTAAACATCCAAAAACCTGACCCTAGGAGATGAAGCACCAAAACTATGGGCCCCATTTGGGTAAATTGGTACATCAACTTCCTAGGGTCGTAACTTTGGCATACGATCTTCATTTGACACACACAATACCTTGTTAGAAATATCTATCCAAGGACTACACCTTTCAAGTGGCCCCCATCAATTACTAGACACTATTGGTCCCATTTTTCCCAAAAAACATCGTTTAGGGCCTCAAAACGGCTCCAAAAGTTCAGGACCGGAAAAAATGCCAAAAATAGTATATTGTCCTATAACTAAGGAAACTAAAAAACTGAAAGAGACAATGGTGGGGGTCCAAGTGAAATAGACAGGTGACCACCCACATCTGCCTGTATCATTCCTCCCCCCTTAGGAAGTAATGGTCCCCATTTCGTTGAGTTCCTCCATGAGATGACGAAACTTGTGTTGAACTTGGTCCCTAGTGAGGCACTTGCCCTAGTGAAGGAGTTGGCCTACTTTGATAGCTCGATATAGTTTGATCCTTTGCTTTTGGTTGTTCTTGATCTCTGTATCCATGATCTGATCAATTTTGTTTTGTTCCATGCAATCTATATTAATTATGTAGGTGTGAGTTGTTCTTCCTTGTCTGATGTGTCCAGCAATTGTGGGAAGTATGGTCGAAGGCAGTCCACATTGAACGCTAGGTACAAGCCAAGAAATGGGGAATGTTGTGCTCAAAAGAATTATCTCCCACAACCTTGGTAATGGTGTAAGGAACATATCAAAGTGGTCTAAACTTCTGATGGGCTCCGGTAAGGCATTCTTTCTACAAATGCAACCAAACTTTGTCGCCCACCTTAAACCTATGTGGTACACGATGCTAATCATGTAGCTACTTGTACTTAACATTTTCCACAATGGAGCCACGATATATCATCCCATTCAGATCGAACGAATGCTTGACCTGACAGTGCAATAGTACCCCTGTGGGTGAGGAGAAGATGTCCCTATATTCTTTCATGACTATATCCACCTGCTTTTATTATGTGGAGAATCCCTTCCCCGAGGCCATGGATGTGGCTATGATATTCCCCTTACTTCGAGAGCGAGCCAGAAAGAAAATTATTTTCCTAGTCTCAGAGATGATCTTACTGCATTGCTTAGCAAAGATCAAAGAGGTGGTGGTAGGTGGGGCTACCTCTGGTATCCTGTATAACATATTACCCAAAGAAATAATAATAGAGCGAGGTCTAGACTCATATACAACATGTTGCTTCCATAAGTATGGTTGTCCTAATAATACATCAAAAAGATTAAGAGGAGCAAAATTACATAATACCTCATCTGTGAAGGGGTTGATGTTGTAGGGAAGTCATCGCTGCTGGCTGACTTGGAGATCTCGTCCTTGGTGAAGCCACCCAATGTTGTATGGCTGTGGGTGTGGTGTGGTCAGTAGGCCCAACCGCTTCATGACCTCTACTGAAATGAGGTTCTTTTAGCTTCTTTTGTCGACATTGAACTACAACAGCAAGCCCTTCACCCACATTTGTGAGTGGGAAAGACGCTCGCCCTCCTCTAGAGCTTCGAGCTCATTCTCCTGGATCTTTTTGGTGGCAACAGTGTCCTCAGATCCGCATTAATAATCTCCTTCCATTTTTAATTCCTCTTGTTGGGTTTTGACTCAGAGTTGAAGCATGCAACTAATTCTGAAGCCTTCAACTCGGCCACCAATGAATTCTTGGCTCGAAACTCACTTGTGTTGCCAGTGGGGCTCTTATGGAACTCAAGCCACTTTCCTGATTCCTTCTTTAACTTCCTGGTGATGTTCTTTCCATATGGCTTCGAAAATTTGTCTTAGGGCATCCCGCCTTGGCTTTGCCCTTTATTCTCTAGTTTGGGAGCACCTTTCCCTTGCTTCGGATTCGCAGTCCAAAGTCTCATTTCTTTTGTTTAAACTTATGCTCAATATTGATAGCATATCAGTTCATTGTGCCAAGCGAGAAGATTTCTGAGAACTCCATCTCATCCTAGATGTACCTATGTAGCTAGATATGGTACTTGGGTACCAAAGGTTTCTCAAAATCCTTGATACCCAACTCCGTGCGAAGGGTATGAAAAATATTGGTAAACTTCGGCATGTCTTGATCCCTTCCATACCGCAACATGTTCCACTTTATGTATATATCCTCATAGATCTCGGTCGGGTAGTATTACTCCTTGATGGCATCCCAGAATGAATTCCAAGTGGGTGTGGCTAAAAATAGTGAGGGTTCCCTCTCGTCCTTCTGCTCATAGTAGATTTCCCACCAGTCCTTGACGTGGGGGGCGGCTTTGAGAAGTGAAAAATTAATCTTTTCCCAGCTAGAAAAATAATCAACAAAAAAATATCCTTCTGGCAGATTCAACCATTTATCTATGGCTTCCAAATCAATTCGACCTTCAAATATGGGAATTTCAAAGTTAACTTGTACCTTAAAGTGTTTGGCACTTCCAGAGTAGCTGTTGGAAGTAGATGCATCGCCCCTAGGTAGTTTCAGAAGGATCTATTCAAATTTGTCCATCATCACGTTCCTTTGTCGCTTGAGGGATTTTTCAAGCAATATTTTGATAGGATCTCCTTCCCCCTCATCTTTCTTTTCTTTCGCAACGGGAGTTCATCGGGATTTGCAAGGTTGTTCTTGCAAAGGTTCGACCAGTGAAAGCCCTAACTCCTTATATCCCGACCTCGTTGGGGACATAAAAATAAAAATAAAAATAAAAAGAGAAAGAGAAGACTTCTCTAATATCACTAATCCGAATTTAAATAGGAATGCAACAGATTATAGAATTAACCATACACACATAGATGTAGCAGAATTAAAACTTCATTTCATTAATATCAAAGAATTGAAATATGCTTACATAGAGAATGGAAATACTAGCTCAGGCGATGGTAGCTTATCTCTGAGAAGATATGTGGCAGCTACATGGCTCTGAACTTTATTACAATGAGGCTCGAAGGCCTATTTATTATTGAGAAATAATGGAAAACCGTAAACATCCAAAAACCTAACCCTAGGAGATGAAGCGCCAAAACTATGGGACCCATTTGGGTAAATTGGTACATCAACTTCCCGGGGTCGTAACTTTTGCATGCGATATTCATTTGACGCACACAATACCTCATTAGAAAGATATATATGAGGACTACAAATAGTAAATTGTGCTATAATTATAGAAACTAAAAATCTAAAAGAGATAGTGGTGGGGATCCAATTGGAATAGAAAGGTGGTCACCCAAATCCACCTGGACCATTACTCCCCCCTTAGGAAGCAATGGTCCCCATTGTGTTGAGTTCCTCCATGATATGAGGAAACTTCTACTAAACTTGGTCTCTAGTGAGCGACTTGCCCTGATGAAGGACACGGCCTCCTTTAAGAACTCGATATAGTTGGATCCTTTTCTATCAGGTGTTCTTGATCTGTGTATCCATGATCCGATCAGTTGTGGCTTTTTCCATGCAGTCTAGATTTAATTTTATTGGTGTGAGTTGTTCTTCCATGTCTGATGTTTCTAGAAATCGTGGGAAGTATGGTCAAAGGCGGTCCACAATGAACACTGGGTGCATGCCAAGGAATGTCTTTCATAGCCTTAGTAATGGTGTAAGGACCATATCAGAGTGGTCTAAGCTTCTGATGGGCTCTGATAAGGTGTTCTTCCTACAAATTCAACCAAACTTTGTTGCGCACCTAAAACTTGTGTGGCACCCGCTATTGATCATGTCATGGCTTGTACTTGGAATTTTCCACAATCTAGCTACGATATATCAGCCCGTTGTGTAGAGGTGATCCGGTATTCAAATCAAATGAACTCTTGACCTCACAGTGCAATGATACCCTTGTAGGAGAGGAGAATATGTCCCTGCATTCTTTCATGACCGTATCCACTTGCTTCTGCTCCATGGAGGAAACCTTCCCAAGGGCCATGGATGTGGCTATAATATTCCCCTTACTTTGAGAATGAACCATAAAGGAAATAAATTTCCTAATCTAGGAGATGATCTTACTGCATTTCTTAGCAGATATCAAAGAGGTGGCGGTAGGTGGGGCTACCTCCGATATCCTATATAATGTATTACCCAAAGAAATAATAACAGAGCAAAGTCTAAACTCATATACAACATGTCGCTTCCATAAGTAAGGTTGTCCTAATAATACATTACAAACGTCAAGAGGAGTAACATCACACAATACCTCATATTTGAAAGGCTTGATGTTGTAAGGAAGTCAACATTGGTGGCTGACTCAGAGATCTCTTCCTTGGTGAAGCCACCCGATGTTGTATGGTTGTAGGTGTGGTGTGGTCGCTAGGACCAACTACTTCATGAACTCTCTTGAAATGATGTTCTTTTGGCTCCCGTTGTCAACAATGAACTGCAGGGGTGAGCCCTTCACCCACATTTGTGAGTGGAAAAGATGTGCCCCCTCCTCTAGATCTTCGGGCTCATTCTTCTAGATCTTGGTAGTGGAAATAGTGGCGCTCGGCTCCACATTAATAATATCCTTCCCTTTATCATTGCTCTTGCTGGGATATGACTCAAAGTAGGAGCATGCATTTGATTCTGAAGCCTTCAACTCGGCCACCAATGACTGCTTAGCCCAACACTCACTTGTGTTGTGAGTGGGGCTCTTATGGAACTCACACCACTTTCTTATGTCCTTCTTTGACTTCATGGTGTTATTCTTTTCTTGCAGCTTTGACGAGTTGTCTTGGGTCACCCCGCCTTGGCTTTGTCATTTGTTCTCTTGTTTGGGGGCACCTTTCCCTTACTTCATATTCGCAAATCCAAAGTCTCGTTTCTTTTGTTTAAACTCCTTCTGGATTTGGACAGTATATCGATACAATGTGTCGAGCGAGAAGATGTCCAGGAACTCCATCTCATCCTGGATGTACCTATGTAGGCAGTCACGGTACGTGAGTAAAAAATGTTTCTTAGAATCCTTGATACCCAAGTTCATGTGAAGGGTATGAAAAATATTGGTAAACTCTGGCACATCTTGGTCCCTTCCCTACTGCAATGTGGTCCACTCTATATATTTATCATCATAGCTTCCGACAAGGTAGTATTTCTCCTTGATGGCATCCTAGAACGAATTCCAAGTGGGTGCGGTTGAAAAAAGTGAGGGTTCCCTCTCATCCTTATGCTCACAATATTTTTCCAACCAATCCTTCACATGGGGGGCAACTTTGAGAAGTGAAAATGTACTCTTTTCCCAATTGGAAAAATCATGAACACAAAAATATCCTTCTAGCTGATTCAATCATTTATCTACAACACCCTCATCTATTTGACCTTCAAATATGGGAATGTCAAAGTTAACTTGTACCTTAAAGGGTGTGGCTCTTCTAGAGTAGCTATTGGAAGTAGATGTGTCGCCCCTAGGTAGCAACAAAAGAATCTGGGTAAAGTTGTCCATCATTACACTCCTTTTTCGCTTGAGGGCTTCTTCAAGCAATATTTTGATAGGATCTCTTGCCTCCTCACCTTTCTTTTCTTCCGCCATGAGAGGCAGTTGGGATTTGCGATGCTGGTCTTGCAAAGGTTTGACTAGTTCAAGCCCTAATTCCTTATATCCTGACCTCATTGGTCACTTGCAAAGAAAAACAGAGAAAGAGCAGATCACTCTGATACCACTGATCCGAATTTAAACAAAAATGCAACAAATTAAAGATATAACCATACACATAGAGATGCAACAAAATTAAAACTTCATTTCATTAATATCAAAGAATTGAAATATGCTTACATAGAGAATGGAAATACTAGCTCAAGTGATGGTAGCTTATCTCTAAGAAGAGATGTGGTGGCTACATGCCTCTAAATTGTGTTACAATGAGGGTTAAAGGCCTAATTATTATTAAGAAACAATGGAAAACCCTAAACATCCAAAAACCTAACCCTAGGAGATAAAGCGCCAAAACTATGGGCCTCGTTTGGGTAAATTGGTATATCAACTTCCCAGGGTCCTAACTTTGGCATACGATCTTCATTTGACATGCAAAATACATTGTTAGAAAGACCTATTCGAGAACTAAAACATTTGAGTGGCTATTTTGAAAACATGTTGGCCCTAGTTTTCCCAAAAAACATCGTTTAGGGCCTCAAAATGGCTCTGGAAGTTCAGGACCCGAAAAACTGCTAAAAACAGTAAATTGTGCTATAATTAAGGAAACTGAAAAACTGAAAGAGACGGTGGTGGGGAACCAAGTGGAATAGACAGGTGGCCACCCACATCCACTTGGATCATTCCTCACCCCTTAGGAACCAATGGTCTCCATTGTGTTGAGTTCCTCCATGAGATGAGAAAACTTCTACTAAACTTGGTCCCTGGTGAGCCACTTGCCCTGTAGAAGGATTTTACCTGCTTTGACAACTCGATATAGTTGTATCCTTTGTTGTCGGGTGTTCTTGATCTAAGTATCCATGATCTGATCTGTTGTGGCCTATTCCATGCAGTCTAGATTTAATTCTGTAGGTGTGAGTTGTTTTGCCAGTTCTGATGTGTCCAATGATGGTGGGAAGTATGGTATAAGGTGGTCCACATTGAATACTAGGTGCAGACCAAGGAATGGGGGAATGTTGCAGTCCAAATAATTATCTTCTAAAACCTTGGTAATGGTGTATGGACCATATCAGACTATTTTGAGCTTCTGATGGGCTTCGATAAGACATTCTTTTTAGAATACAACCAAACTTTGTCGCCCACCTGAAATTTGTCTAACCCCCAATGCTAATCATGTCACTGCTTGTACTTGGAATTTTCCAAAATGGAGCGACAATATATCAGCCCTTTGGGTAGAGGTTCTCCAAGAGTAGACCAAACGAATGCTTGACCTGAGAGTGCAATGGTACCCCTGTGGGTGAGGAGAAGATGTCCCTGTATTCTTTTGTGACTATATCCACTTGCTTCTATTGCGTCGAGAAACCCTTCACGAGGGCCATGGATGTGGCTACAATCTTCCCCTTACTTTTAGGTCGAACCAGAAAGAAAATAAATTTCTTAGTATGGGGGATGATTTTACTACATTACTTAGCAGATATCAAAGAGGTGGCAGTCGGTGGGGCTACCTCTAGTATCCTGTATAATGTATTACCCAAAGAAATAATAACATTGCGAGGTCTAGACTCATATATAGCATTTCGCTTCCAAAATTATGGTTCTCCTAATAATACATCACCAACATCAAGAGGAGAAACATCACACAATACCTCATTTGTGAAGGGCTTGATGTTGTAGGGAAGTCAGCACTACAAGTTGACTAGGAGATCTCGTCCTTGGTGAAGCCACCCAATGTTGTACAGCTATGGGTGTGGTGTGGAAGGTAGGCCCAACCACTTCACGGCCTCTTCTGAAATCGGGTTCTTTTGGCTTCCGTTGTTGATAATGAATTGCAGCGGCGAGCCCTTCACCCACATTTGTGAGTGGAAAAGATGCTCCCTGGCTCATTCTTCTGGATCTTAGTAGTGGCAACAGTGGTGCTCGACTTTGAATTAATAATCTCCTTCCATTTTTCATTCCTCTTGTTGTGTTTTGACTCAGAGTCAGATCATGCATCTGATTCTGAAGCCTTCAACTCAGCCACCAATGACTACTTGGCCCGACACTCGTGTTGTGAGTGGGGCTCTTATGGAACTCACACCAATTTCTTATGTCCTTTGACTTCATGGTGATGTTCTTTTCTTGCGGCTTCAGTGGGTTGTCTTGGATCACCCCTCCTTGGATTTGTCCTTTGTTCTCTGGTTTGGAGGCACCTTTCCCTTGCTTCAGATTCACAGATCCAAAGTCTCACTTCTTTTGTTTAAACTTTTTCTCGATCTTAACAACATATCAATACGTTGTGTTGAGCAAGGAGATGTCTAGGAACCCCATCTCATCTTGGATGTACCTATGTAGATAGCCACAGTGCTTGAGTACAAAATGTTTCTCAAAATACTTGATACAGAATGTCATGTGAAGGATATGAAAAATATCGGTAAACTCCTACATGTCTTGGTCCCTTCCCTACCACAGTGTGGTCCACTTTATGTATTGATCCTCATAGATCCCGACAGGGTAGTACTGCTCCTTGATGGCATCCTGAAATGAATTCCAAGTGGGTGCGACTGAAAATAGTGAGGGTTCCCTCTCATCCTTCCACTCACAGTAGGTTTCCCACCATTCCTTGACGTGGGGGCGACTTTGAGAAGTGCAAACACAATCTTTTCTTGGTTGGAAAAATCATGAATAAAAAACTATCTTTCTAGCTGATTCAACCATTTATCTATATTCTCCACGTCTATTTGACCTTCAAATATGGGAATTGAAAAGTTAACGTGAACCTTAAAGGCTGTGGTGCTTCTAGAGTAGCTACTGAAAGTAGATGCGTCGCCCCTAGGTAGATGTGGAAGGATATGGGTAACGTTGTCCATCATCACGTTCCTTTATTGATTGAGGGATTATTTGAGCAAGATTTTGATAGGATCTCCTGCCCCCTCATCTTTATTTTCTTCTACCATGGGAGGTCATTAGGATTTGCGAGGTTGGTCTTGCAAAGGTTTGACTAATTCAAGTTGTAACTCCTTATTTCCCAATCTCGTTGGAAACATGCAAGGAAAAACAGAGAAAGATTAGACCACTCTAATACCATTGATATGAATTTAAATAGGAACACAACAAATTACAGATATAACCATACACACAGAGATGCATAAGAATTAAAACTTCATTTCATTAATATCAAAGAACTGAAATATGCTTACATACAGAATGGAAATACTAGCTCGGGCGATGGTAGCTTATCCCTAAGAAGAGATGTGGCAACTACATGCCTCTGAGTTGTGTTACAATGAGGCTCAAAATCCTATTTATTATTTAGTAACAATGGAAAAACCTAAACATCCAAAAACCTAACCCTAGGCGATGAAGCACCAAAATTATGGCCCCCGTTTGGGTAAATTAGTGCATCCACTTCCCGAGGTCGTAACTTTGGCATATGATCTCTGCTTGACATGTACAATACCTCATTAGAAAGCTCTATCTCAGGACTAAACCTTTTGAATGTATATATTTTCTAGTCACCCATGTTGGCCCCTGTTTTCCCAAAATAAATGTCATTTAGGGCCTCAAAACAGCTTTAGAAGTTTAGGACCCAAAAAACTGCCAAAAATAGTGAATTGTGCTATAATGAAGGAAACTGGAATATTGAAAGAGACAGTGTTGGGGATCCAAGTGGAATAGATAGGTGGCCACCCACATCCACCTGGATCATTCCTCCCCCTCAGGAAGCAATGGTCCCCATTGCATTGAGTTCTTCCATGAGATGAGGAAACTTCTACTGAACTTGGTCCCTGGTGAGCCACTTACCTTGAAGAAGGAGTTGGTCTGTTTTGAAAAATCGATATAGTTGGATCCTTCATTGTCAGGTGTTCTTGATATATTTATCTATGATCCAATTAGTTGTGGCTTGTTCCATGCAGTCAAGATTTAATTCTGTAGGTTTGGGTTTTTTTGCCATGTCTGGTGTGTCCAACAATGGTGGGCACTATGCTCAAAGGTGGTCCACATTGAACACTGGTTGCAGGCCAAGAAATTGGGGAATGTTGTGCTCAAAATCATTGTCTGCCACAACCTTGGTAATGGTGGAAGGACCATATCAGCATGGTTTGAGCTTTCGATGGGCTCTGATAAGGCCTTCTTTCTGCAAATGCAACCAAACTTTGTCGCCTACTTAAAACTTGTGTGGCACCTAATGTTGATCATGTCACTGCTTGTACTTGGAATTTTCCACAATGGAGTGGTGATAGATAGGCCCGTTGGGTAGAGGTGCTCCGAGAAACAAATCGAATGAATGTGTGACCTAACATTGCAACGGTACCCCTGTGGGTGAGGAGAAGATGTCCCTGTATTCTTTCATGACTGTATCCACCTACTTATGCTACATGGAGGAACCCTTCCCAATGGCCATGGATGTGGTTATCATCTCCCCCTTACTTTGAGAGACAACTAGAAAGAAAATAAATTTCCTAGTCTGGGAGATTATCGTACTGCATTTCTTAGTAGATATCAAAGAGGTGGTGGTAGGTGGGGCTACCTATGGTATCCTGTATAATGTAATACCCAAAGAAATAATAATAGAGCGAGGTCTAGACTCATATACCACATGTCGCTTCCATAAGTATGGTTTTCCTAATAATACATCACAAACGTCAAGAGGAGCAACATCACACAATACCTCACCTGTAAAGGGCTTGATGCTATAGGGAAGTCAACATGGTTGACTCACTCGGAGATCTCATCCTTGGTGAAGCCACCTAATGTTGTACGGTTGCAGGTGTGGTGTGGTCAGTAGACCCAACTTCTTAGATTCAGAGCATGCATCTGACTCTGAAGCCTCCATCTCGACTACAAGCAACTTCTTGACCCGACACTCACCTGTTTTGTGAGTGGGACTCTTGTGGAACTCACACCACTCTCCTATGTCCTTCTTTGACTTCACAGTGTTGTTCTTATATTTCGGCTTCAACAAGTTGTCTTGGATCACCTTGTGGTGCAGGTAAATTCTCAGTGCATACACAAACAATTCCTCTAGCCCGAGAGAATGGTATAGCCACAAATAAACAATCCATAGAAAATCTCCTTAAGCTAGAATCAATTAAGAAGGCCTACCTCTTAGAATATTATTCCACTTAGTGATGATCCTGCCTCCTCACTCCAGCTATCTTCTGTTTCCATCCTTCGAATACCTAAAATAAGAAAACAAACAACAACAACAAACATGATAGCATACAATATTGTATTCAACCTACTTAATAGGTCAAGGAACATTAAGCCATAAATATGTAAAATAACACTTCATGTAGGAAATCAATCAATAGTTGTATTCATATAAATCAAAAAGAGATTACAATCGATGCCTTGACATTGCTGGTCTCCTCTGACATATCTAGGTTCACACACTTCTGCTAGCACTTCATGGATAGCCCCAATAATGGAAGTTTTAAGGCCTCTTCCCTCTAGTCTCAAACCAAACCAAACCACACTATTCTCCCTCAAACATACACTAGAAAGATACAAGCTATAAATGTCTTGTTAATCATTCAAACTCACTCCAAAACTAGTTTAGCTTGGGATAAGAGAGGTTTATACATATTGGATGGATGGGAGATGGTTCCTCTCATCATGGGAGAAGGTATTATCTCTTGATTTTGTTCCATCCTAATAGGGTAAAGGAGCCTAAACTGACTTCCTACACTCCATCTAGCCCAATGATCTACCAGACTTCTGTTACGAAGCTTCCAGAGCTAGAAGTTTGTGGTGTAGGTAAATTCTTAGTGTGAACACAAACAATTCCTCTAGCTCGAGAGAGAAGGTCCAACCACAAAAAAGAAATCTATGGAAAATATCCTTAAGCAGGAATCAATTAAGAGGGCCTACCTCTTATAATTCTATATTGCTTGGTGATGATCCTACCTCCTCACTCCAGCTATCTTCTGTTTCCTTCCTTCGAATACCTGAAACAAGCAAACAAATAACAACAACAAACGTGATATCATACAATATTGTATTCGACCTACTTAATAGGTCAAGGAAAATTAATCCATAAAGATGTAAAATAGCACTTCATGTAGGAAATTAACCAATAGTTGTATTCATATAAATCAGAAAGAGATTACAACCAATGCCTTTACGTTGTTGGTCTCCTCTGACGTATCTGGGTTCCCACACTTCTGTTAGCACTTCATGGATAGCTGCAACAATGGAATTTTTAAGGCCTATTCCCTCTAGTATCAAACAAAACCAAATCACACTATTCTACCTCAAAAATACATTAGAAAGCTACAAACTATAGATGCCTTTCTGATCATTCAAATTCACTCCAAAACTACAAGCTATAGATGTCTTGTGGATCATTCAAACTCTCTCCAAAACTACAAGCTATAGATGTATTTCCCGGGGGGAAAGTCTAAATGTTCCTATGATGTATAGTGTAACCAATGTGAGTACCTTACAAGCTCACATGGTTGGAGTGAACCAGCCCTCTTTGGATGCCATTCTAAACCCTATTGGTCCTGTTAGATCGAGCAATGTCCAGTACCAACAACCGAACCTTGTTGGTCCGTCTGGGTCAAGTAACATCTAGTACCAGCAACCTAATATGGCTCAAGTTTAGTACCAACCTCCTTACGTTCCATATGGTTCACAAGCAATGGTTAATCCACCCTACATCCCTCAGCCTGCACCTTATGTACAGCCTAGTCCATCTGTCGTTCCTGGTGGGTATGGCCAGATACAGTTCGGGAACTTTCAAGGTGTTACTCCTAGAACTGTTCAAGTGCCTTTGCAGTAGCAAGGAAAACTCTTGCAGCAACAAGGAAAACCTTCATTGCAGTAAGGGCCATCCATGAAATCACATAATGTGAATAAAGGAATTGATGTCTAACACCCATGAAATCACCCGATGAAAAGCCAATGATGTGAGCTTGTCATCGAGTGCGAAGAACTTGCCATTAGGGCATGCAAGCTCTAAGGTACTGGAAGGGAGTCTTTTGGCCAGCTTCCTAGATAATGAGTTGAAGTCGATAGGAAGTGACCATATCAAAGGAGGGCCATGATGTATCCCACATCATCGACACGAGACAAAGGGATGCAAATGATTTTAGATGATACAGAGAATCAGGAGTAAGTGTAACTGCAGAAGGACTAACCCTTGAACATATCAGCGACACGACTCCAGAGTTTGGAAGCTTTTGGATCCATAGGATTGGTGGTCATGATGACGTGGCAGAGATCAAACGGAAGGAAGAAATGAGCAGCCCAACCCAGGAACATCAATGACGAAAAGGAGGATATCCCAACCTGACACGAAGCAGAAAGTGTCATGTTCAAGAGTGAGCTGCCGACACGACTAGTAGAATTTCCAATTCTCCCCCACCATTTCTGGCAGGTACCCCAATTATTTTTTATTGTAAGCTTGAAAGGGATAGCATGTGCTTGTACTGTAAGTTCATCCTTCGGACAAATCCAACCTAGTAAGTTTAATGAGCCCTAGGAAGGAGAAGCTCACGTTCGTCATTGCAACGAATCCAATGTCATTTAATGTTTTAACGAGCCCGAAAAAGGGGTAACTCAGTATCTTTTTCATGTTTAGAGAGTTTGAAAAAGACATGGAAAAGAAAAATCCACATGGTCCCTTTTCATATATTTGTGTCTCTCGAGCCTGAAAAGGTAGAAAACGATACTTGAGAGAACCGATGACCATTTTAGTTAAGGAGTACCTTTTTTGTAAATAGTTTATCCCAGCCTGAAAACGGGGTAAACATATACTGGGTAAACTACGTTTTGTAGCCTTTAGCAAGATCAAAACGACAAGAGCTCGGCAATATTTTCGTGTTTAAAGAGTCAGAAAAGAGATTGAAAGTAGACCCCCCATTTTTATTCTCTTTTACAAGTCAAAAATTGAAAAATACTCGACGATATTTTCATTTGAGTTTTACGAGTCAAGAGAAGAGCTGAAACGTGACTTCAATACCATCATCGATAATCCATCACATGTTTTTGTACAAAAGGTAAATGAATTATCCAGTTTATGAGGCAAAATAGGTCAAAAATACTTCAAAAACCCCAATATTTCATGAGAAAATGAATAAAAGGAGGAAAAAGTAATTTCTTTTACCATTTACCATTTTACCTTTGTGTGAAGAGCTTTTTACCCACTTGTTCCCTAGTTTTTCTGTAGCAAATTGTGGGAGACCTGGGAGACCATTCATTGAGCCATCAGTTGTAGGTAAGAGCCAAGACCTTAAGCTCCATTTTCATACTCATTTTACCTATTGTTAACCATTTTTTGGATTTTTTGAGGAGGTTTTGTCAAAAAAAATTCGCCCTCGGTCGGCGTGATTTCCAAGCACGGTATTTCACCGGGGGGCTATGAAGACTGTCAAGTGCACCATCGGTGCTATTTTTTTTAAAACAGTCCCGCCAGCACTGTGAAATTTTTTTTCCAAGTCTTTTTCCTAATTTGTCTAATTAAATCCAAATTTTTCTAGCCAAAGATGTTTATTGACTTGATTATATGATTTTTGCAAGGAAAAAATCGTGAAAAATGGTGGATTGGAAGGAAAACGAGCATGAGGATATTAACACTCGAGCAATGGCTGACCCAAATTTCTTGAATGCTTTGAGGAAATGTGGCCTCCTCAAATTATTCTTTACACTAGGTCTACCGGCTCAACCTAAATTTCTATTGTATTTGATTAGTCTCTGGGACGTGAATTGGGAAGTTTTCATGATCCGTGACCAAGAACTAGAGTTGGAAACTTCAAACATTTATTTCATCACAGGACTGTCCTGAAGAGGGGAACCGATCAATCTATATGGGTCAAGGCATATTGGGGAAAGTGTGACCATGCTACTTGCAGAACGCTACCTAGAAGCACTCAAATCAAAATATGGAAAGATCAAGATTATGATTGTTTGGGATCTTGTGCTAAGAGTGTTACTGCGGACCATCAAGCATGAGACCAACAAGTCAAATTTTCAGTATGCTATTGACTGTACGGCGCCTACTATATTCAACTGGGCAGAAGCTATGAAGGTCAACATGAAGCGACAGCTGATTGCAGTGGAGGATTGGCCTTACAGCGATGCCAACTTCCACGGTGATTTGATATGCCACTCCCAGAGCAGGAGGATTATGATGATGGAGGTAGAAACTAATTTTTTTAATTTTGACGCCTTTTATTGTTTTTGAGATATATGTGTTCATGGCATTTCATTTTTATGAATGCAGATGTTGGACCAAAGCATACTGCTAGAATGTCCCTGATCGCCAGGCGCATTGATCGGTAGTTCAAGGTTGCTCCTTATCAGGAAGGAAGCAACAATGAGGAGGAGATCACGCGGAACCTCGAGGGATTGACCCATGGTATCCCAATGTATGCCCAGATGGATGATGTCCCACACTAGTATCAGAGGCATATAGTGGGGGTATTAGATCAGATCCGCTGACTACTGACTCACGTAGTCCAAGAAGTTACATGCTACCATGAGCATCATGTTGTTCAGTGCATAGGTCTAGCATTCCACATTTTTTAGGCCTTTGAGCCACGAATGTATTTGAACACACATTTGTTTTGGGGGTTTTGATGTATGTAAACATTATAAATATATATATGCAATACTTCCTTGCTTACTATGATGCAAACTTTTCGTATTTTGAGTTTTTACATGTTTTGCAAATGTATATCCAACACATAATTAACTAATGCATCTGTTAATGTATTCATGTGTCTAGGAATATGATGATATGTAATGTAATCGAAATTTCTCTCCAGTAGACAAATACGTAGATACATTCTCAATATATGAGGGTTTCTGACGGAATATTGCCCATTGAGTTGAAGGACGAAAAGTTGTGAATTAAGGTTGACAACCAATTCCCGAATGTCAAGAGCGATAGCCTCTGACAACAATTTGATAACTGCGCTATACTCAATGATGTTATTAGTTGTTCGACCTAGAAAAATACCTTGAATATCAATCGACTCACCATGGGGTTCATAAATGGCCCATGTCGCAGATGATAGATTCCGGGTACTATGGCAAGCACCATCAACGAAACCAATGTGAGGAGACATCGACATCTGCAAAGAAGGCAGAAACATAATAAGCAAGAAATCTTCTTGCAAAACAACACACCAAACCACACTATACAAAAATGAATAACACACTATTGTACAAAAGTAGCCATGCAAGATGACCTAAGCATAGCACCTTTTGAGATAAAGCCCATTATAGGTCTTTTCTAAGGGATTTCCCTCATATTCAAGAAGCTCATAGGCCCAATTCTAGAAAACATATTTAACAATGTAGGGCACATGCCGCATGGGTTCAAACTTGCCTTCCCCCAGCTTATCATTAGCCTGATCATACAAAAGAACCAAATCGACCTCAGAAAAAGCTCGAGGAGAGACAGACTGATCAAAATGGGATTTGACCCGATTTTTCTGTGCTTTGATGACCAAAGTATCAAGACAATGAGTCTCATCCAGTATTTCTAGGTACAAGAGGCACTCTTCTTGAGCTGAGGTCTTGGGGAGAAGTTCGACAACCAACTTGAGAGAGAATTTTACACTCAATCGGTAAAGTTGTTTCCAAACCGTAGACTAGCTAGAATGGTGTGAATCCAGTTGCATCCTTAGTCGAGGTTTGGTAAGCCCATAGAGTTGAAAAGAGAATGAGATGCCAATTTGACTTTTGCATCCCAATGGTGCATTGAAGCATTGTAACCAAGACTTTATTCACAACTTCAACTTGGTCGTTGGCCTGAGGGTAATACAGGGTCAAGCCATCGTGGTGCAAGCCCAACGTAGAAGTCAGCTCAGCCATCATGTAATCCTGAAAATGGGAGCCATGGTCGATGACAATGGCCTGAGGCACTCCAAACCTGGAAATAACATTATCAAATAGAAATTGAGTCGTCATTTTACCATCCACAGAGTATGTAGGCATCGCTTCACCCCATTTTGTGAAATAGTCAACAACTATAATATATCCATGCCCCCTTGCCGAATGAGGGTTACAGGTCATATATTTGATGCCCCATTTGGCAAAAGGACCAACTGTAATAACGGGGTGTATGTGAGTGGGTGGGGCACACATCTTACGTTGATAAATTTGGCACTCATTACACTTTCTAACAATAAGGATGCAATCCTTGAAGATAGAGGGCAAAAAATAACCAACGTGAAGCTTTTTTTGAGTAGTAGCATATCCAAACAAGTGACCACCACATGTGCCAGAATGGCAGTCATTCAAGACTCTCTCAGCCTCCTCGAGAGTGAGACAGCAACAAAGAATTGAATCGACACCGATAAGATATAAAGTATCTCCAATGATATGGCAAGGTTGAGATTGATGTTGAATGTGTCGGTGATCATACTTGGTCAACGCAGACTGGAAGGTGGATTTCTATAGATATACAATGATATCACCATACTAGGGTCCGAGAGTGCTAATTAAGAAAAGGGTCTCGTCTGGGAGCTGCTCGTCAACACTAGCAAGAGGAGAAGCAAAGGGAAGGGATCAAATCAACTCAATGAAGGCTAGTGATTTCTTAGACTTGGCAATAGTGAAGACCAAATAGAATTCTTGGAGGATGAAAATCCACTTTGAATACTTTCCCCCCAGCAACTAACGAGTCAGGATATAGGTCATGGGGTTGCATTCCGAAATCACAGTGGTGGTGCGAAGTAGAATGTAATACCGAAAGCATTTAACAATCTATACAGTAGCCAAAGCTAACTTCTTGACATGATCATAATGCATTTCGATGTCGAGGAGGTTACGACTGAGGTAATATATAACATGTTCATTGCCTTCATCATTGTCCTATACCAGAACCATAGCGATGGTACTAGAGGCTGCAACTAGATAAAGGAAGTAATCGCGATGATAGTTCGGAGGATGCAACAAAGGAGAATTGATGAGGACAACCTTTAAGTCATCGAAATACTTTTGTGTAGCCTCATCCAAAAAAAACGGAGTTCCTTTCTTAAGCAATCGGGTGAATCCTGAAGCTAGCTCAGCATAGTTCGGTATAAAACGATGGAGGAAATTTTATTTTCCCTGCAGACTCTGCAGTTGATGCAATGAATATGGAGGGGGTAAGTTAACTATGGCCTCGACATTAAGAGGATCAAGATGAATGCCTTCTTTATAAATGATAAAACCAAGGATTCTATCAGATTCTAAACAGAAGACACATTTATTCAGATTCAACCAAATGTTGTAGTGTCTACAACGAAGAAAAAATTTATGTAGATGATCAAGTGATCATGGTGTTAGTGTAAGTATCTGCATACTTCCATCAGGGATCAAATTTTCTCTTTGCATTTTAATTTTAGGGGTCTCATACTAAAACTATTACATCATTTCATTAGGTCATGTCAAACTGATCCACTGATGGTTGTCTTCTCTTCAGAAAATCTAATTTCTCCCTCATCGAGTATACTTGTTGACCATTCTTCAGGTTGTTTTCAGTTATGGTTTCATGGTCAATTTGCAATCATGCTTTCATTAGGTCATAAGGCATGTTTCATTAGGTCTTAGGGTTTCATTTCCAAGTTCAAGAGCGTGATTTAAAAGTGTAAATAAAGGATAGCAAGGGTATGAGGATGATAAATAAGTCAAGTATGATGGCTAGTAAATCATAGCCACTATATAGTTATCTTTTAAACTAATGTAATGTTTACCTCAAAAACATGTTTTTGAGGTTAAAACAAAGTATTTTGAGTTAATTTGTATTTCTTATGTAATTTTAAGTCACTTTATGTAATAAATGATCCCAGCTGCACCAATGCATCTCTCTTTACTACAAGACAAAGAAACACTGCAAAAAATCAGTTCAGGTTAAGCATCATCCACATGAAAAGAAGCAAAGAAGGAAAGGCATTAAAAACAAAGATTTGAAAAAGGTCAAGAAACATAAGAAAGTGGGGTTTTCAAGTGAAAAATCAAAATATACTCCTATATAAGGTCTTAAATTTCATTTTCAAGTTCATCATTCTCATTTGGCAAAGAAGGAGTCAAAAAGTGAAGGAAAGAGGAGAGGTTGAGTAAGTTTCAGGCCAAGGAGAAGTGGCGTTGCACTTCTGGAAGTTGGCACTGCGCGTTTGGAGCAATGGTGAAGTGGAGTTGCACTTTTGCAGTCTGGCACTACGCGTTTCAGGCAAGAGATTTGGCGTTGCATGTACAGGGGGTGGCGCTATGCGTCTGGGCTCGGCACTACGTGTCTAAAGGTTTCAACAGTGCAAAATTACACTGTGTTGTGCATTGAGAGGTGGTGTTGAGCGTCTGTAGTTGGCGCTGTGCGTTGAGCAACAAAAACTAGGAAGCCTCCAAACTTCATAAAAACTTCCAAAGAACCCTCTCATTTCTCAAACAAGTAAGTGCACTTCCTCTACCTCATCATTCAAGTTTCAATCGAAGTATTTAAAGTTACATACCATGGAAAATGTGAAAGCCTATTTTCTCCCTCAATGACCTTCTAGAAACCCTAATCCTCTCTATTTCTCCCATCAAATATCACTAAAACCCTGAACCCCTTCCCTACATCACCCCATAACATTATATACCCCATCATCCTTCATCCCATCAGTTATATTTCAAAGAAAAAGGGGCCCAAACCCCTCTCCCTCACTTTCATAATTCATACCCTTCCCTTCATTTTCTAGCCTACCAAAATAGCTCACAAGGTCATCTCCCATTCCCTCACTCCTAAATCACTATTACTCATTCTCTTCATCCCTTTTCTAGGAGTTCACAGTCTCAAACTTTGAAAACATGCACCGAGAAGACAAATACTATGAGGAGGAGGAAAACACAGGTAGTGACAGTTAGACATATAGACCTCGACATCAGAGAAAACCACACAAGGGAGGCAAAATTATTAGGGAAAAGCCATCAAATGTTAGAGAATTGCAGGTCTCTCAGTTGGCTATCACTTGTTTCAGAAATCAAGGGTGCTATGAGTTCTGTGAGTAGGTAGAGAGAATTCAACACCACCTTGAGCTCACCAAACGTTTTGTAGCCCATCTTTAGGACAACAAGGTGACTCTTGCCAGGGTGACATTTACAGTTTCACCTTCCATTATTGTGGATGCAACTAGGATTCCGAATGAAGGGGAGAAGTGGTACAAGGAACAGGGCCTGGGTGAACACTATTATGAGCCTTACATCAAGCCCAGGTATAGAAATGAGGTGAAAAGAATTTTTCCTTTAAGATTCCTAGAGGATAAGTATGCCCCCATGATGAAAATCATCATGAAATATTTCACTTATGAGGGCATATTTTCCAGAATCTACACATATCACATTCGACTTCTCATGCATTTTACTAGGGTGAGGATGTTAAACCTCCCTTATTTCTTGTTCAATAATATTGAAAATATGGCTCATTTTGTGCAGAAAAATCCATACCCTCAGTAGATGAGTAGACTTTATCATTACTCCCTGATCAAGATGATTGTGCTTCATCATCTCGGCCTCCTCAACATCTCTTAGGAGACATTTATTGCTCATGACATCTTCAGGGGTCCTCAAATTCCTCCACCAGTGTCCCAAGAATGAGGAGGACCTTCTAACAGTGCTCAGGTGAAGACAAATGAGAAGGACAAAGAGAATAGAGCTACCGAGGTGCCTAAGACTTACATGACATATCAGAGGGGCACAAGGAGATTGTTTGCAGCTGATATGCAAGTGTTTTCTCCACAAGATGTGGAAAGGACCTTTCCTTCTTCATTAACCCATAGGCAAATGCTTGCTCCACAGGATGTGGAAGGGGCTTTGCCTTCTTCATCAACATAGTAGGTACAGGTGTAGAAGCTGCACAAAGGAAAATAAAAGATGCCAGAGGAAAGTTTTGATGATGTGGAGAAAGACAAAGATTTTGATTTAACAGAGCATGATGAGTCAGAGCAACATTATACTCATCATGGCGTGGAAATAATTGACTTAGAGGCTCAGGATGAAAAAACAATAAAGGACATCATCACATAGGAAAAGGAGGCTCAAGTCTAAGCGTTGATGGACAATTTGGAGAGGGGCAAGTATTTCATCACATATTTGGAACAAGAGAACAAGCAGTTGAGTGACAAGCAGGTCCTCATAGAGCTAGAATTTCTCAAGGTAAAACGACAAGGTGACAAGGAGGCACCAGTCACTTTGTCTCCTATTGAGAAGGAAATTGAGGATGATAGAGAGACTTGGCTTGAGAGAGTCAATTTTCACCTAGAGAAGCTGTTGTAGAAGGCCAATAGGGATAACGAGAAGATCAAGCACATGGCCTACCATTACAGGAACCAAAACAAAATTTGCAACATGAGGGTAAAAAAGATAAAAGCTAGGCTAAGGCGGGCTCTAAAGGGAAAAAAAGAGGAGGATAGGCTTAGGTTGGTTGCTGAAGAATCCTTGGCTCATAAAGATGCTTGATGGTGGTGCTGCTCACCAATTTTGGTCAAGTTTGGAGAAGATTTTGTTTTTTGCAAATTTTGGAAATTGCACACACAAGAAATCTGGCTCAGCGCATAGCACCACTGGCGCTGCGCTTTTCCTAGGGGCACCCAATGGATAAATGGCTTGCATTTTTGGATTCAGAGTGATGAGTACATGGACCCTAAGGATTTGCTAAGTTTTTGGGGTAGAACTAGTCCACCAAAAGGTCAAAAAACACTATGAAAATGACCTTTCTGCCACTTTTTTGACACACATAAGCAGTCTTGGGAGAATTAACTTTTGAGGGGTCAAATGAGATTAAAATGAAGAAATTCTAGGTGTTTTGGAACGTAGACATGATGACCTTTCTAATGAGCTATAATGAGCTCACTTTGGATCCCAGGAAGTCTTCCAAAAGGGACCTGAAAGTGGCGATGCATGTTTTGCCAGTGGCGCAGCGCATAGGGAAAATTTTGCACAGGATGGCTATTTTTCTATGTTTTGACTGTGTTCATGGATTTTCTCTCATGGAGAATGTTTTACTATTGTAAATGATGACTTCTCTTGTAAATATGATGGATAATTAGTAGTATAGGGTAGATTCATTAGATTAAAAGTCAATTTGAGCTCAAAAGAATCAGTTTTTCACTTTTAGAGGCAAGTTGTTAAGATGCCTATATTCATGTTTCTTCTTCAGTGTTGGTTAAATTAGATCCTCATATTAGGGATTCGACCCCTAAGGATGGGAGGAGGTTGAAACAAAGCCTATATCTTCTTTTTCTTTCTCAATGTAAAGGGTTGGACTCAGCTAGATGCTTATGCCTTGATTGTACATCATTTTGTAGCAGGGTAGCGGGAGATTAATAAAAATTGCAGATATTTCTTTGGGATTCATGTGGTATGGAGTTTAGTTCAGTTCTTTCTCTTGTAATCATATGTTAATATGTTTTTTGTACTTCATTAATAATTTCATAGCTTCTAAGTGAATTTTTTCAAGTTGATAGGCAGAATCCATAACATCACTTCTCTTCTTTGGGGAAATATTCACCATTATATGTTTTCTAAAGTTTAGGAAGGATCCATGGTAATCACATGTTCTTCCTAGCTTCTCACTAGCCTTTAAAAAATCTCACCCATCAAGCCCTAGAGTGATAAACCCCATGCCTACCTTGCACCATTGAACACCCTGCAATTTTGACCTAATTCCGTAGCCCTAACTATCCAGCTCCACCTGATCTAGCAAAACCCCTTCAAAATCAAATCAAACCTAGTGCTACTATACCTAGCCTAATATCCTTTTCCTGATATAGTCATGTTGGCTAATATCCTTACAGAGAGAGCCCTCTCTTGGCCTAGTAGGGCTAGCTACTTGGCTAAGCATTGTTTGTGGTTACCCTGGAATTGCCTTCCTTTAGCATGAGGTTCAATCCAGGTGATAACATAGTGGTGACCATACTGGGGATCGAAAGATTAATCACCTCAGTAAAATATTTCATTTGAATTCTTGAGCTTATGGATGATGAGTTTTAAAATTTACTAAGCTGAATTGGAAAGTTGTAAAGAAATATATAAATTTCAAAATTGAGCATACTGGCTTCGCGAAAATACACCAGATCCAATATAGATCTGAATCCTCCAACCATTGTCAGTGATCCTCAAAAAATTGGGTGGAAATCTAAGAAGTTCATAGAGAAACTCAGTGTAACGGAAGAACAATTAAGTGAAGTTTTCATTCCTCATGTTCATTCACTCCTGGAAAGGTTAGGCACTCTGAAAGATATTGAGTTCGATGTTCATTTTTAGCAAAGTCTATTTCGCAATAAATATTTGAGTTGGAATGATCAAATAGTTGTTGATTCCTTTATATCTCTTGAATACCCTGTTGAAGTGTTGTTTACACAAAGAAAACCAGGGTCACATCTTATTCATGATATCGATCAGTTGCAGAACCTTTCTTCTAATGTAGACACTTGGGTGAAAAATAGGCCATCTTTTAATTTTCAAAATAGTTCCTTTACATCTACTGAAACTCAAACAGTTCCTTACCCATTGCTTTCATCTTTACAGATAGTTCATATTACTCCAGCTGTAGTTAATTCCCCATTGAATACACCCATTGCTTTCATCTTTATAGATATTTCATATTACTCTAGCTATTGTTAATTCCCCGTTGAATATATTGAGTATCCCAATCCTTGCTTTAAATACACCTCCCCCACCTCGAGTTATGGCTACCTGGTATGCACCCCTTGTTTTACCTCAGAATATTGGTCCCATGCCCACTGATTATCAAACCAAAATACCTTTCTTTGGTGCCACTCAAACCATTACAACTCATCAACATGTAGATAAAATGAATTATTTCTTTGACCTCCATGAAGTAAATATTGAAGATGGATGATGAGATTGTTTGTACAAATCTTTGGAGGTGAAGTTCGAAAATGGTTCAGAGCTTTACCAGTAGCTTCTATCACTACTTTACCAATCCTCCATAGGCAGTTCCTAGATCGATTGGAGGTGAAGAAGAACCCACTTCAAATTTTGTTTGAGGATGAGAACATCAAAATAAATGTCGACGAGAGTGTGCAAGACTATTATGTGAGGTTTAATGTAGTATACAACATTATTCCTGCAAAAATTAAACCACCGGAGAGATTGGCTTTGCTCAAGTTTTTGGATGGTTTCAATGCTGATATGGCATATCAGTTGTGGGAATGTGATCCTACCACACTAGAAGACATGCAAAAGAATGTTGTGAGTGTAGAAGCAAACCTACTAGCCAAAAGAGCAAGAATGAGATCTGAGAAAAGAGTGACCATGAAAGAAGAAGCATCTACTTCAGATGTAAAGATGGATACATTGATTCAAACAGTGGAGAGGATTGTTGACCGGTTATCTATCACAGATAGACCTGAACCACCAATCCAGAATTCAAATTTTAGAGGATAGAAGTAGCCCCATTTCCGAATAAAGCAGAGAGAACAAAAAGCACCAGAGCAACCAGTGCAACAACAGGAGATCAGAACTCCCTTACAGCAGAATTATGTTCAAGGAATGGAAAAATAAGATGAGGAAGATCTGGTAATTAAAACAAATCACTTTTTCACTGCTAATGGTATGCCTATATTTCTAACCGAAGATGAAGAATACGCAAAGTTCTAGGCATTGAAAGGGATGCAGATTACATCTTAGCAAATGATGTAGTTTTGGAGGCTGAATCTGATGATTATCAGCATGGTTATATGATTGCTTTGATTGCACAACAGGGGTGGTACTCTTTAAGGAGAAGAGATGTACCAATCAATCCCATTCAAAAAAGAAAGGATGTGCAATCAAAGAATGATTCCTCAAACACTCAGAAGAAAGGGAAAGAGCTTGTTGATCTAAATCCCAGCAAGATACCATCAACAAGTATCACTACAAACAAGAAGAACAATAAAAAAAAAATATAGTGCAACAAAAGATAAAACAGATAAGGACATTGGTGTCAAAGAGGTAGAAAATGTTTCATCCTTTAATTTAGAAAGTGAAATTGCTAAAATTAAAAGTGTCCATTCCTTTGACTGAACTTGTTAAGAATAGAAATTATAAACACCATGTATCTAAAATATTGCAAATAGATCCTTTGTCAGACATGGTGAATGTCAAGGATGATCATCCTGAACTCATTTTTGGTCCAGCCATAGAATTTCAACCTGCAAATAGCGAAGTCCCTCCCTTTTATCTAAGTCCTAGATTGCATGAGTATATTCTCCATAATTTTATGTTAGATTCTGGAGCTTCCCACAATTTGATGCGCAAAGCCATTATGGAAAAGTTGAGCCTGGATATCACCCAGAAATATCACGATTTGTACTCATTCGACTCTAGTAGAGTTCGTTGCATTGGTCTCATCAAAGATTTGGTGGTTTCTTTAGATCAAATCCCAACGAAAAATGTTTTGATGGATGTGGTAGTTGCTGATATATCGCCACGATTTGGTATGATCTTATCTAGATCGTGGGGTGCTAAACTCAAAGGAACTTTACAACTTGAATTCTCTTATGCTACCATCCTTGTTTTTGGTCAATTGATAAAATTGTACTGGGAAAAGAAAATGAAGTATATGATCACTAGTAAAGAGAAGCTTGTGAATCATCCAATAAATGTTGTACATACTGATTTAGAGTCCTTTGTTTTGTACTCTGATAATGGATTGAATGATTTAGATATTTAGCTTGTACAAGTAGATGATGTACTAGAAATTTCTGAGAATTTTAGAGCAGTTCTTAATCAAGAAAAAGAAAAAATAAAAATTGCTTTTGAGCAGCCTACACAGCAGCAAAAGGTCAATGAAGAGCAGAAAAACGAAGTAATCAGCAAAGGTAAGGTTGAGAAAGAAAAAAAAGTTCCAGCATCTAAAAGATGAAGCCAGCCTTTGGAGCATGGACTTTGATGGCGTTGTGGGTAGAGACAGTGCTGGTATTAGAATTTGGATTCAAAGTCCTGCTTTATAGCCTGCCAAGGTCCCAAGTAATATTAGAGTATGTTCCTACAAGTTAGCTTTTGATTGCTCTAATAATGAAGTGGAGTATAACGCTTTGACTACAGGTCTTAAAATTTTGAAGAAACTAGACATGAAAAGGATTTCTGTTTATGGCGATTCAAAGCTAGTGATTAAACAAGTAAAAGGAGAATATCAAGCAAAACATCCGTGGATGAGAGCCTACAAAAATGCAGTTCTGGATATTTTGAGGATTTTTCTGGAATATACCTTGATAGCAGTACAATAGACTCAAAACATCGTTGCAGATTCATTAGCCACTATAACTAGCAATTTGAATATTCCAATGAATTCTAGCAACAAATTTGAGATTCATGTCAAACATAGGTCTGTTGTTCCTGATTATTTGAGGTATTGGCAAGTTTTTGGGATGACAATGAAATTAACTCCTTTTTGCAGAATCAAGGAAAGTATAAGAATGATTTCATTGATGATGTTTGTGATTTCGATGAACAAGATATTGAGGTAAATCAGATGGAGGTTTTACATTTGAAGGATAATATTATTCCTAGAGGTCTCATACCTTTAGAGGAGCTTTTTGATCAGGATGATGTGGCAAGAAAACCAACCTTAGTTCCTACAGAAAAAGGAGTTGAATATGTAAATCTTGGAACAGCTGACCAGCCCAAGCTTGTAAAGTTATCAAAAATATTGTCTCTCGAAGTAAAGGCTAAGTATGTTAGACTACTTTCTGAATTTTCTGATGTTTTTGCATGTAATTATTTAGATTTAAAAGTGTATGACAAGAATATCATTCAACATACTATTCCTATCAAGCCAAATCAAAAACCTTTTAGAAAAAAGTTGAGAAGAATCAATCCAAAGCTGCTGCCATCCATCAAGAAAGAGGTAAATAGATTGTTTAAATCTGGCATCATTGTTCCAATTAGATTTTCTGATTGGATTTCAAATTTGGTCCTGGTACGAAAGAAGACCAGAGAAATAAGGTTGTGCATAGCTTTCTGGAACCTCAACAAAGTGTCCCCAGAGGATAATTACCCTCTTCCTAAGATGGACCATATTCTGCAAAGAGTAGTTGGAGCATCACGGATGTCACTACTAGATGGCTTCTCAGGCTATAATCAGATCTTGGTGCATGAAAGAGACCAAGAAAAACTGCCTTCACAACACCATGGGGAACTTTTCAGTATGCTAAAATGCCATTTGGGTTGAAGAATGCCGGAGCCACTTTTCAGCAGGCAATGGACATAACTTTTTCTAATGAGAAGGATGTTTTATTCATAGTATATTTAGATGATCTGACGGTATTTTCTGGTTCTAATGATGAGAATTTGCACCACTTAAGGATTGTCTTTTAGAAATGTAGGAAGTTCAGGATTTCTCAAAACCCGAAAAAGAGTCTTTTTTCCATGGACGAGGGTAAACTCCTTGGTCATATAATTTCTAAAGATGGTATTCGCATTGATCCTTCAAGGTTGGAGGAAATCCAGCATATACACTTTCCACGCAACAAAAAGGAGATTCAGGCTTTCAATGGTAAAATGAATTTCTTAAGCAGATTTATACCAAATTTGGTTGAGCATTTACATGAATTAACTAATATGTTGAAAAAGGATAGCACTGTGAAATGGACCGAGGATGCCATGAAATCGTTCAACTTGGTAAAGTTTTCTTTGACCACAACCCCAGTCTTGATCAGTCCTGATTATATTCATGATTTTATTATACTTTCATTTGCATCCAAGCACACCACGACTGCGGTGTTGATGCAAAAGAGGGATCAGGTGGAGCAACCCATTTCTTTTTTTAGTAGGACTATTCGAGATGCTACCTTGCATTACAATATCATTGAAAAACAAGTGTTGGCCCTCTTATAAAAGCATTGAAGGATTTTAGAGTATACATTGTGCATTCACATACTATAGCATATGTTCCTAATGTAGCTGTCAAGGATGTTCTCATGAAAACTGATCTGGAGGGGAGAATAGGTAAGTGAATAGCAGTAATGTTGGAGTATGATATTGAGATCAAGCCTACCAAACTGATTAAAGGACAAGGCTTGGAAAAACTTATGGCTGAATCAAATTTGCACGCTCTAGACATAAATCTCATTGCAGCAATGTCAGATGATGAAGATGATGGCTCACTCATTCAAGTATCAGAAATGTTTCTAAATCACCTTGGTATTCTGATATATTTTATGTTCTTCAACTTCTTTCGCCACCTCTTGGAATGTCAAGAAGTAAAGGTAGATCACTAAAACTAAAGTTTGCAAAATTCTCCATTTTAAATAGTGCTCTTTATTGGAAAGATCCGGGAGGAATTCTTCTTAATTGTTTGGTTGAAGATGAAGCTCAACATGTAATGAATGATTTTCATAGAGGTGATTGTGGTGGTCATTTGTTTTGGAAAACAATAGTTAACAAAGAATTGAGAGTACGATATTATTAGCCAACTTTGTTTTCAGATTTATATAAGACAGTTATGAGCTGCCATGAATGCCAAGTTTTTTAAGGAAAAGTAAAGTTGCTTCCTCTTCCTCTGAAGTCAGTTGAAATAAATGCACCTTTCCAACAGTGGGGACTTGATTTCATAGGAGAAATTCATCCTACATCATCAGCACAACACAGATGGATTTTGATAGCTACTGATTACTTCACCAAGTGGATTGAGGCCATTCTCACAAGGCAAGCCACATACACGATAATTATCCAATTTTTATAATCTAATATCTTGTCTCGTGTTGGTTGCCCTCACAAGATTATAACAGATAATGCAACAACATTTAAGTCCAAGAGGATGGTTGAGTTTTGCAACAAGTACAATATTACATTGGGTCATTCCATGACATACTATCTATAGGGCAATGGATTGGTTGAGTCATCAAATAAATCCTTGGTGAACATTATCAAGAAAATTTTGGAGGAAAACAAGAATAATTGGCATCGAAATCTTGTTAATGCCTTGTGGGCTGTTTATGGTACTGATACAGTATTTCCTACATCACTTGCAGTCCCAATCATGATATTATTACAGGAAGCTGGCAGCAAAGAGGATGATATTCAGTGTGGAATTAAGCAAATTATTCACCTTCAACAAACAAGGGAAGAGGTTTCCAAAAACACTTTCCAGTTGCAAGAGAAGATAAAGAAAATTTATGACCGCAAAACCAAAGAAAAAAAGTTTCAGGTGGAAGATGTAGTGCTGCAATGGGATGCACGGAATGAGGAAAAGGGAAAGCATGGTAAGTTTGACAATTTATGGAAAGGACCGTATAAAATCTCAACTTATCGAGGACAGAATGCATTTTTGTTAAAGGAAATGGATGGTCAGGAATGTTCAGGAGGGCCAATTAATAGTAGGCTCATGAAACACTACTACTTTTGAGGATGTTCCCTGAAGTTACTTCAACTTCATTGTATATACCAGTTTGCTTTTCCTTGCAAGGTTTCAAGTACATTGTCATCTGATCATGGGGCTCGAATTGAAGGCTATAAAGCTTGAATGATTTGTGTCAAGTTTGGTTGATTTCGTTTATAGTCAAGTTTAGAGTCGGTTGCGAGTAATTTTTCAGTTTGCATTGAGTCATTTTTCTTTAAAAAATTGTAAAAAAAAAACAAGGGGGTTTCCGTTGTTTCACTCTTCTGTTTATTTCACCGTATTTCCCAATGGTTGAGGCACTTGGTCTACAGTGTTCTTGACACCTCCAAGGAGCTTCCATCCCCAATAAGGCCAATGTTAGTGTAAGTGTCTGCATACTTCCATCAGGGATCAAATTTTCTCTTTGCATTTTCATTTTATGGGCCTCATACTAAAATTCTTACACAATTTCATTAGGTCATGTCAAACTGATCCACTGATGGTTGTCCTCTCTTCAAAAAATCTAATTTCTCCCTCATAGAGTATACTTGCTGACCTTTCTTCAGGTTGTTTTCAGTTATGGTTTCATGGTAAATTTGTAATCATGCTTTCATTAGGTCATAGGGCATGTTTCATTAGGTCTTAGGGTTTCATTTCCAAGGTCAAGAGCGTGATTTAAAAGTGTAAATAAAGGGAAAAAAGGGTATGAGGATGATAAATAAGTCAAGTATGATGGCTAGTAAATCATAGCCACTATATAATTATCTATTAAACTAATGTAATTTTCACCTCAAAAACATGTTTTTGAGGTTAAAACAGAGTATTTTGAGTTAATTTGTATTTCTTATGTAATTTTAAGTCACTTTATGTAATAAATGATCCTGGCTACACCAATGCATCTCTCCTTGCTACAAGACAAAGAAACACTGCAAAAAATCAGTTCAAGTTAAGCATCATCCACCTAAAAAGAAACAAAGAAGGAAAGGCATTAAAAACAAAGATTTGAAAAAGGTCAAGAAACATTAGAAAGTGGGTTTTTCAAGTGAAGAAGCAAAATATACTCCTATATAAGGTCTCACATTTCATTTTCAAGTTCATCATTCTCATTTGGCAAAGAAGGAGTCAAAAAGTGAAGGAAAGAGGAGAGGTTGAGTGAGTTTTTCACCAAGGAGAAGTGGCGTTGCACTTCTGGAAGTTGGCGCTATGCATTTGGACCAGTGGTGAAGTGGCATTGCGCTTCTGTAGCTTGGCGTTGTGCGTTTCAGGAAAGAGAGTTGGCGCTGTGCATACAGGGGGTGGCACTGCATGTCTAGACTCAGTGCTGCGCATCTGGAGGTTTCAGCAATGCAAAATTACACTACGCTGTGCATTGAGAGGTGGCACTGCACGTCTGTAGTTAGCATTGTGCGTTGAGAAGAAAAGACTAGAAAGTCTCCAAAATTTATAATAGCTTCCAAAGAACCCTCTCATCTCTCAAAAAAGTAAGTTCACTCCCTCTACCTCATCATTCAAGTTGAAATTGAAGTGTTTAAAGGAATTTACCATGGCAAATGTGAAACCCTATTTTCTCCCTCAATGACCTTCTAGAAACCCTAATCCTCTCTATTTCTCCCATCACCTATCACTAAAACCCTGAACCCCTTCCCTACATCACTCCATAACATTCTATACCCCATCATCCTTCATCCCATAAGTTATATTTCAAAGAAAAAAGGGCCCAAACCCCTCTCCCTCACTTTCATAATTCATACCCTTCCCTTCATTTTCTAGCCTACCAAAATACCTCACAAGGTCATCTCCCATTCCATCACTCCTAAATCACTATTACTCATTCCCTTCATCCCCTTTCTAGGAGTTCATAGTATGAAACTTTTCAAACATGGACCGAGATGACAAAGACTATGAGGAGGAGGAAAACACAGGTAGTGACAGTTCGACAAATAGACTTCGGCAAACCACACAAGGGAGGCAGAATTATTAGGGAAGAGCCATCAAACCTCAGAGAATTGTAGGCTTCTCAATTGGATGTCACTTGTTTCAAACATAAAGGGTGCTATGAGTTCTTTGAGCAGGTAGAGAGAATTCAACACCACCTTGAGCCCACCAAACTTTTTGTAACCCATCTTTAGTACAAGAAGGTGACTTTCGTTGGGGTGACATTTATAGTTTCACCTTCTATTATTTTTGATGCAAACAGGATTCTAAATGTAGGGGAGAAGTGGTACAAGGCACAGGACCTGGATGAACACTATTATGAGCCTTACATCAAGCCCAGGTACAAAAATGAGGCGAAAGTGATTTTTCCTTTCAGATTCCTTGACGACAAGTATGCCCCCATGATGAAAATCATCATGAAATATTTCACTTGTGAGGGCAGATTTTCCAAACTGCACACATATCGCATCCAACTTCTCATGCATTTTACCAAGGTTAGGATGTTAAACCTCCCTTATTTCTTGTTCAGGAATATTGAAAAGATGGCCCATTTTGTGCAGAAAAATCCATACCCTCAGCAGATGAGTAGTCTTTATCATTACTTCCTGATCAAGATGATTGTGCTTCATCATATTAGCCTCCTCGAAATTTCTTGGGAGACATGTATTGCTCATGACATCTTCAAGGGTCCTCAAACTTCTCCACTAATGTCCCATGAATCAGGAGGACCTTCTAGCAGTGGTCAGGTGAAGACAGATGAGAATGCCAAAGAGAATAGAGCTACCGAGGTGCCCGGGACTTACATGACATATCAAAGGGGCACAAGGAGATTGTTTGCAGCTGATAGGCAAGTGTTTGCTCCACGGGATGTGGAAAGAACCTTGCCTTCTTCATTAACCCATAGGCAAATTCTTGCTCCACAGGATGTGGAAGGGGCTTTGCCTTCTTCATCAACATCGTAGGTACAGGTGCAGCAGCTGGACAAAGGGAAAGAATAGATGCCGGAGGAAATTTTTGATGATGAGGAGAAAGAGAGAGATTTTGATTTGACAGAGCATGATGAGCTGGAGCACCATTATACTCATCATGGTGTGGAAATAATTGACTTAGAGGCTCAGGATGAAGAAACAATAAAGGACATCATCATACAGGAAAACGAGACTCAATTCCAAGCGTTGATGGACAATTTGGAGAGCACCAAGCATGTCATCACATATTTCGAACAAGAGAACAAGCAGTTGAGTGACAAGCAGGTCCTCATGGGGTTGGAATTTCTCAAGGTAAAATGAGAAGGTGACAAGGAGGCACCGGTCACTTTGTCTCCTATTGAGAAGGAAATTGAGGATGATAGAGAGACTTGGCTTTAGAGATTCAATTTGAACCTATAGAATATGTTACAGAAGGCGAATAGGGATAACCAGATGATTAGGCACATGGCCTACCGTTACAGGACCTAAAACAAAATTTGCAACATAAGGGTCAAAAAGATGAAAGCTAGGCTAAGGCGGGCTCTAAAGGGAAAAAAAGAGGAGGATAGGCTTAGGTTGCTTGTTGAAGCCTCCTTGGCTGATAAAGATGCTTGATGGTGGTGTTTCTCACCAATTTTGGTCAAGTTTGGAGAAGATTTTGTTTTTTGCAAATTTTGGAAATTGGACACACCGAAAATCTGGCTCAACGTGTAGTGCCACTAGCAATACGATTTTCCTAGGGGCACCCAATGGAAAAATTGCTTGCATTTTTTGATTTAGGGTGATGATTACATGCACCCTATGGATTTTCTAAGTTTTTGGGGCAGAACTGGTCCACCAAAAGGCCAAAAAACACTATAAATATGACGTTTCTGCCACTTTTTGGAGACACATAAGCAATCTTGGGAGAATCAAATTTTGAGGGGTAAAATTTCAAATGAATAAATTTTGTGTTTTTGGGAAAGTATACTTGAATACCTTTCGAATGATCTATCATGAGCACAATTTGGATGCCATGAAGGCTTCCAAAAGGGACCTAAAATTGGTGCTACGCATTGGGCGAGTGGTGTTGCGCGTAGGGAAAATTTTGCACAAGATGGCTATTTTTCTATGTTTTGACTGTGTTCATGGATTTTATCTAATGGAGAATGTTTAATATTATAAATGATGACTTGTCTTGTAAATATGATGGATAGTTAATAGTAGAGGGTAGATTCATTAGATTAAAAGTCAATTTGAGCTCAAATGAATAAGTTTTTCACTTTTAGAAGCAAGTTGTTAAGATGCCTATATTCCTATTTCTTGTTCAATGTTGGTTAGATTAGCTGCTCATCTTATGGATTCGACCCCTGAGGATGGGAGGAGATTGAAACAAAGCCTATATCTTCTTATTCTTTCTCATTGTAAAGGGTTGGACTCAACTGGATGCTTATGCCTTGATTGTACATCATTTTGTAGTAGTGTAGCAGGAGATTAATAAAAATTGCAGCTATTTATTTGGGATTCATGTGGTATGGAGTTTAGTTCAGTTTCTTCTCTTGTCATCATATGTTAATATGTTTTTTGTACTTCATTAATCATTTCATAGATTCTAAGTGAATTTTTCAAGTTGATAGGTAGAATCCATAACATCAGTTTAGGAAAGATCCATGGTAATCACATACTCTTCCTAGCTTCTCACCAGTCTTTAAAACATCTTACCCATAAATACCTAGAGTGGTAAGCCCCATGCATACCTTGCCCCATTTAACACCCTACAATTTTGACCTAATTCCCTAGCCCTAAATGTCCAGCTCCTCCTGGTCCAGCAAAACCCCTTCAAAATCAAATCAAACTTTGTGCTACTATACCTGGCCTAATATCCTTTTCCTGGTCCAGTCATATTAGCTGAGATCCTTATGGAGAGAGCCCTCTCTCGGCCTAGTAGGGCTAGCTACTTGTATAAGAGTGGTTTTTGGTTACCCTGGCATTGCCTTCCTTCACCCTGAGGTTCAATCCAGGTGATAACACATGGCGTTTACGAGAATGTGTGGGGATATCAACTAAGTAAGGTTGAAATATTTTTCTAATGTCATGGAACGCATAATACATCGCTCTCTAAAATGTGGTGTTGGCATTCTTAAGGCCAAAAGGGAGCATTTTATACACGAAGGTCCCCCACAGACAGATAAAGGTTATCCTATCTTGATCAACCGATGCAATGTTATCTGGTTGTAGCTAGAAAAACCATCCGTAAAGGAAAATAATTCGCTCCCGGCACATCCGTCAATGATCTAGTCAATGAAGGGAGTGGGGTAATTATCCTTAGGACAAGCACGATTCAGATCATGGTAATCGATGCAAATGCGAACAATGCCTTGTTTCTTTGTCACCAATACAATATTTGACACCCAATATATGAGAGGGATTGGATAAATAAATCCATATTTCAGAAGTTTTTCAACTTCACCCTTAATGGTAGCTGCTTTTCTAGGGTGCACTGGATGAAGTTGTTGGCGAACGGGCTTCGCTTGAGGATAAGTTGGAATCTCATGCACAACTATACTTGGGTCAATGCCAGGAATTTCTTCATATGACCATGCAAAAACATCCTAAAACTCTTGGAACAGATGAGTATAGAGCTTGATCTCTTCTAGAGAACAAGTTACCCCGATATGGACATTTTCAACGACACCAAGCATGATAGAAATATCAATTGGCATCGTTTGGGTAATGTTTACCATGTTTCCTTCCGACCAAACTTCATGAGTCATGATCGGCATCTGAAGTGGTAGGGATGGGAACTAAGAATAGAACTCCTCGAGACAAGTAGACATGACCATCGGGCCAGGCAAGAATGAGGAACAATGATGAGTGTCGTTCCAAGGTACTTCCCCTAGAGACATTACTTCCATGATACTCTCGTCAGAAATAAAAGTCTCGGTTAAGGGATTGGGAGGTTCCAAAGAACCAAGCCATGGGGATTGAGAATATGCATCAAAATATGTTCTTGAAACAAGATGATCAGAGGACACAGAAGGTGAAGCCGAAACAATTTCCATGTAATCAATTTCAGTGGAGCTTAATGGTATAACCTCTTGCCCCATGTATCAACAAGATATAGCAAAGGAGTGACCCAAGGATCAAACTTGACCAAAATCATGTTGGCAGAGGAAACATGATTAGGTGGGAGCAAAAAAATTCCCATCAAGGCAAGATCTTTAAAGAGTCCTACCCTCACACTCTCATAAGGAGCACCGGTGTTATTGACATATAGAACATTTCCATCTGAGGATGAAGAGGCAAAGAAGGACAGTTGGTTGACTGTGACTGTCTTCCCTTGATGGGGAAAATGAATCACACGAAAAAGGGAGGACGTGACAACATGTGATGAGCACCAGTATTGTAGCAAGAATGTTGCAACTCCTAGAGCTACCAACTTTACTTTATCAACCCGGAGTTCGTACAAACTTGGAGGTGACAGTGTTGTAAACACAAGTACAAGTGATGGTTCTGCCTTTTTTCACTATTTAGCTAGCAAGAGACCACTAGGGTTTTCAAGCCAAATTTCTATGGATTCATAAGAAGCTTGACTGTTGATGAAAGAAAGAGAGATATATTCTAGGAGAAGGCTTATCTACTGCAAATAAGGAAAATGATTGAAATCCTATGTTAAAAAGACATCCTTCTCTAACTAAATGCTAAGAAACTATGCTTTACAAAAATTCCAAACCAAAATGTATGAAATTATACTATCTAAAGCATGGAAATTCAAGACATCAAACATCACTACTGTGCATGTAAAGGACTGAAATAAATCTGTTTTGTTCTTTTTATTCTTTTTCTAGAAAGTCAAGTGTAAACCCTAATCTCTTTTGGTGATGTGACAGGTGGTTTTGAAATGATGGTGGATGGTTGGGAGGTTTGGGAGACCCTTGGGTGACCTGGTGTGGCTTCCTAGAGGTTTTCCCTCAATTCGGCCTCAAAACATGCCACTACAGGAAAACCTACAGGATGTACTAGAAACCTACAGGATTCCCTGTATTTCTACAGGATACATCCAAGAGAAAAATGATGGTTGCTAGAGGTGATGGAAGGCTTAGGGAAGGTGGTGGATGGGTGGAATGGAGTGATAAAATTATTAGGATCATTTAAAACTTAAAACCAAGGTTAGGATATGGTTGGATTCGCTCAACATGCTTGGAGGAATTTCTATGTAAAATGATGAGATTGTTGAAGGTCTTGGTGAAAGAAAGGAATAATTATGGATGGATGAAATTGCAAGGTGATTGCCTGATATGAGATCCCTTTATATTTCTGAAGCACCTTCTTTGCATCAAACATTTATAATTTCCACAAAGACATGTAAACAAGAAGAATTCTAACAAGCTAGAAAAGCAGAATTTAATGAACTAGTTCTCTACTTCATGCATGAAGAAAATTGTTGAACAAAATGGAATCATGGATGAGATCTACTGAAAAATTGAAGATGGAAGAGATGGAAACTAAATCCTACTCTCGCAAAAAATGATCAAATGTTGGTTTAAGTACAGTAAACTCTTAATATTATGAGGAAATGGAAATATGTCCTTTTGGGGCTGCTTAAGGGTCTTTTCCTCAAATCATGATCCCTGAGGGAATAGGTGAGGCCAAGACACCTACTGAAAACTTTCTGGTACTCCTTTTATCTCTTCTAACCTACTACTGAAGTAAATCACAAATGGAAGAGAACTAATAAAGAACTAATCAAATCCACAGTACTTGCAATGAAATATTTGTAGAGACAATTTAACCATGAATCTATGAAACTAAGCTAAGCATACAGATATAATAAGAGGAGCATTTGTTGCTAGGGTTGGGCCCTAACCGAAGAGCTTCAGCCCTCTGAGTTAACTCAGTGCTAGATCAAGAAAAAACTCATTTTCATTATAAAAAGAGAAAATTACATCAATGTCTTCCACAAGTTTGGAACTTGAAAATAACTAGTGTTTTTACAACAAAAATTCGAATCCTAATGAGGTCTAGGCCTCTCTACTAATACAACTGAAGTCTCCAATGACTTCCTTAAATATAGGGAGGCTCGGCTCCCAAACTCGATATGAACTAACTCTTTGTCTATCACTTACTTGACTGCCTTTTGATATTCATGACTTGGATGCTTGCACTCCAAGTTGGTGTGATTAATGGAGGAATATTCGAATGGGGGAGGAGTAAATGAGGTGAATTTACCTCCTACAATCTCTCTCCCTTGTCCCATTCGAGTTTCAAACCTTAGTATTTCCAAAATTCCTTGATTTTCTCTTCCAAACCTACATTCAATGCATATTAGTCCACTAGACATAATATATCACTTTAACTCATCTCATTAAACAAAATATAATAGAAACATGTAATAAGTTGTGAGAAGAGTTGATTTGACTAAGCTAGGAGGTGAATTAAGGCCCATATAATTACCCAATGATGAGGCTCGCCATCACCCCCTACTAAAAGTGTTTCTCATCCTCTAAGAAACTCAATCAATATCCATGGAATTCATAGCTCTAGTGGCTTCCCTGACATCCCATGCCTCTGCTGTGGTTTCTTCTTCTTGTGCATAGAATCCTACCTTCTTTTCTACCTCCTCCCACTACCTTCTTTCTTCCTCTTCCTTCCTTCCTTATAACATCCCCAAGAGTAGTGGGAAACTGAGTTTCAGGCCAATCCAATTGACTTTGAGCCTTTGGATGGATTTCTTGTACATGGGTGTCATGTTCAGTGCTTCTCTCATCCTTTGAGGAGAGTGGTACTCTCTGATCTTCAAACTGTATGGCAATGTATTCCATCTCCTTAGGCAATCTTGCATGCTGTCATCCCCTAATAATCTGAACATGTCCTCAAAATGTGTAATTGCTTGCTCTTGGGCAGCAAGATACCTAGGTGCAAGTTAAGGATAATTTGCAATTAAATTATGTGTATTGATGAGTGCCATTGGATTGGATTTCTCACCTCTGATCATAAGAGGCTCTATTTGTTCTCTTGCCAATACCTTCTTCATTTCTGTAGCCCTTGCTTCCTCATGGTTCATCCATGATGCCAAATCCATCAACTGTAAATCGCCTAGATTTGCATTAGGGTCCCATACATTCATGTCTCTCAAGGCCATGTTATGCAAATAAAACTCAGACATCTTAGCCCTATCTTCCAATGTGATTTGATCACAAATATCAATGAACTATCTATAATTCTGGAATGGCATAGTGCCTCTTTGTGCTAGGGTCTTGAATTGGAACTGTAGCCACTGTTCCTTAAATTATAGTGCATAGGACTTAACCGACATCCTACACTAGATTGCTTCCAAAGAGAGACTGGCCATGGATGCCAATTGATTTTCTCTTTCTTGCACTTGTCCTTTCAACCATGTATTTTCTATCTCTAACTTATTTTTCATGATGGCCTCTATGTTCCTCAAGCTAATTAGCTCTCTTCCCATCTCTTTGAGCTTTTCTTCCATGTGACCAATGTCCTCCACACCCTTGGACTTGGAAATCTACATCCACCTATGATTTATGGCTCTCTCTTTCTCAAACTTAAAGAATAATGGAATGGAAAATTTGTGTGGAATGACCCTTCTCCCCTCAATAAATTTGTAGTAGGAGTCAAGGTTAGGTTGAGGACTAGGCTCCTCTAGCTCTGGGTCATTTCTCTTTATTTCTGGTTGCTTACTTCTTTCCTCATCCAATTTTTGAGTTTCCTGTAGCTTTAGAAGAGTTTACTATAGGGCTGCCTATGCTTCCTATAGGTCCTATTGTGTATCTTGTAGGATTCCTTTTCCTTTGGACGAGGTAGACCTAGGTACAAGCCTTCTCACATAGGTGATAGGAGACTTAGGGGAGGTTTGGGCTGAGGATCCTTCTTCTTGAGTTTTTATAGGAGGATCTGTCTTCTCCTGCTATTTAGGTGAGTCCTCAATAACAATGGGAACCTTTGTTGGAGTTTGGGGTTTTACCTGCCTTACCCTTGTGCTTTTCCTTGTTCTAAAGTATAAGGGGGTCTGCCTCTGTCTTTTGACTTTTTGTTTGATAGGGGTGCTAAGGGTAGTGAGGGAAGTTGCTGCCTCTCTCTCAGTGGGTTCTAGAGACACCCTAGGTGACTACTTCTTGTCTTCTGCCTCCTGTTTTCCATTACCCTTTTCCTCTATGTTTTTCCTCTCTTCTTCTCCTTCTAGGTACTCATCTTGTTTATCAATTTCCCCCTTGACATCTTCCTTTGTTTCTTCATCACCTTCCTTCTCTTTCTCCTCTTCTTCCTCTTCATCTATCTCATCTTGATCCGCTCTGCTTCTTCTCCATATGTTTCAGTTTCTTCCTCATCTTTTTCATTGACAATAGGACTAATGTCATATGTGAGGGCTTTGATATCCTCCTCTGTCTGCATGTCTCTGAAAATTTCCCATTGGATAGGAATTCTAAGGTTGTGGAGGGAATCTTCTATGATGATCCTAATTAACCCATGGTGGGCTATCTGTTGGTGGTTTCCCTCCTGAACCTTTATGCTTGTATCTATCAATGATTGTAGAAGGAAGTATGGTATGTTGAGCCTATGGTGAGGAGGTGTTTCTCCTCCAAACCTCAATTCTTCAAGAAGCCTAAAGTGATACCCATAAAACACACTATATCTACCTTCACATGATATGTATTTAATAAGGTGATAGCTTACCTCATTCGAGGGTATGGTAGGCTTGTTCTCCTTAGTCCATTCTTGCCCTCAATGGGCTCTTCTCCCTCTAGAAAGAACTTCTTCTTAGCAATCTGGCTATCTCCCTTGTCTTCCTTTCTCCAAGGCACTCCTAGTGGAAGTGTGGTAATCTTGCTTATGAGTTCAGGGGTGAGCTCTATGGAGAGGCCTCTCACCACAATAGTGGCATGGGTTTTTGTCAGTGGAATGAGGGAGAGAGCAAAATCTCAGGCCACTCCATCATCATGCCCCCTTAATTTCTCAAAATATCCCATCCAATTATGCTTCGTGAATATTTCTAACACAGGAGGGTGTTGGTGGATTCTCACAGTGTTAATGGGATCCCTTCTATTAAATCCCCCTGTCATTTTGGCTGGTTAATTTTGAGGAGTAGAGATGGTTGATAGAAATTTTAATGCAGAAGTAAATGGGACTAAAATAATTGTGGAGTCAATTCCCTTACACAGCTGCTAAATTCACTCAAACTAGGAAATTTTTCTGAGCAATTCACTTGGAAAAAGGGAAGCAAATACAGAGCCTACCTCCTTGTGGTGTTTTGTTGTGGCCAACCCCTATGTATCCCCTTTTTAAACTGCTCTCGGCCAATCCTGTAGACTGTCTTTGTATCCTGTAGGATTCCTGTGAAATCCTGTAGGATTTCCTGTGTAATCCTGTAGGATTTCCTGTGTAATCCTATAGGAAGTCTTGTGCAGGAGAAAGGAGGAATTTTCTCTTATGTAGGTTGCCTGGGTACGAGAGTGACTTTGCTAGAGTGAGGCTCGAGGCGATGAATGCATGAGTGCATGGGGATCAACGCTTATTTCCTCTTATGGTTGAGTTGAGTTAGGTGGTGTGTTGGCAGTGGAGGTACATTTTCTATTTTTTCACCATTGGTCCTCACTACCACCTCATCATTCCCATCTCCTCATAATAAACTCCCAATTCATGCCACTGTAAACTTAACTAATTTTGTCCTTCTCCTCTCTTTTTTTGACTTGATTGCTTCCACGTGTGGGAGGACCAACTGTTTTGTCTTTGTCGACTGAACGAAGGTGGCCAAGTTAACTGGCCACCTTTCACTTATAAACCAACTCGCTCACAACCTCTACATTTTTTTAACTACATAACGTAAATGAGAGAGTGAATCGAGATACTTACTTGTGGTGCTAATACCTTGCTACAGTTTGTTGAAGACATGAGGTGCTTGTTGTGTGTTCACTGCATGTTATTTTTCCTTCCTTTTTTATTGCTCTTTGATGATTCCTTTGATGTGCAGGTACCTGGTGTTGAAGATGATGGTATTTTTATTGCTCTAGAGCTTCTTCTACCCTTGGATCTTCATGCTAGAAGCTTGCCGGTACTCATGATTTTTATTCTACGGGATAGGTTGCTACATGATTTCCTACAGGATGTCCTGTAGTTGCTTCTCCCTTAAAACTTTTAATCATACACTCTGTTGGGATTTTGAAGATGATGACATGGATAGAGAGGAGGTCTAGGAGTGTGAATAATGAGGAATACACTCAGGTGTTGTTCCCTTCTGCCCTCTTGTTTCATTTTTTCTTTGTGTTTTCTCTTGAGGACTGTGAAATTTTTTTTTAACTGATTTTTTTATGATGAATGCAGGGGCAATCAAGGTGGAGAGAGGTATGGTGGTGAAGTGGTGATGTAGGGATGTTATTTTTTTACATGGCAGGTCATTTCCTCACCCTAGGGTCACTTCCTATAGCATTCTCGAGCCACTGTAATTCCTACAGGATCATCCTGTAGGTTTACAGGGGATCTTGTGGAAAAAAAAGTCCCCTTGTAAAATGAAGCAAAGTAGTCAAAAAATGAAAGAAATTGTCAGTGATGAATGATGATGGGTGGAAAAATAAAAGTGTGAGTGAAATAGGTCCCTCTTTTACTCTTCTTTGTTCTCTGATCGCCCTCCTATTGACCTGCAAACATAAATTTTTCATGATTTTTCTCTTTTTTTTAATTCTTTTTTTAAGACAACTAGTCTGCCTCTAAGAGGTTTTCATTCTAGTTGTTTTCCCTGGGTGCCTCAAGAGAGGTTTTCACCCAGGGATCTTTCTATTTCCCTTTTTTTTTTTTTTTTTTCTTTTTCTTTTTGACACCATTGGGCCACCCTAAGAGGTTTTCAGCCCACTAGTGGGACTCAAGCACCTCATGGAGTTTTTCACCTAAGTCCTTTTTTTTCCCCGGTGATTTGATGAGGCAAGAGCTGAAACTTGCTCCACTACCATCACTGTTTTTATTGATACCGTCAATGAAATCTTGCTTTGAAAATGGCCTCTTGTAAAATTTTAGTCTGTACCCATTAACAAGTAAAGAATGACCTCTGCATCTATGGTTCTAATCTGCACTGATCGTGACATCTCTCTATAACATAAGGCCCAAACCATCTTGTGCTTAACTTGCCCTTAAAGTATTTATATATGGAATCATATAACAAGGCCCAATCACCTTCTTGAAATTGCTTATCCTTGATGTTCTTACCGTGCCAAATCTTCCTCTGAAGTTGAGTTACCTCTGTGTGTAGGAGGGCCTGCATTCTGAATTCATCTAAACCATTCAACTAGAGAAATCTCTCTTGTTGTGCATTGCTAATATCTAGATCTAGTTGGTCTGCCATCCTTAATGTGTTATACTCAAACTCAATGGACAGTAGGGCCTTTTTCCCATAGACCAGCTCATAGGGTGTGAATCTAGTGGTGGTCTTCCAAGTGGTATTATAGGCCCAGGTGGCCTCAACTAGTCTATCTTCTCAATATTTCCTACTGTTGCTAACCACTTTGGTCAAGATGCTCTCCACGCTCTGTTGGTCACCTCCACTTTCACATTAGCTTGTGGGTGATAGGGAGTGGAGGTCCTATGCTTGATCTTGTGCTGGCTGAGCAAGTATTCAATCATGTTGGAGGTAAAATGGCTACCCTTATCAATGACCAGTTCTCTAGGGTACCCAAATATGTAAAATACATTCTCCCTTAAGAACTCATCCACCTTCTCCTCTGTTGTTGCCTTAATTGCTTTGGTTACAGCGCACTTAATCAGATAGTTAGTGCACACAATGATATACTGATTTTTCTTGGAAGGAGGGTCAATAGGTCCAATGAAGTCCATGCCCCACTTGTCAAATGGGTCCAAAGTCACTTGAGGTTGCAGAGGCATTTCATCTCTTGGAGTGGGCTTTCCCATCCTTTGGCACCGCTCACATTGATCAGTATATCTTTTCAAATCCTGATGAAGAGTGGGCCAATAATACTCAGCTTGTAACACTTTAAATGTTGTCCTCTTTGTTGCAAAGCGACCTCCACAAGTCCCATCATGATAGGTCAGAAGGATGTCAAAGACTTCCTCCTCCTTGACACATCTTCTCAAAATTTGATCTAGGCCAAGTTTGAAGAGGTTTACCCCAATCCAGGTGAAGGGGGCACTCTTCCTCAAAATCTTGTTTTTCTCTTTGGAGGATAGATTCGGTG